>CM039483.1:5762952-5824667 GCA_022433065.1 Begonia loranthoides
AGTCAATTACTTTCCTTACATGCACTATTCCATTGTTATTTACTTTCTCTTAAATGTGTTATTCAATTATTGTCACTTACTTTCTTTTATATGCACAATTCAATTTCTGTTAATGTACGTTATACTGCACATGCATCATGCAATAGGGAGAATGCGTCATCATGCATCATGCATCATGCTAATAGAAATCAAGTAGGGAGTGCGACAGGGTGGTACTCACGCATGCATTATGTAAGGAAAAACGTTAAAAGAAGAAAAAGAGAAAGAAAAAAGCGAGTTGAAGAGCAGATGGGTAGCGGGTCTACTCTGCAGCTAGGCAAAGCCCCCTACCTTGTCGGTAAAGGGGACTTAGTTGCAAGTAAAAGGTTAGATCCAATCAATTATTCCATCACAAATGAAATCCTCCAAACTCCAGCTCAAAGTACGAGTAAAGAACGAACGAACGAAAGTAATGAACGATTGGTTTGGGTGGCTCCCATCCCAATAGAACTAAAGAAAGGCATAAGCATAGTGCATAAACCCCATTTCCTTACTGGGCCATTGGGCTCATGTTCTTATTTGTGGTGTAGGTAATGAGATGGTTGTACCAGGAGCTGGGGAGGAGGCCTTTCCCGTGGAGCCTACATGATATCTGGACGAAACGCGACCAGAGTAGATGAATGGCTTAAGAGAAGAAGAAAATATCTATTTTTGTAAGGTTTTAACAAAAAACATGTTTTGTAAAACGTTTAAAACGTTAATTACTGCCCTAACTCTTATTATGAGTGTTTATTTCGAATATTAAGTATGTTGTGCTTTTAACCCTGAACCTTGACTTTAATTAATGTTTTAAGTAATATTTTCAGTTACGTTTTCGCTGATTTTATAATTATAATTTTCCACAATTTAAATAATTGTTGAAATAAGTTTTTAAGTGACAATCGGATTTTTAATAAAAGAACTCTGGTTTTAACTGAAAGGATTTTAATACAGATTTCAGTTATTTACCAAATCTTAAATTTTTACGCATTTTTAAGATAAAAAGAAAATCCGGGTCATCAAAAAGATGACCAAGAAAGATTAGAAAAAGGGTTAAGCGATTCGGTCTTTTTGAGCCGGGTTCTTTCATTGGGTTCCTTCCAGGTCATGATACACTTAGAGTGAAGCCAGTGGACAATCAAATTACACTCCTTATACTTGTGGGCACTCAGAACTTATGTTTATCGTATCAGTTGGCAACCTATACATTTGAAAATGAACTGCCCAGTGAGTCCTATACCTACTCAGACTAATTCAGCACTTGTATGTCAGCTCCTATGGGACCTAGTTTTGGAGCTAGCAGAAGATTTTTTGGACAAAACCAACGTAGTTATTCTGGACTGCATACCTTTACTCCACCTTAACCAGTTGATTACAGGCTACCATTTCAAAAACAATATCAGCCTACTGGTATTGACTTTCAGAGGTCTATTGGGTACTAACAAAGTTATGCATCTAGTACCGCTCCTACAAGATGTACTAGTTAGGTGGATGGAGTTACTCCTAGTTCATCGAGGGGTGGATTTGGTGGTAATAAGAAGGGAAAAGAGAAGATGACTAACTAAGCTTATGCAGTTTCAGGATCTGAGACTCTTGATGATCAGATTAGCAAGAGCGTCATTGTCAACTATCAGATTCTCATTAGAATTCTTTTTCTTTGAATATTTTCTTTTTTTGTAATTTTCATTGTTGGCCGTGTGGGACATGTCACATGTCAGGTTCATGTTGGATGTTTTGGTTTGGGTACACTATAGGCTTAGGTGTCGATTGTTGAGTGTATCATATCTACTAGCTCATGACTAGGGTAGCAATAGGCAGTCTACACTAGTGTATCGTACATTTGGTTTCTAGTTGTGTTCTAGTGCATCAGGACATAGTGGTTAATCATGAATTCATGTGATTCAGTTTTCTTTAGATGTTTGGTTACCCGACTTCGCCTTGGTTTTACTATGAAGTCTTGTTTTGAACCTGCGATATGAGTTTTCTCTGTGACACAGATCTCGTGTCATCTCTTGTTGGGATTGGTTCTTGGACAACATGAAGCTAAAAAGTGTTGTGTGGTTGGGATCTCGGTTTAGAGTATTGCACATGTGTGAATCTAAACTTAGGTCCAGCTAATATCCTTCCTTGTTCGGTTTCAAACATGTTTTTGACTGAGTAAATTCGTTAAGTCGAGTCTCAAGTGTTACAAGGACTCCACATTAGTTTGATGTCGTGTGGGTCGTTGTAGCTAGTTGAATGACCTTGTTTGTCTCCTGTCAATTCGTGTGGGTCTTCCAATTTTGAAACCATTTCTTTTGTTGACCTATTATTAGCGTCATCTTTTTTGTTTCTGTTTAGGTGACTTTCCCTTGTCCTTCTTGAATCATCTTTGCATAATGATCTTGGTTCATTTTCACGGTATTACTAACTTTTTGTTATGATTTTGTAAATTCTATTACTAGTATATCACTAGATGAACTTATATAAATTTGATAATTCCCAAATACAAACATAATCAAAATATTTTATGCAAGAGATAGGGAAGAGAGGATGCAAACGATATGTTAACGTGGTTCGACCAACCTTGCTTATGTCCGTGCTTCAAGGCTCCCCTTGAAGATTTCTTATTTCTATAACCTCCCCGGTTATAACCGATTGATCTTCTGTGCGTCGATAAAGTCTTACAATTACTGTTCCGAGGTGTCACCCTTGAAATTTCTCTTAAGTACAAAAGTAGGAGTTGTACGGTGAAGTACAAACTTGAATGCCTAAACTCTCACAAGTATTTAATCTCAAGTTAAGAAACGAGAGAGTTAGGCTAAACACTCAGAAGTAGTACAGAAATATCAAAAGTAAATTTTGCAGCTCTTTGGTATGATCTCTTTCCTTGTTATCTTCAAATTTGCAAGTGCTTCAATTTGTAGTTTTCTTCACAAAAACTATTGACTGGTCGACTATTCAATCATTTCAGTTGACCGCTTCATGACCGTTACGCATTTTTTGTATGCACTTGGTAGACCAATTTTCGCTTTGGTCTATCGCACCGGTCGACCAATTCTTCCTTGGTCGACTGCTTCAACGTATTTCAGAAAAGCATTTCAATATGTCATTTGCCTGATCGACCGCAGTATGCACATCGAAAACAGAGTCTGCTCACTGTAATATATTTGGTCGGCTGACGTCCGTACTGGTCGATTGCTTTCACAACTTCAGATTTTTTGAGCACACTATAAGATTTCTAGTAAACCATTTTCACCACTCTAGTCGATCGCCTTCATTGATTTCAGAAAATTCGTGCTCTCTGAAGTCATTCCAGTCGACTATCACTTTGCCTTGGTCGACCGCCACTTCATGTTATACTTGATTTGAAGGTTGCAAGTCTCAAGAAATTAAACATTAACTACATGGACTTCAACAAACATGTTAACACATTTAAATACCCATATTAGAGCGTATTTCTAATGAAGATCAAATGTATGTTAAATAATAATCATATTTTCAATTTACAAACAATTTATAGATAATTAAGTCATACATCATCTAAACTATTAAGCTTAATACTTATAAGCTAACAAAATTGTTTGCGTTGACTGAGTCCTTGCCACGTGTCGTGAGTCTTCGGCCACATGTGAGGATTCGATCAAACAATCAAATTGGTGGTTTCATGTGTCACCATATGGTTTGGACTATGCGATTATGTTTGATAATGGAAGTTAAGTAGTGAGAGTGTCGGGATAGAGTGAATTATTTTCGTAAAATTAATATTTATTTAATGTATATAATATATTTTATAATTATTATATATATTAAATAATATTAAATAAATTTTTTATTTTTATTTAAAATATTATTATTTAAAATTATTTTATTTTTCTTCTTTTTCATCTTTCGCCCTGTCTCTCTCTCTGTATGTCAATTTGCTTCTCTTTTTACTCTCTCTCTTTTTGTAAGGCACACTCTCTTTCTCTAAAACTTTTCTTACTTTTTGGCTTTTTAGAGCCGCGTTGGAGGTGTTTGACACCTCCATCGTAAAATCAATAAATCTCATAACGAGCTTTGATTCAGTATATTATTCATAAAAAATGGTCTCATTGTTTGAAAGAACAGGATTGTCAAAATTGTTACTAGAAAAGATTCTGCCGAAACATTAAACACTCACCGTCAACAATCCCTACATACGACCTACCTTATTCTGCATGAGTTGTTCGAATGCTAGATTACGAGTTTTATTGAAAAGTCATTATATTCTCTCTCTTAGAAGAATGTGATATTACAAAAATGTAAAATCCTAATATTTATTTACTCTTCTATCTCTGCTATAGCACTGTTGATATTTGTTAATACTTTGTAAATTTATCTAGTCAAAGTGATGGTTTGTCATGAGTTAAAAATCTGAAGTAAGCAATGTAAGTTTGTTTTCCACACATATTCTCCACTAATACACAAAAATTATGACATTATTGATATGGAGGACTTGAAAAGTTTTGAAACGTTTAGTTTTAAAGTTAGAGTTTATTGATATGACTTATGGATTTCTCTTTGTTGTAGCAAATGAACTGAATTTTCATAGAAGTATGGAGACAAAATTATAAAAAAGGATTGTATTAAAAAATGTAAGTTTGGGAGAATATTAAAACTTTGTGTAGCACCCCAAAATCCATGTTTATTTTAGTCAAATACATAAGCATTTTTTATACAACTTTTTGAAAACTTTTTCAAACAATTTTGCGTAGCGGAAAACTTCTCTTTTAAATACTGTATTAGGAGGGTTTACAATAACAATTAAATTAATCATTTATAAATTCCATAATTAATTTTACAAAAACATACATAACTTGTTACAGCATTTCTTTCCATTTACATATATGAGCCTTCTTATCAATCAAAGTCGCCATAACAACTCCAAGTGCTCCCACAAGCCATGCGCCATCAATTGCGAGGTTCTTCATTATCCATCTTGTCATCTAACTTTTCTTTACCTACAACACATGATTAATCTATGGGCCTAAGACTTAGTAAGTAATGTATAACTTAACTTAAACTGAACATCAACATAAATTTCATGCAAAGTGCAATATGTAGTTCAAAACATGTCATGTTGTCAGTTTCTTTTCTTTTGCCTCTTTTCCTTTCTGTTCTTTTTAGTTAGCATTCTTTTCTTTGTTTTTTTCTTTTCTTTTACTAGTTTGATCATTGGGGAACAGTCCAATGAAGCATAAATATAGTCCAGTCAATCCCAATCTCTAAAAGATCCCCGATCGTTGGAAGATAAATACAATCCAGTCAATCCCAGCCCACAAACGATCCCAGATCAATGAGGTACAGTCTAGAGAAGATAAATACAGTCCAGTCAATTCCAATCGACAAACAATCCCAAATCATTGGGGTACAGTCCAGGAAAGATAAATACAGCCAGTCAATACAAGCCCACAAATGATCCTAGATCGTTGGGGTACAATCCAGTGAAGAATAAATATAGTCCAATCCCAACCTTCAATGATCTCAATCTTTCTTTCTTTGTGAGTTATATCTTTTCTTATTCTATTCATCTTTGGGCTCCACCCATGCAAGGTTATTTCTGTACATTTAATTTTGTTTAATTCTTTCTTAACGAAACTTTTGCATCTAAAACATTTTTGTTTCTTTTTAGAAAACATGATGCATGAAATCATATACTTGATAACAATAATAAAATAAAGCAATATAATCTTAACAGTCACATTAGTCTATCTCAGAACATCTCATCTTTATCCTTAACATTCTCATAAATCTAACTTAACAACATAATATAACAATATTAAACAGAAAATATCATCCATAATTATATTCTCAATAGTCCATCTATCATTAAGTTAACCCAACAGTTCTGTATTTTACCATAACAGTAATATATATCATCAATTTCACCCAATAGTCCGGTATCTAATTCTCGACAAATCATCCAATTAAACCATCAGTTCAAAATTATATCATAGAAAATTCATCAATTCCTCTAGAGTCATGAAATCTCTAACCATACTTAACAATAAACCACAATAAATTCATGGTTCTACTTATTCTCCTAACATCCTGCATTGTAGGCCGAGAGGCCATACACATGCAACCATTGCTTACCTCGGGATCACAGTGACTATGAATCACTTTCTTGGACTCACAGTAGCTAAGAATTGGTTCCCCTGAGTTAAATCCTTCGAACAACACTTCCAAAAAATCACCAATCAGAGACCTTCAAGAAGCACCAATCCAAGACCCTCAAGGAACACTCCACTAATTTACCAATCTGAGACCGTCAATACTCGTGGCTTGCTTGCTCCCCCAGTTGAAGAGTCGATCCCCTCCATTTATAGGGATTTCTAGGTAATGGAGAAATCCAATGAATCATCCTTTCATTCAATCATAATCGACCACCTAACCTATACATGAGAACTTCCACCTTCAATCAATTACCATCGGTCACAATCACCTACCACTGCTAAATCCTACGCGTAATCCTCATTTTCTGTAATCGGTCTTAATCCCCATTTAATTACGAAGGCAGATTTTAATAAACTTTCATTGTGAATTTTTAATCATTTGCAGATGCCAAAGTGTCTGCTTGTAGACGTATTCGCTCCATCAAGAACATCAATCCAATGAATATTTTCTCCAACAGCCAGTCATTTGATGCCATGTTACCCGCAATTACTTTTATACTATTCATCGCAGACACATTTCTATCCACAGACACCAACATGCAAGTCCACTGTTCAGTGCATGGTTCTTAACCAAAATGACGTCGTTCACTTATCAAAATGATGACGTTCACTTCCTACTGTGAAAACCTTTCTATCTACGGATGGCTACGCTCCCGTAGGTCCATAGTTCAACATGAACTATTTATTCAAAACGATGACATTTCTTCTTATTAAAATGTTGTATCGCCCTCATTTGCTATCGCGACATCTAACACAACAACGTTTGTCATTAAACGCAACCATTTCCTCTCGCAAGGAATCTTTCCCGTCTATAAAAGCATATTTCTTTTAATCTGACAGTCCTTATTTAATCCTTTAACTTGATTTGACAATCCTTATTGTTAGTTTTTTTGTTAGGCTAAGTTTTATTTTGATGATGACTAAAATATTGTCTAATTTAATAAATCCAATAAGTTATATTTTGTATTTTTCAGATGTTATTTTTTAATGTTTTATAATCATATTTATATCTGTGTTGATTGAAAATACCCTAAAAAATGGGTATTATTAATGTGCTAACAAGTTTATCCGAGTCTATGCAGTATAGCATATCATTTTAGGACTCAGTATAATTCATGGGTTATTTTGGAGTGAAGGTGTGGACGATTGCGGACGAAGGAAGATAGCCAAATATGATATTTGGAGTTTTCAGACGCATACAGATGATAGAGGATGAAAGGGTATCGTCCGAATGAACCCCGCGAAGCAAATGTCGAGTTTTGGGACGAGTTGGGATGAGGGTATTGCGTCCCAATCTGCAGTCTGGAGTTTTCGGACGATACCGGACGAGGGTGGACGTTAGCGGATGGCGCTGTTTTGAATCTGTAATATTATGTTGACATTTCAGATGACAACAGATGCAGCAGTACGATAGCGGACACAGAGCTTTCAATTCTGTACAATTCTGCTTTGACTTTTCGGACGATAGCAGATGATAGCGGACGAAAACTCTGTGTCCAAAAAGTCCAGATTTTGCCAACAGACAGATTTCCAACGGATGGATTTCAACGGCTATATTCTTCAACGGTTAGATGCGGACGACCGAATACTTTTAGGATGGTCTGAAAAGACCGAGGCCTATAAATAATGGTTCACTCCAAGCTCAACGTAACGACCGGAGATTTGAGGTGAAGCCCTGCTGAAATCAATACTCGAATCATAATCACTGTGAGCTATTGTACATCCAATTCTCCCCCACACATAAACTTGCGAGTTATATTTGGGAGAATTCGGATTAGATAGATTTGAGCTTTAATTTTCAATTTCATATTTGTGCTAAATTGTAAAGAGTGATTCTCTAAGAAATCATCACACAAGGGTGATGCCTCGCAACAGTCATAGGCTCGATTGAACGCCCGTAAGTTCAATAAAATGGTGACTCCCCGTAATTGTCAAATTTATGGTGACGCCCCGCAATAGTCAAACTAAGGGCGATGCCCCATAATAGTCAAAGGTTGACGACCTTATAATTAGTCTTTGTAAACGGTTTTATTGGCACCCGTAAGCCAATTATTTAGTGAATCTCCAAGTGGAACTCAGAGCGCAGACTTAGACAAGTTTGCTGAACCGCATAAACAAACCGTGTGTATTTTCTTGCCCTTACTCTTTATATTATTGCTTATATGTGTGATTGTTTTATTTAATTATATGCATTAAATCACTTAGGGTTATTAAAAATTAAATATCACACGAAATAACTAGTACACTATATTCACCCTCCCTCTATAGGCATATATCGATCCGTCAATTGGTATTAGAGTAGGGGATTAAAATTTTTCATGTGTGACATTGTCTATTTGGTGCATACTATATAAATTTCTTGTTAGAAATCATTTGTTGACATATATTGTTTATAATTTTTTTTTATCATGGCCAACAATATGCGTAGTGAAGGACAATCTACAGTTAGACCTCTGTTTTTTTATGGAAACAATTATTTGCACTAGAAAATTAGAATGAAAATTTACATTCATTCTATTGACTATAAAATGTGGAGAATAATTATGAATGGACCATATTTACCTCTTAAACTTGTTGATGGATTGAATGTGCCTAAATTAGAAGAAGAATTCAATGACAATGATTTTCGAAAATTGGGTTTAAATGCTAGGGCTATGAATAAATTATATTGTGCTTTAAATGCCAATGAATTTAATAGGATTCAAAGTTGCAAAAGTGCCCAAGATATTTGGAAACTTCTTGAAGATACACATGAGGACACTAACCAAGTAAAGAAAAATAAATTGAGTATGAGTATCCGTGATTATGAATTGTTTTGCATGGATAATGATGAGACTATTAGTTCTATGTTTACATGTTTTACTAACATTACTAATAGTTTGAAATTGCTTGGTAGAGATTATACCAACGAAGAGTTGGCTCATAAAATTCTTAGGTGTCTACCGAGCAAGTGGCTATAGAAGGTGACGACAATTCAAGAAGCTTGTGATCTCACAACCATGAAGATGGAGGAACTCATCGGTTTCCTTATGACACATGAGATCACCCTTTTGTGCCACGAGAAGGAGAAAGAAAAGGAGAAAGCAATGACTTCTAAGCCAATTGCTTTTAAAGCCTCCACAAGCAAAGAGGATGATTCTAGTGATGAGGACAACTTTGAAGATATTGATGAAGAATTAGAGTCCATTACCCGAAAATTGTACAAACTTCGTCGAAGGAGGAAAGAAAAGAAAGAGAAGGGGATTGTATGTTACAGGTGCAGTAAACCCGGACACCTATCTATTGAATGCTCTAAGGGATGAAGAAAATTCAAAGCCTCAAAGAAGAAATCATTAAAGGCCACGTGGGATGATAGCGAGGAGTCCTCTCCCGAAATTGAAGAAGTTTTCCTCATTTGCTTCATGGCTGAAGGTAATGAGGTAAACTCTTCTAGCAATTCAAATTCTGATAATGATGATGATGATTTACTTGATGCATATTGTAACAACCCGATACCACTTTTCCTGTTAAGCAATGTAATCAAACTTTGTGGAAAAAATTTAATAATACATTTCGTCCCCATGCGCGTTAAGTTGCGACTTGTAATTTTGTGGAAATCAAATTTGGATAAAAACTTAGTCAAAAATGTAAAGGAGATGGACTTTTGGTCTATTCGGACTCATGCGGAAGACTTTGCGGATGGGAAGTGTCGTCTGCAACACACCTGGAATGTCACCCAAACCTTGGGACGACTTGGGACACGATTTAGCGTCCTAACTTCACTTTATCGTGGACTTTCAGATGAGGGTACGGATGACCCAGATGAGGGCAGGATGCATCCGCATCGAATCTGCCCAGGTCTGGGGACTTTCGGACGAACCCAAATGCCTTGCAGACGAGTAGGGACCTCATCCGATTTGCCTCTGTCCAAATCCTGGAAACTTTCAGACGAAACTTTGGACGATTGTAGACGAGGTAAGGCTTCATTCGTATCGACTCTGTTTGATTTTGAACACATGCGGACGACATGTCCAGACTCTGATTGGCATCTAAAGCCTGACTACGGACCGTATGGAAGAGAATGAGGATGCCATTTCTCATCTGAGACCTCAGGATTTGCCTGCGAAATTTACTCTTGCGGACGAATGCGGATGAGACTAAGTCATCCGCACTCATCTGAATCATCGCAGCTCAGCGATAGAATTGATTTAAAATCAGAAGAAAACAACGCCCAACCAATAGGAACGCAGCTCTCGACAGTAAATCACACAACCAGACCGACCAACAGGGATTTGCCCACTGCGTCTCCTGCTGGGATGTACAGGTGGTCTCCCCAATAACGGGTAGCTCCCTTTATCTTCAGCTTCATCTTCTTCATCCTCTTCTCCGTGAAGTTCGACAGTCTTCTTCCTAGAATTCCTTGCGTGAGGTGAAGGGCTAAGGACAAGGAGCGGCTATCTGGGTGAGGTTATTCCTTCTGTTAGGTAAGGATATGGGTAGTCTTTGGCTTGAGGAAGTGCTACCCACAAGTAAAACGTGTGTGTGTGTTGATTGTTGATGTGTTTAGAATAGCAAACTCTTAGACGATAATTTGTCTTCAATCTGTAATGTGGTTGCTTCACTCTATAATTATTTCCTACATAACTTGCTACACATTTTATTTCAACACTTGTTTTATATTTACTAAGAAGGATGTCCGATGATACGTCTAACATATGAACTATGGAGGAAACATGAAAGGAACGAATGATTCTATTGATTCATGAGATCACCTAGTTATACCCTTGTCTTACTGCTCATGTTCTGAACGTGTGCTATTTACATGTCAACCTTAGCTCACTGTTTCTTCTATTTCGTTGTTAAACTTAGTTTATGCTAAGAATATGATCAACCTTCACCTTGTTCATCGTATGTTGTAAACTAGCTAGTAACCTTCAAGTCATTACTCTACATGATAACTATTCATCTTCATGTTAATTGATTTAGAACTAGAAAACCAAACGTTATATATTGTTCAAGCTCAAGCATGTAAGTGGTTCGTATTATGCTGTTGTAGTACATGTTGAGCTGTTTATTTTGCTGTCAGTATAGTTATTTAAAAAGCATGCTCTCTCTGTTTCATTTTCATTATTTGTTATTACTACTGTTTATAGTCATGCTTCATTGTTCGATTCCTTACTAATTACTGCTTATAGTCATTTAACAAGCATGTATGATGCTTCGAATCTGTTGTCACTTGTCGTTATTAATTCATTGTTATGCATGCTGTCATGATACATTGAAAAGCTCAAATATATTAATACATTGGTTGTTATATACCAGCATGATTCATAGTCCTATTTTTTGTTTGTATTACGCTTCAAAAGCATGATCTACAGTTTATTTCGTTCATAATATTCTGTTGTATTATTTCTGCCAATTAAAAACATGATCTGTGATTCTACTTCGCTCATTATATGTTGCTAAATAGTTACTTGCAATATTTTCCAGCATATTTAGTTAACGTGCTGTACAGTTCATTTTCAATAATTGTTTAGTCATCATGTCTAGGATAAATAACTTGAATGCACGTTCCACTGTTTTGTTGATATTCACTGTTGTTATTGTCGTTACTAAGCATGTTTCACCGTTTGTTCGATGGATATTCATTGCTGTTATTTTCATTTAAGAAGCATGTTAGTCATTTCAATTCATATAATTATTCACTGCTGTTTCAGGCATTTAAAAGCATGTTTTGCTGTTTTAATTCGATGTATTTACCGTTGTTCTTTTAGATGTTCAAACGCATGTTTCGCTATGTTAATTCAACGTAATTCGCTATTGTTTCTTAGGTGAACTCTATGCTGTTTTTAGTTATTAAAAGCATGTTTTGCTGCCTTACCTCAATAAATTGCTGCTGTATTTTCTTTCAGTTGTTGAAAGCACGTTAAATTGTATATGTTAATCTTGTTAAGCCTTGTCAAGGTCGTTAATTTCTCTTTCGAGCATGATATTCTCATTTTGTGAAGTCTGCCATATTTATTATCATTGTCCAAATAGCATGTTTTGGATGTTGTTGATTTTTATGTTCCTCTTATAGCTGTGTTATAATCATTCTTTTGTGTGTCTTCAATTCCATTATTTATTTCTGATTATCGTATTTCCTTGCAATGTATGTGTAGTGTGGATGTCATCATGTATCATGATAATAGAAACAACTAAGAGTAACCCCTCGGGGTGGTACTCACACACATGAGTGAGGAAAAACGCTAAGAAAAAGGATGTTTCTGGATGGGCGGGATACGCCTATCTCTGAAAGAAACCCTGAAGGCGGGATATGTCGGAAGGGAAGAAACCTTGAAGGTGGGATACTCCGAAAAGGGATAGAAAGGGAGTTGGGGTAGATGGGTAGTTCGGATCTAGCTTGGCAGCTAGGATACACCAGCACCTAGTCGGAAAAGGGACTAATGTGCACACAGGAGGTTAGAAGCCGATCAAACTAGGTCATCTCAAAGGACAACCTCCAATCTCCAGCTTGAAGTACGAGTAAGAACCAAGAACCAACGAACGTAATGAAAAAATTGGTTTGGGTGGCCCTCATTCCAAAAAGGAATTAAAGAGAGGCATGTATAATTGTATTTGCCCCATTTCCTTATTGGGCGAAATGTCACGTCCTTACTTGTGGTGTAGGTAATGAAGTGATCTTGCCAGGAGCAGAGGAGGCCTTACCAGTGGAGCCTGTGGCGTATCCGGAGGAGACGCATCCCAAGTAGTAGTGCGGCATCAATGAGGAAGGAAAAAGTAATTTTGTAAGGGCTAACGTCAAACTCGTTTTGTAAACGTTAATTTCCCCTTTAACCCTTATTTGAGCTCTTATTCGGAATATTATGTAGGTTTCACTTTGAAAACTCACACTTTGGATTTTAAAATAATGTTTCAAGTGATGCTTCAATTATGCTTCCGCTAAATTTATTAATCATAATTTTTCCTCGATTTTAATTGACTGTTTTTAGTAAGTTGGTAACGATCGGATCTTGGCACTCTAATTTTTTTTTTAAATATAGAAAGGTTTCTAAATAACGTTTTGATCGTTTAGTAAAAACTTAAAATTTTAATGTACTTTTAAGACAAACAAAAAATCCGGGTGGTTACACATATAATGAATTGCTAGAGAGTTTTGAGGAACTAAAGGATAGGTATAAATCCTTGAAAAAGGAAAAGAAAAATTTGATCAAAGAGCATGCCAATTTTACTAAATCTTTAGAGGATCAAATTTTAGAATTGAAGAGCATGAATAATATGTTGAATGTTACCATTAAAACTTATGAGTTTAGCAATAGTGACTTGAAATTGAAAAATGATTATGTAAATACTATTGTGCTTAAATTCACAAATGGTAGTAAAAATTTTAATATGCTCTTAGGGAAGCAAAAAGTCATATTTGATAAAACCGGAATTGGCTATGAACCATTTGCTAAAAAGAAGAGTTACACTAATTTCTTTATTAGTCCTACTATTTGTAACTCTTGTAATTGTGTAAGACATAAGTAATTTATTTGTCCTTTGAAATCAAATGTTAATTTGAAATCTAATTTTAATTCTAATTGACCCAAAATGGTTTGGGTACCAAAGAAACCAAATTGACTTGTTTTATAGGTTGGAGATTCTCCCAATGAGTAAAAAGGGCTTGGATACTTGAATATCCAACAAAAATGGGAGAAGATTCAAGATTGCCTCCATTGCAGTAAATGAAAATAGACATCTTGGAGGTATACAATCTCTTTGTTATAATTAAATTTATTTGTGGAATTTGATTTGAATTAATATTTAGAGTTTGATTGATTGAAATTCCTTTTTGGAATCATTGTTATGGTTTTTGATTTTGATTTGAATTGATAGTTATCATAAGTTGTGAATTTGATTATTTCCTCAATTGGTATCCAATTTTATTTTAAAATTGCCTATTGTTTTGCCTTTTTGAGATTATTGTCACTCTTTCTTGAATTGCAATTGGTTAATGAAATAGGAGGAGAAAATAAATTTTTTTTTTCTTTATTATTGACTGGTTTTAAATTGGTTAAATTTTAATTTTGTTGGTTTTGCTTCCGCTTGGACTTTAACTTTGATATTTCCCCAACTATTTGATTTTGTGCATAATGATAGGGGGAGAAAATTTATGTTCAAATCTGAATTCATCCATTGATTGTTTTTCAATTGGTATATATTCTAGCTAAACTTGGATGTTTCATAATCTTTGGTTTAATTTTTGTATTCCCTCTTTATATGTTTGGTGATAATTTGAAAGGGGGAGAAAATTTTCTTAAAGTTGTTTTGCTCTAAGGGGGAGAGCAAAACTTTAAATTGGATTATGTCCCCAATTAATTGGTTTTGTGATTAACATTATGGGAGAGATAAGTAACTTGATTTTGGTGCAAAAATTTGGTATCTCTCTTCGAAAGTTTATTTGTAATTGGTATTATTTTTTAGAGGGATAATTGGATTTATCTTGTTTTTAAATTTTGGTATCTCTCATAGAAATTTGTTTTGGATTTCATTTTGAATTTACAATTGGTATCATACTTTGCAAAAATTGATTTGATTTTAACTTAGGATTTACAATTGGCATCATTTTGTTGAAAAATGGTTTTGTTTTTAATTGTGAATCTTCAATTGGTATTCTTTGTTAATTTCTTAATTCTTGAATTGGTATCACTTGTTAGAAATTGAAAATTTGTTCACAATTCTTGGTCTTTAAGTGGCTTCTATTTCCTACATTTAGTATCTATGTGTTGAATTTTTTTTTGGTATCTATTTGTTTAGACTCTAATGCCTATTCCCTCAATGAATTTGTATGTTTAATGAAAAAGATGGAGAATAATTTTGATTGAATTTGTCTTGTGTGTGGTTGCTTCATTTGGTATTCCTATTGTAACACCCCGACTTTTTCAGTTGGACAATTATCGGTGTATTACCAAGGATGTTCTAGAGCGTTAAGTCTAAGGGTATTTTCGTTACGTTCTCCCCGTTTACGCGATGTAATTAGACGAAAGGGTGATTAGGATGTTACATTACGTATTGATACCTGTTATTTTACGACGCGTATTTAAGGGAAAAGTGTTATGGGGTAGGAGCTAAGTGAGAAAATGTGAGGAAATGTTGTCCAGGGCGTTTCCGGATGCCTACGGACGACACTGCGGACGAGTTGTCTCGTCCGCAAGTGCATTGCACACACGAGGAATGGGTTGGGATGACTTAGGACGTGATTCTACATTCTGACTGCACTGTGTCGCGGACTTTCGGACGAGTCCGAAAAAGTGCAAACGTGGACTAGCCGCGTCCGATTTGAATCTGTCCAAATCCTGGAAAGTTTCGGACGACTTCGGATGACTGCGAACGTGGAGTAGCCTCGTCCGTTTTGCCTCTATCTGATTTATGGACACTTTCGGACGCCTGCGGACGCTACTTGCAGACTCCATAACACGTTCGAATGTCAGCTTCAGATGCTATGGATAAGGGTGAGGATGCCTTTTCCCGTTCGAAGCCACGTTTTAGCTTGCGAGATTTTGTTCTTGCAGACGAATGCGGACGAGACCAGTGTGTCCGCACTCGGCCGAAATAACCCAGTTCAGCATAAAATTAAGGATTTGAAATGATGAAATATGTCGTGTAGTCCATTAATGCTCGACAAAGGGACGACAAAGTCACCTCCTCCCCCTGCATGGACGCCATGCTTCCCTCGTCTCCAGCCATCCCCTCCCCTATGCCTACGGTGTCCCCTCTCTAGGTAAAGCCATCTCTCTCTCCCTCCCATGCGTGAGATCTCTGCCTGCGTGAGTGTGTGTGAGCTGAGAGTTCCAGTGAGTGAGAGGAAATTGTCTGGGTGTGTATGGTTTAGCTATTGAGAGAAGAGTGTTATGTGAGTGAAGTTTTGTGAGGAAAAGCTCTGTGAGCTGTGTTGCTGTTGGCTGCCGTGAAGACTGGAGCTAGGAGAGCTGTCCCTGTTTTTAGTGTCTTCCATTTAAGTAAGGAAATAGGGGTGTCTTGGCCTGTGGAGGCCCTACACCACAAGTATGTGTGCGTGAGTTTTACCTTAGTTTCCTGAAATGCTTGCTATTAGATGATGATAGTTGATTTTAGATGATAGTTCCTTGGATAATTGGCTATAGTTATTTCCCTTGTTATTGTTAGCTCTGTAATTTCCTTTGTTGTAGATATTTCCTGTATTGATAGTGTAGAATTGTTAGCACTTGGTAGAATATAATGCTCCATGATTTATTTCCTTTATTGTTAGTTTTGCTTTTATAATTGTTCTGTGATTGTGATCAAATGCCTTACCTTGATTGTTGGGATGGATTGTTGTGATAAATGATTAATGGTTGAATTTGATGAGTGTAAATGATAAGATGTGAAGGATGAGGAGCATGAATGAACCAAGAGTTCCCTTAAATGTTATGTTCTTTAATTAATTAATTTCTGTCTAGTAAAATCTTCTCTGTGTTTATTGTTATTTCCTGTGTTTATTGGTATTCATATTGTTCTACGCATATATCGTTCCATCATTCTATTTCCTAATATGAATATATACCCTTAATTAGGATAACAATTGTATGAGCACATTTAATTAACAATTCAAGCATGTGTAGTTAATCTGTTAACTAATCGAGAATCGACTAATTGGAAAATGTTAAGCAACTAGAATAATGTTAGCATGCTTAACTAATAACTAGTCGTTAAATAAATAATCCGAGCGTGTTTAACTAGTTGTGTAATTAACAACTAATACTTGAGCAGATTATTTAACTAATTAGACAAGCACGTTAATTATCTATTTGAGCATGTTTAGTAATTGGCATGTTTAACTAGCTAGCATGTTTAATTAACTAACTAGAATAATAATAGTAGTATCAAATTAGCCTGCCTAATCAATTAGCAGCATGTTAATTAACTAGAGTAATTAATTAGACTTTGATCATGTAATTAACTGGAGTGAGTTAACTAATTAGCAACATGTTAAATTACTAAAGTAATTGAACATGACTAGTCAAGTACGTTAAATCAACTAGCTATGCATGCTTAATCTACTAAACCATTCTTGAACATGTAATGAACTAGGTTAATATTAATATGTTATTCTTCCTTGTTAATATTTTGTATATTACTCATTTTCCATAATTTCTTTTATTGTAATTCACATAATTGTTGTTTTACTTGTTAGAAAATGATAGAGAAGATGAAAATGCACTAAACGTGAATGAACTAAGGGTCTAATTTACCACGCGAATAGATGTTTTTATATTGCCTTTGTTATTGTCTTCTTGGTATTGTTTATAACCTTGTTATAATTACTTGTCCTTAGCATGTTATTCTCTATTAAACCTAAGCATGATTAGTTAACTAGGATAAAAGTATTTAATCAACTCTTGAGCATGTTACTTAACTAGTGGAGCATGTTAAGTAACTAAATCATTTCTTGATAAATGACAATTAATTTGAATAGTTAACTAACTAGAATAGTTAATTAGATAAACATGTTAATTAACTACTAATCTTGAGCGTGTAACCTTATCTAGGATAACTCACTAGAATAACAAATGTAATCTTCCTGGAGCATGTAAATTGAGTAGGAAATTAACTAGGATAATCAGCATATTAATTAATAGTATGTTTCAATTTTCCTTTCGATTATTATTGCGTTCTATTAATTCGAGCATGTTTTCATTGTTTCAAATTCTGCACTTGCTTATGCACTTTCTTATTGAGTTCGTTCGTTGTTTGATTTCCTTATGTGGTTCGCTATTTACAATTCCATGCTTAATTGTTCTCTAAGGTGCTCTTTCAATTTCTGTTATACATTTCTGTGCGCAATTTCAATTATAGTTACTTTTACTTTAATGCACATTTCAATTTCTGTTAATGTATATTATAAAGCATCATGCATCATGTTAGGTTGAGAATGTATGGTCATGCATCATGTTAATAGAAACTAAGTGGCACTCGCATATGCATAAGTGAGGTAAAATGTTAAGAAAATGAAAGAAGAAAGGGAATTGGGGGTGGATGGTTAGCGGCTCTATTCTGCAACTAGTTGAAGCCCCTCCCTAGTAGCGTACGAGAGTTCTAGTTGCAAGAAAAAGGTTAGATCCGATCCACTACGCCATTACACGAGAAAACCCCCCAATTCCAGCTCGAAGTACGAGTAAGGAACGAATGAATTAAAGTAAAGTAAAGTAAAGTAATAAACGAGTAAATGGCTTAATGAAAGGATTGGTTTAGGTGGCCCTCATTCCAAAAAAGACTAAAAAGAGGCATATCATAATTGCATTAACCATTTTTCTTTATTAAGCCTTTGGGCTTACAGTTACTTGTAGTGTAAGTGTAGGTGTAGGTACTTATATGCGAAAACGACAAGCAGATAATAAACAAATAATAAATAGAAAATAAAGCAGGGATAAAGTATTTGCACGAGCGAGACTCGTGGCTAGCCAGGCTAGAGCGAGAAGAGAAAACGGTTGTAATTAAGTTATAATTAATTGTTAAGTTCTTTATTAAATTATTTACGCTTCCACAATGTTTTAAAATAAATGATTTCATAACGCTTCCGCATTTCATTAATTTGATTTTCAAAAAGAGTTTTAACGAATGGTTAGTAGCGATCTGGTTTAGCGTTGCACTCTGATACGTTTTAAAAGAGATTTCAACGATTTTACAATAGTTTGAGTTTTAGCGCATTTTAAAGGATTTACGAAAAATCGGGGCGTTACACCTATTTATAACCACAATTTGGACTTGAGACTTAATGCTTGTATTCCCTCCATGGTTTGCTTATTGGATAGATTCCTAAATTAAGGGGAGATTTTTTTTTGGAAGAATATTTTTGGATGTGTTTATTTTGATAATTCTTGATTGGTTTTGGACTCCCCTCCCCTAGGATTACTTTTTGATTATGACAAAAGGGGGGAGAGTATGTATAAGTTGATAATTATGATTATGGGGGAGTGACAATTCTTATGAAATAATAATTGGAGTAACATGTATGCATAAAATTAAATGTAGATATATTGCATAACCTAAAGGGGAGAGATCAAATATGCAATACTTATATGCACATGCTTAATTTTAGGGTAAACAACTTATTGGATTTTGTCATCATCAAAAAGGGGGAGATTATTAGCCTTTTTGTTAGGCTAAGTTTTATTTTGATGATGACTAAAATGTTGTCTAATTTAATAAATCCAATAAGTTATATTTTGTATTTTTCGGATGTTATTTTTTAACGTTTTATAATAAAATTTATATCCGTGTTTATTGAAAATACCCTCAAAATGGGTAGTATTAATGTGCTGACAAGTTTATCTAAGTCTATGCAGTGTAGCATATCATTTTAGGACTTAATATAGTTTAGGGGTTATTTTAGAGTGAAGGTGTGGATGACTGCAGACGAAGGAAGACAGCCAAATATGATATTTGTAGTTTTTGGACGCATGCGGATGATAGAGGATGAAAGGGTATCGTCTGAATAAATCCAGTGAAGTGAATGTCGAGATTTGGGACGAGGGGATTGAGTTCCAATCTTCAGTCTAGACTTTTCGGACGATACTGGATGAGGGCGGACGTTAGTGGACGACATTGTTTTGAATATGTAATATTATGTCCACATTTAGGACGACAGTGGACGCAGCCGGACGATAGCGGACACAGAGCTTTCAACTCTGTACAATTTTGCTCTGACTTTTCGGACGATAGCGGACGAAGACTTTGCGTCCGAAAAGTCTAGATTTTGCCAACAGACAGATTTCCAACAGACGGATTTCAACGGCTATTTTCTTCAATGGTCAGATGCGGATGACCAAATATTTTTAAGATGGTCCAAAAAGTCCGAGACTTATAAATAATGGTTTACTCCAAGCTCAATGTAACAACTAGAGATTCAAGGCGAAGCCCTGCTGAAATCAATACTCGAATCATAATCATTGTGAGCTATTGTATATCTAATTCTCCCCACACATAAACTTGCGAGTTATATTTGGGAGAATTCAGATTAGATCGATTTGAGCTTTAATTTTTGATTTCATATTTGTGCTAAATTATAAAGGGTGATTCCCTAAGAATTCATCATACAAGGGTGACTCCCCGCAACAGTCATATGCTCGATTGAACGCCTGTAAGTTGAATCAAAGGGTGACTCCTCGTAATTGTCAAATTTAGGGTGACGTCCCGCAATAGTCAAACTAAGGGTGACGCCTTGTAATAGTCAAAGGTTGACGACTTTAGAATTAGTCTTTGTAAACGATTTGATTGGCACCAGTAAGCCAATTATTTAGTGAATCTCCATGTGGAACTTGAAACGCGAACGTAGGCGAGTTTGCCGAACTATGTAAACAAACCGTGTGCACTTTTTTACCCTTACTCTTTATATTATTGCATATATGTGTAATTTTTTTATTTAATTATATGTATTAAATCACTTAGAGATATTAGAAATTAAATATGGCACGAAATAACTAGTACGCTATATTCACCCCCCCCCCCCCCCTTCTATAGGCGTATATCAATCCGTCACTTATTTCTTCCACGCATCATCTTTCTCTCCTGCAATGTGGAGCATCTTTATGCATAGCATCTTCCCGATGCAACGGCTCCTCTTTCATCCTTTATTTTACCCAATCGATCTACGCTATTCATCCTAACATTTACCTTCCTCGGATACATATATCTACCAAAGATACTTAACCAAACAACGTTTACTTCACTTAATTCTAGTTCTATTGTTCATTGCAGACACTCACACTTCCACTTATTGTACACTTCAGATATTTGCACCTTGCCTTCATCCTTTAACGACATTGTTTTCTTTTTCAGCAGTCATTCTTCCTTCTAAAAAAACCATGGCAAATTATAAATTTTTCTCTAACATTCCAATTTTCTTCAAATTAATTATTACAAAAATCTTATTTATTTTCCTAAATATTTCTTATTTTTTTAAGATGATACACTTTGTGATTTCCTAAATCTACTTTCAACTCAATTGAGCTTTTTGGATACTTGATAGGTGGAAATTGTTCTTAAAAAGAAGATCCAATGGAAGAACTTTGTTGCATGGGTAACAACAATGGATTCTTTGACTACGACTCTACTGAGTAACTAGAGATCTTAATTACCTGTGTTGTCACTCGCGTAAGAAGGTAGTGTGATAGAAAATGGCAATATATATAAAGAGAAAAGTGATGAAATAATGAATACATACCCCCTATTGATTGAGAAAGTTTTCTAAAAGTGTCTTCATAATCTTATTTCTTTGTTTTTTTTAGTTGAAGTTGAGAGAAGTACATAAAAGTGGTTCATGAAACTTTAGTTTTAAAGCAAGAATTCTTTGACTCTGTTTGAGTATGTTAGAGCAATCTTTTCATGGTTTGCACACACACACACACGCAACTATGGGAATTATTTGTAGTGCGAACTTTTATTGACTTGATCTACTTGTTGATGAATGTGATTCTTGATTTTTTATTGAAAAATTTTGAAAGTTGTTCTATAAAGAATAATCAATTACGCTTGAAAGAAATAGAATAAAAATTAAATATTGTAAAAATAGCCTTCCTTCTTAGTTCTTTTCATTACTTGATGACAAACTTGCTTAAATTTGCGAGAATCTAAGTTAATTTGGTTAATTTTCTGTTTCTTTCTAAAGATCTGGGAAAGATTCTAAAGATTTATTCTATTCTTACAAAAAAGAAAATCTAAATGTGCGTAGAAGATTCAGAAAAAGGAAGATTTAAGGAAGTCACCAGAAAAGTTGAAGAAAGATCCACTCGAAATTACTTCAAATTAAGAAAGTTACCAAATATTTAAGAAGATTACCATATTCAAATCGTAGAATTCAACTAGAAAGAAGCTGATGCCACCCACAGTAGCTTGGATCCAGTTTTAGAGTAATTAATTTTAAACGTCTTTTTGCATTCAAGTTTCAATTTAGAGTAGAGATTTTCTTTCCGCAAATATAGGCATGTTCTTAACCAAGGAGGATTTTTTTTATTGTTTTATTTGTTTTTCTTCTACTCTAGACCATGTTTTTTTTTTCTTTTGCTTTGATTTCTTTATTTTCTATTACGAACTAATTTTCTTTTAGGAAAAGAGAGTAAAGTATCAAACTTTATCTTTGAAGTTTATGTGTTATTATGTAACATCTCGTGTTTCATTTTATTCTTTCGTTAGCCATATAAAAAAAAAAATTCTTTAAAAACATGTGGAGGGAAAAACAGAGTGAACAAAAGCTAAAGTCTTTATAAAATAAAACATACAATTCACTACTTTAAAACTATTTAAAGTAAACAACATTAATATATTTTTAAATTATTTAAAATATTTGTCACAATTAAAAACCACTTAAAGTCTTTGAAGTACTTAACACACTTATATCCATTTCCTGAGCCATAACCCACCAAGGTCAATACACCAACAACACAAAAGGGCTCAACACTGCAATACTCAATCAGTTGCATCCTCGGTAAGCTTTTATCCAACAATAGGCTTCTTACCTACATTACAAGACTTAAACTATGAGCCTAAAATTTAGTAAGCGATATAAACTATGCAATGCTCATGCTATGCTCTTTATAAAAAAAAATGCAGTTTTCGTTTTTATTTTTCTTTACCTTTACTTTTATCTTTATAGATGTTGAATACGTCAACTTGACAAGATAGAATAGCACCTAATGACCCATATAGGACAGACAGCCAACTCAAAAACCTACACCTCACAACTTCTATTTTCGTTTATTCACGTGTATGTTATTTTCATTTAGTCCCAGTTACCCATACAGACATTAGAGATGTCAACTTAACAAGGTAGAGTAGCACCTAATGACCCACACGAGGCAGCCACTCAAAAACCTACATCTCTTCACACCTAATTTATCTTATTCAATTTATTCTATTTACATTTTTAAACCAATGAATAAAAACCATTTTCGTGCATTTTATCAAAACATGATGCATGAAATGCATGAGTGCATACAAGTGTAATACCTTGACTTTTTATAATGGAATTTAATAAAGATAATTGAAAATTAATTGAGGATATTCGGATTATTTGGATATTTATCGGGGTATTACCAAGCACGTAACCGTTAAATCATTAGGATAATAATTAGGGTTAAAGTAGAGTAATTTAATTGGGGATAGATAAAAATGAACTAATTAAATAAAAGTAGAAATTAAATTAATTGGAGTAATTAATTAAAATAAAAGAAAAAGGGAAATTAATTAAGAAAAGAGAATTATTTAAGTAAAGGAAAGAAAGAGATTTTAAAAAAAAAAGAATTGAAGCAAAGGAAAGGAGATATGAGTTGAACCAGTTCGGTTCTCTCCTTGAACTGGTTCGGTTCTCTCCTTGAACCGGTTTGGTCTAGTTAAAAAACAAAATGGGGGGCAAAAATGAAATTCTTGCTCACAATCTACTGAAGAGGGGGGGGGGAGGTATTCTGGTGATGGAGGGAAGACAGGGGGGCTCGGTGGGTGAACCGCGATGGTTGGAGCGACGTCAGTGAACCGCGATGGTTGGAGTGAAGTCAGAGGCTTGGCTCGGCTCGGAATTAGGTGACGACGAGGGCGGGTCGCGAGCGTCTCCTGCGACACATTGTTGGTCTAGTGTACGTTCGTCTGGTAGTGCGAACAGCGAGGTTCACCTCTGCTCGTGTTTGCTAGCGCGGGATTAGGACATCGATCGAGGGAACCGGTTCTGGCGATCGGGTCTTCGTCCAGCGCAGCTTCTCTGTTAGAGGTAAGTCCCGTGTTCTGCTCTTCAGTTTTCTTAACCCTATATGAAGTGGTTGGATTTTGATGGGTTTTCTGTCTGTGTTGCTAGTGATGGCCGAGAGGGTGGAGCTCCTGGTTTCGAGTGAGCTGCTGTGTTTGGAATTGACTGTGAGCTACAATCTTGGATGCTCTGTTGGTACAGAAAAAGAATAAGAAGATAACGGTTAATCATTAAAACGCATTAAAATTTCAAGGTAAGAAATTAGAATGCAGTTGGCCAATGGAGGCCCTGCATCATGGTATGTTTGGAATTTGTTGTGGTTGATTTCTGAATTGGTTTGCTTTGATTTCTTTATTTGATTTTAGCTGTCCTTTGATACTCTGCTCATGCTTGTTGATCTGCTGGGATTTTATTATTCATAGAACTTTGTTTTGGGTAGCGTTGTGCTATGATAATATGCTCCAGTTAATGTTGGATAATATTTTAGAATTGTTTTCTAAGAACTGAGGCTTGGAGACGAGGAATGGTTCTGTTTTTTGAATGATAGTGTTGATCTGTTAGTTATTCAATTGGAGCATAATAATTGATTAAATCATTCTCTGACCTTTGTTGTGAAATGTTACTCTTGCCGAGAAGTGTGGTTTTATGATTGGAAGAAATGTTCTGGTTTGAAGATGTATTACTAATATTTGTTGTTAAGTTGAGATGCTAGATCACGTAGGCTTTAGTGTTAGGCAAGGATAACTGCTGCTAATTTTATTGAATAAAAACCTGTATAATGCCTATGAATTGGGTTGACCGAAAGGTGTTGGTTGATTATGAAGTCTTTGACAATTAATTAAAGCATAAATTGTTTTGTTAAATAAATATAAAATGCTTTCCTTGAAATTAACATATAAATTGTGAAATTAAAATACGATGGGTTACTTGCTAGTTAACATAAGAATTTATTCTCTATTAAATTAAAATATAAATTGTTCTCTATTAACAGTTAACTAATATGTAGATCTTGTCCTCTGTTAAATAGTATATAAACTGTCTCTGTTAATTAGCATATGAATTGTCATCTGCAAAATAAAATGGAAACTGTATCCGTAAAATATACGAATTGTTCCTTAGCATATAATTGTTCTTTAATTAATAATATAAAATGTCCCTTGTAAATTAATATTTATCGTTCTCTATTATTGCACGTTTATTAGATTTATTTCTTGTCAATTTTGCACGTATAAATTCTTATATTCTTGTAATTATTGCACGTATTATTCTTTGTATTTCTTCCTTGTCAATCTTGCACGTATTCGTTCTTATATTCATTTTCTGTCGATATAACACGTTTTATTTTGCTAATTATTCGTGGTTATTTTATGCTAAATCCGAAGCATGATAGCACGTTATATTTCGCTGTTATTCGCTGTCGTTTCCACCAAGATTGAAGTATGTTAATACGTTGAGTAGTATCCCCTATAAATTAGTAATTCTTTCACGATATGAATTGTGAATTCTGGATAATTGGATTGGACTGCTTTACTTGTAAGCGTTTTATACTCTATTGTGTGATAGTTACATATTGTTGTGATTTTAATATCGTATTGACATGCATCATGCTCATAGAAACTATTAGGAATGCCACGTATGGGTTGGTATTCATTTGTGCGAGGAAAATAAATAAAGGAAAAGAATGTAAGGGGAATTGGAGGTTGGGGAGGTGGTTCGAATCTAACCGGTAGACTCAAGACTATGTCTTTCCCTTGTCGGGTCGCGAGAGCCTATCTACCCCAAGGAGTTAGATGCCGACTAGCGGCCACTCTTCCTGCCAGGAACCTCCAATGTCCCAGCTCGATGTACGAGTTGATGTATATGTAATACCCCGATAGTATCTTTCCTTGTATACGCGATGTAATCAATGTTGGAGAAAATTATATATTACGTTGCGTATTTATACTTGTTAAATTATGACATGTATTTATGGGAAAAATATTATAGGGTAAAAGTTTAGTAGGACAATGTGAAGAAAAATGGGAATTTGACTCATGCGGACGCCATGGGGACGAGGTTTGGCGTCCACACATGCACGGATCGCTTGGGGAGGAATGCAGGACGGATCCTCGTGTCCCGAACTGACCCTGTCTCTCTGCGGACGAAATGCGGACGATGCGGAGGAGGACGGGGTGCGTCCGCATTGAATCTGTCCAATTTTTGGACACCTTCGGACGAAATGCGGACGATGCGGACGAGGACGGGGTGCGTCCGCATTGAATCTGTCCAATTTTTGGACACCTTCGGACGAAATACGGACGATGCGGACGAGGACGGGGTGCGTTCGCATTGAATCTGTCTAATTTTTGGATACCTTCGGACGAATACGGACACATTATGCGGACGCCATATTGCGTCCGAATGTCCCTTTCGGACGGTATGGATAGGGCAAGGACGCCATTTCCCATCTATAAACACGAATTTGCCTAGGGAACTTTACACATGCGGACGAATACGGACGCGACCATCATGCCCGTACTCGTCCGAAATATCCCAGATTTGCGACAAATGAGGATTTAAAATAAAAATATTGACGCATAAACCAATCAAAACGCGATTCCCCAACACGAATTAGTCCCCTCCCTTCCGGTCTAGACCACGCGAGCTGCCTTCTACCCCCATAGCCGTACGGTTTGTCTCCAGGAGGTAAGTCCGTCTATTTAGTTTCAGCCAAGCTTCCTCTCTTGTGTCTTTTCCTCTTCTCTGGATATAGCTTCTTTCCTTCTGGAGTGAGTCCCTGTGTAAAGGAGCTGCTGTCTGTGAGTGCTCACCTTCTTAAACTGTAAGGACTTGGGGTAGTCTTTGGCCATTTGGAGGCCCTACCCACAAGTAAAGTGTGTGTGCATGTGATTGTTGGCTGTAGTTGAAATATCTGTGATGATTTTGGTTGTAGTTAAATCTCTGTGAATTCCTTAGATATCTTGAAATTCTATACTTTTCCTTGGAGCTCTGTTTTGTTGTTACATTTTGGTTCGCTTAATGCTCTGTTGCTACGTCTCAGTTTGCTTAAAGTTGATTTTACTGGATGTTATGTTGATTAAGCCTTGTCTGACGTTAAGCTTGGTAGAGTAAAATGATGAACTAAGGACTTTATGGTGATTGCTAGGGATGAATAAGCTAGATGCTGTGTTTTTCTGTATTTGTGATAAATGATATTGGTTACTCATAGTATATTGTAATGCAATTTACTCCTATTCTGAGCATGATTATTCTCTATTTGTTCATGGCTTATTCTCTGTATAAAGCATGTTGTTCATAATACCTCCACTATCATTATATTATTCTCCATTTCATTCACTGTTAATCTCTGTAATAAGCACGTTCTGTTGTTCGTTGCTGCTGTTATATTCGTCGTTTAAGAAGCATGTTCCGTGTTCCATGTTGTTGTTGTATGCTATTGTATATTGTCGTTCGAGAAGCATGTCCTGTTGTTTTATTTCGTTGTTGTACGCTGCTGTATATTGTCATTCAAGAAGCATGTTCAGTTGTTCTATTCCTTTCGTTATAAGTTGTTGTTCGTCATTTAAAAGCATAATCAGTTGCTCTACTTCGTTCGTTATACGCTGTTGTTTTATTCGTCATTTAAAAGCATGTTCAGTTGTTCTATTCTGTTCGTTATATGCTGCTGTTTTATTCGTCATTTAAAAGCACGTTTAGTTGTTCTATTTCGTTCATTATATGCTGCTGTTTTATTTGTCATTTAAAAGCATGATTAGTTGCTCTACTTCGTTCGTTATACGCTGCTGTTTTATTTGTCATTTAAAAGCATGATCAGTTGTTCTATTCCGTACGTTGTACGCTACTGTTTTATGCATCGTTTAAAAGCACGTTCCGCTATACTATTCCGTTCATCATACACTGCTATTTTGTTTATTTTTTTCTTGTTCCATATTGTCTATTTACTGCCGATGCAGGTAATACGCAATTATTAATGTCTGCTTAGTTGTTAGTATAGTTGGATATAGAATGAAATAGGGTCACTGCTTAATAGTATGTTTAATCTCCAGTATTATATGCTTCTGTTATAGCTATCGTATAATTGTTCAAATATGTCTTTGTTCTTCTTATATGTTTTTAATTCTGCCATTTAATTATTGATTTGTCATTCCTTTAAATTACTATCATTTACGTTCCATCTATGTGCTATTTAATTGTTATGTCATCATGCATCATGCTAATAGAAATCAATAGGGAGTGCCACCCGGGGTGGTACTGACAAATGCATTACATGAGGGGAAAGTGTTAAGAAAATGATGATAAAAAGAAGAATAACGGGAGTTGGGGAGTGGATGGGTAGCGGCTCTAGTCTGCAACTAGGCAAAGCCCCCTACCTCGTCGGTAGAGGGGACATAGTTGCAAGTAAAAGATTAGATCTGACCAATTATTCCATCACAAAGGAAATCCTCCAATCTCCAACTCGAAGTACGAGTAAAGAACCAAAGAACCAACGACGTAATAAAAAAGTTGGTTTGGGTGGCCCCCATTCCAAAAGAACTAAAGAGAGACATAAGCATAATGCATGAACCCCATTTCCTTACTGGCCCTTTAGGCTCACGTCCTTACTTATGGTGTAGGTAATGAAATGATTATGCCGGGAGTGGAGGAGGCCTTACCCGTGGAGCCTGTGGAGTATCCGGAGGAAATGCGACCCGAGTAGGAGTATGGCTCAAGAAAAAGAGGAAGTATATTTTGTAAGGGTTTAATGACAAACATATTTTGTAAGATGCTAACTATTGCGTTAACCCTTATTTTGCGTATTTGGTATGTCACGCTTTTAACCTTGAACATGTTTTAATATTTTAAGTAATATTTCCATTTCCGTTTCCATTATACTTTGAGAAGGATTTATTTTCGGTTAGGTTTCCGCTGAATTCATAATTATATTTTTCCCCTATCTAATAACTATTGCAATGAGTTTAAAGTGATGATCAGATTTTTTTAAGAAAAAGACTCTGATACTATTTTAAAAAAATTTTAATAACGATTTTTGTCGTTTACCAAAATTTTAAAATTTAACGTATTTTTAAGGTAAATGAAAAATTCGGGTCGTTACAGTATATGTAACAATGAGTAAAGAACAGTTTGGACGGACTCCATTATGACATAATGAGTTAGAGGTATACATCATATTGTATCTCTTTTCTTACTGGGCATTAGCTTATGTTTGCTTCGTGATGTAGGTTATCGTAATGACGTCAGTATTCTAAAGAGGAACAGTTGACAAAAAATTTGCACATGCGGATGTTGTGGCTAGCTAGGCTAAAGAATGTAAAAGAGAAAAATGGTTTGTAAATAATAATGTAAAGAGTTACTTATTGTCTTTAAATGATTTAATTATGTTTATGCTACATTTTAAGAGAGAAAATTTTCCATAATTATAGGTTTCCGCTGCTTATGACGATTTAAGTAACAAGTTTAAGAAAAATGATTTTTACGGTTTGGTTTTAAGAAAATGACTCTGATTTCAATTTAAAAGAATTAACGAAAATTTAAGTTGTTTTTTAAAAGTTTTAAATTTAATGCATTTTTAAAGTAAATAAAAATCAGGTTGTTACAACAAGTCTATCTTTCTAGCATATCATCAATTTAAACTTTAAAGCATGATCAAAATACTTAACTTAAAGAACTTAAAGTCTAATAAAACAAAACATCAAACATCAAACAATCATCAAGCAATACTTCCTCGAACAATATCAAGATCTTTAACCTAATCATCTAGTAAACACAAACTTCAATCAATACCTATCCTATAACATCCCGTAACTTTTTTCCTTATAAAATTTTTCTTTTCTTTAAAACCATTGCGTAATAAAACACCAGAGTAATAAACAACGGAAGTCTTAATCTTATAAAATATACAGCGGAAGTCTTTTACAATTAAATACCACAAACCCATTGTTTAAACAAACACATTAACTTAGAACATTTCTTTGAAGTCATAAAATACTTAAAAGTCTTTAAAACATTTATTTTATCTTTGTGAGTCATAACCACAGGTTAATGTCGCCAACAACACAAACGTCCACCCAGCAATACTCCATCAGCTACGTCCATCAACAACTTTATCTATCTATTGGCTCCATACCTACACCAACAGGACTTAACTATGGGTCTAACGCTCTGTACGTGATATAAACATAAAGCATGAAATTCACATACAATTTCTATAGCATCATATAAGGTTTTCTGTTTCGTTTCACTTTTACTGTTCATGTCTTTTATCGTTATTTCATTTTACTTATATGTCGGGTGTATCAAACCGGACCATACAAACATTTGTTACTATTTTTGTCTTTTACTGTTTATATGTCGGGCATATCAAACCAGACCATACAAACATCTGTGTCGGGCGCAACAAACCGGTCCATAGTTATTTATCTTTGGTTTTTGTGCTGGGTGTAACAAACCAGTCCACAGAAATAGCTATTTACGTATCTTATTGTTTCATTATGTTGTTTCATATAGTTTTAGTCTTTTATTGTTTAAGTGTCGGGCGTATCAAACCGGTTCACACAAACATTTGTGTTGGGCGTATCAAACCGGTCCACAGTTATTTACTTATCTTGATTTTTGTGCCGGGCGTAACAAACCGGTCCACAGCTGTTTACGTATATTCATTTTCGTGTACTTTATGATTCCATGCCTTAACATTGTCATGCACATACAATCCTATCTAACGTGTTCCTTAGTCGTGTCTTTAAAACGTAATTCGTCATCTCTAAGGAACTGAACTTAAATCTAATAAACAGACAAGCAAACAACATACATTTCCATACAATAACATAACTTATGCATTTAGTAAATAAACATCAAACAAAACTCTAGTTTCCCATGATGTAGGTCCTTTCGGACAAAGTACATGCAATAGCACATACCTGAAATCTTTAGCTTTAATGAGTTTAACATTTTAAGTTTCCTTCACAAAACCTATCCATTATTAACACATATAGTTATTAATAATTAATGTCCAATAATAAAATCCTCTAACTTCAACTAACATGCTCATATACCCATAGTGGATAACCTACTATTATGTCCAAATTATCAATGAACCTTATCTTCCAACAATCACTTTATCTAACAACGACAATCCTTAATCTAATAATTATTTTCTCCAAAATCCCACATAAGAAAAACCATTACTTTCACATCTAATCTTAACTAATATTCCCACTAATATTTCCAATAATTCAACTTATTCATGCCAATATACTTCACATGATACAACTAACAACCTAAACCAATAATCATATATTCCCATGAATATTAAATCTTCTAACACATGGAGTACATAAACCAATGCTAATCATCCAACTCCATTTATATACATAAAATAATTCATCCAATCGTACACTATATTAGCAGTACCCAAACCCTCTCTCATAATGATGACAGAACCATGAAGATTAACAAAAGCAAGATTTGCTTACTGGAAGCCTTGCAACCCAGGAAATTCGTACACCCAAAAAACCACTCCTACGGACAGCTTCTCACTTTCTTTAAACTTTTCTAGAACTTCACAGAACTACATCACATAGTCATGGTTTCACTCTCTGCTACTTTCTTCTAAAACATACACACATTCACAAACCTCACAACTTTCGGCACTCAAGGCTTCCTCACAATATTTTGGCAGAGCAACGCCACTTTTCTCCTTTTGTGAACTCATCTTGCCACTCTCTTCTATTTATAGGCAACTCTAGCAGCTCCATGATTAATTCACCGAAGATGGAAGGTCATGGAACTCCACTCATAATGACCACTAACTCACTCAACCCTTAGACATTCCAAAGTTCCTTTTTATTACAGGCGTTCAAACAATCCAGGAGACGACATTTCTCTTGATTTCCAGACATTCAAGACAGCGGTTTGCATCATCTCTAGTCGTTTACAAACTATCTAGTTTACACTTCATAAATGGCGGATGATCGCGTCGGCTGCTCACGCCGGTTGCTCACCTCTCCAAGCGATCGACTGTCAATGCTCATACAAAATCTGACAATCTGCACTCCGGTCAATCGCGCCTCGCCGATCGACCGCTCCGATTGTCCGCCCCTTCCAACTTTTGATTTTTAACAAATCCTCCAGATTACTTTTAATGTGACACTTAATTATGTATACTTCCTCTATAAATTAATATATATATATATATATATATATATATATATATATCTCATATACATATCCTTAATCACCTATGACTCACTTTTCCAATTATCCAAACCTCAACCCATATTTTATCTTTCACCATTCCTACTTCACATCATTCTTCACTAAATCCAATATGTCCTAAAGTATTATAAATCTTACACTTTTTACAATATCCAATTACGTCCAATTATATTTCCTTTTACTATCTCAACTGACTATCAATCCAATTGATATCGTCTAAAATAACTTCACGTATCATCGCACAATTCTCCAATTGACTTCAATCCTTCTCATAATCTAACTATAAACCTAACGGAGTATCATGATTCACTTATTCCTATTGCATTTCTCTTTACCAATATTTTTACTTGTCCAACTTAGCTCTTAATATCCCAAAATTATCATTTAAGTTATGCTTTCAGCTCAATGAAGATTTTGGATATTACATATCCTCTTGTGATGTAGGCCAAAAATGCAACAAACATACAATATCACTTATCTGGAGTCCTTAGAGAGTTTAGCACTTAAAAATTGTCATTCTCAATACCTATTCATCAATAATAACAGTTTATTAGATTCATCGTTACCCATCAAAGCATCAAGTGAAATAAACACCAAACCCAACTTGACAGACTAATATCTTCAACCAACAAAGTACAATCTCCAACCAATTTGAAGAACAATATTCCTTAAATCATCCCCAAAACTAATCATCTATCAACAGAGTAACATATTCAACATATGATAGTAACCAAAATAACACTTCATGGATTATTATCCTCAAGTCACTACTTAAACAGGGCATCAATTTAACCATAGCACAATCCTCAACAATTCCATTTTATCAACATAATAAGCAGACAATAAAAGACATTGCAAGGCAATAGAGCACTGTCCCTAACAATTTAACAAACAACATAGTCTAAATCCAATCTCCAGAATATATACATCCAACAATAATTAGTAGCAATAACCAAACTACAGAACAATATATTTATTGAGCAATGGATCTCGGCAATGGTTAATTGCAGAAATTAACATGATAACAGAATAATACTTTCCAACAATGTCTCTCGACCAAGAGCAAATAAGAATCGGATTCAAACCCACTGAGCAACAGTTTCACCATATTTTCCAGACAGTAACCGAACTGAAGAAACCAACTCAAGCAACAATGAATGACAGAAACTATTCCTATCATCATCATCCTATATCATAAAATCTTTAAGAAAACATAAGTGAAGCTCTGCTTACCTGAAGAACCAAAGAGAACAGCGAACAACTTGCTTGAAGAGAACTTCTTCCTCACCATTCTCTCTCTCTCTTTCACACTTTCTCTTCAGACTGTTTCACTCTTTCTCTCTAAACTTTTCTGTTCTTCCTTCCAAAAACTACTGTCTCTTGTTTACACACCATAACTTACACCCCTTCAGTATCCATTTGTAGGTGAAAGAGCTAGAGAAGCAACTCTTAAGCATCCATGAAAGTCCAACCAACGTTTTCATCCAATCAGAATACAACGTCCTTACTATTCAGACGACAATTCATTCGTCCTGGTCGATCACCTTCTTCATGTGATCAACCACAAATTTTGCAGTCATGGCTATGATCAACCACAATTCTACCTTCTCTAGAAATACCAGTCAATCATCGTCTTAGTAGATGACGGACCGCAAATCAAAATTTTGCAATATGCTTTGGACCCGATCAATCACCCTTCTGTGAACGATCGACTGGGTCCAAAATCGTTGCTCTCTAGAATATTTTGCTCAAACCATGGTCGACCGCCCTCCTATTAGATCAACCACTACACTTTAGAGTACTTCAATCCCTTCAATTACTCCAGCTATGGTTGATCATTTCCTCAAGTGACCGACCACACCCTTCAATAACCTCATTTAAACACTTACTCCTCCACAACATATCCAATTCATCCAATTTAGCTCTACTCATCCTTACTCAATCCCATACCTAGTACTATAAAATGTCGGGATATTACATATTAATTTTGTGATAGTTATATTAATTAGTTTATTTAATATTGTGTTTCATTATTATTATGGTAAAAGAGCAATTGTCTGAATCATAAATAATTTTTCATACATGTTGATCAATAACTTGAAATGAAGAACTTTTGTTGAATAATGTGCGGTTAATTAACTTTAGTCATAAAGTTAATGTTTTTATGCAATCAGTATAGATATATAAGATTGTATCATAAAAGTCTTGTGGAATTTATCTTTATCTTTTATTATGTCTTCACATATAAATATGAAAAGAGTAAATAGAAGAAATTAAATATTGTAGATCGGTGGATTATGGTGTGGAATATTAAATTCCAAGTTAACTAATTGATATAGCTGTAACATTGTTGTGATATGTAAATGGAAAACTATAAAGAATGAGAAATTAAATCTTAATCGTTTTTCACATATATTTATCATACTTGTTGAATTCCTTTCTTTTACTATTTAGTTATTAATCTCATCACTCATAAAAATTCTATGTTTTGATTACTCTCAAACTAAAAGTTTAGATTGATTTTATAAAAAAAATTTATAAATTGTTCTATGTAGGTTAGATACTCGATTTTAATTATTATTTTACTTGTTACGATAGTATATATTTGTTCTTAGATACAATTATTGTTCAATAGCAATAATTCATCCTATATATTAAAAAAGATACTTTATGACTTTTGTTAGATTTGATTTATAAGTATAATAAATACAAGGTCAATATTTTTCTAATTTCTTTTTTATGGTAAATTGAATTATTCTTATTCATTTTATAAAAAAAAGCATGGCAAGTGATAAAGCCTACTGCTTCTTCTTCAAGCATTACTTCAACTTATTTTTCCAAAATCTATTTCTAGCTACTAATTTAAATTGTTATCTTGTTTAACCTTTAGTCCAGAGACATACTAACATTGCTAGAATAATAGTGAATTCTTTTTGAAAAAATTAGAATGATCGATGTACTAATATTCTTCAATGATTGAGAGCTAGTAAATAAAAGGATACAAGATAATATAATAGTGAACAAGATTGAACAAGAAATGCATAATATTAACACTCGTAGAAAAATTTGAAGACTCGTAGAATATTTAAAATGAATAAATTTATTTTGTTAATAGATGTAAATTCAAATTTCATATATAAATTGAAAAAATGCACGTAACTAAGACATACCTATTTTAGAAGTACTCGTATTGTTGTGATACAATATTTTCTTAATTTAATGATATTGATGTTGTATTCATATAATGCGCACGAGTATGGTTCTTATTTATTTATATTTTTTTAACCAAAAAACAAATTGGCTCCATAAACAACTTGGTAAAATATAACGTGAGTCATATCAATTGGGGCAACTGCTCGAGAAGTTGGGTTTGCAATCTCGATATTAAATTAAAATTTTTCATTATATTTTATTTTATTTTATATTATATTACTCTTAGCCAATAATTGTAAGGGATCTCCAAACAATGTAAAAATGATAACTTAATCATCGCGTTGTTTGTGATAAATGGCAAGTTTATCGTTATATTTTATTTTATAGTAAATTAATCACTGACGTATGAAAAAATAACAAAGTAAATATCATTGTCACGTTTATCGTTAACAAGCTGATCTAGAGCCGCAGCAGTCCGGGGAAAGAAGGCCAAAATTAGCTTGGACACCGCAGCACCCCAGATGCCGCTGAGATGCTACGATTTCCCCAGACGCCGCTGCAGTGTCCATCACACGTTTAAACCCTCAATTTTGAGATAAAAAAACCCCCTTTCTCGACCTCAAAATCACGCGTTTAAGCTCTCAATTTTGCGATAAAAATTTTTTCCAGTAACAAACCACAAAACACCGCCGCGGGGTTCTGATGGACGCCGCAGCAGCGTCCCAGGAAATTACAGCGTCTTAGCGGCGTCTGAGACACTTCGGCGTCCAGGCCAAATTTGGCCTTCTTTCCATGGACTGCTGCGGCTCCAGATTAACTTGTTAATTACAAACGTGATAGGGATGTTTGCTTTGTCATTTTTCCATACATCAGTTGTTAATTTGTTAGAAAATAAAGGATAGTGGTTGACTTGTCATTAATCGCAAATCATGATGGTTAATTTGTCATTTTCCCCCAAACAATTTTATTGGATACATGATATATTACATTATCTCAAATTTATATGCGCAACCCATATGAAATTACACATCATTTATTCGATCTTAGCTCACAAAAGAGAAAATAAAAAACACTTAAAATAAAAAAGAGACAATACTTAAAAGACCCAACATAAAACTTATCATTTGAAAACGAGGCAATGTGCTCATCAATATGTGTGTGTCTTTTGAGATATCAACATAAACTTGAGACAAGCTATAAGGATCTGGTTCAGGTGCTCATTGATATGTGTGTGTATCTAGTTCAGGTGCACATCGATGTGTGTGTGTGTGCGCGCACGCCCATGCGTGCATGCATGTGTGCATGTGTGCGCATGTGTGCATGCGTGCGTGTGTGTGTGCGCGCTCGTGTGCGTGAGAGAGAGATCTCCATACAAATTTATTTGATAATGATGTATTACACATACAAATTTATTTGATAATGATATATTACATTATCTCGTGTGTACAAGTATTCCATATCAAAGTACACATTATTTATTCAATCTTATCTCACAAAAGACATAAAATCAAACACACCTCAAACAAAATGAAACAATACTTAAAATATCCAATATAAAATGACATATAAAACTTATCATTTAAGACTAAGCGATTAGGTGTTGGTCGATGTCTTTTGATATATCAACACAAAATTGAGACAGGCTATGAGGATCCGAGATTGCATCATGTAGTTTCTTGTATTCTAAAGTCCAGTGCATAACACTCCCATCCTCCTTGGTTGTGACTTGAACTGAGGCTTTCAGGGTCTTGTAATCATCAAGAAGATGACCTTGTATTATGTTGAATGTTATGGAATTGTTTTCCTCGTCTATTGCTTCCACAACCTCCTTTGCCACAGAAGGCTTCCCATCTGTATGTTTTTTACAAAATAATCACCAAACGTTTGTACGCTAGACAATAGTAGAATGTTTTTTATTTTGATCCTTAAAGCACGAGTAGCTCTTAAAAGAATTCTCGTAGGGAAGGAAGTGCTACAACTTCTTATTTTGGATTTCTCTTACCCTAATATATTTGAATTTTTCCTGTTAAAAACTTTGATTTTCATGCTAATATTAGAAGAATAATCAAAGATCTGACTAACCAAGAACATAATTACAGTAGATGATGGAGTCGACGGTGCCCCAATCTCCTTCAAGTAACTCACATCCCTGGATATTATGAGAGGTTGCATGCGTGATATGGTGTGGTTTGCTCCTGAACATTTCATGAAACTTATCTGCAGAAGCCTTTATTTCTACATCTGTTTCTAGCTTTCCAAAAAGACTCATTCTCTATCTTTCTCAAACTAAGATGTAGGATGCTCTCTGCAGCGATGATAGCTTTTACAAATCTATAGAAGGTCTATGTGTCCAATGAAAGTAATATGGTAGTTAAAATACTTATTTCTTAAAGGCATACAGTTAATATGACTTTTACATCTTTTCAGCTTAGTTGGATGAGAGAAACATTTCAACTTCTCAATTATTGATTCTGTCTTTAGTTTATAGTGCATTGTGTCACATGTGTCATCATTTTGTACCACTAAAATCGTTTTTTAACAACGTAAATAAAAAACCACTAAGAAAGATCCTTTGTTCTAATAGTGTTCATCATCATGTGTGAAAAAAATCATATATTAGAAATGAAATCTAATCTAAGGTAGGGAAGTACCATTACCCTGCATGCAGGCTTTGACCCTTTCACAACAACAAACCGGTTTTGTCCCTTAAGTGTTCGTGATGACTTTAAAACTTGAATCTTCTCCATCAATCCTCGTTACCAGTACTAGTTAGGTGTGAGAAACACAAAAAACACACTCAATTTTAAGTAAGAAATTATTTCTCAACACATGAGTCGGTTTAATTAAATTAAGAAAACAATTCTCAACATTTCAATGATGTGACACTCTAAATTTTGTCCTATCAGCCCCATATTTGTTGGTTCTTATGCACAGTGAAATTTGTCGATGTTCATAATATTTGCGACATGTGTCACCTATATGTATTGTATTGGATCAATATAACATAAGAGGAAAGATGGACTAGGTTGTTAAATCTTTTGCACAAATCTAAAATCTAACCAATTTGCAAAGCTTAAATGATTCATTTCTTTGAATAACCAGCCATTTACTATCACAAACAATTAAAATAAAATCACAAGGAAATAGTTAGAGAGAAGATGTCACGCCCTAAAAGGATCCCAAGATAAAAAGGGAACGGCCTAGTCCAAAATAGATTGAATTGTCTGACCCTCACTTGAATCTATAATTAGCAACGGAAGACTTATGGATTTACATTATAGACTAAGGCCCAAAATTAAAGGTCCAAAAGTGACCATAATATAATGTAAATTAACAAAATCTAAAACTATGTGGAAATAACATAAAAATAAAACTATGGTACAAACCTCACTAAAATATTCTAAGTCTCTCTAAGAATGAAATGAAATAATTTATACGGGAAAACTTACAATTTCTACTCTTGTGATAGGATTTGGGGACTAATTTGATTATTTTTTGAAAAATGAAAAATGAAAATGAATATGGTGTGAGTCAAATAACTCAATAGGGATTTAATTTTATATTCAACATTTTTATCATATGAATTTTGCAAGCATTTCAATTATGTATTTTAAGCAAATCAATATGTGAAGAAATAATGACCTCAATAAATTAAATATCATAATTTAAATAATGGCGATACTCAGACGATCGCAAACAACCAAAAAGATATTGATCAGGTTTAGAAATTCGAAACCCAAGGACATGACACATATAGCTGACATATTACCCATTTTAACATTGAAAGTAAATAAATGTAACAATGAATGTAACTGAACTGAACGGTAAATTAATTATTAAACATGTTTAACTTTAAATAGTATTAAACATTTTATGAATGAATGTACATTAAACATAAAATAACTCATACCTCGAAATTGGGCCTAACAATCCCAAAGTCCAATGAAGCCCAACTGCAGATAATTTCGACAATTTCTAAGTTTTGGAACCCAACCACAATAATTTATTAAAAATTAGGATTTAATTTAAAACTTATTATTTAAATTTTTAGGTATATGAATATAACCTGAGGTTGGAGGCCCAACTCATCCAATAAAATTTATAACAACCTTTGACGACCCTAGAATAATCGGGTATAAAGTTTAGATCAGTCTTTCTAATAATCAGTCATTTTCTGGACTACCGCACTATACTCTAGCCAACCACAATAAAGTGTGTTCAAATTTGTGTGTAAATTGATCACATGTTTGAACTTGAAACCTACAAAGAGGTTTAGAAGTGCTCCGCATGGATATTTTTGCTCGAGAATATATATTGATCAAGGTGTGTCACGTCTCAAAAAAGACCCTAGACAGAATGAAGAACGATTCGACCCAAAGGGACAGAATCATTCGACCCGCACTTGAATTCATAATTAGCAACGGAAAACTTAACAATTTACATTACATACCAGAACTAAAAATAAAGGTCCAAAAGTAACAATAATATAATATGAATCAACAAATTTTAAAACGAGGCGAAAATAACTTCAAAATAAAGTTTATAGTACAAACCTCCTTAAAATATTCTAAGTATCTCTAAAAATGAAATGGAATAATCTATATGGAAAATTTTCAATTTTCACTCCTGATGTGGCAATTGAAAATTTATCCGACTATTTACTGAAAAGTGAAAATAACTACAGGGGTAAGTCAATAAAATAAGTAGGGATTTAATTTTCTATTCAACTTTTAAGTCATATAAATTAACATGCTTTTTAAGTTAATTATTTTAACATGATAATATGCGAAAGAAGTTACGATGAATAATAAATTAAATAACAAAATTTAAATAACAGCAATACTCAAACGATCGCAAGCAGTCAAATAGACCGTGATCAGGTTTAGGGACTCAAAACTCAAGGACACGAAACATACAGCCATTCTATTACCCATTTTAAGAATAACAGTGCACAAATGAAGAATTAAATACAACTAAACCGAACATTGAATTAAATATGTCTAATTTAAAGCAATATTAGACATTTTATAATTTAGTGAATGTTAAATGTAAAATAACCATTATCTTAAGTTGAGCCAAATAATACCAAAGCCCAACTGAAAATGATTAATTGAAACTCGACAACAACAAGTCCGTTACTCTTAAGTTTTGAGACCTAATCATAATAATTTTAATAAAAATTTAGATTTGAAATTTAAAATTAATATTTAAATTTTTAAGATAACATATATAACTTAAGGACTCCAGTATAAAGAAAATTCTATATGATCCAAAACAAACCTGGTTTGGTCCAATTCGGGGTCTAGATAGGCCCAAAAAAAATTTGGGTCGAAACCCATGAAAATGAGAAACTGGACTGCAATTGAGGAGCAAACCTAGACGCCATTCAGAATTTACCTCGTTCGCAACCCAAATTACACGAGTATGCAAACAGAGGCTATAGGGCACAACGAGGAGAATCCTGATGTGAACCCAAGAATCACTGATCACAGCTCGAGGAGAAGGGACCCTGATAGGAATCTCATTACCGACCCATAATATCTAAACTAACAGAGCAATCCTTTAAATGAAAATAAACAACCAATTTTAGATATTCAGCTAACGATCCAGAAGCTTATAGAAACAAAACCAACAAATTTAGACCTATTTTCCTCACTAACTGCCGGCGTCGACTTCCTAACATCGATGACCAACATTTTGTTGTAAAAGAAAATTATTTCTATCAACACTGGACAACACGGAGGGAAGAACAAAATTTCCAAACAAAGTCAAAACTTTCCGGTTCTTGGTTCTTGGTTCTTGGTTCTTGGTTTCGGGTCGGTTCTCAGTTCTTGATTTATGGAACTGAGAACTGAGAACCATCACTACCTGTAGAGTAAAATTTTCCATTATTTTCGATTCTTGGTTCTTGAACCATCCCCTTTCTCTTCTGAGAAGAGAAAGCTTCTATCTTCCTCGAGAGTCTTCACGGGCAACAGGGAGAGAAGGGCATTGCGAGGAGGGGGATTCGTGAAGGCAGAGGTCGTCGATTTCTGTCGGTGATGTCTGGGTTGACAAGTACTGTGAAACATGGTGATTCCCTAGTCCGTCCAAGAGGAAGAGAGAGCTCAGGACAACCCGATTACAGACGACGACATAAGCGTGACGTGTGAGCTACGACCGCAAGCTTCCGGTGTTGGCAGGGTCGAAAGCGTTCCCAATTTCTTCGATTTGGTGAGTAATTTCAAACACCCGATTATGATTTGTCCTCTGTGATGAGTTTAGCTTTATTTCTGTTAGGTCTTAAATCAATTTCTTGTTCCTCGTTTCTGTTCTACTCGGTTTAGACCGATGATAAGATTGTTCTCCATTTTTTGCTCACTAGTCAGTGTTCGGTTGCAAATGTTACCCTGTTCTTTCTATTGTTGTTGCTACGGATTAAATTTTGGTTTCAATCCTTTTGTTGTTTGCTGAAATGACTGATAGTTGCTCCCTAGTTTTGATCCATAGGTTACGATTGTGTTGCGGGTTTGTTGATGGAAAAAGACCTGAGGTGAGAACAAGGATGGAAATGGTTGTGTTTTTTTTTTTGTTGTTGCCATTGTTTTTTTTTTGCTGTTATTCCTCTTCTTCTGGTGGTCACTCTCGCCACCTGCCTCAACTACCTCCGATCTTCCTTCTCTGACCTTCTCCACTCCGTTCGCCCCTGATGATTTCACCTCGCTGGTGGCTCCGATTGCGTGGTACAAACAGCAAAACAAAAATAGTCAACATGCAGGAAATAGAGAAACCAGTTTGGAACCGGAACGTAACAGAAACCGAGACTCGGGTCCAGTTCCGGGTCCAGTTCCTTGAGGTTCCGGTTCTGGTTCCTCACTTTTGGAACCAAGAACCTAATGGTCGGTTCCAAGAGGTCCGGAATCGGAACCGAGAACCAGTTTGCCCACCCCTAGCAAGGATATGTAAGGATGAGGGACCATTGAATTTGAATTTAATGATGGAACATGAACTATTGAATTTAAGAAAAGATGTTGTAACGGAAGGGAAATATGTCATAGCAAACGAAAATGGTGACGTAGCGGAAGGGAAAGATATCATTCAAAAAAGATTTAATAAATGTAACGTCGTCATTTAGGATGAACTAACAATTGTACTTTCTATCATGGTCTAAGAAATACTAACATTGCTAAAATAACAGTGAATTCTTTCTGAAAATACTAGAATGGTTGATGTATTAATATCCTTGAATGATTGAAAGCTAACAGATAAAAGGATGCAAGATAATATAACAGTGAACGAGAATGCACAAGAAATGCATAATATTAACACATGTAGAAAAATTTGAAGACTATAGGTCTCTAGAAGATTTAAAATGAACAAATTTATTTTGTTAATAGATGTAAATTCAAATTTCATATATAAATTGAAAAATTGCACATAACTAAGATGCATACCTATTTTAGAAGTACTCATATTGTAGGGATACAATATTTTCTTAATTTAATGAAATATTGAAGCTGTATTCATATAATGCTCACAAGTATGGTTTTTATTCTATTAAGTAATTTTAATAATTAAATGTAATATAAAATATGGTTGTTATTTCTTTATATTTTTTAACCAAAAAACAACTTGGCTCCATATTATAGATCTGAAATACAAGTAAGAAGTTAAAATATAACGTGAGACATAACGATTGGGGCAACTGCTTGAGAAGTTGGGTTTGCAATCTCGATATTAAATTAAAATTTTTCACATAGACAGAAGCCAAGGACTGCGACCCTGACTTCTATAAATGCGGCCCCAATCGTTTTCTCAAGATAAAATTGTATCTTGAGACAAAATGACTGGCCCACAGCTTGAAAAGTTAGGGTTTGAACCATTGTTTTTCCGTTTTTATTGAAATATTATTGGACCCAAAGTCATTATCATCTATATATGGAACAGACCCACCTCATTTAATGGCGGATAACAATCATAATGTTTACATTGTTACGTACTTAGCACTACCATTCATGGTTTACTTACCTGCCAGTCATCGACAAACCTAAGATCATAAGGAAATGATTTCTCTTAGACAATAATTGTCAGGGATCTCCAGACAATTTTATTGGATACATGATACATAACATTATCTCGTGTTTAGTACGAGCAACCCATATGAAATTACACATCATTTATGCAATCTTATCTCACAAAAGAGAAAATAAAAAAACACTTCAAATAAAATGAGACAATACTTAAAACACCCAACATAAAATGACATATAAAACTTGTCATTCAAGACTGAGCGATCAGGTATTGGTCGAGGTCTTTTGAGATATCAACACCAAGCTGAGACAAGCTATGAGGATCTGGGATCGCATCATGTAGTTTCTCGTATTCAAAAGTCCAGTGCACAACACTCCCATCTTCTTTGGAAGTGACTTGAATTGTGACTCTTATGGTCTTGTAATGATCAAGAAGATGACTTTCTATTATGTTGAATGTTATGGAATTGTTTTCCTCGTCTATTGCTTCCACAACATCCTTTGCCACATAAGGCTTCCCATCTGTTTATTTTACACAAAATAATCACCAAAAGATTATACGCTAGACAACAGCAGAATGTTTTTTATTTTGATAATTAAAACATGAGTATCTTTTAGAAAAATTCTTGTAGGAAAGCAAGTGCTACAAACTTATTTTGAATTTCGCACGTTTAAAACTTTAATTTTTATGCAAACATTACAAGAATAATCAAAGATCGGACTAACCAAGAACATAATTCCAGAAGATGATGGAGCCTACGGTGCCCCAATCTCCTTCAAGTAATTCACACCCCTGAACTTTATGAGAGGTTGCATGTGTGATATGGTGTGGTTTGCTCTTGAACATTTCATGAAACTTATCTGCAGAAGCCTTTATTTCTACATCCGTTTCTAGCTTTCCAAAAAGACTCATTCTCTCTCTTTTTCAAACTAAGAAGTAGGATGCTCTCTGCAGTGATTATATCTTTTCCAAATATTTTATAGAAGGTCTATGTGTCCAATGAATATAATATGGTAGTTGAAATAGTTGTTTCTTAAAGGCATACAATTAATATGACTCTTACATCTTTTCAGCTTAGTTGGATGAGAGAAACATTCAACTTCTCAATTATTGATTATCTTTAGTGTATAGTGCATTGCGCCACATGTTAGTGTTTCTAGATCTCACACATGGAGGAATTTGCCGGTGTTTGTAGTGCAAGTGAGACCTTTCATCATTTTGTACCATTAAAATCGGTTTTTAATAACGTAAATAAAAAACCACCAAGAATGATCCTTAGTTCTAATTGTGTTCATCATCTTGTGTGAAAAAATCATATATCAGAAATGAAATCTAATGTAAGGAAGGAAGAGCCATTACCCTGCATGTAGGCTTTGACCCTTTCACAACAACAAATCGGTTTTTTCCCTTAAGCGTTCATGATGACTTTAAAACCTCGAATCGTCTCCATCAATTCTCATAACCTCCAATAGTCAGGCGCGGGTAACACAAAAACACACTCAATTTTAAGGAAGAAATTACTTCTCAACACATGAGTCGGTTTTATTAAATTCAGAAAACAATTCTCAACATTTTAATGATGTGACACTCTAAATGTTGTCTGATCAGCCCATATTTGTTGGTTCTTACGCACAATGAACTTTGTCGATGTTCATAATATTTGCGACATGTGTCACCTATATGTACTGTATTGGATCGATATAACATAAGAGGAAAGATGGATTAGGTTGTTAAATCTTTTGTACAAATCTAAAATCTAACCAATTTGCAAAGCTTAAATGATTCATTTCTTTGAAGGCAAAATGACAAATCAACCATCGTGGTTTGTGATCAATGACAAGTCAACCACTTCGGTATGTTTTCTAACAAGTTAACCACTGACGTATGGTAAAATGAGAAATCCAACATCAATGTCACGTTTCGCCGTTAACAAGCTGATGGGGCGCCGCGGCCTCTGGCCTGGACGCCACGGCCTCCCAGCCAACTTGGCTTGGACGTCGTGGCCTCCAGACACGTTTGGTCTGGACGTCGCGGCGTCTAGGCCAAATGGCCTCTACCCCACCCCACCCATGTCCCTTTTTAAAAAGGGAAAATGACAATTAGGGCTCTCTCACACTCTGCTCTCTCCCTTCCCGAATCTCACACTCTGCTCTCTCCCTTCCCGAATCGGCGACACCCAAACGAGTCTGACTACCGCACGGTGACACCCAAACGAGTCCAACGACCGAACAGCGAACGACGTTCTTCTTCCGTTCTCAATTCTCGCCTTTCTCTCGATCTCTCGATTCTTCTTCCATTCTCGGTTCTCGCCGATCTATCAATCTCTTGATACAGTATTTCTTTTCATCTTCTGTCTAATCGTTTATTTCCGTTCCTTAGTCATTTAATTTGTTTTGATGGTATGGATTTGTTAGTATTACTTTGTCGAATTTTCTAGTTCTGTGATGATAGTCATTGTTAGTTGGTTTGGTTCTGCGATCAATCAATGCTTTAACTATTGTTTGTTGTCGTTTCCTGCCTGTCATAGACTGATAGTTTCTTGTGATAGATCCCTGAACTCTGTCGATTTTTCCTTGTCATTTCCTTGTTATTTTCTTTGTTCCTTGGGGCTTGTTAGTTGTTATTAGTTTTGTTATAGATGACTAGACAATTGGTGAAGGAGAAATAGTTACGAAAAAAGTTTAAGTCTAAAAAATTATTGTTGGATGTTGTTCAATTGTTGTTTTACTCTTTTAGAATCTGAATTTCAGAATTTGGATTGCCTAACCTGTTGTGGTTTGTTGATTATGTTTTATTGTTGTTTTTTTGTGGTTTGTTGATTTCAGTTGTTGTTTTAGTCTTTTCAATTGTTGTTTGATCGCATTTTTTATTACCTGAGAGACGATTTGAGGAAATACTATTCTGCTAACTTAGGCCAATTTTTTGGGTATTATACTGTAGGTTGGCAAATTACTCTCAACGATCACAATGTCCGCACCTCTAATGTCCACCCAGCCATTAGAGGTGCGGACATACGTTTTTGGACGGGAGTTGAGGTTCACTCTTAACGATGTAAACATTATGCTTGGATGTGTATTGGAGGAGCCAAGTGATGAATATTATCACATGGCTCGGGAGCCACCATTCGTCAAACGAGGAGAAGTGTTAGCGATGCTAGATTGTTGCACCGGGATCTCGAGGTTGTCGAGTACAGCAAGCCAAAGGGCAAGGAGTTGAATGTCATAGCCCGATTGATCCACCTGATCATGACCTACACAATTTTACCTCGGAATGGCCATCGTGACCATGTTAGCAGCATGGATCTCTATATGCTAGAGAAGGTGTTCACGGGAAAATGGTGGACATCAGATTTATCATCTTGAGCCACACGCATGAGGTGCTTAACAACCTAGCGAAGAACCTGCCGTACAATTGGCTCATCCAGAGTATCATTGAGAAGTTTGGGGTATCATTCTCGGAGAAAGAGCCGAGAATTGAAGAGTCGGTCAATGACATGTACAACAATTCATTATTGGACCGAATGGGTATCACTCAAACTGGAGGGGAATGGTTCCGCAAGTCCAAGAAGCAGGCAGCACCTCCACCCCTCTCAGAGCCTAAGCATTCAGTCCCCTCGCATGAATAGCCGCTTTCACCTCAGTCATCTCACTTTAATTCGATGCTTGAGGAGACGTCCGCCTGGATAAGCAGGATGGAGGAGCTCCATCATATGTCGATGACCAAAATGCAACTGATGGAGGAGCAGCTACAAATGCAACAAGTCCAGATACAAAGAGCGGAGGAGCTCGCAGAAGAGAGGTGGGGCATAGCACAACAGTGGCATATGCAAGCAGCATAGTAGCACCGTGAGGTGGTGGCAGCACTTCAGACAGGTGAGAGGCGATCAGCCCGTTCAGCATCCGTGTCATTGTCCTCTAACGCACCAGATGCCATATTCCGCTTGTAAGTTATTTACTTTATATGCAAAGTCCACTTTTTTACTTTATTTGTGTTTCATGTAATGACATCTTGTTAATTTACAGCACCCCTATAGGAAGCCGTGCCTCTCGAGCCTCCGCCCTTTAAAACTGTGCGCGTGGTACGTCTTTCATTTCGTTATATATGTGTGTTCATTCATGTTCATACTTTGTTAGGCTGACGACTTTTTGACATTTTTGTTGCAGGCTCATGATTTGATGCGTATGTTCAAGGATTATGTCCAGGTAAATACTCGAAAGAACATAGAGACATGCACAATTCTTTGGGGAAAGCTGACTGATGATGAATACGTCGTCAGTGATCTCATCTTCCCGAAGTAGCACGGGACGCTAGATACGGTGAGAAGCCTTCGTTGTGTGTTAGTGTATAAGATTTTATCTTAGTACTCATCCGAACTTATATGCAGTGCTATGTGACCAACGACGAAGCCGTTTTCGAGTATCAACAAGAAAATGGTCCACTCACATTAGGGTGGATTCACGTAAGTAACCATCTCGCTTCTCTGGGTTGTTGTTCATGTTTACTGAGATCATCTAATGCGTTGTTTACATTGCAGACACACTCGAAGCATGATTGTTTTATGTCGTCTGCTGACCTGCACACTCAATACGCTTACAACGATTGATGTCGGAATCAATCTCCATCATCTTAGCTCCCACTGACAAACAGCAGTATGTATTTTCATTTGTGTAAATTCTTAATATTGCTTTCCGCGTATTTGACCGGCAATTGTTCCCTTTGCATTGCATACCGTTCGGCGTATTGTGGTGTACGCCTGAGGGGATAAGGGTGATGCGACAGTGCACTATTCCAAAACAATTCCACGAGCACGACCCTGCAACCTTTTGGTATGAGGGTCTATTGTTCGGCCCAGTAGATAGAGTATTCCTTGACCAGTACTTATCGTTTATGGTCAAGGATTTGCGCTCGAAATAGACCAGGAAGAAGGCAGCGTAGTTTAGTTCAATGATTTACGTTGTAGTTTGTGTTTAGTTGAATTTGTGTACGTTTACGTTATAATTTATGTGTAGTTTACATTTATTTTGCCAATGATATGTGTAGTTTACATTTAGTGGATGAATGATATGTTTGGATGATACTAGAACTGCTTGAGATTTTTGTGCAGGATGTATGAGAATAGCTTTGGGGGAGTAAAGAAACAAGGAACACTCTGGCAAAATTTTTATAAATTGGCAAGTTGGTCAAATGATAAGTAATCCAACTCTAAAGAAGAATTGAAAAATGTATTGTTTAGCAATGTCAGCAACATATGGTGATTCTTTGATTGTTCTCGTCTATGTTCCTAGTGAAGAAGACAGTGAAAAGGATTTTGGTCGTTCACACATTTTCCATTGTTAAGAAACTATGTAAATTAATGATTCAAAATTCCAGGCCAAACGTGCCTGGACGCCGGCCTAGACGTCCGGCCTCCAGGCCAAATGCGCCTGGACGCCGCAGCGTCCAGGCCTAATGTGGCTGGAGGTCGCGGCGTCCAAGCCACATTTAACTCAATTCATTCACAAATATTCATTCTCCAATATATAACAGAATTTTGATTTATCAACATGGATTACTCATTCTACAAACCTTAACTATTTAGAAAAACATAAATTTACATCAGTGTCATTTGACTGTCATCTACATTTGTTGCAAGGAAAAATGGTTGTATCACGGTAGGTTAAGGTCCACATTTGTGTACGTTTGTGTGTGTGGACCTTCTACATCAGACTCCTGCAGATCATATTGCAAAAGAAATTAGCATAGTTCAAATAACAATTGAAAATGTAAACGTGATAATGGGCTGACCTGCGTCTCATGAACTCTGTCGGGAACTATCTCATATACTCGGGAAGGAATTGTCTCAGGGACTAGGGAAGGAATTGTCTCGGGGGCTATCTCGGGGACCCTGAAATCCATAAATGTGCCATCTGACCTTCCTCTGCCGCCTCTGCCTCTGGCTCTGCCTCTCCCTCTGTTGCCTCTGCCAGACCCTGCACTGGACTCACCTCCCCCTTCGCACGTGCAGGCATTGTGCCCCACACCCCCACATCGGCCACAAGTGACGTTTTGATGTCTTCTGGTCAACACTGTCTGGCTTGGGGCCTTGTCCGCATCCCGTATTCTACGTTTGCGTGGCTTGCCTAGAAGCCTTTTAAATGGCGGTGGGATAATTCGATCAAGATTCATCACAAGAGGCCACTCGATTGGTCCATTGACAGGGCGGAGAAAGTGGGAGTACATCACCATGTATGTTTCCCGGTGATAGCACGCATGCACAAATTCCTCAGGAGACCGCCTCATGAAGTGAATGCAAGGGATTGCATGGACACACGGGATGCCGGTCAACTCCCACCGGTAACAGGTACAAGTATGCCTATCCATATCGACAGAGTACTGTTCGTTACCATTGGTGACCTCAAACTGGGTAGCTCCTGCTAACTTGGGGCTCCAATTTCTACTGGCAAGTTGTACTTTGGCGAGCCGGTTGCTCATCATTGGCAACAATAGTTCGGTCGAACATACTTAGAATTCGTTTGTCTCGGGCTGATAGAATGCAGGAGTTGAAGGACTCGCTGAGGTTGTTGAGGCTTATGTCACACTTTGGGATGAAGGAGAAGGCATGTTTGGCCCAACAGTCACATCTATTCCTCGTAGATAGTCGTGGGCCGCTGGGTCAAGCAAAAATAACTTGGTCATCTCTCTCTCAAATTGCCTCACTGTTGAGGCTCTAGATGCAGCCCACATTGCATCATTGAACAACCTGCCTTTTAATTGTTTTTGAAAATTGGCATACAAGTGTCGGATGCAAAACCGATGGTCTGCTTGCCCTGCCATCTCTTTGACAACTGGCACTAGTCCCTACAAAGATTCATACTATGAGTCAGATATTGATACAAAATGCATAACATAAACATATAAGGCAAAAGCAATCAACCGCACTTTTTGTCGATCAGAAATGATTGTCCATCCATTGCTAGATGAGGTGTTTAGATCGTCGAGCAACAATTCTAGAAACCACATCCATGAAACCCTATTTTCTGCTTCAACCACTACTACAGCAACTGGATACATTCTATCATTCCCATCAATGGTGACAGCAATAAGCAGCTGGCCGGGAGTCGCTCCCTTCAAGTGGCAACAATCTAAATAAAGAATCGGTCTACCACAGTTTCGCACAGCCCTCTTGCATGCATCCAAGCACATGTACATCCTTGTAAATACACTCATGTCAAGGTCAACACGCAGTGAACTTCCAGGATTCGACCTCTGAATCTCCTCGACATAGGATCATATGAGCTTGTATTTCTCATTGTCATCCCCTTCGTTAATTTTTTTTGCCGCATTTCTTGCCCTTTTATCAAGGCTGGGTGTGATGTTGACGTTGAAGTCCTTCCTGACTGTCTCAATTATGAAAGATAGGTCCCAGTCGGCCTGACTTTTAAATCTGTCTAAGTAATGTGTTGCCACCCATTTGGCAATGACATAGCGGCTTTCCATATTTCTCGAGCAGGTGTGAACGTCGTTGTAGAACTTTATTTGAAACGTCATTTCACCTTGCATTTTTTAGGCGTGCAGCCGCCACGTGCATCCTTCCTGGCAGGCAGCCCTCAACCGCTGAGCATCACTATGGGTGAATTTTATCGCATACCCATTCTTCAATGCATGATCAACAATTTCTTCTCTAATTTTATTCAATGAACTGTACTTTTTGCTAAGGCCCATACAAGCAAACGTGCATTGTGCTTCTGGTTGTCGTCTAGGCTACTCTCCGCCATGTCAATATCTTCGTCACTAGTGGATTGGCATGCTGATCGGAGGTCCTCTCCGTTTAGAGTTGCTGAGACAGAATGCAACACAATTGCAACTTCATTTCCAATTCCACGTACCTCATTCTCATTGGCCAAAAATGTGTCTTTAGGCCCCACTTCAACTTGACGGTTAATAACAGATTCTTCAACACTCCAAGACGCCATTTGCTTTTCAACAAATTCTTCAACTTGGCCAAAATTCCTTTCTCTTCTCTCTTCAGCTCTTGAACTTCTTTAGGGTTAACTAATCTATTACAAAATGCATGCGAATATCACAAACCGCGGGGAGTTCACGTATATGTATACCACTGAGCTAACAGAGGGACGTCGCACCGTCCAGGCCACATATGCTGGGACGCCGCACCGTCCAGGCCAAACGTGCCTGGAGGCCGCAGTGTCCAGGCCAAGTTGGCTCGGAGGCCGCGGCGCCTCATCAGCTTGTTAACAGCAAAACGTGACAGCGATGTTGGATTTGTCATTTTACCATACATCAGTAGTTAACTTGTTAGAAAACATACCATAGTGGTTGACTTGCCATTGACCACAAACCACGATGGTTGATTTGTCATTTTCCCTTCTTTGAATAACAAGCCATTTACTATCACAAACAATTAAAAAAATTACAAGTAAATAGTTAGAGAGAAGATGTCACGCCCCAAAAGGGACCTGAGACAAAAGGGGCACGACCTAGTTCAAAACAGATTGAGTCGTCCGACCCTCACTTGAATCTATAATTAGCAACAGAAGACTTATGGATTTACATTACAGACTAAGGCCCAAAATTAAAGGTTCAAAAGTGACAATAATATAATGTAAATTAACAAAATATAAAACTATGTGGAAATGACATAAAAATAAAACTATGGTACAAACCTTACTAAAATTTTCTAAGTCTCTCTAAGAATGAAATGAAATAATTTATAGGGGAAAACTTACAATTTCTACTCTTGTGATGAGATTTGGGGACTAATTTGATTATTTCATGAAAAACGAAAATCAATAAGGTGTGAGTTAGATAACTCAGTAGGGATTTAATTTTGTATTCAACAGTTTTATCATATGAATTTCGCAGGCATTTCAATTATATATTTTATCAATATGTGAAGAAATAATGACAACAATAAATTGAATATCATAATTTAAAAAATAGCGATACTTAGGCTATCTCAAACAACCAAAAAGATATTAATCAGGTTTAGGGATTCGAAACCCAAGGACACGGCACATATAGCTATCCTATTACCCATTTGAACATTGAAAGGAAATAAATGCAACAATGAATGTAACTGAACTGAACGGTAAATTAATTATTAAACACATTTAACTTTAAATAGTGTTAAACATTTTATGAATTAATGTACATTAAATATAAAATAACTCATAGCTCAAAATTGGGCCTAACAATCCCAAAGCTCAATGAAGCCCAACGGCAGATAAGTCTAACAATTTCTAAGTTTTGGAACCTAACCACAATAATTTATTAAAAATTAAGATTTATTTAAAACTTATTGTTTAAATAGGTATATGAATATAACCTAAGGTCGGAGGCCCAACTCATCTAATAAAATTTATAACAACCCTAGACGACCCTAGAATAATCAGGTGTAAATTTTAGGTGAAAGAATTTAAATTTGGTCCAATACGGTACATGAATCAACCCAAAACCATGCCATGGACCAGGCCCAACAACATGGGCATGGCCCAAGCCCAACACATGGGCAGTGGTCCATAGTTTATGCAGTCTACGGGTAGAAAGTTCATGAGCCATTGGATGTGATCTAGGAATGACTGAAATTAAATCAAAATGAAAAAAAAATGCTTCCGCAAAAGTGTTTGATGCTGCTTGGTTGTTAGAGGTCATTAGACTGTTGGATTGAATTTGAGGAAAGAACATGGTTCTTTGGATTAGAAAAAGATGCTACCGTGGTTTGACACTGCAAGGATGTGTAAGGATGAGGGACCATTGAATTTGAATTTAAGTATGGAACCTGAACCATTGAATTTAAGAAAAGATGTTGTAACGGAAGGGAAAGATGTCATAGCGGACGAAAAAGGTGACGTAGCGGAAGAGAAGGTATCATTCAGAAAAGATTTAATAAATGTAACGTCGTCGTTTAGGTTAAACTAACAATTGTACTTTCTATCATGGTCTGAGACATACTAACATTTCTAAAATAACAGTGAATTCTTTCTAAAAAAACTAGAATGGTCGATGTACTAATATCCTTGAATGATTGAAAGCTAGCAGATAAAAGGATGCAAGATAATATAACAGTGAACGAGAATGCACAAGAAATGCATAATATTAACACATGTAGAAAAATTTGAAGACTGTAAGCCTCTAAAAGATTTAAAATGAATAAATTTATTTTGTTAATAGATGTAAACTCAAATTTCATATATAAATTGAAAAAATGCACATAACTAAGATGCATACCTATTGTAGAAGTACTCATATTGTAGGGATACAATATTTTCTTAATTTAATGAAAAATTGAAGTTGTATACATATAATGCTCACAAGTATGGTTTTTATTCGATTAAGTAATTTTAATAATTAAATGTAATATAAAATATGGTTGTTATTTCTTTATATTTTTTAACCAAAAAACAACTTGGCTCCATATTATAGATCTGAAATACAAGTAAGAAGTTAAAATATAACGTGAGACATAACAATTGGGAAGTTGGGTTTGCAATCTCGATATTAAATTAAAAATTTTCAAATAGACAGAAGCCAAGGACTGCGATAACAAAATGATTTTGAGACAAAATGGTTGGGTTTGAGACAGAATGGTTGGGTTTGGCCAACAGCTTAAAAAGTTAGGGTTTGAACCAGCTTCTTTTTCTCTTGCTAATTGTTTTTCCTTTTTATTTGAAATATTATTAGACCCAAAGTCATTATCGTCTATATATGGAACAGACCCACCTCATTTAACTGGCGGATAACAATCATAATGTTTACATTGTTACGTACTTAGCACTACCATTCATGGTTTACTTACCTGCCAGTCATCGACAAACCTAAGATCATAAGGAAATGATTTCTCTTAGACAATAATTGTCAGGGATCTCCAGACAATTTTATTGGATACATGATACATTAAATTATCTCATGTTTAGTACGAGCAACCCATATGAAATTACACATCATTTATTCAATCTTATCTCACAAAAGAGAAAATAAGAGAACACTTCAAATAAAATGAGACAATACTTAAAACACCCAACATAAAATGACATAAAACTTACCATTTAAGACTGAGCGGTGAGGTGCTCACCGATGTCTTTTGAGATATCAACACAAAGCTGGGACAAGGTATGAGGATCCGAGATCGCATCATGTAGTTTCTTGTATTTTATAGTCCAATGTACAACACTCCCATCCTCCTTGGGAGTGACTTGAATTGTGACTCTCATGGTCTTGTAATGATCAAGAACATGGCCTTCTATAACTTTGAATGTTATGGAATTGTTTTCCTCATCTATTGCTTCCACAACATCCTTTGCCACATAAGGCTTCTCATCTGTTTGTTTTATACAAAATAATCACCAGAAGGTCATATGCTAGACAACAGTAGAATGTTTTTTATTTTGATCTTTAAAACATGAGTATCTCTTAAAAAAATTCTCACAGAAAAGCAAGTTCTACAAACTTATTTTGGATTTCTTCTACCCTAATATATTTGAATTTTACACGTTGAAAACTTTAATTTTTATGCAAACATTACAAGAATAATCAAAGATCGGACTAACCAAGAACATAATTCCATTAGATGATGGAGCCGATGGTGCCCCAATCTCCTTCAAGTAACTCACACCCCTGAACATTATGAGAGGTTCCATGGGTGATATGGTGTGGTTTGTTCTTAAACATTTCATGAAATTTATCTGCAGAAGCCTTTATTTCTACATCTGTTTCTAGCTTTCCAAAAAGACTCATTCTCTCTCTTTCTCAAACTAAGAAGTAGGATGCTCTCTGCAGTGATGATATCTTTTCCAAATATTTTATAGAAGGTCTATATGTCCAATGAAAATAATATGGTAGTTGAAATAGTTATTTCTTAAAGGCATACAGTTAAAATGACTTTTACATCTTTTCAACTTAGTTGGATGAGAGAAACATTTCAACTTCTCAATTATTGATTCTGTCTCTAGTTTATAGTGCACTGTGTGACATGTTAGTTTTTCTAGATCTCACACATGGAGGAATTTGCTGGTGTTTGTAATGCAGCTGAGATTTGTCATCGTTGTGTACCACTAAAATTGGTTTTTAACAACGTAAAAAAAAAAAAAAAAAAACCACGAAGAAAGATCCTTAGTTCTAATCTTGTTCATCATCATGTGTGAAAAAATCATATATCAGAAATGAAATTTAATCTAAGGCAGGGAAGCACCATTACTGTTAAACCCGGTCCAAATAAAAAAAAAAGAAATTTAAAATTGAAATTGACCCCAATTTCGGGTGTGTTGCTGGATCATGGGGCTAGCCCAGAGTGTGGGGGAACTGTTCTTCCTCTCTCCCGGCGATCCTTTCTCTCTCCCAGCAAAATCCATCCTTTCTAGTGTTAAGTGGGTGATTTCCTCCGGCGTATAGGTAGTCACGTGATCGTCAAGGTATGTAACGATCTTCACCCCCTGTTTCCTTTCCTTTGCTGATTAGTGTTTTTGGTAAGGTTGTCGAGGGCTCTCTGGACCGCATCCAGATTTGTCCCTAGACCACCGCTCAGTTTCCAAGGGCTTCACTAGACCTAAACTTGGATCATATTGAATAATTAAATTCAAATCTCAATTCTAATTTCTAATAATTTTATGATTAGGTTTATGATCTTAGAAAATTATTCAGTTTGGCTTTAGTAGACCATTTATTGATATTAATTGACCCAAGTGAAATAAAGGATATTTTATGTTTAATATATATTAATTCATAAAATATTTAATATTGTTTAAAGTTAAGCATGTTTAATTTATTGTTTAGTTCAATTACATTTATCGTTGTATTTATTTTCTTTTAATGTTAAAATGTGTAATATAACCACTGTATGTGTCGTATCTTTGGATTTCGAATTCCCAAATCTAATCAGGGTCTGTTTGGTTGTTTATAATCATATGAGTATCGCCATTATTTAAATTTCGTTATTTAATTTCATCATTTCTTTTATATATTGATTTGTTAAATTAATTAACTGAAAAAACAAGTTAAATTTATATAACATAAAAATTAAATATAAAATTTATAAATTGTTCTTTGTAGATTCAACACTCGATCTTAATTATTATATTACTTATTACTATGATAGTATATACTTGTGCGTTGGTATAATTACTATAAAATAGTAATAATTCATCCTATATGTAAAAAAGAAACTTTATGACTTTTGTTAGATTTGATTTATAAGTATAATAAATACAAGGTTATATATATATATATATATATATAAAGCATGGCAAGTGACAAAGTCTACTTGTTCTTCTTCAAGCATTACTTCAACTTATTTTTCACAAAATTATTTCTAAATTTTTAAGAGTGAAATATTCATCTCTAAGTCGCTCTAAGACTATTAACGTGCCTAATTTAAATTTTTATCTTGTTCAACCTTTAGCCCAAAAAGAAGATGAAGATAACAAGCGTACTTTCTATCATAGCCTCAAACATACTAACATTGCTGGTATCAACAGTTTCATCATATTCGTTTTTTAGTACATGAAATTGAATTCTTTCTTAAAAAGAAGTTGTTTGGCAACTAAAATGGTTGAAATACTAATACCATCGAAGGATTGAGAGCTAGCAAATAAAAAGATGCAAGATAATGTAAGGGTGAAGCAGATTGCATAAGAAACCTATAATATTAACACATGTAGATAAATTTGAAGACTATAGGTCTTTAGAAGATTTAAAATGAATAAATTTGTTTTGTCGATAGATGTAAATTCAAATTTCATATATAAATTTAAAAAATGCACATGATTCAAGTGCAAACCTGTTTTAGAAGTAATCATATATTGCAGTGATACAATATTTTCTTAATTTAATGAAATATTGAAGTTGTGTTCATATAATGCTCACAAGTATGGTTTTAATTCAACTATGTAATTTTATTAAGTAAATGTAATATGAAGTATGGTTCTTATTTATTTATATTTTTTAACCAAAAAAAAAAAACTTGGCTCCATATTATAGAACTACGATACCAGTAAGAAGTTAAAATATGACGAGAGACATAACGTTTGGAGCTACAACTTGAAAAGTCAGGTTTGAAATCCTAATATTAAGTTTAAATTATTCAAATAGACAGAAGTATGATGATGCGCTAGCAGAAAGGGGTAAAGAAATAATCTATAAATATTAGAAGATGTTGATGAAGTGTTGATGAAGTGGAAACAATAGGGCACTTGAAGAAGGCAGAATCAAAGCTATAGAATGTAGGTGGAGATCGATCGACATTTCACAATTTTGATCAATCGGAGATTTGTGTTCAGATGGAGCGGTCGATTGTCAACGTACATGAATAATACAGTGGCTAGCGATTTAGCGTGCAATCGGTCGGCTTCAGTGAAGGTGATCGACTAATCCTTTATATTTCCTTAACTTTGCTGCAAAACATATTATGGAAAGTCCGACTTTGGAATTCAATTACTCCTTTGTTTTAGAAGCTTTTCCTCTTAAATTTGGGTAGCAGCCACATTGATAAGTGAAGAATAACTCCTCCAAAGAGAGAGAGAGAGTAAAATTCGCCATGGATTTAGAAATATGCATTGAAGAAGCTAATTGGTCAGAAATAGCAAGTGGAGACACTTGTAATTCCCGTATGGATATCTTCACCAATGGAACTCTTTTGGAAAATTGGACACTACTTTTCACACTCTTCTTCTAGGAAGTAAGAACGTAGATGCCGGTAAGAGAAATCACTCAACTTACAAGTGTGTTCAATCTTATAATGTAACACACACAAGGTAACCTTTGGTTGTAACACGCCAAAGAGTTGAAAAAGTAATCACTCTAATTTTAATAATTAAGCAAAAACTTTTCTATTCAAATTCAATTGTCTTAAATATATACATAAGGTGACTTTAAATAGCCAATTACAAACTATAAATAGTAAAGAACTAAATATGCAACAATAACACTAAACCGGCTATAGTATAAGTTAAGCTAATACTTTACTTAGTAGTTACTAGATAAATTAACTAAAAGAATATTCAATTAACTTCTTCCTTTCTTCTTCTCCATGTTTAGAGGTTTTTTGGTAACTATTTCTTCTTGGTGCTTGTCACTTGGATGGTCTCTATGAATAGATTTCCTTGGTCTTCAAGCTTGGCTTGTTGGACTTTTCATAACATTTACTCTCTGCTCTGTGGGCTTTTGAAATAACAAATAAATTTCAAATTTAAGATCTAGCCTATTTTAGAAAGCATAGGAAGTCAGCAATAATCTTTATGAAACACAATTTTTGATATGGCATTGTTCTGAATGCCAAAACTGTCAAAAACTCATCAAAAGTCAGAAAGTGGGCAGATTTGAGAAGTCTATCAAATATTCTTTGTTTGAACTTGAACTTTCACTTGTGCTTGACTTTGAATACCTCTATAATAATGTTGGAAGTTTGATTAATAATATAATAGATTTGTAGTCCATCACGTGAGGACTGCAACCCCGACTTCTATAGATGCAACCCCAATTGTTGTAAGATAAAAATGTATCTTGAGATAGAATAATTGGCACTTAGCTTGAGAAGTTAGGGTTGTGGCTTAGAATGCCAAGTTAAAATTTTTTAAAAAGATTGGAGGATTGGGTTGGTGGGCTTGAAGTTGTGGGTGTAGTTCTAGTTTCAAGTTACATTTTGTAAAACGAGAGAGAAGTGTTGAAGTTACAGCTCATGATGTTGAGGCACGATAGTAGGAAATGTTAATTTGGTCAGCTTATGGGCTGACACGATGGGTTTGACTTGGACCAACAATTTTGGTATGGCCAGCCTATCCTTGGACAAAAGTCCAAGGTAAATCAGGTCAAAATAAGCTTGGGCTTGGACCCAACTTCTTTTTCTTTTACTAATTTTTTTATCTTTTTATTTTTAAATAGGGAAAATGACAAATCAACCATCGTACTTTGTGATAAATGATAAGTCAACTACTAAATTATGTTCGAAGTAAATTGACATGCGATCGATCAAAAAGTAAAATGTTGACTTGGGGAAATGCTGCTAATTTTACAATTTCATACTAATCAATTTCTATTCATTATCAACAACCAAATTATCAATTTCATTACAACCATATCATGTACATGTGTATTACAACTGCAAACCAATTTATCAATTCCAATACAACCATATCATTTACATGTGCATTACAACTGTAAACTAATTAATCAATTCAATAACAACCATATCGTGCACATGTGCATTACAAACACAAACCAAATTTCATTACAACTATATCATGTACATGTGCACTAAGAATCGATGTGCTCTAACCACATCAAACATTTGTATTGTTTCTTGAGGAACATCCAACTGTCTACCTTGAAGAAATTGTTGTAGATAATGTATATTTGGTTTCGACGCACAATTCCTCTATTGATCCTTGCACATTTGCTCACTCAATCCCATTATTTGATGTTCCTTATTCGATGAACTCATCGTGATGCAAAATCGATGCTCTGCTTGCTACTCGTTTGGCAGAGACATGACAGCTTTCCATCTTTCTTGAGCAAGTCTGAACGTCATTATAGCATTTTATTTGAAACGTCATTTCACCTTGCATTTTTAGGCGTGCATCCTTCCTAGCAGACATCCTCAACCGATGCTCCAACCAGTTGACCGCAAACCACAAAGTCCTCGACGACATTGGAAGCAATGTTGGAATAGAGATCAACGGTTACATTTTGAGGGTTAAGTACTACGGTTTTCCTGCCGAGCAAGATGAAAGTTTTCAATATTTTGGGAGCTATAAAGATGTGACAGATTTGGAGACTATGTTTCGGCCATTGTTGATACAGTTACTGGACACCGAGTGCTCTGAGGCACTCCATTGTATGCGACAGCCTCAAAGCACTCGGAGTCTTATAATTGTACCGACAAAGGCCGAAACCTAGCCTCTAAATCTATCACCTCTTTAAAACTCCCAAAACAACGAAAACTTTCGTCTTGCTCTATAGGAAAATCGTTGTACTTAACACTCATAACGTCGTCGTTGAGCTCTACTCCAACATTGCACCCAGCGTCACCAAGGATTTCATGATTCGTGGGGAACATGTCGGACCTCACATGCATTCTTATATACTAGGGCTCTAGGAACGTAGAAAGAGACACGATGATCAGCAGCAGATCATCGTCAAGTCATCGTAGATCGTGCTCAATCCGCAGCTGATGTGTCTTGATCCGCTGCAGATCATTAATATAATAACGTGATTATAAAACTTTTGATCTGCGGCGGAACAAAATCAATACATGTTCACGCCGCGGTGGATCAAAATCAATGTGTTTAACGGCAAACGTGATGGCGATGTTAGTGGTTACTTTTTCTATAGTTTAGTAGTTAATTTGTTAATGAAAATAGTTTAGTGGTTGACTTGGCATTGACTGTAAAGTATGATGATTGGTTTTTCATTTTCCCTTTAAAATATTATTGATGGACCCAAAGTCATTATCATTTATATATGAGAAATTAACAAAATAGACCCTAGACTTGTGGAGTGAGTAATACACTAAACGTTAAAGAAATTTTATGGAAAACTAAAACTTCGAACTATGGGAAAAGAACAACACAAACCTCACAGTTACGTTTTCTATTAAAAAACGTTGAAGCAAACGACGCATTTACATTAACATCAAGGACCGTCCAACGGGGATGTCGAAAGATCAACGAAGGATGTCCTTCAACGACAAGAGACGTCTAAGGCTAATCCATGAGGAGTAGTGTCCTTGGGGCCATCGTAAGGCCGAGGGATGTCCTTGTTGGCCGCTGGATGAAGAGATGGGCATCCATCAACAAGGATGAATGTCTAAGATGGGAAAAGGGGTGTTGGGGGACGAAGGGTCATGCCGGTTGGATTGAGGGGCTGACGTCCCTCAACGAGGATGGAGGCCATGATAAAGTTAAATCATCCTCCAAAAGCACGGACAGATATTACGTTAAAGGGAGTTGCATGCAAGACACACATTTTTAAATGGGGAGCAGGCTCCCTCTAATTGTGACAAACGCCCCTCGTCCTACAACAAACGTCCCTTAACTTAAAACAGACATATCTTGTCTCACAATGGACATTCCTCAACTTAAAATGAACATCCCTTATGCCACAACGGACGTCACTCGACTGAAGACAGACGTCCCTCAACCAACAACAAACATCTTCAACCCACAATGAACGTCCCTCCACTTACGATGTCATTTTGTATTAAGAGACGTCTGTAGATGCTAGGAAACCGTCTATTGATATTTAGAATCAACATCGTTTATTATTAAGAGACGTCTATATTGAAAAAAAATATGACTGCGAAGTTTGCATCATTATTTTCTCATAGTTCAAGGTGTTAATTGTCTATGAAATCAATTTCCAGATTTGACACCCTAAAATATAGGTGAATAAAGGGTAAGTGTGTGTGTGTGTGTGTGTGTGTGTGTGTGTGTGTGTGTGTGTGTGTGTGT
>CM039483.1:5824672-5881603 GCA_022433065.1 Begonia loranthoides
TGTGTGTGTGTGTGTGTGTGTGTGTGTGTGTGTGTGTGTGTGTGTGTGAGAGAGAGAGAGAGAGAGAGAAAAAATACTTAAAACAACCAACATAAAATGACGTATAAAACTTATCATTTATGAATGAGTGATCAGGTGTTGGTCGAGGTTGTGTGTGTGTGTGAAAAAAATACTTAAAACAACCAACATAAAATGACATATAAAACTCATCATTTGTGAATGAGTGACAGGTGTTAGTCGAGGTTGTGTGCATATAAAACTTATCATTTATGAATGAGTAATCAGGTGTTGGTCGAGGTTGTGTGTGTGTGTGTGTTCCATATCAAAGTACACATCATTTATTCAATCTTTTCTCACAAAAAGACATAAAATCAAACACACCTCGAATAAAATGAAAAAAATACTTAAAACACCCAACATAAAATTACATATAAAACTTATCATTCATGAATGAGTGATCAGGTGTTGGTCGAGGTCTTTTGATATATCAACACAAAAGTGAGACAAGCTATGAGGATCCAAGATTGCATCATGTAGTTTCTTGTATTCTATAGTCCAGTGTACAACACTCCCATCCTCCTTGGGAGTGACTTGAATTGTGGCTCCATGGTCTTGTAATGATCAAGAATATGACCTTCTATAACTTTGAATGTTATGGAATTGTTTTCCTCATCTATTGCTTCCACAACATCCTTTGCCACAGAAGGCTTCCCATATGCTTGTTTTATACAAAACAATCACCAAAAGATCATGCGCTAGACAACATCAGAATGTCTTTTGTTTTGATCATTAAAACATGAGTATCTCTTAAAAGAATTCCCACAGGGGGAAGCTAGTGCTACACACTTCTTATTTTGGATTTCTTTTACCGTAATATATTTGATTCTTTCCTGTTGAAAACTTTTATTTTTAAGCAAACATTAGAAGAATAATCAAAGATCTGACTAACCAAGAACATAATTCCAGTAGATGAAGGAGCTGACAGTGCCCCAATCTCCTTCAAGTAACTCACATCCCTGAATATTATGAGAGGTTGCATGTGTGATATGTTGTCGTTTGCTCTTGAACATTTCATGATACTTAACTACAGAAACCTTTATTTCTACATCTGTTTCTAGCTTTCCAAAAATACTCTTTCTCTCTCTTTCTCAAACTAAGAAGTAGGATGCATCCGAAAGTGCTTAGTTCAGCTTTTCCTTCACGTTTTCCTACTTAAATGTCGTCCCATAACATTTTTTTTATAAATACATGTCACAATTTAACACGTACTAATACGCAATGTAATATATAATTATCCCGTGATTTAGTTACATCACGTGTACTGGAAAAACGTTATCAGGATATTACATACCTCCCTCTAAAAATTTCGTCCTCGAAATTTGCTTAGCGAAATACCCCCCATTGATGATGTAGTTCCCTTGTCGTCCTAATACTTCATTTTATCTAGGCTATCAACTCCCTTCTTAGTGACAGTTTGTCCAACTACTCCTAATGGATCAGCTTGACTTCATCCAAAATGAATCCCTTTGCACCAAAAAGCCGATCCAACCTTTGAACTCACTCTTTGTTTGCATCATTCTCTTAGAAAACCCCGCTATCCCGACCATTCCAGATCGGAGTGGTAACTCCCTTGTCTCCAAACTACAAACTAGATCCAGTAAACCACTTCGTTATTGCAACCTAACTTTTGATTATTGCAGTATTTTGACATGACTTATCCAATTTTTCCAAGTGATTCAACACCAAGGGACATCTCCTCGATCATCTTATCGCCATTAGACTCACATCATGTTGTCGAACTCACCTATCCTTCACTACTTTTCCCCATTCAAGAGTTCAACATGCTCGAATGTGCTCTTCACCATCCAATCCATCCATTCAAGCTTTTCCAAGTTATGAACTACACCGCTCCATGGCTGAGTTGGACGTGTTCCGTCTTGCTTCCCTTTTTGTATCTATAACTGTTCCCGTTTTTGTTTCAGTTTTTGTTTTCGTATCTGTTCCCATTTCTGTATCTGTTTCTGTATTTATTTCCATTTCTGTTTCTATTTTCATTTCCATTTCCGTTTTCGTTTCCGTTTCTGTATCAGTATCTATTTCTGTTTCCATTCCCATAAATTTATTTATGGAAACTTCTTTTTGTTTCCGTTTCTGTATCTATTTCCATTTCTTTTCTGTTTCTATTTTCGTCTTCGTTACTATTTTCATTTCTATTTCAGTTTCAGTTTCTGTCTCTGTTTCTCTTTCCGTTTCTGTTTTCGTTTCTATTTCCGTCTCTATTTATGTTTCCATTTCTGTTTCCGTTTCTGTTTCTGTTTCTATTATTCGTTCCCAAAGAAGTTCAATCGACTGTCTTCGCTCTTACCGTGCAGCTGTGCAGTCACGTTCTTGGTTATCTTGAGTTCGGACCGAGATGGAGAACTTTGACCAAGTCCAGCATAAGTCCCACTATTCCTTCCAACCCTAATCCAATGTTAATTCACCTCCCAAAGATGGACAGTGAGTACCTTATGTTGGAATTTGCCGTCACGACTAATCCAAGTTGGTCATACAATTAGACTAGGCCTTTCAAAACTCATCAAAGGTCCCAAAACACTCCCTCTATACATTCACCATTCTCAACAGTCAAGTCCAAGACTCTATAAAAGGAAACAAGCACAATCGGCTAAAACCAAATGAACAATCCGACCTTCAAACTTTAAACAGGTGTATCTTCAGTAGCATAGGGAGTCAAGGGCTAAAACTTACAGGAGCTTAAGTCAACAATCCAAAGAGAATCATATAAAAAATCCAGCTCCAAACTCGCTTTAAACTCACAGTTACGTTGTTGCAAAAATCACCCTCGGACTAGGGTTTCGGGGGACAAATTCTGGCGATCAAGAATAACACAACGAAATCAACACTTGCATACACTTAGTCAATCCCAATTTTGGAGGAACAACACATAACATTCTCAGCAATAACTCTGTCAAATATGAGCTACAAATAACACGCATTCACAGAGCAATACGAGACACAAATCAAGGAACAGATCTGAAACGCACAAAAACAGATTCTCGAAGATGGATACTTTCCTTTTAAAGCAACGACTATCAATTCCAAATCTCAATATAATCTCCACCAAATCAACCCCAATAAAGATACAATCAAAAACTTCAAGAAAATAGAATCTCTTCTCAAAAGGATGGTGAATGAAAGGTAACAAACTGATGAAGTCCGTAAATCCTCCAAATTCGAGGGGTGACTAGTTTGGCCACTTCAACGAATGGCCACTTCAAGTTAACTAAAGTTAATATCGTGTTTCATTACTATTATGGTAAAAGAGCAAATGTCTGAATCATAAACAATTTTTCATACATGTTGATCGATAACTTGAAATTAAGAACTTTTGTTGAATAATGTGCGGTTAGTCAACTTTAGTCATAGAGTTAACGTTTTTATGCAATCAGTATAGATATATAAGATTGTATCATAAAAGCATGGCAAGTAATTAAGTCTACTGCTTCTTCTTCAAGCATTACTTCAACTTATTTTTCCAAAATCTATTTCTCTAGCAATTCCACAACTAATTTAAATTGTTATCTTGTTTAACCTTTAGTCCAAATAGAAGATGAACTAACAATTGTACTTTCTATTATGGATGGAGACATACTAACATAGCCAGAATAATAGTGAATTCTTTTTTTAAAAACTAGAATGGTCGATGTACTAATATCCTTGAATGTTTTAGAGCTAGCAAATAAAATGATACAAGATAATATTGTTGAGAATCAAACGCGAAACGGAAATGGAAAATTGCGGAAGCAGGGTCACCAAGATTTACGTGGAAAACCCTAATGGAAAAAACCATGGGCAGAGAAGAAATCAATAAGAAGGAAATCAAGGTCTAATGAGTTTTGCGACTCAAGTATCAATATATAGAGAAACTAAATAACCATAATATTGGATATGGGCCCAACCTAGCCCAACTAAAATTTGGGTCACTCCAAACTCTAACAATCTCCACATTGACACGAATTCCACCTGAGAGATCCAATGCAGGCTTCACGGCCCACCCAAAACGAATCCAGAACACTGAACTCTAACAATCTCCATTTTAAAGAAATTCCAATGTAAGGCGAACGATCTGCAAAACTCCAATGAAAAATAACCTTCTCTTCCACAAAGGCCCCTAATGGGCCAACTCAATATTTGGTACTGATCAAGTTTAAGCCCCGCTTAAACTTGAGAGACACACTTGGAGAGAAATCACATCTTCTCCATTGTACCACCGAATTATCAGAGATGTCGCAATGAACTGCATGTGAATATGTTGAATCTATACTCTCGAACACATTCAATGCGTAACCCACTGTAGATGTTTCACCATATTGCCGTGGAGCTTTACCCTTCCTCTTGGTTCTGCTTTTGACGATACCACTCTGATGTGAAACTGTAACTGAAACTGGTGACGATGATGTGACTACATCACGTTGAACATCTGTAATAGGCTGACATATCGGCTCTTATGTGGATTCAGAATCCAACTTGAACTTCACCTGAGAACCTGACTTCTTCTGAGTTTTCTCCAACAAACCTTTTGAAGGTGAATTCACAAACTTTCCAGCCTGATTACCCGTCAAAGTAGAACCCTGTAACACGTACAAATTTGCAGAGATTCTGTGTCCCTTTAATTTGACGAGAGCACCCCTACTAATCTTTATACCTCCACCTACGGCGCTGTACTTGTACCCTTTCGAATCCAGAGTACTCAACGAGATCAGATTCTTCTTTAACTCGGGAACATGTCGCACACTACCCAGTGTCCTCACAACTCCATCAAACATTCTGATTCTGACGGTATCGATACCAGCTATCTTGCAAGGTGTGTTATTGCCCATTAACATAGCACCTCCTTAAATAGTCTCATATGTCGTAAACCAATCCCGATTGTAGCACATATGAAACGAACACGATGAATCTAGAATTCACTCCTTGTTTGGCTTTGAGTTTCCCTCTGACACTATTAGAAGATCTCCATCACCGTGGTCTTCTTCTTCTGCGACAACTAATTCACCAGAAGTCTTTGGTTGTTTTCCCTTCTCTATAGCTCTCTTTAACTCATTCTGCAATTTACAGTACTCGGCTATGATGTGCCCTCTTCTCTAACAGAAGTAACAGATTCTATCTCGGTTCCTTGACTTTGACCGGCCCTTCAAACTCTGAACATTATCACTGCCTTTGTTGTTTGAAGCTCTTGTTCTACCCCAAACGATGAGTCCCTCACCTCGAGACTCGAATCCCACAACAAGCTGCTTCATCTTTTCCTTTGATAACAAAGAACCATAAACCTCTTCTAGAGTTAGTCTGTCCCTACTGTACAAAATCGTATCTCTGAAAGAACCATATGAAGCAGGCAATAAACATAGCAGAATCAACCTCATATCCTCCTCATCGTACTTGCATCCCATAGTCTCTAAATCTGAAACTAACTCCTTGAATGCAGCCAAGTGCTCTGTAATAGAGGCTCCTTCCAATAACTGATGAGAATATAAACGTTGCTTCAAATGCAGCTTACTCGTCAGGGTTTTCTTCATACATAACTGCTCTAATCTGAACCATAACTCAGAGGCAGATTTCTCATTCAAAACATCCTGCAAAATCTGATTTGACAAATGCAAACGTATCATAAATAGGGTTTTCCAATCCTTTCGAATTTTCTCCTCTTCACTCAATAACATGGGCATTTTATCGAGCCCTAATAATGTGTCGTCTAAATCCATCTGTGCAAGCACATCTCGCATCTTCACCTGCCATAACTGAAATCTCGTATTCTGATCTAACAACGAAATATCGAATTTCACTGAATTCATTGCTCCCAAAAATTTCAGAAATTTTTCCACAATTTCTGAACCCAAAATATCCGCCTAATTAATCCAACCAAAATTTCAGAAATTCAACCCAAAAATCCAAAATTTTGTCAACGTGGAATATCAGAAATTCTTCAAATATTTGGAGACCCAATTCGGCGATTGTTTCTTCACAGTCACGGTTCATCGGTCGAAGGAACGCGGAGCTCTCTGCAGAGGATGGCAGATGGTTCCTAGTCGACGGTGGACGGACCTCTCCTTGCCGATGGATGGCAACTTCTCGGTTGAAGAAGAACAGCATCGAGGGCAACACGAACTGGCGACGGCGAGTGCGAACTCAGCGCGGCGAGACAATGGGACGGAGGAGGAACTCTATTCCTCGGACTCTTTGGGCGACAGACTGCAGCGGCTGGGAGTTTGTCTCTGGCTGGGCTAGAGGTTTGTCGGTGTTGTTGGTGACGGACGGCAGCTTTTTTGTGTTAGACGGCGAAGTCTCTCTATTGTGCTTGAAGGAGGCGACGCAACAGGGAACGAATTTTCCCTTTTTTAATTCTTTTTCAACAATTGTAATTTTTCACAAAAAATTACAAACCCCCCTGACGTTCGATTCGAGTACGAAAACTCTAACTTCGCTCTGATATCAATTGTTGAAAATTGATATAGAGAATTTCACCTGGGCGCTGATACCAATTGTTGAGAATTTGTATAGAGAAGCTCAACCTTAGCTCTGATACCAGTTTTTGAGAATCGAACGCGAAACGGAAAAAGAAAACTGCAGAAGCAGGGACACCAAGATTTACATGAAAAATCCTAACGGAAAAAAACCATGGGCAGAGGAGAAATTTACTCAGAAGAAAATCAAGGTACAATGAGTAACCCTAATATTGGATATGGGTCCAACCCGGCTCAACTAGAATTTGTGCCATTCCGAACTCTAACAAATATAACAATGAACGAGATTGCACAAGAAATGCATAATATTAACACTTGTAGAAAAATTTGAAGACTATAGATCTCTAGAAGATTTAAAATGACTAAATTTATTTTGGTAATAGATGTAAATTCAAATTTCATATTTAAATTGAAAAAATGCACATAAATAAGATGCATACCTATTTTAAAAGTACACATATTCTAGTTATACAATATATTTTTAATTTAATGAAATATTGAAGTTGTATTCATATAATGCTCACAAGTATGGTTTTTATTAGATTAAGTAATTTTAATAATTAAATGTAATATAAAATATAACGTGAGACAAAGCAATTGGGGCTACTGCTTGAGAAGTTGGGGTTGCAATCTCGATATTAAATTAAAATTTTTCAAATAGACAGAAGCCAAGGACTGCGACCCTGACTTCTATAACTGCCACATCAGTCTTTGTCTCAAGATAAAACTATATCTTGAGATAAAATGATTGGCCCACAGCTGAAAAGTTAGGGTCGTGGCATCATTTAACTGGCGGAAATGATTTCTAAGATGATAAGGAAATGATTTCTCATAGACAATAATTGTGAGGGATCTCCAAACAATTTTATTGGATACCTGATACATTACATTATCTCATGTTTAGTACGGACAACCCATATGAAATTACACATCATTTATTCAATCTTATCTCGCAAAAAAGAAAATAAAAAAACACTTAAAATAAAATGAGACAATACTTAAAACACCCAACATAAAATGACGTAAAACTTATCATTTAAGACGAGGCTATCATGTGCTCATCGATGTCTTTTGAGATATCGACACAAAACTTAGACAAGCTATGGGAATCCAGGATTGCATCATGTTGTTTCTCGTATTCTTAAGTCTAGGGGTGGGAATCAGTTCGGTTCGAATCGAGTAATCGAACCAAATCGAATACTATTCATCGGTTCGGTTCAGTTTCATTAGAAGAAAAAATTTAAAATAGAATTGAACCGAACCAAATCGAGGTGTTCGGTTCGATTCTCGGTTTTTTTTAAGAATCGGGTAAACCGAACCGAACTGAAACTTAAATAAAAAAATATAAAAACCTCAAAAACCCATAAACTTGTTAATTACTCTCCCTAATTTATGGTAAAAAGTTTTTGACATAAATCATTATTTTTTCAAAAATTTATTATCCTCTCCTCTACCCTATTCTTCTTAATCTTATTCTCTTGAAAACCTCAATTACCCCACGCCACCCAATGTTTCTCTCCTACACACAAATTTATTTTCTTCTTGTATGTGTTTACAGATCGGAGACATATAGATAGAGTGAATTTGAGTTTTTCTTTTGTGGGTTTCTTATATTTTTTGCGATGATAAACTGTATCCAATACGTAATTATATTGTCGAGGGAAGTTCTTGCTATGTATTTAGGATTATAGGATTGAAAATTTTTTCAATTGGTGGTAAAGAAAATGTTTGTATGGTGAGGTTGAGTGTTGTCTAAATGATTGAACTTTGAAATTTGTTTATAGATTGACTGGTTGAAGATCTATAAATACATGTATTCTTTGTTTTTATCTCTTAATTAAGAAATTGTTGCTTGTTTAATTATTGATTCACAGTTTAGAATCTGTTTTGAATATTAGAATTGTTAATCTTTGTGGAAACTCTAAATTTACTCATATCATGAAACTATGAGTTTGATGTGCTATTTAGTTGTTGTTATGTAATATTGCACTGTTGGATTTTTTTGTACCAAATCAGAGTTTAAAAGAGATAATTAAGATAATTAAAAAAATTAAGTTGCATGAAATATATTAGGAAAGTTAGGAACTAAATTAAATCGAAAAAAACTAAAAGAACCGAATCGCCGAACCGATCTCAAAATCGAGTACAAAGGTGAAAAATTAAATCGAAAACATACAAATTGATGCCATAAAAAACGAAACCGATTAGAACCGAAACCGAACCGATTAGAACCAAAACCAAACATAACCGAACCGAGGAGAACCGAACTCTCTTGGTTCAATTTTGGTTTTCTAAAATGAAAAACCGAACCGAATCGGTTTGGTCCTAATTTGGAACCGAACCGTCCCACCCCTACTAAAGTCCAGTGTACAACACTCCCATCCTCCTTGGGAGTGACTTGAATTGTGGTTCTCATGGTCATGTAATGATCAAGAATATGACCTTCTATAACTTTGACATTATGGAATTGTTTTCCTCATCTATTTCTTCCAAAACATCCTTTGCAACATAAGGCTTCCCATATGTTTGTTTTATACAAAATAATCACCAAAAGATCATATGCTAGACAATAGTAGAATGTCTTTTGTTTTGATCATTAAAACATAGAGTATCTCTTAAAAGAATTCTCGTAGGGGAAGCTAGTGCTACACACTTTTTATTTTGGATTTCTTTTACCCTAATATATTTAATATTTTCCTGTTGGAAACTTTGGTTTTTAAGCAAACATTAGAAGAATAATCAAATATTTGACTAACCAAGAACATAATTTCAGTAGATGATGGAGCCAACGGTGCCCCAATCTCCTTCAAGTAACTCACATCCCTGAATATTATGAGAGGTTGCATGCGTGATATGGTGTGGTTTGCTCCTGAGCATTTCATAAAACTTATCTATAGAAGCCTTTATTTCTACATCCATTTCTAGCTTTCAAAAAAGACTCATTTTCTCTCTTTCTCAAATTAAGAAGAAGGATGCTCTCTGTAGTGATGATATCTTTTCCAAATCTTTTATAGAAGGTCTATATGACCAATGAAAATAATATGGTGCATTGTGTCACGTGTTAATTTTAGTTTTTCTAAATCTCACACACGCAGGAATTTGCTGGTGTTTGTAATGCAGGTGAGATGTGTCATCCTTGTGTACCACTAAAATCGCTTTTTAACAACGTAAAAAGCAAAACACAGAAAGATCATTAGTCCTAATCTTGTTCATCGTCATGTGTGAAAAAAATCATATATGAGAAATGAAATTAAATCTAAGGCAGAGAAGAACCATTATTATTAAACCCGACCCAAATGAAAAAAAAAACCACGTTTGGGGGTGTTGCCGAAACAGGGGCTCAGCAAGAGTGTGGGGGAATTGTTCTTCCCCCACTGTTCTTCCTCTCTCCCGGCGATCCTTTCCCTCTCCCAACATAATCCATCCTTTTCAGTGTTAAGTGGGTGATAGCTTGAAATAGGGATGGCTAACGGGGGGCTGTCAGCTCGGCCCGTTACAGTAACTGAGCGGGCTTTGCCCGGGCTCGGTAGGGGGGTCGAGCCGAGCCCAAAATCGCGGGCTCGCTAGCTTGGCGGGCGGGCCGGCTCGCGAGCCTGGGAGGCTGGCCTGGCGAGCCCGCCTGGCAGTTGCTTGGTCGAGCCCGCCCGGCAGATAAATGGGCGAGCTCATGCGAGCCCAGACGCAGAGGTCGTGAACTACTAAGCCTCCAGCTCGAGTTGCGTGGAGGGCGTGGACTTGGAGGCGTCAAGAGTGGAGGTGGAGCTCGACTCGTCGAAGGCTGAAGCTCGTCGTTGGGGCATCGAAGAGCGAAGTCTCGTCGTCGAAGGCCGAAGCTCGTCGTCAAAGGCCAAAGCTCGTCGTCGGGGCGTCGAAGGCTGAAGGAGGGTCGTCGGCTCGCATTGTAGTCTGGGCATCGAAGGTAGTCCAGCATTGAAGGAGGAGGGTCATCGTCTCGGTCTCACGTCGCGTAGCGTTGCAGTCTGTAGTCTGGCCTCCAGTTTCGACTTTCGACACTCTGAACTTCAGAGTTCAGATTGGAGACTAGAGTACCTTCGAAACTCTAGTCTCCAGTTTCCCCTCGAGTCTCGGTCTCTAAGACTGAGACTCCGTCTCGTCTGAGGCTCAGTCTGAGCCTCAGGCTATGCTGGGCAACGGTCCGAAGACCGTTGCCCAACGGTCCCACACTTATGGCTCGTTAGGCTCGGCTCGTTAAAACTCGTTAGGCTCGGTCAGCTCGTTAGGCTTGGCAGGCTCGTTAGGCTCGGCAGGCTCGTTAAGTTCGGTAGGCTCGACGAGCCCTACTTTTTCAGGCTCGGCCGGCTTGGCTCGGCTCGTTAGCCACCTCTAGCCTGAAACATACTAACATTGTTGGTATCAACAGTTTCATCATAATTGATTTTTAATGCATGAAATTGAATTCTTTTTTAAGAAGAAGTTGTTTGGCAACTAAAATTGTGCAAATACTAATAACATCGAAAGATTGAGAGCTGGCAGATAAAAGCATGCAAGCTGATATAAGAGTGAAGCAGATTGCATAAGAAACATACAATACTAACACATGTAGATAAATTTGAAGACCATAGGTCCTTAGAAGATTTAAAATGAATAAATTTTTTTTGTTAGTAGATGTAAATTCAAATTTCATATATAAATTGAAAAAATGCACATAATTGAATTGCAAACCTGTTTTAGAAGTAATCATACTGCAGTGCTGCAATATTTTCTTAATTTAATGAAATATTGAAGTTGTGTTCATATAATGCTCACAAGTATGTTTTAAATTCAATTAAATAATTTTATTAAGTAAATGTAATATGAAGTATGGTTCTTATTTATTTATATTTTTTAACCAAAAAACAACTTGGCTCCATATTATAGAACTACGATACCAGTAAGACGTTAAAATATGACGAGAGACATAACAATTACAGCTACAACTTGAAAAGTCGGGTTTGAAATTCTTATATTAAGTTAAAATTATTCGAATAGACAGAAGCATGATGATGCGCTAGCGGAAAGGGGTAAAGAAATAAATTGTAGTGTAGCATATCATTTTGAGACTTTGTATAGTTCAAGGGCTATTTCAGAGTGAGCTTCTAGACAGCTGCGGATGAAGCAAGTCGGCAAAAACTGCTATTTGTCATTTTTGGACGCATGTGGACGAATGAGGACGAGTCGAATGCGTCCTAATTATGTAAACAGTGCAGTCTAAAGGTTTAGGGTCAACTTTGTCATCAAAAGTTCCAGGTCAATTCTATCACTATAAGTTCGAGGTCAATTCTATCATAGTGCAATCTGGAGTTTTCAGACAATAGAGGATGAGGCGAGGACGCGGGGATTGCATCCTAATTGCAATCCAGAGTTTTCGGATGATAGTAGACGCATGCGGACGATAGAGGACGACAAACTTTTGAATCTATAATATTATGGTGACTTTTCGGACACTGGCGGATGAGGACTTTGTGTTCAAAAATTCCAAATTGTGCATAATGGCTATATTTCCAACGAATGAATTTTAACGGTTATTTTGCAACGGTTTCATGCGGACGACCGAAAAAGATTTTGGATGTTTGAAAAGTCGCAGTATATAAATAAAGGATCACCTCAAGCTCTCTACAACGAACGGAGAATCGTGGTAAAGCCTTGACAAATTTTATACGTGATTCTAACCCAATGTGAACTTTTATTGTAAATCCAATTCTCCCTATTCCAAACTTGAGAATTAATTTAGGAGAATTCGGATTAATTAGATTGAACTTTAATTTTTAATTTCATATTTGTGCTTAATTGTAAAGGGTGATTTCCTAAGAATTCATCACATAAGGGTGATGCCCCGAAACACTCAACGATTCAATTGAACGCCCGAAAGTTCAATCAACGGGTGACACACCACAATAGTTAAATTTAGGGTGATGCCCGTAATAGTCAAAAGATGACGCCCTTAGAATTAATCTTTGTAAAATGTTTAATTGACACTCATAAGTCAATTATTTAGTGGATCTCTAAGTGGAACTTGGAGCGCGGACGTAAACAAGTTTGCTAAACCACATAAACAAATATTGTGCACTCTCTATAACCCTCTCTTTACCTTGTTGCATATATTTGTTATTGTTTATTTTTAATTATATTCGTTAAATCACTTAGGGTTATTAGAGATTAAATATCGCAAGATAATACTAGGACGCTATATTCACCACCCCCTATAGGCATATATCGATCCCACACTAGTTGGTCACTGGATGAAGAGATGGGCGTCCGTCAATGAGGATGAATGTCTAGGATGGGAGAAGGGGTGCTTGGGGATGAAGGGTTATACCCGTTGGATCGAAGGGTGAACGTCCCTTAATGAAAATGGAGGCTAGGATAGAGTTAGGTCATCCTTCAAAAGCGCTGGCAGATATTATGTTGAAGGGAGTTGCATGCAAGACACACATTTTTAAATGGGGAGCAGACTACCTCTAATTGTGATGGACATCCCTTGTCCTACAACAGACGTCCCTTGACTTAAAACGGACATCTCTCGTCCCATAGTGGACCTTCCTCAACTTATGAAGAACATCCCTTATCCTATAATAGACGTCACTTGACTGATGACAGATGTCCCTCAATCAACAACATACATCATTCAACCCACAATGAATGTCCATCCACTTACGACGTCATTTAGTATTGAGAGACGTCTATAGATGCTAGGAGATCGTCTATTGGTATTGAGAGATGATGTCATTTAGTATTGAGAGACGTCTACATTAACGAAAAACATGGCTGTAAAGTTTGTATAGTTATTTTCTCATAATTCAAGGTGTTAATTGTCTATCAAATCTCTTCCAAATTTGACACCCCAAAATATAGGTTTTTTTTGGTTAATTTCTCTTTATATTTACATATTTATATAAACATTATCATTGTTTCCTGCCAGTTAAATGAGGTGGGTCAATTCGACCCTATATATATATATATTATGATTGTTTTCCACCAGTTATATGAGGTGGGTCATTATATATATATATGGGTCATTTTGTGATGTTCTTGAGGAATTATGTACTTGAGGAAACTATTACTCTTGGACAATACATTATATATTACATTATCTCATGTGTACAAGTATTCCACATCAGAGTACGCATCATTTATTCAATCTTATCTCACAAAAAACATAAAATCAAACACACCTCAAACAAAATGAAACAATACTTAAAACACCCAACATAAAATGACATATAAAACTTATTATTCAAGACTGAGCGATGAGGTGTTGGTCGAGGTCTTTTGATATATCAACACAAATTTGAGACAAGCTATGAGGATCCGAGATTGCATCATGTAGTTTCTTGTATTCTATGGTACAGTGTACAACACTCCCATCCTCCTTGGGATTGACTTGAATTGTGACTCTCATGGTCTTGTAATGATCAAGAAGATGACCTTCTATTATGTTGAATGTTATGGAATTGTTTGCCTCGTCTATTGCTTCCACAACCCCCTTTGCCACAGAAGGCTTCCCATCTGTATGCTTTATACAAAATAATCCTCAAAAGGTTATACGCAATACAACAATAGAACATTCTTTATTTTGATCCTTAAAACACTGAGTATCTCTTAGAAGAATTCTCATAAGGGGAAGAAAGTGCTACAAACTCATTTTGGATTTCTTTTACCTGAATATATTTGAATTTTGCTTGTTGAAATCTTTGATTTTTATGCAAACATTAGAAGAATAATCAAAGATCTGACTAACAAAGAACATAATTCCAGTAGATGATGGAGTCGTCAGTGCCCCAATCTCCTTCAAGTAACTCACATCCCTGAATATTATGAGAGGTTGCATGCGTGATATGGTGTGGTTTGCTCCTGAACATTTCATGAAACTTATCTGCAGAAGCCTTTATTTCTACATCCGTTTCTAGCTTTCCAAAAAGACCCATTCTCTCTCTTTCTCAAACTAAGAAGTAGGATGCTCTCTGCAGCGATGATCTCTTTTCCAAATCTTTTATAGAAGGTCTATGTGTCCAAATAGTTATTTCTTAAAGGCATACAGTTAATATGACTCTTACATCCTTTTCAGTAGTTGGATGATAGAAACATTTCAACTTCTCAATTATTGATTATGTCTTTAGTTTATAGTGCATTGTGTCACATGTTAGTTTTTCTAGATCTCACACACTGTAGAATTTGCTGGTGTTTGTACTGCAAGTGACATGTTTCATCATTTTGTACCATTAAAATTGGTTTTTAACAACATAATTAAAAGACCACGAAGATAGATCCTTAGTTCTTATAGTGTTCATCATCATGTGTGAAAAAATTATATATTAGATGTGAAATCTAATCTAAGGTAGGGAAGAACCATTACCCTGCATGCAGGCTTTGACCCTATCACAACAACAATCTTCTCTATCAACCTTCATAACCTCCAATAGTCAAGTGTGGGTAACACAAAAACAAACTCAATTTTAAGGAAGAAATTACTTCTCAACATGTAAGTCGTTTTTATTAAATTAAGAAAACAATTCTCAACATTTCAATGATGAAGAACTCTAAATTTTGTGTGATGAATCTCATTGAGCCTCATATTTGTTGGTTTTTAGGTGCCATGAAATTTGTTGACGTTCATAATATTTGCGACATGTGTCACCCATATATACTGTATTGAATTAATATAGGAGAGATGAATTAGGTTATTAAATCTTTTTCACAAATCTAAAATCTAATCAATTTGCAAAGCTTAAATGTTTCATTTCTTTTAATAACAAGCTATTTACTATCACAAACAATTAAAAAAAATCACAAGTAAATAGTTAGAGAGAAAAGGTTTGTCTTTAAAGCAGTTCGATCAAACTATCTACGTCTGTACTTCAAAGCTCACACTTGAAGATTTTTCAAAACTTATTTTCGAGTAAATTCTCGTAATATATATATTCATTTTTTAAAACAATCATACTAAAACGATGTTACTTAAATATTTTTGCGATAAAACCATACTTTAAAACCAATTACTAAACCCATGTATTTATAAAATATTTGTAACAAAAGACTTTATCAATTAATACTCGTCCTTTAGGAGTTTCATATAAAACATTGATTCTATAAAACAGTAAAATATATTGCGGAAATTACCCAACAACCGTCAAGTCTTCATCATGAGCAAGCTCCCTCAACGTACATTCGCATTTGTTTTTTCCTCCATAAAATTTGTACTCACAATGCAAGGGTCATCTATAAGTTTAAAACTTAGCAAGTAATGCATGTGACCATGAACATAACGTTGTGTGACACTTATTTCATCTTCACTCTCTTTTCATGTCCTTATTTCTCTTTTCTTTTCTTTCATTTTTCTTTCACTTTACGGTTATGAGTAGGCACGACAGTGAGACACATATTACTTTTCTCCACCCTTTTGGGCGATCTCCACCCTTTTGGGAGTCATATGTTAGTTGTTGTGCATTTTAATGCACAACGACCTAGCGAACCTTGGGTTAGTCAGCTCCGAGTTATGCCGAAAGCATACTAACGGGTTATTGTCTCACTAGCTCAATATTTTGGAGCAATCTGTCCTCAACATAATTCCAATAGCTGATTCCAATGAACGATGGAGCCGACGATCCCACAATCTCCTTCAAGTAACTCACATCCCTGAATATTATGGAGGTTGCGCGTGTGATTTGGTGTGGTTTGCTCTTGAACATTTCATGAAACTTATTTACAAAAGCCTTTATTTCTACATTCGTTTCTAGCTTTCCAAAAAGACTCATTCTCTCTCTCTTTCTCAAAATAAGAAGAAGGATGCTCTCTACAGCGATGATATCTTTTCCAAATATTTTATAGAAGGTCAAGGATTGTGTGTTGTGTTCAATGAAATTAACATGGTAGTTAAAATAGTTATTTCTTGAAGGCATACAACTAATTTTACTCTTACATTCTATTTAGCTTAGTTGGATGAGAGAAACATTTCAACTTCTAAATTATTGATTCTGTCTTTAGTTTATGTGCATTGTGTCACATGTTAGTTTTTCTAGATCTCACACATGGAGGAATTTGTTGGTGTTTGTAATGCAGGTGAGATGTGTTCTAATCTTGTTCATCTTCGTGAGTGAAAAAATCATGGGAAAATGACAAATCATCCATCATTTTTTACTATTTGTGACAAATCAACCATCATTTTTTTTAGTAACAAATAAACCATTGAACTATAAAAACAATGACAACGCCAACTTTGTTGTCACGTTTGACATTAAACGTGATGATGTTAAGCCGCTGTGGTTTGTGTATAAACTGTCGCGGCTCCATAGGTTTTAAAAAATAAGCCTACAATTGTCATGAATCGACGCAGTTTACAATGATGTCGCCGTGGTGTGTTGATATACTGCTACAGTGTCCTATGAAATCGCTGCAGTATATGGACACACCATGTGGCGTCATGTTAAACCGCAGCAGTTTCTATTCTAAAATCTTCAACTATAGATTTGAGGGCCGAAACGAGTAGATTTGAGGTCAATAAAAGTGGGTCATGGGTAAATCTTATGATGGGTCATAGATCTCTGAGAGAGCTTCGATTTGATATCTTATGGAGCTGATTCTAACACCCGTAGCCAAAGTTATGGTCTTTTGATATTGAAGAAGTCAAAAATCTAATAAAAGGATTCGATTCGTAAAACATATATATATATATATATATATATATATATCAATAAGCAAAAACTATGTTTTTAATTTCAGAAGCTACCTTGTATGAGAATTCTCACTAGAGAGATAGAGTCAATTGTAAAAAATAGAGACGTTGAAGTAGCCATGAAACACTAAAGAGAGAGAGATGAAATGTGGTTCTCGGTTCCATAAATCAAGAACCGTTGCGGTTTTCTCATTAACTGTAGTTTACTACATGAACCGCAGCAATTCATGTAGTTTGTCATGGTATTTTGTTAAAACCATGGAGCCGCGACGGTTTTGCGATGAACTGCTGTGCTGAGACACTAACATGTTTAATAGAAAACATTACAGTGATATTAGCGACGTCAATTTTTTATAGTTCAGTGATTTATTTATTAACAAAAAAAGAATGATGATTAGTTTATAACCAATAATAAAAGGTAATGGTTGCTTTGTCATTTTCGCAAAAGTCATATATGAGAAATGAAATTTAATCTAAAGCAGGGAAGAACCATTACTGTTAAATCTGACCCAAATAAAAAAAAACGAAATTTAAAATTGAAATTAACCCCACTTTTGGGGTGTTGCCTAAACAGGGGCAGCAAGAGTGTGGGGGAAGTGTTCTTCCCCCCTGTTCTTCCTCTCTCTCGGTGATCCTTTCCCTCTCCCACCATAATCCATCCTTTCCAGTGTTAAGTGGGTGATTTCCTCCGGCGTATAGGTAGTCGCGGTGATCTTCAAGGTATGTAACGATCTTCACCGCCTTGTTTCTTTTCCTTCTCTGATCAGTGTCTAACAGAAGATTTTAGTTTCTAAGGTTGCATTACTCATCGGTTTTGGGGGATGGACTCCGGCGAGGCATTGTCGGTGAGTAATTTTCCAAGTCAAGACTTAAGATTCAATTTTTGTTGTTGTTTCATTCGAAAGATTCTGCAAAGTTCGGATTTTTGTGTTTATATTGGGTTATGTTGGAATATTATTCTCGATGATTAATTTGGTATGAATGTAAGTCGTGAGTCGGGGATGAAGCTCTGATCGGAGTTCCCTCATTCCCGATCGAACTGTGTTTTGGTAAGGTCATTGGAATTGTGACGGGAATGCTCCAAAATTTCGTTGTTCGGAAGTCGGAGGTCGGGAATGAAATTCCGCCCGGAATTCCTTCGTTTCCGACCGATTCGTTGCCCGACAGTTCTCTGGATCGTGGAAGGAGCAATCCTTGGCATTGCCCAGGGCATTGGTCTGCGGACCAGAAACTTTCTAGACAGCGTCTAGATTTGTCCCTGGACCGCGGTCCAGTTTGGAAGGGTTTTGACCCAATTTTATTTTGGGCCTAACCAGACCCTAAATTTGGACCATATTGATTTTTTTAACCCTATCATGGAAAGGATTACAAATCTACAAATTTATAATCTAGAAAATTTTATTTTTGAATTTAAGAAAAAATACTATTAGTTAGATTACAAACATAAAGAATTAGCAAATACTTTATTTTATAAGAAATCACTATATGAAATCCACTTGACAGTAGAATCAATATATCAAAAAGCATTATAAATAAAAGCAATGCCTAGATACACTAGGAGCCATAATAACAATACTACGAACATTAATGCAAGAATCATGCACTAAAGAAATATCTAAACAACAAGCGCAAATTAATTTATGCTGTGATAACGTAACCAACAAAATAGGTAAATACGAACGTTCCGATAAGAAATATAAAAAGCCAAAGAAGTGGAGGAAAGTTCCTTATTATAAATATCAAAAGAGAAAGTGGTAAACCGTCGAAAATACTTTAAAGATAGACAACAATCTAAGAAAAAATATTCACAACGAAATAAATATTGTCCCACCAATAAAAAAAAATCCACTTGTTGGCTCTGTCATGAAGAAAGTCATCATACTAATAAATGTCCCAAAAGATTTAACAATAATACGAAAACTCAAACTTTAAAATTAGCTTACAAAATTGGTTACGATCCTATAGAAGATTCTGACATAGACATCTATGCCTACGAATCTGACTCATCTACCAACTCAACCACTAGTACTGAGTAAGAAGTTAACACTACAAAATCCTAATGTAACATTTATCAAAACAATTATTCAGAATAACATTTACTATGCATACATTGATACTGGATCAACGTTATGTTTTGCAAAACGCCATGTCTTACCAACCTGGAACTATCAAAACCTCTTAACATTATCGTAGTTGATAAATCTGTCCATCAAATATGGTATGTTGGTAATTATATTCCCATTATAATTGAAGCTTATCCTTTTATTGCTACAACTATATATCTTCATGACTTTGGTGTTGATGTTATTTTCGGCAACAATTTTTTTAAATTATACCAACCCTTCATCCAACGACTTCGCACTGTCTCTCTCACTTTCAAGGGTGGGGAGGATACTAAACCAAAACAAATTACTACTAAGATTATTACTCAAACAGAAGTAATTAGTTTAATCGCACATGATATTTTATATACGATTCAATTTTTATACATAACTCAGAAAATTTTAGATAAAAAATTACAAGAAATCTGTAGTGAAAATCCTTTCGATCAAATAAAAAATACCAATAAGTAAGGGTGTTCACGGTCCAATTCGGTTCGGTACCAGTTTGGAACGGGATTTTATTTTATTTTTATTTTATAATAAAATTTTATAAAATCTCAAACCATTCAGCTCCCATGCGTCAATCATACCCATATCTCGAGCAAGAAAAGAGCACACAATCTGTAGAAATTATACTAGTCAGCTAGCTGGCGCAGTAACATATAACAGTCAATTCCTTGGTATATAACAGTCAATTACATCTCATGGCACATAAATACAGTTATCCTACTTCTCAGAAATTCAAAATAAAACTTTGACAGAACCTGTCGTCCTCAGTTAGACACGAAGCCAGTTGCTGATAGTTCTTTCATGTTAATATTGCCTTTTTAATGAACATTATTCTGTGCAACTAGAAGGGGAGGGGGGTTGAGTAGAATCATTGCCAATTCTAGAAATATCAAACAAAACACATTCCATTTTTATGTGGTAAGAACTCTAAAGAAACAAAATGGCATACCCAGTCCGTCCATCTCTGCATAACTCAAACGTATTCTTGTCCTGACTCCAACTCAAAAATCATTTAGACAGAATTATTAAAATCTACCGAGATGAAAGAGGGAATTCCCATATTTGAGTGAAAGAAACTTGAAGTAATCCCTCCATATTAATTCAAAAAGAACCCTGTGCAATTATTGTCAGTAATTATCCACCAAAAAGCATTATTAGAAATGAAATTGTGATCATATTTTAATTGCTACTGCACTCTAAACGTATTGCGTCATTTTATCATTGGTATCATATCCTAGATGCATAACGAGAAAAAGGATGGTTAGGAGTCGGAATAATTTCCAGATGCCTTTAAGTTTATGTCATCCCTTCCAATATTATGACCATTCTGAACTCTAATTTGCGAAGGGTAAACATCCAAATATAAAAATGAAATTGAAAATACCCCAAACAAAGAAGCTAAGAACAATTATGTTTCGGTTTTAAGGCTAACAAACCATAAACTCAATCGAGTTGCTTTTAAGACAAATGATTAGTGCATTATCGTCTACGTCAGCAATTACACTAATCAAAAAGATTACTAACTTGTGACTGTGAGCTCTCAGTCGACGTAGACTGGCAGATGAAAATGGAACCGAAGACGTAGACGGAAGACGGAAGACGGAAGACAAACCGAGCTCTCAGTCGACGACGTAGATTGGCAGATAAAGACGTGACTCGTGAGCGTTCACGGTTCAGTAGCGTTCGTCGTTCGGGGAGCGTTCGTGTTCGAGATCGGGACTCGGGAGAGGGATTGCGTTCACCGTTCAAGGAGCGTTTGTGATCGGGACTCAGGACTCAGATTCAGTCTGCAGAGTGAGAGTGCATAACGAAGAAGCCAAAAGCCCTAACTAATGAACCTCTCGGTTCGGTACCGGTTCTTCAGTTCTGAGTAGGACTGGGCAGGAACCGACCAGAACCGAGAACCGACCCGAAACCGCAATTCGGTTCCGGGTCGGTTCTGGTTCTCGGTTCCACAAATGGGGCTTTAATCGGTTATCGGTTCTTTGATAAATTGCGGGTTCGGTTCTCGGTTCCATAAGTAAAGAACCGAGAACCGTTTGATTTAAAAAACAGAACATAACCCTAGAACTAGAAGACCCTACCCTCCCCGATTCTGGAAGTGGATGTTGGAGCTTGGAACCGAGAGACGATGACTGAGATCAAAGCTGAGAGACGACGACTGCAATTCAAAGCTGAGAGACGAGGACTGCGACGGTGCGACGACGACTGCGAAGCTGCAAGCCTGCAACGAACACTGTGAAACTGTGCGACTGCGATTTACGACGATGACTGCGAATATAGGTTGTTTCTCCCCTGATTCTTGTCTACTTTGATTGCTCTGCTCCCCTAATTCCGAGTATTGTTCTATTCTGCTTATATAGAACAATTATTTCCTCGAACAAAATTTGTTTTTGTAATCTATTTCTAATCTGTTTTTGCTTTCTGTATTATGGCTTGATAAATGCTTAATTTCCTGCAGAATGTATTGGCTATTTTCAATTGCGTGTTAAGCCATTAATCTAGTTCTCTCTTAATTATTTATTGGTGGATTTTATTCTTAGGATGGATAGATTTGGTTGATGGCAAGTTGCTTACATGCTTTTTATATGAACTTCCTGTTATGAATTCGTTTTTTTCATTTTAGAAATTGTTACTAATACCTCCAACTTCATTTTCAAATGCATCTGCAGTTTCCCCTCTTATTATCATTGAAATTCGTTTCTCAGCTGTCAAAACCTGTTGCATTGATATGTAATCTATTTTTGATTTCTGAATTATGTTTTTGATGTGTAAACTGCCCATATAATTGCAATTGTATGTCGGTTAATAGTATTGTTTGTTAATAAATATGTTTGATAATTGAATTGAATTTGAATGCGAGATTTGTGGAGCTAAATCGATGGCTCATCCATATTCGGAAGACAGACTTTGGGTTCTTTCGTGGCCCACTTGTGGAGCGTCAGCTTGTAATTCTCTCAAAAGCTTTAGAGAGCCTTCTCCAATTTGCAAAGCAGCCGTTATTTTTATTGTAAGAGTGCTACTTTCACTTTTATTATAAGAAAACTAACCTTGATTTTGTGCAACAGTTCAAAATCCATTCCCATGTAAGCAGAAGGTGTGGCCCTAGTCTTTACATCAGTTTCTCCATCAAGAGTGTTCCATTATCAGGTTCAAGAGGGTAGGGAAGATTAAAAAGTATTTTTAAAAAATGTCTAAGGCCAGGATATTTGGTCACTTTTTGATAAGTCCACTCACTGATAGTTGGTCACTTTCTTTAAATACCACCTGTTGCTTTGATATTAAACTATGATTTGGCCAATTTTAATTCTTTAAATACCACATTTGCACATTCGCACCCGTTGCATCTCAATTGCTTATGCAGGCTGGATTGTTGCCACTATGGGAACCGGAACCGACGGGAACCAGAACCGAAACCGAGTCGGTTCTCGATTCCAGGTCCGGTTCTTTGCGGTTCTGGGTCCGGTTCCTTACCTTTGGAACCGATAACCGAACGGTCGGTTCCGAAAGGTGCGGAACCGGAACCGAAAACCGAAATGCCCACCCCTAGTTCTGAGGAGCAGGAACAGAAAACCAGACCGAAAAATTTCAGTTTTGCATAAACATAACCGAAAATTGGACTGAGTATGGGCAAAATTGAACCGAACGGTCCTGAAACTGCTGGTTTCAGTTCGGTTCTTCAGTTCCGATTTGATTTGCACACCCCTACCAATAAGGAAGAAATCACAATTAAACTAAAAAATCATTTAGCAGAAATCAAAGTCCCTAATAAAATCCCTTACAGTATAAAAGACGTAAAAGAATTCAAATCAAAAGGTAAAAATCTCTTACAATTAGGGATTATTAGAGAAAGTATGAGTCAACATAGTGCACCAACTTTCTACGTTGAAAATAAGAATGAAATAAAACGTGGAAAACGAAGAATGGTAATTAATTATAAAAAAATGAATGATGCTACTATTGGAGATAATAACAAATTACCAAGAAAAGATTACATTCTTGAAAAATTAAAAGGTAATAACCTATTTAGCATACTAGATGCAAAGTCAGGTTACTGACAATTACATCTAGCAGAAAATACTAAACCATTAACACCCTTTAACTGCCTTCCACAAAAATAATATGAATAGAATGTATTGTTATTTGGATTAAAACAAACACCTTCACTTTACCAACGATTTATGAATAATAATATAGAACGATTAGAAAGTATTTGCTCAGCCTACATAGATGTCATTATTATTTTCACATCAGGCAGTAAAAAAAATCATATTAACGCAGTATTAAAGGTTCTAGAAATGTGTAAAGAAAAAGAACTTATTATTTCTCAAAGGAAATATAAATTATTACAAACTGAAGTAGAATATCTAGGTTTAAAATTAAATCATGATGGAAAAATTCAATTAACCTCGAATATACAAGAAAAGCTAAATCAATTTCTATATAAACTTCAAGACAGAAAACAAATAAAGAGATTTTTAAGATGATTAACTTATATTGCGGAACAAGGATTCCTAAAAGAACTAGCTAAAGAAAGAAAAGAATTACAAAAGAAATTATCTGAAAAAATAAAATGGATATGGACAAATCAAGATACAAAAATAGTAAAAAGAATAAAAGAAAAATGTCAGACTTTACCAACATTATATAATCCAAACATAAATGATTTTCTCATCATAGAAACAGACGCATCTCAAGATATTTGAGCAGGTTGTATGCTCGCTATTATAGATGAAAACGTATTATTAATCTTGACCATACAGGGAATATGATTATAACAGAAGGAATAAAACTCGAAATAGAGCCTTTGATCAAAACAAAAAAACATCCAAAAGGTTATGCAAATATTTTTTTGGGTCATTTACTAAGATAGAATAGAACTACTCTATTCAAGAACTAGAAACTTATGCTTGTCTCAAAATTCTAAAAAAATAGAAAATAAAATTACTAAGAACAAGATTTGAACTACGAATAGACTCTAAATATGTTACAAGATTCTGGAAATATAAAATTACGAGAGGACTATAGAAAAGGTTGATTAATCAGATGCTAGCTTCAACTACATCAATATTAACCGTATATCAAGTATATCAAATCTGAGAAATACAGTTTTGCAGACACTTTAACCCGAGAATGGAAGCAACTATAAAAGCGGTACAAGAACAGCAAAAATGGAAACAAAAAGAGATACTCGAAGTACGACAACAAATAAAAGAGTTACAGAATTTATTGGACAAATTATCATAAGAAAATAACACACTCAGTGCTACAATAAAAACATTATCAGGATTAGCAATTTAGCATCACCATCTCAGACATCAGTGTCAGCAACAACAACGACTACTAAAGTAGACAAATTATCTTTGGCAGATAAAGTTGAGATCAAAGACGACGAAGAAATATTCTATCTGATACAAACAAATACAAATATAGGACAAAAGGAACAAGATGAAACACTTGTCATTAAAAATAAAAAGTGGTATGTAATATTCACTGGAGCATTCAGAGGACTGTACAATGACTGAGGAATTGCATCTTAACATATTAATGGGAAGAATGTAATTTATAGATCGTATAAGACTAAGGAAAAGGCTCAAAAGGCCTTATCTGAATCATACAAGGCAGTGGCCCAAAAGGAACCAGAACAAAATCCATTATCAAGAAGAATGACAGTACTCAGACGAATTCCAACCACTAAGGAAAAAGAAAAATTAAAAGAGGACAGATTAGATAAATTTCAGAAATACTGGAATTCTATCATAAACTATAGCGAAATTGCACACAACTATGAATTTCTACCCAACATTCAAGGACCAAGACCCAAAGTTATATTCTTATCGGTGCATCCCCTATTATGATCTTCGACTATTTCCAACACGGGCTGATAGATACTATATATGTAATACCTTAACTTTTATACTAGAATTTAATAAGAATAAATTGAAAAGCAATTGGGAGTATTCAGATTGGTTGGATATTTATCGGGGTATTACTAAGGACGTAACCGATAGATTATAATTTAAGAAATATTTGGAATGAATCAAAAATAAGAATTAGGTTGAGAATAATTTGATAAATGATTTAATTAAATTATTAAAGAAGAATTTAATTGAGTGAAAAGAAGATTTAAATAAAAGTTAAATAAAGTGGGATTAATTGGAATTACAATGTAGGATATTAATTAAGTGAATAATTAATAAAAGCAAGATTAAAATAAATAAAATGAATATTAATTGAAGGATGGAAATTAAAGGGGAGTGGAGTGCTGAACCGGTTCAGCTATTGAACGGGTTCAGGCCGATTGGCGGGTTCGGTTATGGAGATCAAAAGAAAGGGGGAAGGTAAACTGGGTTTGGCCATTTTTCAGAAAAGAAATAGAGAACAAGGAGAAGGGAGAGAGCGACGGGGAGGGAAGGAGTGACGATCGAGGGAGAAAACCCGAGAGGGTGAATCGCGAGGGAAGAGGAATTGGTGCTGGGCTTTGCCGGCGAGCATGGTAGTCCGGCGAGCGTGCGAGCTGTTGGTCATGGTTGGGGAGCGACAGGTTTCGGGAGCTAGGGCTCGAAAACGCCAGGTCTCAGGATGAATTTGGCCGAGCTTTTGTGTGATGCGAATTCCAGAGCCAAATTAAGGTAAGTAGTTGAATTTGCACCTTGATTGAATTCGGTTGCCGGTGATTGAGAGCATTGCAGCGGATCGCGATGGATTCGCAATGGAGGCAAGGCTTTGGTTCACGAAGGAGTCAGCCGGCTGGAGGTTGTGGTCTGGCTGCAGTCCGGTCCTGTTGGGTTCGCATTGAACATGTCCAAGTGTGGTGTGGTGTGGTATGGAATCACTGGGATGACGATCACGCAACTGACGACGCAACTACCATGGTTCCCACTATTGGGGAAAAGGAAAATATTGATAGTCCCGTACATATTCCTGTTGACCCTGCTGTTAGTTGGAAACACTGGGAAGCCGATCCAGCAAAATTTGTTGAATTTGTTCCTGTTAAAAGTGTTGAAGGGACTACTGATTCAAGCTCTAGTTCCTCGGAAGAATTATATAATTCTTACCCTAATCCGGAAGATTACCCCAATTACTATGACTGGGAGGACTATACTTTTGACTGGGAAACACTAGACACTACACATTATGCCTTTGTGGCTTCAGCAGTACCAACACTCGAGTACCCTCAATGAATCAAAGTATTACAAGATGCTGTCCGACAATTAGAATTGGGAGCTGCTGCATCATCTTCTATTACTTCTGCTTATAAACCACCTACGGATTCAATGATGGGACAACCATCCTACGCTCCAGCAACGAGTTCTCAGCCCCCCGTCCAATGCTCCCTTACACCTGAGAAAATTAAAGGTCGAGTCAAAGACTTCGGCAAGTACTATAGCGGTCAATGGGAGTTACCACCTGCTCAGCAAACTACAGGTGCTTTGCTTGTTTTACCAACAGATATTGAGCTATATAACGATGCTATAACACGATGGGAAACAATTACGTTAAATCTGGTTAACGATAAAGTGTGGGTCGACAACCAAAGCAAAGTCAATTATATCGAGAACCTTCTCGGAGAAATAGAAAAGAAGACTTTTATCCAATGACGCATGGCTTACCCTGCTGACTATTTCGCTTTGGTCAATATAGCTGAAGATACTCAAAATATACTCTCTTAAATACGCCGAGTCTTCCTACTCGAGGACCCTACACAAGGATCCACAGAGGAACAGAATCAGGCTTATCGGGATCTTGAACGACTTACCTGCCCCTCTATCAAAAATTTTCTTGCCTATATGAATGACTTCAAAATTCTAGCAGCCAAATCTGGACGCATGTATATTTCGGCAGAATTATCTGAAAAGTTTACCAAGAAAATGCCTCCTTTAGTAGGACAGGCAATTGAACAAGCTTTTATTGAAAAATTTCTTGGAGTAACTATTGGTGTTCTCCCTTGGATACACTTTGCATATCAATACCTCGCAAAACTATGCAAACAAGCTGCTTTCCAACGCAGCCTGAAGGATCTGGATTTCTGTCATGGAATCCCTATTCCTGGTTATTATGAACATAACCAGAAACGACTATGTCTACGTAAATCTAAAACGTATAAAGGGAAACCACATGATTCCCATGTACGAGTTTTCAAAAAGAAACAGCAAGATCGCGTGTGGAAATGCAAATGTTTTATTTGCGGAGAACCTGGCCATTTTGCACGAGACTGTCGTAATAAGAAGGGTGATATTCATCGAGCCGCTATCCTGGAAAACATTGATCTACCTGATCATTGGGATCTGGTATCCTTAGATACGAACGAAGAAATGAGTGATGCCATATGCAGCTTCAGTGAAGGAGAAGACACTCATCGAACCTCTACACTGTTTTGCAACGAGTTACCTTTTGAGACAGCCCTAGTACTGGAGTCGCCTTACGGTTGGCGCAAAAAAGTCAACCTTGGTGATAAAGAAAACTGTGAGCATCAATGGACACAACATTCGGATATAGCCGATGACCTAACAAGGTGCACTACCTGTCACTTAGACACAAAAAGACAGATGCGCATTCACTGTTTCAAATGCCAGGTCACCTCTTGTCCTCTATGTTCAATGTATTACTTTAATACAGCATGTACAACGGAACCCAGAGAATTTAAAGCCTATCAGACTTCCGATGGCTTAATACAAGAGCACCTTGGGTACATCATTTACCTAACAAATGAGAATCAACGCCTAAACCGTGGGTTAGAAAATGAATTATCAAGGCTTTTGAGGAATTACCCCCTTTATATGATCTTGAGCCAGTCCAGAATACTAAAATAGCAGAAGAAGAGGCCCAAATTCTTATTGACCATGCTTGCCGTAGTAGTATAGCCACAAAAGCAGTAACTAATCGGCTGTACAACATGAAAATAATGTTCAAAATCCCTAGTGTTACTCCTTTTTCCTTACGCGCCATCTTAGACACAGGCGCAACAGTATGTTGCCTTCTGTTCCATCAGACGCCATGGTAAAAAGTCCATACGCAGTCAGATTTGATGGCATAAATTCCACGCAAGAAGTAACTCAAAAACTTAAAGGAGATACTATGGTAATTGAGGAAAATTCTTTTAGAATCCCCTTCACATATTGCTTTCCTATGACTGTTCTGTCAGATGGGATACAAATGCTTCTTGGCTGCAATTTCATCAAGTCAATGCAAGGGAGGTTTGCGTATCGAAGGACCAGAGATCACTTTTTACAAGAATGTGACCACTATTAAAACCAATCATGAGGTGGAAAAAGCTTCAGTCAGTCAAATTCTAGACGAACTACTGATTTTTTACGACCTGGATAACTCTGACGACCATGCCGAACTATCATTATTAGCGCAACCCTTAAACTTCACAACAAAGTTTTCTGCTATAATCAGTGACTTACAGGTACAGGGCTACATAGGTGAAAATCCTGTTGCACATTGGTCAACGAATCAGGTACAATGTCATATCGATATTATTAACCCTGATATAGTTATTCAAGATAAACCATTGAAACATGTGACACCTGCCATGGCCGACTCCTTTCAAAGGCATGTACAAGCCTTACTTGACCTAAAGGTTATATGTCCCAGCTCAAGTAAACATCGCACTATGGCACTCCTAGTCAATTCCGGTACTTCCATTGACCCACAAACAGGAAAAGAGATCAAAGGCAAGGAGAGGATGGTATTTAACTATCGAACGTTAAATGATAACACTCATAAAGACCAATACTCTTTACCAGGTATTAATACCCTTCTTGCTCGTGGGTAACAGTCGAATTTATTCAAAATTCGACCTAAAAAGTGGCTTCCATCAAGTCACAATGGATGAATCCAGCATTCCATGGACAGCTTTTATCGTACCCAATGGTCTCTATGAATGGTTGGTGATGCCATTCGGTTTGAAAAATGCACCTGCTATTTTCCAGCGTAAAATGGACGCCTGTTTTACAGGAACGGAAAGCTTTATTGCCGTCTATATAGACGACATTCTAGTATTTTCACAAACTGAGGAAGAGCATACTTAACATCTTTTGGAGTTTGTCAAACGAGTCAAGACTCATGGGCTCGTCATATCTTCTACAAAGATGAAAATTGCCGTACCAGAAATTGATTTTCTAGGCACTATTCTTGGCAATCGAAAAATCAAATTGCTGCCTCACATAATCAAAAAGATACTTGACTTTGATCTTGACTCTTTAAAGGAGAAGAAGGGTTTACACTCGTGGTTAGGCATTCTCAATTATGCTCGACCGTATATTCCTAGACTCAGTATCTTACTCGGCCCCCTATACTCCAAGACAAGCCCTAATGGAGACAAACGACTTAAGGAGTCTGACATTCGTCTTATCCAACAGATAAAAGCTGTTGTCCAGCAATTACCTGATCTGGAATTACCACCCTCAGAAGCCTATATTATTCTAGAAACAGACGGATGTATGGAAGGGTGGGGAGGTATATGCAAGTGGATATCTCGCAAGTGTGATCCCAAAAATACTGAACGAATCTGTGCATATGCCAGTGGCAAGTTTGCCCAAATTAAATCAACAATTGATGCTGAAATCTATGCTTGCATGGAAATGCTATCTGCCTTAAAAAAATTTTATCTGGATAAGCGAGAATTTATCCTTCGTACTGATTGTTAGGCGATAATCAGTTTCTATAATAAGTCCAGCCAAAACAAACCCTCACGTGTTCGATGGCTTAGTTTCACTGACTTTATAACTGGCACTGGAATCAATATCTCTTTCGAGCATATTAAAGGCCCCGATAATGTTTTATCCGATGCTTTATCTCGACTAATCTGTTTTCTTTTTCATACTACAAAGCCTTTGCTTGAGTTTGGAGCAATTTCCACGGCACTCAACGAAGCAGAACAAAACCCAACATGGCAAGCGGAAGTCAACGACCTCGTGAACAGGATTCTCTCTCACTGGAATATCGCGATTTGTTTGACTACTCCTTCGGACCAATGCCTCTTGACGAAGATCTCTGAATCCAACGAAGAATGGCCCGACTCAGAGAATTGGCTTTCCAAAAGGCCATCCACGCCTTGCAAGAAATTGAGTCCATCCTCGCCCTCCGCACCTTATACTTCAAACTCCATGGAACCAAAGATAATTGGTATGGGCTCGTACTCCCCGGAATTCAACAGGAAGACATGGACATAGGCCTCATTATCCATGCTTTCATGAAGTAGGCCAAGAAGCCTTCTGCCCCAATCTAAAGGCCAAATGGAAGCGCGTGGACCCTAGTCTCTATATTATGAGTAGTTTTGACAGATGAATATATTCGTCTGTCCTGTGTGGTGTGCTTTGTGGTTTGCGCTTGGTGTGCTTTTACTTTTGCTTTGCTTTGACAGACGAATATATTCGTCCTGTTAGTTTGCTTTTGCTTTGCTTTGACAGACGAATATATTCTTCCTGTCTTCCTTGACCAGCATAGAAAGAATCAAAGTAGGACGATGGAGCCCATCCATGTGCACCCTCTACTTCTTCTTTCTCTGCCTATAAATGTATTAGTTTTTAGTGGTGCTCTGCAAGTAGAGAACCTACCAACAGAACTCACTCCTGTGAATTAAAATCTCTTTCTTTCTGCTATCTCTTCTCTGTCTCTATCTCGCTGCTCTCTCTTCTCTGTTCTTGTAACCCTCGCGTTCAAATACCTTTCGTGAAGCGGTTAAGTTCCTTCCTGGACAATCTTCCTTCCTAGAAACTAACAGCAGGGTCAACAGGAATATGTACGGGACTATCAATATTTTCCTTTTCCCCAATAGTGGGAACCATGGTAGTTGCATCGTCAGTTGCGTCATCGTCATCCTAGTAATTCCATACCCCACCAACTTTGTGTAAAAAGGGTTGAAGAAATCAGCATCAGATTGAAGAGTAGAATATTTGACTTGGAAGTCATATTTGCCGCTGGGTTGACCTAGGAGATCCCAAGGGGTAGGTGGGGAAGCAGGGGCTTCATAAGAGTCAAATTGATCAAGCCAATCGTCATTAGCTTCGTCATAGGCATCAAGATCAAGAGGATTATGTAGAATAGGGACGCCAGCAAATTCATGGCGTAAAACAGCATCGTCAGTAACAGTATCAAGATCAACTTTAGTAAGTTGGGCAGATGGTGGTGCTGGCTGGTCAATATAATCATGAAAACGCAGTGAGATAGTACACCAGGAGCGGGTGCGTGTATGTAGCTGAGCAGGAGTAGTGAGAGGACGCTGAACAGAGGGACGTAAATTCCATAAAAGTCCCTGAGAGGATATAGCAGTATAGGCTACGCCTGGGAGAGCTTGCAAGCCTCGACTGGATAAATAGTCAATCACATGGGAAACATTTAATTGAAAATTTGCATACCCTATGTTGGTGAGTCGGCCAATTAAAGAGCGTGTGAGTAATAAATTGCTTTCGCCACCGATCCAGGTGTCATAGCCATGCGTTTGAATAGCAATTTGGAAATAATTAGCGAAATCTTGTACGCTCATGAACAGGTTAGGCACCAAATAGACCAGTTGTGTACCTTGAGTTAAGTCCATCTCCATGGTGCCAAGGATAGAACAGTCATCAGATCACCGAGTGTCGCGTAGAACAATCAGGCATCGGACTCTAGTAGCTCGGCGATGAAGGATTTGAACACGAATCATTACCAAACCGAGGTGAATATGTTCCAATCTTTCGCGTAGTAAATGATCATGACTTTCGGTATAGATGAAAGGTAGATCGAGTTGATCATTGTCACGAACGATCCTGATACGTCGTTCCGAATAATGTTGATAAATTCGGTGAATGGGATCACTATGTTGGGACCCATAAAGAATTTCAGCGGGAACCAAGTTGGCGCGCTGTTGCTGGGATAGGATAACTTGCTGCTGAGGATCAATGAGTGACTCTAGAGTTCGTGCGGAGCGATTTCGTCTTAGAAATCAGGAGGCTTCATGTCGTAGGCGCTGCAGACGCCGATATCCTCGTATCTGATCATCATAAACAGAAGTACCTGTTTCAGTCTGTGTTTCAGAGGTAGATCTCATTTTCGAGCTTTGGCCTTTTCGTCCTCAAAGATCTGTTGAGGATTACGGAAACAGTATAAACGCTAGTTGGCGGTGGTCTTCTTTGGAATTGCAGAAGGACCCAACTGCAAAGATGATAACTATGAGGTCAGTTGATGCAGCTACTGACTAAAGTCGTTGTCAATGACAGGTTCCTTTGCTTTAAGAACGCGTAAGAGCTGCTCTGTATCAGATTTGATGGAACACAGAAGTTGAATTTGTGTATTAATTTGTTTGATGATAGTTTCTAAATTTTGAGCAACCATTTTGGTAGTGACGTTGCTGGGTTTGTGAAAACTGATAGCAGGTTCTTCTATTTCAGTGACGGCAGATAACGCTATTTGGTAAGGCAAGGATTTTTCGGTATCTCTCCAGGACCTTAGAGGAGACAGGCAGAAAAATCAAAAATTATATTCAGACAATCTAGGAGAGTGTATATAGAAATACCACGAATAGATTACTTGAATCTGAAAATATGGTTAACTATGTTATCAATAATTAAAAACTCACCTGACTTCTTCCCCTCTCTCGGGTACTTCTTGCAGTCTTTTGGTGATTAATTAAAGAAACACAATTAACTGAATAAACAGATTACAAGATATATTAGCGACCAGTGGTATAATCCGTATACCTCACCTAGATAATGGAATTAGCCTGACATAATACCTTGTTATAGCTCTGATACCAGATTGTCCAGGAAGGAAGATTGTCCAGGAAGGAACTTAACCGCTTCACGAAAGGTATTTGAATGCGAGGGTTACAAGAACAGAGAAGAGAGAGTAGCGAAACAGAGACAAAGAAGAGAGAGCAGAAAGAAAGAGATTTTAATTCACAGGAGTGAGTTCTACTAGTAGGTTCTCTACTTGTAGAGCACCACTGAAAACTAATACATTTATAGGCAGAGAAAGAAGAAGTAACGGGTGCAGATGGATGGGCTCCATCGTCCTACTTTGATTCTTTCTATGTTGGTCAAGGAAGACAGGACGAATATATTCGTCTGTCAAAGCAAAGCAAAAGCAAACTGACAGGACGAATATATTCGTCTGTCAAAGCAAAGCAAAAGTAAAAGCACACCAAGCGCAAACCACAAAGCACACCACACAGGATAGAGCAAATATATTCGTCTATCAAAACTACTCATAATATAGAGACTAGGGTTCACGCGCTTCCGTTTGGGCTTTAGATTGGGGCAGAAGGCTTCTCGGCCTGCTTCATGAAAGCATGGATAATGAGGCCTACGTCCATTTCTTCCTATTGAATTCCGGGGAGTACGAGCCCATACCAATTATCTTTGGTTCCATGGAGTCTGAAGTATAAGGTGCGGAGGGCGAGGATGGACTCAATTTCTTGCAAGGCGTGGATGGCCTTTTGGAAAGCCAATTCTCTGAGTAGGGCCATTCTTCGTAGTATTCAGAGATCTTCATCAAGAGGCATTGGTCCGAATGAGTAGTCAAACAGATCACGATATTCTTAAGAGAGAGAATCATGTTCATGAGGTCGTTGACTTCCGCTTGCCATGTTGGGTTTTGTTCTGCTTCGTTGAGTGCCGTGGAAATTGCTCCAAACTTAGGCAAAGGCTCTGTAGTATGAACAAGAAAACAAATTAGTCGAGATTAGGCTTCGGATAAAACATTATCGGGGCCGTTAATATGCTCGAAAGAGATATTGATTCCAGTGCCAGTTATAAAGTCAGTGAAACTAAGCCATCGAACACGTGAGGGTTTGTTTTGGCTGGACTTATTATAGAAACTGATTATCGCCTAACAATCAGTACGGAGAATAATTTCTCGCTTATCCTGATAAAAATTTTTTAGGGCAGATAGCGTTTCCATGCAAGCATAGATTTTAGCATCAATTGTTGATTTAATTTGGGCAAACTTGCCACTGGCATATGCACAGATTCGTTCAGTATTTTTGGGATCACACTTGTGAGATTTCCACTTGCATATACCTCCCATCCCTTCCATACATCCATCTGTTTCTAGAATAATATAGGCTTCTGGGGGTGGTAATTCCAGATCGGGTAATTGCTGGACAACAGCTTTTATCTGTTGGATAAGACAAATGTCAGACTCCTTAAGTCGTTTGTCTCCATTAGGGCTTGTCTTGGAGTATAGGGGGCCAAGTAAGATACCCAGTCTAGGAATATACGATCGGCCATAATTGAGAATGCCTAACCACGAGCGTAAATCCTTCTTCTCCTTTAAAGAGTCAAGATCAAAGTCAAGTATCTTTTTTATTATGTGAGGCTATAATTTGATTTTTCGATTGCCAAGAATAGTGCCTAGAAAATCAATTTCTATTACGACAATTTTCATCTTTGTAGGAGATATGACGAGCCCATGAGTCTTGACTGAGTTGACAAACTCCAAAAGATGTTGAGTATGCTCTTCCTCAGTTTGTGAAAATACTAGAATGTCGTCTATATAGACAGCAATAAAGCTTTCCGTTCCTGTAAAACAGGCGTCCATTTTACGCTGGAAAACAGCAGGTGCATTTTTCAAACCGAATGGCATCACCAACCATTCATAGAGACCATTGGGTACGATAAAAGCAGTCCATGGAATGCTGGATTCATCCATTGTGACTTGATGAAAGCCACTTTTTAGGTCAAATTTTGAATAAATTCGACTGTTACCCACCCGAGCAAGAAGGGTATTAATACCTGGTAAAGAGTATTGGTCTTTATGAGTGTTATCATTTAACGTTCGATAGTTAAATACCATCCTCTCCTTGCCTTTGATCTCTTTTCTTGTTTGTGGGTCAATGGAAGTACCGGAATTGACTAGAAGTGCCATAGTACGATGTTTACTTGAGCTGGGTCGGTATAACCTTTAGGTCAAGTAAGGCTTGTACATGCCTTTGAAAGGAGTCGGCCATGGCAGGTGTCACATGTTTCAATTGTTTATCTTGAATAACTATATCAGGGTTAATAATATCGATATGACATTATACCTGATTCTTTGACCAATGTGCAACAGGATTTTCACCTATGTAGCCATGTACCTGTAAGTCACTGATTATAGCAGAAAACTTTGTTGTGAAGTTTAAGGGTTGCGCTAATAATGATAGTTCCGCATGGTCCTTAGAGTTATCCAGGTCGTCAAAAGTCGGTAGTTCGTCTAGAATTTGACTGACTGAAGCTTTTTCCACCTCCTGATTGGTTTTAATAGTGGTCACATTCTTGTAAAAAGTGATCATTGGTCCTTCGATACGCAAACCTCCCTGCATTGATTTGATGAAATTGCAGCCAAGAAGCATTTGTATCCCATCTGACAGAATAGTCATAGGAAAGCAATATGTGAAGGGGATTCTAAAAGAATTTTCCTCAATTACCATAGTACCTCCTTTAAGTTTTTGAGTTGCTTCTTGCGTGGAATTTATGCCATCGAATCTGACTGCGTATGGACTTTTTTCCATGGCGTCTGATGGAACAGAATTACAGTCGAGGCAGCATACTGTTGCACCTGTGTCTAAGATGGCGCGTAAGGAAAAAGGAGTAACTCCAGGGATTTTGAACGTTATTTTCATGTTGTACTGCCGATTAGTTACTGCTTTTGTGGCTATACTACTATGGTAAGAATGGTCAATAAGAATTTGGGCCACTTCTTCTGCTATTTCAGTATTCTGGACTGGCTCAGGATCATATAAAGGGGGTAATTCTTCAAAAGCCTTTGATAATTTATTTTCTCACCCACGGTTTAGGCGTTGATTCTCATTTGTTAGGTAAATGATGTACTCAAGGAGCTCTTATATTAAGCCATCGGAAGTCTGATAGGCTTTAAATTTTCTGGGTTCTGCTGTATATGCTGTATTAAAGTAATACATTGAATGAACATAGAGGACAAAAGGTGACCTGGCATTTGAAACAGTGAATGCGCATCTGTCTTTTTGTGTCTAAATGACAACTAGTGCACCTTGTTAGGTCATCGGCTAGATCCGCATGTTGTATCCATTGATGCTCACAGTTTTCTTTATCACCAAGGTTGACTTGCTTGCACCAACCGTAAGGGGACCCCAGTAATAGGGCTGTCTCAAAGGGTAACTCGTTGAAAAACAGTGTAGAGGCTCGATGAGTGTCTTCTCTTTCACTGAAGCTGCATATGGCATCACTCATTTCTTCGTTCATATCTAAGGATACCAGATCCCAATCATCAGGTAGATCAATGTTTTCCAGGATAGCGGCTCGATGAATATCACCCTTCTTATTACGACAGTCTCATGCAAAATAGCCAGGTTCTCCACAAATAAAACATTTGCATTTTCGCACGCGATCTTGCTATTTCTTTTTGAAAACTCGTACATGGGAATCATGTGGTTTCCCTTTATACGTTTTAGATTTGTGTAGACCTAGTCGTTTCTGGTTATGTTCATAATAACCAAGAATAGGGATTCCAAGACAGAAATCCAGATCCTTCAGGCTGCGTTGAAAGCAGCTTGTTTGCATAGTTCTATGAGGTATTTGATATGCGAAGTGTATCCGAGGGAGAACACAAATAGTTACTCCAGGAAATTTATCAATAAAAGCTTGTTCAATTGCTTGTCCTACTAAAGGAGACATTTTCTTGGTAAACTTTTTAGATAATTTTGCCGAAATATAAATGCGTCCAGATTTGGTGGCCAGAATTTTGAAGTCATTCATATAGGCCAGAAAATTTTTGACAGAGGGGCAGGTAAGTCGTTCAAGATCCCGATAAGCCTAATTTTGTTCCTCTGTGGATCCTTGTGTAGGGTCCTCGAGTAGGAAGACTCGGCGTATTTGAGAGAGTATATTTTGAGTATCTTCAGCTATATTGACCAAAGCGATATAGTCAGCAGGGTAAGCCTTGCGCCACTGGATAAAACTCTTCTTTTCTATTTCTCCGAGAAGGTTCTCGATATAATTGACTTTGCTTTGGTTGTCGACCCACACTTTATCGTTAACTAGATTTAACGTAATTGTTTCCCATCGTGTTATAACATCGTTATATAGCCCAATATCTGTGGGTAAAACAAGCAAAGCACCTGTAGTTTGCTGAGCAGGTGGTAACTCCAATTGACCACTATAGTACTTGCCGAAGTCTTTGACTCGACCTTTAATTTTCTCAAGTGTAAGGGAGTATTGGACGGGGGACTGAGAACTCATTGCTGGAGCGTAGGATAATTGTCCCATCATTGAATCCGTAGGTGATTTATAAGCAGAAGTAATAGACGATGATGCAGTAGCTCCCAATTCTAATTGTCGGACAACATCTTGTAATACTTTGATTGATTAAGGGTACTCGAGTGTTGGTACTAGTGAAGCCACAAAGGCATAATGTGTAGTGTCTGGTGTTTCCCAGTCAAGAGTATAGTCCTCCCAGTCATAGTAATCGGGGTAATCTTCTGGATTAGGGTAAGAATTATATAATTCTTCCGAGGAACTAGAGCTTGAATCAGTAGTCTTTTCAACACTTTTAACAGGAAAAAATTCAACAAATTTCGCTGGATCGGCTTCCCAGTGTTTCCAGCTGTTACTGAGAGAAATCAGTTTTGTCAAACTCTATGGAATAGGGTGGCAGAATGGGGGGCTATGGTCGGGCGTGCAGGAGAGCTACACTCTACCTTCTGGGAATTGGCAGAGTGTTTGTCTTCTACAAATTTCAACTGAAGGTTGTGAGGAGATAAAGAAAAGAAGAGAGACGATTGGAGGAGAAATGGTGTGTTCTGTTGGTTCTCCTGTGAACCATGTTAGGAAGAGCTGGTGTTGGTGCTGATGTCAAGGGTAAAGCTTCTGTTTGGGCTTCAGGTGTAGATGCAGGTAGTGGTCTTCTCCTCTATTTTTGGATATGTTCTCCATTGGTGTATTTGGTTGATGGATCTGTTACTTGGGAACTACTCCCTTACTGCAGTTTGTTATGTATGTTCTTTTGTTGGATTGATAAGCTTTGTTGACTCCCTGTTGGTGAGGATTGTCCTACAAATTAATCATCGATTACTGAAGAATAATGGGTGGAGATGTGCTATTAGATTGATGTTATCGGATTGTGAAACATTACCCTGTTGATGTGTTGTCCCTCAATGTATTTCTTGATTAAAGGTTTTTAATTGGATGTTGGATTTCTGGTCCCTGGTTATGGTAGTTATGGATTTTCTGGACGATTGAATGCATATGGATTAATGCACGCTGTTGTTTGGTATTGACTTTTGTGTCTTTGAATATTGTCTCTGTTGGTTTAAAATACCACATGTCTCTTGTTACTCGGTTTGAGTCCCGTTATTGTCAATGTAGAAGGATTGGATTTATGTTCTGAAAATTGGTTCTTGGAATTGGTTGCTGTTTTTCTTAGTGTAAAGAATGCTATTGGATTGGATTATTCAATGTCTTAAAGGAATAAATATTGATATTTGGATAGTTGGATACATATTGTTGGAATATGGGTATTGAAATGTTGTTGCAACGTTTGGTTTGCCTCTCAGTGTTGATTAAATGCTTGGAATATTAATGGGTCTCGTCTCTATTAATGATAATGTTCAGTAAAACATATATTGTTGTCATATGCTTTATTAGTTTGGATTCACGTCATTAATTGGATTGATATATTTTGGATATTTGGATTAGGTGGTCATTGAATGTTCACTTGGTAGATAAATGTAATTTTATGACTCAATTCAGATATTGTTATTAAGATTAATATATTGGGCTGAGTTATATTAATGGAGTAGCTTCGGTTAGTAATCTCAAAGGAGTAATGAATAGGAATTTAAGATAAAAAAAGGCATCAAAATTAATAAGTTAATTAATTGATTAATAATTAAACCTTGTTAAATTGTGAAGGAATAAAAGAATGGAGAAAAGGGTAATGAATAAACGTTGAACGCTTCAAACAATCAAGGTAAGTTGATATTTACTGTGTCTTGGTCTTCGGACCCTACATCACAATAATTAGGACTTTGCTTGCTGATTATTACTGCTTTTATAGAATATTTAGGTTGTTTACTGCTTTACCGCAAATTGAGCATGTTCCGTATATTGTGCTATTGTTTACTGGATGTTTACTAGATTTGGGTTCTTTTAATGATATGTTTCATCGATGAGCATGATTAGAGATTATTGAAATGATATGATAGAAGTGTACGCATTCACGAGCATCATGCATAATTGTTTTCAAAATATACGAAAATGGTTTCATGCATGGTTTTGAAAAGGAAAACGAAAAGTGGTGGAATGGATGCTCATACATATTAAGTGAATGATGTTCTCAAGGGCTGATCACCCGAGCGAACAACCATCACTTATCTATAGGAATATCCATCATGTCACTGAATAAACGTAAATAGGCGTGTAGGGGTTCCGGAGATTTGGTGACTGTCCATCGGTGGGGACACTATATGATGTATTCCCTCATCGGGGTGACGGTTAACCACGTGGACTCTAGTGTTCATCATTTCTCTTGTACGGAAATCCCCAACGTCTTCAACAAAAAGAGAATGGTGACGTTCATGGTAGCGAGGCCATATGATGTATCCCCACGTAGGGGTGACGAATAGCTACATAACTATATGATGTATCCATTCCCTCGGTATATGGAACAGATGAGAGATTTGGTGACTGTCCATCGGTGGAAACACTATATGATGTATCCCCTTATCAAGGTGACGGTTAACCATGTGAACTCTAGTGTTCATAATTTTTCTTGTACAAAAATCCCCAACATCTTCAACAAAAAGAGAATGGTGATAGTCATGGTAGCGAGGCCATATGATGTATCCCCATATAGGGATGACAGATAGCTACATGACTATATGATGTATCCATTCTCTCGATATATGAAATGGATAGGTTCCTTTCCAGAAAATGAAATTAAAAGGAATTCGTAAAATGAAAAGAGAAAGATCAAGAAAAGTTATGATCGAGAAGACTGAAAAAGAAAGGAAATGAAATGCGAAATGAAAACAAAAAAAAAAAGAAAAGAAAAGAAGCGGAAACGGAAGATGAAAAAGGATTTCAAAAATGCATAGCATGTTTATTTTATTTTATATTACTTACTGAGCATTAGGCTCATTAGTTAAGTCTTGTTGATGTAAGTATATGCTTGATTTTGACGATAATACAAGGAGCAGTTGATGAGGAATTTGCACGGATGAATCTTGTGGCTAGATGGGCTAAAAGAATAAATGAAAATGATTTGTAAAGGTTTTGTAAATTAATTAATATTTGTTAATGTTTTGTTTTAATTCCGCTGCGTTTCAAAAAAGAATTTATTATTTATATTTTCAAGAAAAGAACTATTCCGCTGCTAAAAATGCTTTAAATGATTATTATTGAAAATGATTTTAAGTAATAGATTTAACACTCAGTCTTAAAGGAAACGTCTTGCTCTGATATTACAAAAGAAAAGTTTTAAATTTTATGCTTTTTTTTCAAAGGTAATAAAAATTGGGTCGTTACAATATATTTCACAAATATGAAGGATTTCAAGGAATTTCCTATTAAAATTAGACAAGTAATCCGCAATTATTTTGATAAATTTGCCAAATGGCGTGAAATATACTCATTCACCCTACCCATTATTTATTGACACAAATGGAGAACTAATAATACCATATTTAGCAATTATCACATTGGGAGTATCGAATCAAGAGTATCCTTCCCGAGATGAGTATGAAGAATTTATTATTCCAAATGAAATGGAAGACAAATTCTTAGTAGAAATTATTTACCAAAGCTAGAGAATTACTCTTGAAGAAACTACTAAAATTAATTATGTCAGCCCAACTTTGCTCATATACTCGCATGGTCATAATATTATTTCACACGACGAACTAGGAGCTCTAGCATCATTCGAATAAATGTTCTACAATCTAGACAGACCACTACAACAGCTCTCAGAACGAGGTCAAATACAACTATGTAAATTGATTCGCACCAATGATCTTCACAAATGCATTCATTGCACAACCATGATCAACAGCCGACCAAGCAGTAAAGGTAGCAACATGAGTTGACAACCACCATAGGTGATAATGCAGCTGACAAGGCACTCACCACCACCAGAAGCAATAAGGACAACCACTACCAGCAGTATGCCACTAGCAGACATAACGACCACACCAAAAGAAGCACCATCTGGAAAAGCATCAATTAATATGTGAATTATTGTACTTTGATTCCTTCTGTCAGGAATCTACTTTTTTTTTTCTTTTCTTTATGCAAGGGTCTGTAATCTACTTTACTTTTTCTTTATGTTACGCTTTTTCTTTATGTAACACAAAGTTTATCGGAGAATCTATCTCCTAGGGTCTGTAGGGAGACTGACACCCTCCTATAAATAAGAGTGTTCTCATTCAAGAATACTCAGAGTAATTTCATAGCAGTTTATATAAGTCTCGGTGAATTTCTCTCTCAACCATCTTTATGCTCTGGTTGACAGATCCTTGAGGCAACTCTAGAGGGATCACTTTATATCCGATAACACTATCAACTATCAAGACCATATCAGGTATTATCTATGTCTGATCATACACCTTCAACTTCAATTACTATACCTACTATGATTGAATCTTATGAAGAAAAAAACATTTAGGATATATGTTTCATGGAATTATTAATACAAAAAAGATAAGAAAAATGGACTTATCCTTAACTGAAAAATATAATTTTGACATATCTTTATTTGACAATATTAAGCAATGATTATCACGAAAAAATATAATTAAATATAGAATCATGATAGGAGAAGAAGCAATACTGATAAAACAAATGAGAGGAAATATAATCATCCCCATCATTAACAAACAACAGATTTATGAAAGAATAGAAAAAATGGAGCAATCAGAACGTCAAAAAATTTCATACATACATTGCAGTACAATCCAAATTTTATTTAAAAGTACATTTATGGAAGGAATCAACACTCCAATAGAATTAGAAATAAGAGATGACAGAATACTTGATAATAATGAATGTATTATAGCATGAGTAGGAAATCTATCACAAGGAAAAATTAAATTCGATGTAAATATTCAATTAGGATTAAGTTTAAAAGACCAAAATTTAAACAGATCAATAACTCTAAGATATGAATTAAAAAGGAGAAATTTTATGGAAGATAAAAATCACCCTTTTACTATAACCTACAAAATCAACTATGCCTTAACTAATAGCCATCATAGTTTAGTATTTCGACAAGACGAAAAAATATCAATAGACAAATTATTTAAACTTCTGTTAAAATTAGAAACTCCATCAAGATTATTTCTTCAGACTCCTATACAAAAATTCCTAACAGATGATAGAAAACATATGAGAAGTATGTCATTCTCCAGTATTACAAGTAATTTCGTTCCATATGAATTTACTAGACATTCTTTAGTACATGAATCTCTACTACAAATAAATGAATCAACTCATTTAGTCAAACAATCACCTGAAAAAGAAAAAGAGGAACCAACTTTAAAGACATTACGAACAACTATTCGGTCCTTAAGCTCGAGAATTAATTAAAATGTCATTACATGGAACTAGACTTAATTAAGAAACTACAATATAGTTTTAGAACAACTACAGTATAGGGTTTCGGGTTTAGAACAACTACAATATAGTTTCATAACACGTAAATCAATACATGTTCGTGCCACGGCGGATCGAAATCAATCCGTTTAATAGAAAACATGATAGCGATATTAGCAGCAACTTTTTTCATAGTTTAGTGGTTAATTGGTTAACAAAAATAATTTAGTAATTGACTTTTTATTGATCGTAAAGTATGATGATTGGTTTGTTATTTTCCCTTTAAAATATTATTGATGGACCCAAAGTCATTGTCATTTACATATGAAAAATTAACAAAATAGACCCTAGACTTGTGGAGTGAGTAACACACTAAACGTTAAAGAAATTTTATGGACAACTAAAACTTCAAACTATGGGAAAAGAACAATGCAACCTCGCAATTACGTTTTCTATTAAAAAAACGTTGAGGCAAAAGACACATTTACGTTAACATCAAAAACCATCCAACGGGAATGTCCAAAGATCAACAAAGGACGTCCTTCAACAACGAGGAACATCTAAGGCTGATCCATGAGGAGAAGTGTTCTTGGGGACATCAAAGGGTCATGTCCGTTAGATCAAGGGGCGGACATCCCTCAACGATGATGGAGTCCAGGATAGAGTTAGATCATCCTCCCAAAGCGCTGGCAAATATTACGTTGAAGGAAGTTGCATGCAAGACTCACATTTTTAAATGGGGAGCATGCTACCTCTAATTGTGACGGATATCCCTCGTCCTACAACGGGTGTCCCTTGACTTAAAACAGACATCTCTCATTCCCAACTTAAGACGAACATCTCTCATCCTACAATAGACGTGACTCGACTGAAGACAGATGTCCCTCAACCAACAACATACATCATTCAACCCACAATGAACATCCCTCCACTTACGACATCATTTAATATTGAGAGACGTTTATCTTAACGAAAAATATTACTTCGAAGTTTGTATCATTATTTTCTAATAATTCAATATGATAATTGTCTATGAAATCTCTTCTAGATTTGACACCCCAAAATCTAGGTTAATTTCTCTTTGTATATGTATATACATAGATAAACATTATCATTGTTTTCTGCCAGTTAAATGAGGTGGGTCAATTCGACCCAATATATATATATATATATATTGATTGCTTTCCACCAGTTAAATGAGATGGGTCTTTATATATATATAAAAGATGAGTCTTTATATATATATATATATATATAGGTCATTTTGTGAGGTGGGTCATATTAGAGGTGGCTAACAAGTCGAGCAAGCCGAGTCAGCCGAGCCGAGCCGAGCCTGGAAAAGTCTGGCAGACCAAAGAGTAGTCAACAAGTGTATAACGCATAGAATAATCAGAGTTTGGGGGAAAAAAATGAAAAACTTCTGTAATTTCTCTTTGTAAATGCCGAAGCTCTCTTGCTATATCTCTATAATATAAAACTCTTCTTCCCTTACTGTCATCTTCTTCCTGCAACCATAACAATTGGTATCAGAGTTAGTCGATTCCCAAACCAACCATGACAGAAACTAGAGCAAAATCCAACGATGAAATGTTAAAACGACTGGACGGAGAACTTAAAGGACTAACCTTGACCCTTAACAAATTGTGCACAAGGATGGACGATTCCAACAAAAAACTAGAGAAACTAGAATAAAAAAAATACCGTCAAGTTCGATACCCTAATTACAACTTTGAACCAACGAATGTCTGATAGACCTGATAACTAATAGAAACAGGTATTCTCAAAGGCTGGCCCTTCGACGATGGCCCCACCTGTGGGGGTTAACCCTCGCTTGTCGGAAAATGGACATAATGATTTTGAAAACCAGCATCGTATTCCTCGCCTAGATTTTTTGACTTTTTCAAGCGATGGACCTCGCGAATGGATACATAAGGCACATAAGTATTTTTCATTGCACCAGATAGCCGATCATTTGCGCCTCAGCATCGTTGAAATTCACATGACGGACAAGGCAGATATTTGGTTCAATGGAGTTATCTTCAGCTTTCCCAATGCGGGATGGAAACTTTTCACGGCCGAATTATGCCGAAGGTTTTCAAATGTTTTGGCTGGTGAATCAGTTGAATTGTTCACCAAATTGGTTCAGACGTACTCAGTCAAGGAGTATGTCCAGCGCTTTGAACACCTCAAATCCATGGCCATGCCTTAACCTACTAGCCCTGCATGATACATTCTTTAAAGCACTTTTCACTAGCTTGTTAAAGGAGGAAATCAAAGCAGTGGTGAAAATACACAAGCCGTGTATCTTGTCTCATGCTTTTGAGATCACAATGCTTCAGGAGGCATCCATTTTGGCCCTTCAACAATCCCAGAGGCCAAATTTTTCCAAGGCAATGCCCAAATGGGCTGACAAGGTGCCCGACAATCCGGATCCCATCAATGCCAGACCTCTTGTAACACAGCAATTTGAAAAAAATTCTAGCGCGGACCTGCACACCAAAGGACTATTGGGATTATGTTTTAAATGTGATGAGAATTACATCCCAAGCCATCAGTGCAAGAATCATTCAATCCAATATATTGTGGTGGACTCGGGTGAACCGCCAGATGATGAGGTAGTGGTTTCAAAAGGAGTTATAATCTTAGAATCTCTAGAGGGCATGAAGGTTTCCTTGAATGCCTTGACAGGCCAACTCTCTCACAATACCTTTCATACTGTTGGCCTTCTCCAGAGTGTCCCCATCTCCATTTTGGTTGACAATGGGAGTAAACAGAGTTTCTTAGATGGCACTTTGGCCCGTTAGTTGCACCTTCATGTGGACCTGACTAATTCTCTCTGTGTAATGATCGCCAATGGTGCTAAACTGCAAAGCAACAAGCTAACTGAGGGTGTTTCGTGGCTTATGCAGCAAAGTCACTTTCAATTTCCTTTTCGAATTCTGCCCTTGATCGACAGTGACATGATCCTTGTTATTGACTGGATAAATTTTGTCAGCCTGGTGACATTCAATTTGCCCCAAGGATTTCTTTCCATCACAGTTGTTGGCACCTTAATTAAGTTGCTAACTGCTCAACTCGACACTCTGCTAGACTCGGTGTCCCTTCGTGTTTTCTCTCCCTGAATGCAACAGCAGAAGTACGACCTCCTAGCCCTGCAAACAATCACTACCAGTAATTCCAAGGACAATAATGCCATCCCAACAGAAATTCAACATTTAATTTCTCAATACCAGTGCATCTTTGAGCTGCCAAGAGGGCTTCTGCCGCCATGCACTCAAGATCATGGTATTCCCTTGGTTGCTGACACTAAGCCATTCAAGTTAGCTTCTTACCACTGCCCCTACATGCACAAGTCAGAAATTGAAAGATTAGTTCAAGAAATGCTCGAGGAAGGTATTATTTCTCCTAGCAACAGTCCATTTGCCTCTCTGGTGCTGCTAATAAAAAAAAGGGATGGGTAGTGGCGGTTTTGTGTCGACTACTGCCAACTTAACTCCCTTACAATTAAGGATAAGTTTCCTAGATGAGTTGCTGGACAAACTACAGGGCTCTGTTTTTTTTTTTTTTTTCAAACTGAACTTATGTGCATGCTACCACCAAATCCGCATCAGGCCTGTTGATAACTACAAAATGGCATTTAAAAGCACCATGGGCTCTATGAGTTCAAGGTGATGTCGTTCGGTCTTATGAACGTGTCAGCCACCTTCCAATCGCTTATGAACGACATTTTCCTTCCTTATCTACGACGGTTTGTCCTGGTTTTCTTTGACGATATCTTGGTTTATAGCAAGGACCTTCCTTCTCACGTGCAACACTTATCCACTGTCTTCCACACCTTAAAGGCCAACACTCTGTTTTCCAAGTTCAGTAAGTGTGCCTTTCCTCAATCTTCAGTCACTTACCTCAGTCATGTAGTTTCCGAGGGGGGCATTTTCGCTGATCCCGAAAAAATTGCAGCTATGACCAAGTGGCCCACACCTACCACCATCAAATAGTTATGGGGTTCTTTGGGCCTTATCAACTATTACCAGAAATTTATTAGAGGCTATGGCCCTCTCGCCAAACCCTTGATGGAGCTACTTAAACACAATAATTTCCAATGGAATCCACAGGCCGAAGAAGCTTTCAACTGCTCAAGTTGGCTATGTCTCACACCCCTGTTTTAGCCTTATCGAATTTTTCCCATCCATTCACAGTCGAAATAGATGCCTGTCATGGGGGTCTGGGCGCATTTTTACTACAGCATCAGAAGCCAATAGCCTATCTCATAAAGCTTTTAGTGTCCACCACTTGGGATACTCTATCTACGAAAAGGAATTAATAGCCCTGGGGACTGCTATTACACACTGGCGCCATTATTTAAAAGGTTCCAAATTCATTATCTGCACAGACCATCAGTCTCTCAAATATTTGCTGGACCAAAGGATCACAACTCCTCTCCAACAGATATGGCTTACCAAGCTTTTGGGGCTCAGATATTCGATTCAATATAAATAAGGGAACACCAATGTTACTGTCGATGCATTATCTCTCCTCCATAATCAAGACCCTGCCTGCACGTCTATCACTTCTCTTCAACCATCTTGGATCAAGGAATTGGAAGCCAGCTATGTCGGTGATTCTTGAGCATATGACTTGATAGCCCAGCTTTTAGTCAAGCCATCAAGGGCTGCCCCATATTCCTTGGATAGTGGCGTTCTCCGTTTCAAGGGCAGAATGGTGTTAGGAGTGGCCGGGGACATTCGTCAAAAGGTGATCCAATCTCTACATGATTCCCCATCTGGGGGCCACTTGGGCATCCAGGCCACAGTGCAACACCCGAAACGCCATTTTTTCTGGCCAGGCATGATCAAAGATACCTGCCAACGCTGCAAACATGAGAACACGCCATACCCGAGCCTCTTACAGCTACTGCCCATTCCAGACAACCCCTAGACTCACATAGCCATAGATTTTGTTGAAGGCTTACCTCAGTCGGATCGCATTGATTGTATTATGGTAGTGGTGGATCGCTTCACCAAATATAGTCATTTCGTTGCCCTAGCTCATCCTTTCTCTGCACCTACTGTCGCTTCCCTGTTCTTCTAAAATATCAGATGAACGGTATGGTCTCTCATTTTCTTCAATCTCCATTCTTCTTGAATTAACATGACTTTTATTTCTTGAAAGTTCCATTTTTATTTAATGGTGTTATAATTCTCCTCGAACTGACCAAATTCAAGAGAAAGAGAGTAGATGATAAATTGAACCAATAATGATTCACTTACATCCATACCCATTGATTTCAGCTTTGCTGCCAAATTAGTCATGCTTGTTACATGATCATGAATGGGTTGTGACCAATCGAATTTCTTGATTGTCAACTCACTCATCAAATATTGTATTTCTTGTTTATCAAGAAAATTTATAAATTTTAATTTTTCCATAATACTATTGCATGTATCTGACGACATTCTTATTGCATTAAATATTCTTTGTTTATAATTTTAATGTTTCTTATTCTGATATTTCGAGTGTAATTTAACCTGTATGTGTAAATATATCAATGTTTCATTTTAATTAACTGGATATAGATCCAAATAATCATTATCGAATAAATATTCATTAAAGTAGTAAATAAGGTAATCTAGAAGTTGTTCTAAATATATACTATTTTCCATTTGTATATTTTCGCAGTCAAGTTTAACCCTTTACAATGACATTTTTTTTAGTACTTAATGATCAAATGGCTGTTTTTAATGACTGTAACGATGGTTCTTCTTTATTCTTTTCAGGTGATCATGTGATTAAGGGAATTGGTTCATTAATATGTAATGGTGGTGTCACTAGAGAATATCTAGGAAATTCGTATGGTATAAAATTACTAATATCTGAAAACGATTTACTTCTTAAATGATGTCTGTCTTTTGCTATAAATTTTCGTTTACTATTTCAGAGGGATAGTTTTGGAGGAGTTTCTAATTTTAATAGAGGTTCAAATAATTTGTCTATAGATATTTTTTCATCTTGTCTAAATATTAAACTATGATGACTATTTATTAAGGCATAATTAATATTATATATAATGGTAAAAGGATGATTTTTAGTTTTCATAAAATTTTTTCTTTTTAATTCATTGCGTAATGTTATCGATCTACTTAAGTCTTTATCTTTTAAACTAAGTCCTAATTGAATATTTATGTTAAATTTAATTTTTCCTTGTGATAGATTACCTATTCCTTTGGCTATGATACATTCATTATCATCTATTATTTTGTCATCTCGAATTTCTAGTTCCAGTGGAGTATTAATTCCTTCCATAAAAGTACTTTTAAATAAGATTTGAATAGTACTGCAATAAATATATGAAATTTTCATACATTTTGATTGTTTCATTTTGTTTATTTTTTCATAAATTTGTTGTTTATTAATAATGGGAATTATGATATTTCCTTTTGTTTGTTCTATAGGAATTACTTCTTCACTCATCATTATTCCATATTTAATTATATTCTTACGTAATAATTTATGTTTAATAATTTCCAATATAGAGGTGTTAAAATTATGTTTGTCAGTTAATGATAATTCACTTTTTCGTATTTTCTTCATATTTATAATACCATGAGACATATCCTAGATTCTCTTCTTCTTCATATGATTCAATCATATTATTATTATTATTATTATAACTAGAAAATAAATAATCTGACATAAAAATTTATGAATATACCTGATATGTTTTGCAGCTTGATAATCAGATATTAGGATGATAGGAATAATCCTTCCAAAGTATTACCTCAAGGATCAGATCAGCCAGCACGCTGGTTGAGAGAGTATTGTCATGAGACTTACACCAATTGCTTTTCAATAACTCTGAGTATTCTCAACTGAGAACACCCTTATTTATAGGAGAGGGTCAGCCTCCTTACAAACCCTAAAGGAATATTTTCCTCGACACACTTTTACATTGACATAAAGAAAAGAAAGGACTGCATGGAATATATTCCCTGACTCACCATTTATTTAACATCATAAAAAAGCAAAAAATGTACAATAATTTACCTACTATTGCCAACTTTAATTATTAAGACTTCATCATTGGTTTGCTTTTGCTGTTGCTAGTCTTCGAGATTCTTTGTGATAGTCCTTTTTTATGTTGTAGCCATGTGATAGTTTTTGTCATGCCTTCTGATAGGTTTTATCTTTATTCATCAAAAAGATTGTAGGTCTCTGGATGGCTGTAGTCACATAGTACCATAGTTTCTTTTTTCTTTTTTGTTGCCATTCGTTTTTGTAGTAAGAAGAATTGCTGACATGATGCTTGATATTCTTTGTGTTTATCTCCAGCTTCAGCTGATGACTGTGAATTGATATAGAGTTGTACAGCATTAAGGATGATGCCATGGCTTGCCCATGGGTTACTTCGTTTGGCAAGTGAAATAAGACAACAATGTATGTTGTATGACTAATGTGGACAAGATGTTTAATGTCCAGATAATCGAAAGTGGAAATTCTAATCTTCTTGACTTGTTTTTGAGCTTTTTTGCTGAGATAATAATGTCCTCGACTAATCCTTTTATAAGCTTCATCATAATTCTTCTTGATCCTTAAATATTCACATAATAACCTTTTTTGTTCTCTGTTGGGTGCATGAGAATATTCGGCAAAATCTACTAGATCAGTAAGAAATTGTAATACATCTTCATTGTTAAGATACTAATGTCGCCATGTTGTCTGAATGATGGGACTAATGTGGACGAGATGTTTAATGTCCAGATAATCGAAAGTGGAAATTCTGATCTTCTTGACTTGTTTTTGAGCTTTTTTGCTGAGATAATAATGTCCTCGACTAATCCTTTTATAAGCTTCATCATGATTCTTCTTGATCCGTAAATATTCACATAATAACCTTTTTTGTTCTCTGCTGGGTGCATGAGAATATTCGACAAAATCTGCTAGATCAGTAAGTAATTGTAATACGTCTTCATTGTTAAGATATTAATGTCGACATGTTGTCTGAATGATGGGTATTCGTATATTCATGATGAAGGTGCTGATAAGTCCCCTTAGTAACGGTTCTGATCTGATGTGTGAGCGAAAGCTCTGATTAAGAGTATTAATAGGTAATTTGTACCCTAGTTCAGTGAGCAAAGGCTCTGATAAGAGTAATGATTAAGGATATTAATAGGTAATGTGAGCCATAGTTCCGGAGTGAAGGCTCTGATAAGAGTAATGACTAAGAATTCTTTTGAGTATATTAGTGAAATACATCACTATTACTCTTATAAGTGTATCAATAGGTAATTTTGATAAGTATTTTATGACCAATAATGATATGATGAAATGTTTTGCTAGGTTATTTTGATATGCTTCTAATATGTATCATAATTTGATATACATACCTGATAAGAATGATACGTTCTTGTATTATTTCCATTCTCTGGCCAATGTATCTACAAAACAGTTCTTTTTTGATTTTATGCATTTGATATATGGTTGATATTGATGTAATTGTAATTGTCATCTAATTAATCGTCCATTTCGATAGTCTTCTTGTAATTTATATTTCCAAAATCCAGTCACATATTTTGAATCTATTCTAAGTTCAAATCTTGTTCCCAATAAATCAATTTTCTATTTTTTCAATATTTTAAGACATGTATAAGTTTCTAATTCTTGTATTGAATGATTTTATTCAGTTTTAATGAATGTTCTTGATAAATATTTGCATAGATTTGCTGGTAGTTTTTCTGTTTTAAGAGAGGTCTCAGTATCTGATGGTGCAATTAGATTGCCTAATAGATTGAGATTGAAAATCTTTTTCCCGTCTACTATAGCAAGCATACATCCTACCCAAGTGTCTTGGATGCGTCAGTTTCTATAATAAGGAAATCTTTTGCATTAGGGTTATATAATGTTGGCAACAATTGACATTTGTTTTTAATATGTTTTACTATATCAGTGTCTTGACTCGACCATGTCCATTTTATTTTTTCTAATATTTTCTTTTGTAATTCTTTTCTTTCTTTAGCTAGTTCTTTTAGAAACCCTTGATCAGCAATGTAATTTAAACATCCTAAAAATCTTTGTATTTGTTTTCTGTCTTGTAATTTATCGGGAAATTGATATAATTTTTCTTGAATATTAGGTGTTAATTTGATTTCTCCCTTATAATTTATATTTAATCCTAAATATTCAACCTCATTTTGTAATAATTTATACTTCTTTTGCAATATTACAAGCCCTTTGTCTTTACATCTCTGTAGTACTTTTAATACTGCATTAATATGATCCTGTTTACTTCCTGATGTGAAGATAATAATATCATCAATGTATGCTAAACAAATATTTTCTAATCCGTCTAGATTATGATTCATAAATCGTTGATATATATATGGTGCTTGTTTTAGTCCAAAAGGTAATACATCCCATTCATATTGTTTTTTAGGAGGACAACTAAAAGCTGTTAATGGTTTAGTATTTTCGGCTAACCTAAGTTGCCTATATCCTAATTTTGCGTCTAATGTGCTAAATAGATTATTTCCTTTGAGCATAATCTTTTCTAGGTAATTTATAACTGTCTCTTATAGTAGTATTATTTAATTGTTTATAATTTATTACCATTCTTCTTTTTCCTCTTTTAGTTTCATTTTTATTTTCAATATAAAAGGTTAGAGCGATATGAGGACTCGAGCTTTCTCTTATAATTCCAAATTCTAATAGATGTTTACATTCTAGTTGGAATTCTTCTACGTCTCTAATACTATATGGTATCCGATTAGGAACATTAATTTTAGATAGCGAGTCTTTTAATTTTATAATAATTTATTCTTTATTAGTATTTTTAATGTGATCAAGAAGATTGTCATTACAGACTTCTTGTAATTTTTGTTCTAGAAGTTGTTGAGTAGTATATAAAAAATGAATTATATTTAATACTTCTTGACCTATGATTTTGACTATTCAAATAGGAGTGACTATTTTTGTGGTGATTTACTGTGGTCTAGTGTCTCCCCCCATAAAAGTGAGATAAATAGTTCAAAGTTGTTGAATAAATGGTTGATATAATTTTAGAAAATTATTGCCTCAAATAATATCTATGCCAGAAGCATGAAGATAAAGAGTTTTAGCAATGAAAGGATATCATTCAATAATAATAGGAATGTAAAAGCCAACATACCATATTGGATGAATAGATTTATTAGCAACAATAATTTTAAGTGGGATTGATAATTTAGTCCATGTAGGTAAAACATGTCTTTTAGCAAAACATAAAGTTGATCCAGTGTCAATATAAGCATAATAAGTTTGATTTTGAATAATAGTTTGAATAAAAGTAGCATTGGGATTTTTAAGACGTAATTGTTTACTCAACACTAGTGGTTGATTGTGAAGAATAATTGGATTCATAAGCATAGATGTCAATGTCAGAGCAAATATCAGAATCTTCAATAGGATCATAACCAATTTCATAACCTAATTTCAAAGTTTGAGTTTTAGTATTAGTATTAAATCTTTTAGGGCATTTATTAGCATAATGTCCTTCTTCATGACCTAACCAACAAGCACATGTTTCTTTTAGTTGGACAAATTTTGTTAGGTTGTGTGCGTTTCTTTTGTCGAAATTGATGTCTATTTTTAAAAAATTTTGAGGATTTTTCCATTTTCTTTTCTGATATTTAGCATAGGGAAGTTTTCTCCATTTTTTCTTTCTTTTTATAATTCCCAATTTTATCTTGTATTTTCTCACAACATAATTTAATCTTAGCTTGTTTTTTTGTTGTTTCGTTAGTGCATGATTCTTGCATCCATGTTCTAAGTATTGTTATTTTTGCTCTTAAAGTATCATGTACTGCTTTTATTTCTAATGTTTTCTTCAACATTGGTTCTAATATTGAATGTAATGCTGATGGTAATTTCTTAAAGAATAATGTTTTAGCCATTTCTTGATGTTTATAATCTAGTTGATAATATTTCGTTATGAATTCACAAATAAAACTTTCTAGATAACAAAGGTCGCATATCTGTAAATTGGTTAGCTGCCAAAATATATTACTAATGAATGTTGCAGTTTCTTCTATTTCTTTATGATACCTTCCTATGAATTCAACTGTTAGTAATTGAGTAATATTTTTTAATGTTGTAATAGCATCTTTTTCTAATAATACGACTTTGGATGGAGGATCTAAGGTAGTTAAATAGTTATATATTGCTCCAGTTGTTTGGTAAGCGACATAGTTAAATAAATCGGATGGGATTAAATCTTTTATTTCTTGATTTAATTGTATGAATATATTAATTCGATTTGTCCAATCTTGTAATACCCTATATTCATTTTCTACACAATCTAGGTTTAATATATTAGTGCCCTGAAAATTTTATATTCTTGGAATATATTGGTTTGGTATTTTTGTCCATTTATTTGTATAATAATATCCTTGTTTGTTCATGTAATTTTTAAATTCTTCATCTTGCATTGTTAAAAAAAGCATAAATGATTAAATTATACTTCAACCCACAAGCTTAAGCTTTTTGGGATTGTTGGTAATTTGTCATGCATAACGTTATATGTTCGTTTTCTTTGTTGGTATCGATGATTAGGTTTTGCTAATTCTTGTTTTACATAATGAGGATTATATGGATTTTCATATGGGTTTCCGTCTTATGTGTAATCGTAAACTATTTCATTGGTTTATGTTTCTACTTCTCTATTCATTAATAAATAATCGTCTTGTGTGTCTTCTTTAGGTATATCAAGTTCGACAAATAAACTAGTAAGTTTAGCTATATGTTCTTCTAGATTTTTCATTATATTGTAAGAGATGGTTAAATCATTTGTTTTTGCTTTATTCTCCTTCCTATATTGATTTGTTATAGATCTTCTATGATAATATATCTCTTTTTTTCTTGTCTGATTATATTTTGTTAAAGATTATTGATTATTTCTACTATATCATTTTCATAATTTGTTGATTGACTATATTTCTCTGGATCTTTTTGAAACTTATCAACTAATTGTAGAACTATGTTTTTTACTTCTGTTAATTCTTTATAATTTTCTTTATAACTATTTAATTATATCACTATTCGTTGTATCTCGTAATTTTGTTGTTTAATTTCATTTATTCTTTAATTAAGATTTATTTCTGTGTTTTATTATTTCACTTAAACTATTATTTATAACGACTTGGATTTGTCATACATTTAAAATGCGTTATATTTTAAGAAAAACATATCAGAATGCAAGCCGGACCATTAGTAAAACTTCAAAACATTGCGGAAATAAAGACATTTGCGGAAGCGTAAATATTTTTAAGAAAATAAACTAGACACTAAATTACAAATTAAAAAAAAGAAACTTAATTTAAATTAATTATAACTCAATATATCTTTAACTTCTCGTAGTCTGCCAACCACAAGCTCGTAGGTGCAAATCCCTCATCCACTGCTTCTAATCTAACGCTATCTTCTCCTATGGGTACCTACACCACGAGTAAATTGTAAGCCTAAAAAGGCTTAGTAAGGAAAAGGTTAACAATTAAAAGAATAGAATTTAAATAACTAAAACAATTCTACATTATTAACAAGGAGTTTATGCTATACACAAAACGCAATTGCAATAAAGAGAACTACTAATATCAAGGAAATATGAAATGTCACGAAGCTAACGGAATCTATAGAATTCCAATTAATCTACTCTATTAATAGTCAAGGAAATATGGCGGGGAATCAATTAATATCTACAAACAACAAAACTAACGAAACGAGCAGAGCTATTAACAAAGTAACCATCAACTAATCCTAAAACTAACAGAGAGCTAACAACAATTAATAACAAAGCATATAAGTGATCTTACAGAGTATCAACCAGAAATAATAGAGCATTAAAGCATAAAACCTACAAAGCAACGTGATGATCAACACACTGAGCAACTATCATATAACAATCTAGAGAACTAACACACAATTCATCAATAGAGAAATCACTAACAGGTTCATCCAACAGAGAATTCACAAACAGGTTGATCCAACCATACTCAACGCACGCACACATACTCGTGGGTAGGGCTTAGACGGCCAGACACTACCCAATCCTTACCGAAATGAAGACACCACGCGGGGACAGTAACTCCCTTCCACGCAGCAGTAGCAGCTGCTCCGACACCCGCTCACGGTTCAGCTCACGACAGCTCCGGCAAAGACAGCGGCTAGACAGCAGCTTCACGAGCACCAACAGCACACCACAACAGCAACACTCCACACTAGCTCACACCTCAGCCACCAGAAGAACCAGAGAGCACCCAGCACACCTGACGCCTCCTGCATGAGAAGAGTAGCTCCTGCATCCCGTCGATTCCACTCCTGCCAACACCTCCAGCCAACAACCGGTCATCAGAACGTGAAGGAGAAAGAATCGGCTGCCATACCTCGAACCGACGCCAGAAAATGCCGCATTTAAAGTCCCGATCCGTCCTACAGAAATCGCCCAAACCGTGCCCTAGCTCCGCACGGTTCGCACCCACGAATGGGGCTTGCCAGGACACCGGACAGCATCGCAGCAGCCATCCCGTGCCATCATCATCGTCGTCATAGTCGTTGCTCGCTCGCTCCAAGAGCGTCCCCTGCTCGTCTCGTCTCTGTCTCGCGTCGTTCGCGAACCACCAGCAAACGAACACAGGAATGGCTGAAGGCCATTCCATGTTTTAACATGCTGAACCAATTCAGTTCAGCTGAACCGATTTAGCATATACCTCCACTCCTCTTCATTAATTTATCCACTTAATTTTTTCAATTTCATTTCAATTAAATCCTTTACTAATTAAATTTAATTTATTAAATTTAATCCAATTAATCCAATTAACTTTAAAATACCCCTATACTTAACGCTCCTAGTACGGCCTCCGTAATATCCCGATAATTAAAAATATCAATGTATTACATACTTCCCCCCTTAAAATAAATTTCATCCCCAAAATTTGCCCCTTAACAATCACTATCTACCCATCCAAACCCTTTACTAGCTACTCAATTGGTGTTCTAGTTGACTCTAGGCTTCAGCTCGATACTAACCCCTCTCAGATTAACGTTTGTCTAACTCTAGCTAATAGGTCGGCTTGACAACGTCC
>CM039483.1:5883302-5950430 GCA_022433065.1 Begonia loranthoides
TTGTGAGCAGTGAATAGTCCAGAAACTCTCTCTCTCTCTCTCTCTCTCTCTCTCTCTCTCTCTCTCAGTTGCTCACGAAGCCCTCTCGATTGAAGAAGTCTTTGATCCACTTCGATTTTTTCTTCTTTTTCTTTTTTACTCCCTTTTGTTTTAGTTTTCCTTAATTGATTTATATAATATATATATATATATACATACATATATAATATATATATACATATATTATATATTGTAAAGTTGTTCTACTTAAACCAATAAAATTAAAAACTGATTTAGATACACGGTGGAATTCGACTTATTTAATATTCGAAAATGCTATGTCATATTTGTTAGTTATTTACGCTTTTATCAGTAAAAAAATAAAAATGTATTACTTTTGATCATAATAGTTGTGACGTTGCTTATTTGTTTTTTTTTTTATTTTCTAAAACAATTTTTTGAAGTTACAAACGAATGCTCGGGAATTTATTATCTCACTGCTCATCTTGTTTTCCCCATTTTTATAAAATTAACGGATACGTTTAAAAAAGTTAGATAAATAAATAAATTTTTGTGATATATAACATATTTATATAAAATATTCTATTTATGTATGTTGGGCTCATTAAGCTCGGCTTGTTAGGCTCGTTGGGTCGGCTCGATCGTTAGGCTCCTGGCTCTCGAGCCTACTCGGGTTGAAATTTTTTTGGGGTCAACTCGTTAGTACGTTTCGTTAGGCTCGCCTCGTTAGGCTAAGTGAGCCAGGCCTTTACAGACTCGGCTCAGCTCGGCTCGAACGGCTCATTTAACATCTCTAAACAGACGTAGGAAGAGCGTAATTTTGGTTTCAAACCGACGACGTTTAACACCCCGTCATGATTAATGATGAAAAAAGCAAATTAATTAATTAATTAAAAATCATGGGAGTAATTTACAAAACAATCCTTCAGCTGAAAAAAAAAAAAAAACTATGCCTATATTATTTAAGTCTAAATTAAATTAAGAACTTTAAAATTCCTTTCAAATAAAATTTTGATTTTTTTTAAACAAAATAAAGTTTATATTTTCCCCCGCAAACAAAATAAATTTCAAATTAATTTTTTTCACTTTTGTTTAGTGTAGTTTTTATTTGATTTCATTTTTTTATTTTCTCAGTCTCAATTTTGACCAATTTTAGTTAATTTTGTTCAGTTTTTTTATAATTTTAAAAATTAAAATTAAAAAATATATAAATATTATAATATCAGAAATTAAATTAAACTTTCTCCAAAATAATATTAGTATTTACTATTTAGCAAAATTCATCCAAAATATAAAGCTTGGAATTGAAAGGATGAATATAGAGTGGGGGGACCCCTAGCGAAAAAACAAGCATGGGGATGCCGGGTGGTATACCACCAATTCGCTTTCCACTCTTTTAGACGCCCACACTTTCTTAGTTTTTCTGGCCCTGAATTTACCGAGTCTTGCCTCACCGCGTTGGCTCGCTCTATCAGCCACTCTCCACAATATCTTTCAGTCTTCCACTTTCAATTCTGAACCATGCACCTCCTGGCTTTGAAAACAAGTCGGGTTGAACGTTGATGAGGATTGAAGAAAGTAGGTGCTTCAAAAATAAGCATACCCAATATGTTGCCTCTTCTTGAATTTGACGATCTGCGCGAAAAGCTCTCTACCCATTTCACGCCTTGGCAGCGGTCGTTTCAGTTTTGGGTTCGTGTTGCGGACATTTACGCCGGATATAAGGTTCGTTTTTCATTTGGGTTATCTCTGTGCCGATGAATGTGAGGGTTGGCTTGATTGTCTGGATTTTTATCTGGTTGTGTTTGGATAATAGGCGTTTCAGCTTCGGGTGAGGTTCGAGAGGGATGTGCAGAAGCAGGAGGAGATGTGGGAGAGGCAACATGAGCTTGCGGCTGTGAAGATTTATGCCATGTGCTCTGACATGGGAGGTTTTTTCCTCAAGGTATTTAGCAACTTCCTATTTTAATTCCCGTTAAGCTCTTTTGATGTTGTTTTCCTCATTCATTTTCTTCTTGATTTTCTGCTGTAATGATGGAGCAATAACGTTGGGTAGACTTGTGTTCGAAGAACGCTCAAGCGGCCATACCCGTACCCACTAAATTTAAGTAAAGATTGTTAGAAAACTTAAATCATTACAATAGTAGACTCGTCCTTAATTTGGCTTGCAAGGGTAGGATATCCAAATGATTTCATATCTACCTAACAACTTGGAACAAATTTAGATCCGTACATAGGAAGGGTCGTTCAGCAATTCATGCAATTGGTTCAATATCTACTTTGCATTGGCTTTTTCTCATTGTTCAAGTTCACTTACACACATCTCCACTAGTCTCAATGGAATTGTACTCAATGCCCATCAGAGTAACACGAGTTAGAGTAAATTGTTGGTGACTACCAAGGAGCATGATGTTAAGGACTTTTTTTTAGCCTCAAGGGAATTTAAACATTGGACCTTAATGGTAGCATATCTTCAAGGCCAAAGGCTTCACCAATTGAACTAAACCATGGGCTTTCTCTACCTTGGCCTTGTGATGAATATAAAGGAGGTTGTACTGCTATATTCATATAATTTTGCACTGACCAGTTTTCTCTTTTTTCCATCTATTATTTAAATTGGCTATCCATTGTTGGAGAGAAGTTTTAGCTTCTGAAAAATTTGTTGAAGATCTAATTTGTCATTGCTTTCATTTTACTGAATGGTACTAATATTGTCTGTGTTGGCCTTGATTTCTGAAGGTGGCTCAAGTTATTGGGAAACCAGATTTGGCTCCAGCAGCATGGGTAAGAAGGCTTGTCACATTGTGTGATCGAGCTCCAGCAACACCTTTTGATACAATTGAACTTGTGTTGGCAAAGGAGTTGAGAAAAAGTGTGGATGAAGTTTTTGAACGAATTGATGTAGATCCTCTTGGTTCAGCTTCAATAGCTCAGGTATATTCAAGACATTATATCACAACATGTCATATAAGGTGGTTGTGATGCAAGTATAAGCAATTCTGACTAATTCATGCAAATAGTTGGGTCATATTTTTTTGCATTTTATAAATCTCAGAATGAACTTTCTGGTGGGTAATCCATAAACTCAATCTAATTGCTTTAAAATCCTAGGAATTTCTAACGTTGAGGCCAATTACCTTCTACTTGAATTTTAATTGATTTATTTTTCCTCGCTACTCTTACAAATTATATGTTTCTTTTTGTTTTTTTATTGTGGAATTTCAACATGATTCTTATGGCTTAGAGTTTCTTGAATATTCACCTTATTGTTAAAAAAAAATTCTTTATTGGGGTAATCATACTGTAGCAGTGTGAATCATTCCGGGAATGGAGATTGTGGGGCTTGTAAAGTCTTATGAGTGTGTGGCTGACATATGTTTGATGATCAAATCAGGTTCATCGAGCAAGACTAAAAGGATTTAAGAATGATGTTGTTATCAAGGTTAGAAATTTCAATTATTTTAGTAGTCTTTTAATCTCTTTTCTTATCAAATTTGTAACATATTTCTCTAATTTATAGGTTCAACATCCTGGAGTTCAGGATCTAATGATGACAGACATTCATAACTTGCAAGCATTTGCCCTATACATGCAAAAAACTGACATTAAGTTTGATCTATTTTCTATAACTAAGGAAATGGAGAAACAGGTGGATTTTTCTGCGCCGTTGATTCTGTGTTATGTATTTATTATAATCTCTGATTTTCTGGAATACCCTGAAATATTATCGGGTTTTATTCTTGAATTCTCAATTAGATATCAATATTATACTTTATCCGCATTTTTTTTTCATAATGCTGTATTAATTGACATTAGCTATCTTTGTGCTTCTTTTCTTCATCTTGTGTTTATAAAATGCTTTTTATTGTTAAATTCATATCTTGTTAATTTTTGAGTTACCATTTTTATTTGTTTTCCTTTTTAAGATTGGATATGAGTTTGACTTTTTGAGAGAGGCGGACGCTATGGAAAAAATTCGCAGTTTTCTTTACGATAACAACAAAAAGAGCCCTGTGATGGTGCCTCGTGTGATCCGGGATTTGGTTACTAGGTACAGAATTTGCAAACCTTTCATTTTTTTAAAATATCAAAATGGGAGTGAATATAATCGATGAAGTTTTTCCTTCCAAAGATTGAGGTCATGAAAGATGCAAATATCTCTCGTTGTTCTGTTTTTCGTATTTAAATTATGTATTGTACTTATAAATGACTAATACTTTTTTCTGTACTAGTTTCTTTTTAGAAAAGCGTGTTTTTCTTTTAATAAATGCTGTATTTTTTTTAAAATTTCTGTTTGGCTAGGAGGGTCTTGGTAATGGAATACATTAATGGAATCCCAATCCTCAATCTGGGGGATGAAATTGGGAGAAGAGGCATAGAGACAAGTGGCAATGTTGCTACAGCAGTGAAACAGTAAGCTTATAGACTCTTGCTGAGAGCAATTGAATCCTTTCTATAGGGTTTTCTCTTATGTGAATACACACGTAGTTTTGATGTTCTTAGTTTTGTATATTTGTTTATCTAATTTGAAGTAGACATTGACTAGATTTAGAAGGTATTTAGTTTATTTGCATCTCAGAGTAATTGATATAAATTTACATCATCAACTAACGTTTTCTCCCATCAATACTACTCTTTTCCTCAGTTCTTCCTCAATATTTCTTTTTGAAGGCACTTCTCAGGATCATAATATTTCTTTCTTCCTAGTAAATTTTCCTGTTGCTGGGTTTTAAGAACTTCTGAAACTGGATTATGTGCTGCAAGTTTTAGAAAATTATGCGAACTAAGCCTTCCCTAAGGGGGCATTCTTAAAAAGATTTAGTAGTATATGATGAATTCATCAATAAATGATAGATAAAACACTTTAAATTTCTGAAATCACAGGAAAATTCTAAAAAGTTTGACGCTTGCTTATGGGCAAATGATTCTGAAGAGTGGTTTCTTCCATGCAGATCCCCATCCAGGAAATATCCTGATCTGTAAAGGTTCAGAGGCAAGTCAGTTTTCCATATATTTTTTCTTTAAAAATACTCTTCTACCCATTCTTTGTAAGATAAAAAGCTACTTAAGAGGCATATATATATGTTTATAATTTGAAGATTTCTCATAGTTGTTTTTTCGCCCGTTGAGAATAGCTTAACAGCCAAACTTTTGTGCTGGGGTTTTTGTGCTTTGAGCAGGTTGCTTTGCTCGACTATGGTCAAGTGAAGGATCTGCCAGAGAATCTGAGACTCGGTTATGCAAATCTTGTTCTTGCCTTGGCTGATGGTGACTTTGCAAGAGCATCAGAAAGCTTTAGGTAGTCAAAGTTTGCTTTTCTCTATCTTCTTAACATGAGTGGAAGTTGTTTCTAGATTGAAACATGGTATGGCTGGAAGAAAATGTTTGTACTGTGAAAATCTGAAAGAGTAAGAGGAAAAGTGGAGTTGTGGAAATGGGTTATCATCCTATTTCTTGAATATCTATGGTTTTTAGTCGAATCCAAATTTTATTTTCTTCTGGGTTTTGTAGGGATCTAGGGATAAATACCTTGAGCCAATGCAAAAACGAACAACAAGAATTTTTAAAGTTGGCAGAAGTGATGTTCGATACAAAAATGCCTCCCCGAGCCGTACTGCTTCATCCTTTCTCAGATGAATCAGCAATAAAGAACATTGAAGTTCAGGTATACAGTTTTTTTTTTTAATTTCATTGCCAGTCTTCATTTTGGATTCAAGTGATTGAAAAGGTGAATGGTGATAACCAAGTTTCTGTTCTATGCTCGGCTTTTGCAGACATTTCCGGAGGAACTCTTTTCTATACTGAGGACAATTCAAATTTTAAGAGGACTAAGTGTTGGCCTTGGAATTAACCATTCATGTGCAGAACAGTGGAGACCCATTGCAGAGGAAGCATTATCTCATGCTGGCAGGCTAAAAGGTTTGTTTTGAATTTCATTTGTTTGGCATGGTTTGAGAGAGATTAACTCAACCCAGATGAAATAGACAGAATGACGCCATTTCCATTTATTTTCTCAAAACAAGCCTTCCCATTTCAGGTCCCGTTCCGAAGGCGAGAGTCGGCTTGTTAAGAAGATTGTGGAGTTGGATTACCAATTGAGATAAGAAGAGGGAAGATGAAGAAATGAGAAAATTGATGTGTTGTTTTTATTAGATTTAGGAGACACAATGAAGGCATATAATTCTGGTTTATTCATGTGGGGAACATACATTTATCAAAATATTTACTATTGGAATGAAGAAATTCCATCTAATTCTACTCTCTGTTTCTTCATCACTTGATTTTTGATCAATCATTGCATTGCATGATGACACAAATTTGCATTGCATATTTGTGTACTAGTATTTATTAGTGCTAGTAATATATTATCAAATATTTATAATTAATCGTAATAATTTAATCAATAAATTAAATATTGGATTATAAGATATAGCGAACGGCTACGATAGTTGGTCCAAAACGAGCGTGCTGAGATGATGTTTGGGAGGATAAGAAAGGGAATGAAGAGTTGGCCAAACTGAAGCATCGCATCTCATCCAATGATCATACCTTTGAGAGGGCTTTCTTATGTTAGTTGTGTTGCATTGCCTTCTTCATTCCTGCTTATTTCTTATCGCCAAATTATCATCTTTGGCCTTTTTTTTTTCCCAATGGAAAAGCTGGGGGATCACTTTCTTTCTGGTCTGGCTTATACCATATTTAAAAGATGTTACAAGGCTGTGATCCCACTTCAAAGTTCTCACTGGTGATTGAAGGTTATATTGTGTCTGACAGTGAAGTCTAAGCTTTTCAAACATGGTCATATTCCCTGTGATTCTGATTTCCTCATTATTTGCCGCTTTCTTCCTTAGGCCGGGGACTTGGGTACATTCAAAAACGCATAGCATTTTATATTTAATTTGCACCGTCTTAAATTGATGCAGAGGCCACACTATTGAGGCTTAAACTGGGCTCTCAACGTGATTTAAGTTCATCCCTCAAGGACACAACTAGAAACAGCCAACACATTAAGCTGATTGTGTTCAGAGTCGACCAAAATGGAGGCATATTTTACTTTCTTGAACACTTCAAAGGATTCTACAGAGGTTATGACCAAGGACTTAATGGCAATAGATTTTGACTGCTCCTCAAAGATTTCTCAAGATTCTGCAAATTCCGAGTCTACAGAAAGCTCAAAACTTCTCAACAAGAAGAATGTCTCTATTCTTTACCTCTATGCCAAATTCAAGAGTTCTCAATATAGATCATCTAACGTTGAAGCAATAACAGCAGAGGATGAATATTCAGCAACTTAACAAGAAGACTCATCTGATTCTTAACAGGTTAGGCAGTCTGGCTTTTCCGAGCATCATCTTTTCTTCTATTATGTTGTATTTTCACTGTCAAATTATTGGTAATGTAATATAAGATAGAACAGTAATGCCAGAACAGAGTTGTTTCTAATAACACTTTTTGTCTCGCTTTTTGTTCACAAATGACTAGAATCATGAACAAATAACAACTTCAAAAGATGCGGTAATGAAATCGCACAGTGAAATGTTGTAGAATCTGCATGTTCAGATTAAATTGCTTCGATAAATAAGCATAATGAATACACAGCTTCAATAAATACTCTTATCAAAATTGGACTCCTGCCTGAAACTGCACGGTCAATGAAACATCATTCTCTTAGCCATGGTGCTTGGGATGAATCCCATTGACATATTTCACCTTCTTTGAACCAGAGACCTGCACAAAAAAATTGAATGACTTCTAAAAATAGGTTGTAGAATAAAAGCATAAAATCTGAAACTTAGAATGATTCCCCATTTCTGCTGCTATGATTGTCCAGCAGTTCTCATCTCAATTGTTCGTCTAGCCAGTATAATTTCTCAGATTTTCCCCTCGATTCCAGTGAATTCTATCATTGATTGACTTTCCCACAAAAATTATGGATTTCTAACATATCCTATAACTTGAGTTAAAACTTGAAAATTATAAAACTGTATTCCTCAGAGTCGCCGAAAAGAATGAAATTCGTCGGACCTATTTCACGCTTGCCGTTCTCCGCACTATCACTTCCGTGAATTACGTTCCTGTCAAATCAAAATATTGAAAAACAACATTAATAAAAGAAAAACTATATTAAATTTTTGCTTTTCTTTCGTTCCATCACACTTAAAAAGCAAGCACTGGATCGAAATGCTTTCATCAATTTTATTTGTTTGCGATAAAACCCGAAAGCTTTTTGAAAATAAGTTTTTACAGATTAAGCATTCTCTAACCTTCCTGTTTGAACAGCAAGATCACCTCTAATCGTTCCTGGTTCGGCTTGGAGAGGATTTGTGGATCCAATAAGCTTACGAGCCGATGCCACCACACCAACACCCTCCCATGCCTATTCATGAATTACAATATCACGATTACCATCTCAAATTCTCAATGCAATGACTCATATATACAGCGGTTTTAACGCTATATAATTGATGAATCTGTTTTATACCGAGTATATGAGTATTTCAAACTCAAAATTTTGAGAGTTTGAGATAGTAATCATACCATGCAGACAACTGGACCAGAAGTGATGTAATCAATGAGCTTAGGAAAAAATGACTTGGCCTTAAGATCCTTATAATGCTCCTATAATACCAAAATCCAGAAGGGAACTCATCAAATAAGAATCTAATATTTAATGTAAATTCATTAAGCAACCATGATTATGAACAGTAAAATCTAATAAATGAAAAGAGAATGGAGAATTCATTACAGGCCACTGGATTAATCTTTATCAAACAAAAAATATTGCTAACAGTGGGCGTGGATATACCTCTGCCAAATCTTTGGGGCATTGGAAGAGCTTCAAGCCGGTTAATTTAAATCCCTTCTTCTCAAATCGCGAAATTATTTCTCCGACCTGAAGCATGAGTGAACCATAAATCTAGCCATAATTTTTAGAAGCTAAAGAAAACTACTGATTTTCATCCAAAACAAAAATAGAAAATTTTCAAAGTATTGAGACTTAATGTTCGCCTAGACAAGCATATCACAATAATTCTTAATACCATTTCTTGAATTTCCCTCCTTGAACAATTCAATCCAGCCAATACCCATTAGAAGATATTGAATGCTGATAAAGAGGATTAATATGGAATTTCAAATGGCCCCTTTTGAAAACTTCTGGACACAATAACATTCGCAGTAAATGAAAGAATGAACAAAAAACAAATTTGAAAAATCATCCTTTCACGTGATTACTCAACAACCAAACAAAACATAAGCTACAAAAGATTACTGCCCAAAAAAAAAAAAGCGATTAAAATCTTACAAGGCCACGTTGAACGCCATCAGGTTTCACCATAATGTAGGTTTCTTCGACTTCTTCCTATAGAAAATAGGATAAATTGGTAAACATGCCAGATGGCTACAGCCAAATTTATCAAAACTCAAATAAATGAGAAGAAGAGAAGCATGAAAACCATGGAGGCAACCAAATGAGGAAGAAAGATGCGAGGGTTAGTGGTGAGGTTTCTAGCATTAGACCCAATCGAGAAGAGATGAGACTTTGGCGCAAATGCTGAGAGCTCAGGGTACTGATTGGTGCGCAGAATTGGCCTCCGAGCGTAGGATAAGCTTGGGGAGCTTCGAGTGGATGAATTAAGCAGACATGGAGAAGAAACTCCTCCGCTAAACACTGCCAAAGAATCCATCTCTTTTTCTCCGCTTCTTCCGCCTTTCTCATTCTCTCACTATATAAATAAGTTATTACGCAGTCAATTACTATAATACCCTCATTGGTTCCTTGGTTTAATTACTATAATACCCTCAGTGGTTCCTTGTTTACTGCTCAATGCTGAGAACCTTCCTTGATGGTTTTTTAGATAGATCCATATAGATAATGTCAAAATTTCAATCTTGTATCTTGGGCTGGCCTTAACTAATCTTATCTTCTCTTCTATATTATTATACACTTCTTACAACCTTAGAGTTTTGGTCAAGAACTTCAACTAAATTTTAGTTTAAATGGTACAAGTTTGATGAAAGTCGAATGATTTTCTTTCCAAACTTGTCCGGAGTGCAAACTAATATTATCGACCATGGCCAAGTTCGAGAATTACTTGCGTAGTTTAACTCTATTCGTGTGTTTTTCTCCCCCGAAGATTCCTTACGAAGGAAATCTACTCCTAACATAGTGCAGTAGTTTTTTATATCAATAAACAGATCTGATACTACTGTTATGAGCGTAGCCTAACTATGATACCGACTATTAGAAGACGTGTATCCCGACTCGAATACCACTATGCAAAGTTTTAAAATGTTGCATATTTTGAAAAACACAGAATCAAATGAAATGCTGAGATTTACAAGTGGGAAACAAGCTCTTTATTCCATCCCTTTGATCACTTGAAAGTTTTAATCTTTTCTTCTCTCTCTATCTTTTCTCTGCTTAGTTCTAATGACACAGCAGAGGCATAAGCCAGTGGCAAAGACCATCTTCAAACCCAAACGCACACACATTTATGGGGAAGGCAAGCTAAAAACTAGCATTTCCAGCAAGAAGCTGCAACAATGGGCTTTGATTTCCAGCCAAGAACCAAACACCCCTTCTCTTCAACAATGGTGTGGCCTTCAAAATCCTTATTGTTCCCAAGCCATTTCTTGGCCTGAGCAGCCATCTTCATAGGCGCAGCCTGAAATCCAGCCCTGCTCATCCTCCTCCGCCATTGCTCCACCTTCTCGTGCCTTTCGACCCTCCTTGGCCCCTCACAGCTCATTATATTTCTTATCTCCTCCGCGAAGTAAAACTGCTCTATCTTTGCCCTCCGAGTGTCGTATTTTGGCAGCATTGCATCCAGCGAGTCGAAGATTGCAGAGTAGTAGTGGAGAGCTTCCATGAATCTCCCAAGTAAAAATGGCCCATTATGATTGGAATCTTGCTCCACCAAAGTTAAGATCTTTGGTGAAAGCTCATGGATCATTTTGAGGACTGAATTTAAAGCCCCTCTGCTCTCTTTCACTACATAATGCAGTTGAAGAATGCTATTGAAGATCAAAACTTCATTTTCCATCAGTTTTATGTCTTTGATCCGCAGGTTTTCCAATGAACTTTCGACCGCCGAGAATTCCAGATCGATTCCAAACTTTCTGGCATAAGTTTCGATATTCCGGCCAATTATCCGGAATCTTTCGATGTCGAGGCCGATGCCAGTGATTCGGACCCGGCACGGCAACTGGTCAGAGCGGATAGCGAGGCTGTCGAAGAGGCTGAGCCATTGCTGGCCCCATCCTAAACCAAGGGTCATCCCCAAGTCCACAATGTGGACGTAATTCTCTCCCTCAATGGCTTCCAATATTGCAGAATTGGCCACAAAATGACCAAACTGAATTTGCGGGCAAATCTCATACACCAAACGCAGAGCTTCCTCTTTGCTTTCTGATACAAAATCCATGGTATTCATGGTCTGCGAAAATCGCTCGATGGACCCGAGTGGTTCGATATGCGCTAGACGATCCGCTAGCCCTTGGACGAAACAGGAAGCAACCCGCTGAAACGAAGACCCGAACACCTGTTAGAAAAGATAATTTGAATGTTTAAATTAACTTCCATCCACCTTACCCAAATAATGAAAGTGGGTATTAAACTACAAAAATTAGGGGTGATGTTCCATTAAAAAAATCACATTTTTGTCAAAATTTTCTACAAAGTCTCCTAAAGTCAATTCAAGACCTAGTTGCTTAAACCCTATTATGCTAAATTCAATCTTATGTTGCTAGGAATTTCCGCACAGCCACAAAGAATAGTCAGTATTAATTTTGAGTTATTGATATCAGCAGCCATTTATGGATACCAAAGCTTTGCCTCTAAGATCGGGCAAAAGAATTGAGGCGTACGACTGGTCTCTACAGGCAACAGCTGCAGCGCAGGAGATGAGGAGATGAAAGAGCCTCATCTCCTCGCCGCAATCGTCTTCTCCCGACGATCCTCCGCCGTCTTCAGATTTTAAAGTTACACCGACAGCCTCAAGCCTCTGATTAAAACTCAGTAAACGATCTTCAATCTGCCGCCTGGCCAAGCTGTTCAAGCTACTACTACTGCTACTGCGACAGATAATCGTGCCTCCATTCACGAAGCTCGTACCGTCATTACTCCCCGATGATTCCGCAACGCTCATCGTTCGTTTCAATCTCTTCGTCTCCCTATTGTCGTCCCAATATGGGTGTTCGAAAGACTTTATTTGGAAGCAGTTAGGACCACTGTCCTCCATTAATGGAAGATAAGAACTTGAAAAACAGGTTAGACTGGAGAACCCAAGTTCAGGATCAAGATCAACAGCTTGATCTTTGAGGAAGAAGCTCAAAGCATTATCCATTGTTTCTGCACTTCCCCTCCTAGAATTTCTCAACCAAACCTCTGGTTTATATACGTCAATAATTAATTTGGTGAAGAAAGCGAAGAACATTTTCATAGGAGTTAACGAGGGCGTATACAAGATATGCTACAAGGCTTTTCCAACGACATATCATACAATAATAATAAAAAAAATTAACAAAACAAGTCATAAATTTTGAGATCGCAGCAAGCCAAACCTTAAAGAAATTTCACAAACAACTAAAATATCGAACTATGATAAATGAAGAAGGCAAGTCTTGCACTCACGTTTCCTGTCAAAAACATAGAGACAAATTCCGCAATCACGTTTTCTGCTTAAAAACGTCCAACAGAAGTCCAACGATCAAACACAAACGTCTTTCAACGACAAGGGATGTCCAAGGCTGATCCACAGAGAGAGACATCCAAGGATCAGCCTTAGGGCTATCGTGAGGCCGAGGGACGTCCATGTTGGTCACTAAATGAAGAGATGAACGTACTACAATGAGGATGGATGGCTAAGATGAGAGGAGGGACACTGATAGACGAAGATGTATATTTGTTGGATGAAGGGAAAGACGTCATTCAACGAGGATAGACAACAAGGATGGAGGATGGGCATCCTCCAAAGGCGCTGGCGAATGAATGTTTCTACCCATTGGATGAAGGGATAGACATCCTTCAATGAAAATGGATGGTCAAGATAGAGGATGAGTATTCTCCAGCAAACGTTATGTGGAAAGGGGTCACGTGTAAGACACACACTTTTTTAAATGGAAGCAAAGTCCCTCCACTTACGACGGACGTCCCTTAACCAACAATAGACGTCCCTTAGCCCACAATGGACGTCCATCCATCGACTTAAGATGGATGTCCCTCCACTTACAACAGACGTCCTTCAACCAACAATAGACGTTCCTCATGTAATATCTGCTAAAAAAAATTAACGCGGGAAACGTTTTTGGAAAACGCCTCCCTTGATCCCTCGAGATGCTGAGGTGTTGAGGACAAAAAGAAGATTCCTTCTGAATCCTCTCTATTACAACCCGAAGGCGGGTTTTATAGAACCGCTAGGTTAGGTGGCCTGATCTTCGTAGAGGATCCAGTTACCTAACGTAAGGCGTAAAAGAAGCGGAAGTCTTAATGGGAAAGTTAACTCCAAACCCAAATCATATGGGTTGGGGTTCACAAAGTGATCAACTAGAGACATGATAGTATAAATAAAGAAATGTATTGTTCAGGAATTAAATCAAACAACACCAAAACTACAATCCCAACATACTAGGAACAGAGGAATTAGATCGATGAACATTCGCCCATCCACGAGAATATCGATATGCCCACCAGAGGTGTATCGACAACGCTCCATGACAGCACGTACATATCCCATCTACCGAGCCTGCACCCTAACTTGGGAAAAAAAGAGTCTAAGGGGTGAGTGACAAATTTAGTAGGGAAGTCAATACTAAATGCAATGCATGCTAAAAACTGTTTTTCTCATCTCTTTTGAAAACCATTTCATGCTTCTCACTTACCGTACATGGATTTCAATCATCAAACCTCTTTATGATTTTATTAAACCGGCCCAAGGCCCTTGATGTGGTTTCATCAAAACCCGTTGTATACATAGACAAGTATATCGCAAACTATGCCAACATCGTTTTTTGCATGAGAACATCATCAGTGAAAAGGGATGGTCACACAAGGACCCATCCGACACTCATTAGAAAATAGGTGGCTATCCATCTATAGCAACACCTCATGAGGCAGAGGAAAAAAACTGATGGCGATCTGAAGATCCAGCACGTCATCCAGATGTGCCGACGAGCCTCATCTTAGCGTCGATATGATTCATATAATCGAAGTAATGGATAAGGTTGCTCGCAATAGACTTATTCTCAACTAAAATACTCATGTGTTCTAAATTGACGAAGGTCGCAGACAAGCAGAGCTACGAGCCATCACGCCAGGCGTCAAATGGAACAGTATTAGGATAGTCGAATCTTTGCTACCAACAACCTTCAATCCGTGTGACTAAAAACTCTGGCCAAGTTCTGGGGCTTGAAACCCAAGGACGGGTCATCACTGCCCCATCTCCTTTTTAACTTTCAGGGCTCGAAACCGGAGGACATGTCACCAATGCCTTATCACCCTTTTGCACGTACAAACAACTAAGAAGTCCCACCGGTTGACAAGACACTATGATGAGAGACAGAATACAATACACTAACATGATCCACTCAGGAAGACATAACTGTCGCCCTTCGAACCCAACCATAGTTGACAAAACATCACAGTGGTCAACCAAGACCACCCAACAGTCGTCAAGGCAAAGTGAAGGTCAACTAGGACCTCACAGCCTAAACCAAACTTAACAACAGTCAATCGAAACCATTTAGTGTCAACGAGACACGTCAAAGATCAACCGAGACTTCATAGCGGTCGATAAAGCACGCTCGCAACAATCCAAAACTCGAAAGTCGAAGGGACTTATCTAAAGTCAATCGGGTATGACTTTAGTGGAAAAGTCGCCTCGAAGACCATAAACCAAACCAAACCTTAAACCTTGTCAACAGACAAGAATTTCTAACAATGAGTCACAAAGACAGGTGGAAGAGCCTTATGCCCAATCTAGGAACTCAACTCATGCATAAATGGCTCATCCGTGACGAATCGAGGACCAATTCCCCATTTCTAGTCGACCAGTGATCGACTGCCGACACCCACTGGTAGATCTCGAAATCGATCAGGCTCCCTTTCCGGTCGATTGCCTCCCGATCGACCGATGGTCGATCGATGCCAAAAACAATGGTTTTCTCTATTTTTTGCCCGATTCTCGACCCCTAACGACTAATAACCCTGTATAAACTCTAATACAACTAAAACCAACTAGAAATTTCCTCCGGATTCAAGTTTTTAAGCTCGAATCAGAAGCCAAACAAAACCCTAACTTCAAAACGATAAAACGAAGAAGAAAACTTATCAAAACACAAACCTTCTTCACAAAGGTTGGACTACACGACAAGGTGAACCCAAAATCGTCTTTGAAAGTCGGATCCACTCCAATTGACTCCCCCCTCTCTTTCTCTCGGCCTCTCTTGCCCACGGTGAAGAAGAAGGAAGAAGAAGAAGATGTCTTCTTCTTCTTCTTCTTTCTTCTTTTTATAAAAATAAATTAAAAAAAAATAGTTTATGTCTTCTTCTTCTCCTTTCTTCTTTTTATAAAAATAAAAATTTATAATATATAATATAAATTGATTTAATCAATTTCAAAATCCGATTTGTTTAAAACGCCAATCAAATATAATATATATCTCTTGTCTCTCGTTGATTTTCCCTTGTGTTTGGCAGCCCCTGTGACAAAGAAATCGACTAAGGTAAGCCGATTTCTTTCGACTCTATAATTTTGATTTGTTAAATCAAAATTCTGATTCCTTTGTTGTAATGCCCGATTTTCCATAACGGGATTTAAAATGGATAATTAGAAAATAATTGGGTGTAATTGAATTAATTGAATAATTATTTAAGATTTAATTGATGGAAATTAATTTAGAAAACAGAATTGAAAATTTTAAATTAGAGCCGTAGTTAAAGTCAACCGATAATTGAAGTACGTCGGGAATTGAAATTTGGGTCGATTAATATATGATATTTATATTTGACACATAAATATATATTTAATATTAATTAAAGAGAAGTGATGATTTATAAATTAAAGGAAGAAATTAGTTAGAAGAAAAGAAGAATTTAAATAAAAATTGGGATTAAAAATAAAATAAAAGGGGGGAGTTGTTGGGTTGAACCGATTTTTATGATTGAACCGGTTTGTCATCGGTTTATGGTTCGGTCTTTTGAAAAGAAAAGAAAGGGGAGATTTAGAAGAGAAGGTCCGCGGCCATTCGAGAAGGGAGAGCTCGGGAAGGAGAACCCGCGAGGGAGATGACGATGGAGCTCAGCTCAGACTCAAGCTCGGGTGGCAATGTCCAAGCGAACGGCTGTTGGTGGAACGGAGTGGTGAGTCACCTCTAGGGCTTCGGATCGGGGCTTGCACTGGCAGCGATTCCAGCTTCGGGCGAGGTGTAGTTGAGGTAAGCCTAGCCGATTTTCCCTTCTCCTTTGCATTTTGTTAATTGGAAATTGCAAGGATGGAATGGCGACGGCTAGGAGGGAACAATCGACGTGTTGGATTGGCACTAGGGCTTGGGCTTCGGTTCACTAGGGATTCGGTTTTGGTCCGGCCTACGATTCGGACCAAATCGGTCCATTGCTGGTTCTTGCCCTAGTGAAGGATGACATCGTGTGGTTCAATTGCAAGGTACGGACGACGAAGATATGGCCAAAGAATCTATGCCATTGCTTGAATTGTGGGATAAGTTGTTAAGCTTTTCAAACCTTATCGTCTAGATATAAATACGGGAAGATCTGAGGAAATTGAGGGAGCGACTGGTGATTTTCTTTGGTCAAGACAAAGAAAGGGGATTGAGGTAGTGAGTGAAGTGCCCTCTGGAAATTAAGAAGCTGGAACCTGACAAGAAAAGAAGAAGAGAGGAACTGAGAAGGAGGAGAAGCTCCTACTCTTGGCCTCAGGTATGGTCCTCAGATGCTTCAGGTAATGCTCTCCTCCTTGGTTTATGGATTTTATGTGGTAGGTTTTTCCTGTCTTATGTATGGATATTTTGAATGAAGTTTGGTTGCCTGGAATTCGTCCTCTTATTTATTGCCTCTTTGGACATTATTGAAGATATTGTTATTAAATGTTTCGGAATATAGGTATACTTTATTTGGATGAATGAAAAGGAATTTTATTAGTCTATGTTTGGGCGCGGATTATGCCATGATGGTTTGAAGTTGTCGTTGGCTCTCTGTATTGTTGATAAATGGTGATAATTCTCTAGTAATTATAGTTTTGACAATTGTGCTTCTCTGATTGGATACTTCATATGGAATGTGTTCTAGCAACAGATATATTATGTTGGATTGTTGGTTGTGCCTGTTGGATATGAAGTATGTTTACCTTTCTCTGTTGCCTTGGATTAAAGGGTATTGTTAAGCATAAATAAACTTCTCTTTCTTATTAATAATGGAATGGATTATAATCTGTAAGTTAGGAATTAGTTGTTAACCAGTTTGGATAACTTTCAATGGCTAAGTTTAGCTACTGTTATTTAGTTTATGATTGTTTGAAACTGCTAAAGGGTTGATGTTTAGATTTTATGATTGGCCGTAGATTTATTGTATGGATGATTGTGAATTGTGTTTGGTTGATGGTTTGAGATTTTGTTCTATGTTTGGTTATAACCTTGATATAAGGAGGATATTATTAGGTATTATGCCCTATTGTTTTGGCTGAGTTCCTTCATGTCGATTCTGCGTTAGTAGATGTTGAGGATTAATGTTATCAAATTATTAAAGATGATGGACTGCAAAAATGAGATTAGTAATTAGTAATTGTTAATGATTAAATGTTATCAATTGTGAAGATACTAAAGAGAGAAGAAAAGGATAATGGTTAAGTGCTAAAACGCGTTAAAGTTTCGAGGTAAGTGATACGTGTGTGCTTTGGTCTTTGGGCCCTACATCTCAAGAATAGGATATGCACGTTTCATTGTTTACTGCTTTGATATATATTGAGCATGTTTATAGTTTTATGACCATGTCTACTGTTTTACGAGCATGTATATAGGTTTAATATCATATCTACTGCTTTCTAAGCATGTCTACTATTTTATAAGCATGTCTACTGCTTTCTCAACGTGTCTATAGTTTTAATTAACATGTCTACCGTTTTATGAAGCATATTCTTTGAGTTGTATGTTGGTTGCGCTATTAGATTCCTTTAATTATATGTTAGAAATTGTATGCATTCATGAGCATCATGCATCACGTTTTTCAAAGTCTACGAAAATAGTTTTCATGCATGATTTTGAAAAGGAAAACGATAATGGAAATGAAATACGAATAAACGTAAAGAAAATGAGAAAGATAAGAGTAAAGAGAAATGTGTAAAGAATATGAAAGGGGTTTGAGTCGGCCTAAGTTCACCGCTCATTCCCGAAACGTTAACAAAAAAGAAAAACGGTTCATCATGATGGCTGAAGTTCACCATCATGATTCCCTTTGCGATATAAGTTCACCATGATAGCCTAAGTTCACCATCATGATGAAAAAGAAAAGAAAAGTAAAGAAAAATAAATAAAATAAAAGAATAGTTAAAGAGAAATGGATACAAAAATGGTACAAGTATAGATATCGATACAGAAATGGGAACGGAAACAGAAACGGAAATGAGTTTCCAGAAATGGAAACAGACACAAATACGGATACAGATACGGATACAGAAACAGACACAGGAACGGATACGGAAACACGTATGATCACGGATACAGAAATGGATACAGAAACATGAACGGAAACAGAAACAGAAAGAAAGTACGTAAGAATGAAATGATAAAAGATAAAAGAAAGAAAAAGAAAAGAGAAACTACATACTGTTTTAAATGGCACAACATGTGCATCTAGCATATTAGGCTCCATCACTTACTGAGCGTTAGACTCATAACTTGGTTTTGCGATGTAGGTACAAGCATGAGAGAAAATGATGAATAGATTAAGCAGCAGCTAATGAAGGATTTGCACGAGCAATACTTGTGGCTTGCTAGGCTAATGGATTAAAGAGAAGAAAGTTTTATAAATGTAAAGTAACACTTTATTATTGTATTGTAAAAATGAATGACTAGTTTATGCTTCCGCTATAAAATGTTTTTTGCTTCCACTTTAATTTGAGAAAAATGATTTTATAAATAAAGTCTTTCGCTGTTTATAATGATTTTAAGTAACAAATTAAAGTAAAAGGGATTTTAACGATTTGGATTTTAGAAAGGAACTTTGATGTTGACTTAAAATGTTTTCCGCTATTGTTTTATAAAAGGAAAAGAAAAAGTTTTAAATTTCAAGAATTTTTAAAAGGTAATAAAAACCGGGTCGTTACAGTTGGTATCAAAGCGCCCAGAGTTTTAAAATCGGTTCTGTAGACTTCTTACCAGCACAATCTTCGACGTGAAAATACTCCATCAATTGCAAGTAAGTTACTAAATTTAATTTTTCCTAAGTTATAAATATTTTATTTTACAACGTAAGGTATCATGGTAGAGGACGACGAACGATAGGGTGAGAAAGAAATTTGAATGTTACGGATAAGACGATCAATAGGTTGACGACGTTAGTGGAACGACAATCTCATCAATTGGAACGACAGTCTCAAAACTTGGAGTACCTTATGGAGATAATTGCACGTGAGAAATGAATGAGTCGCAGGGCAACGAGGGGCTGAGTAGCGAGATGTAAGTTGGGAGAAATTGCAACGACTATGACCACCTCAATTTGATGGAGATACTACTGACCTTGATGGTGCAGAAGGATGTGGCTGCAATGACGTGGACAGAATTCAAGAAGATTTTCTACAACAAGTATTTCAACTGCTCAACGAGGATGAGGAAATTGGTGGAGTTGACTCAACTATGACAAGAAGGATCAGATTTGGAATATGTGAGCAAGTTTGAGGCGTTATCACGGTTTGCCTCGCATCTGATGAGCAATAATGAGCATAAGGTACACCACTTTGTGCAAGGACTTAAGAAGAAAATTCTCGAATGTGTAGTGATATCAAGAACTCAAGATGTGGATTACTCGAATGTGGTATCAAAAGCTTTGGACATGGAAGAAGTTAAGAATCAGATCTAGAAGTAGGATGATTCTGCTGCAAGAATTCAGTTACATGAATGGAGTGAAGGGGGTACATCCGGTGGAATTAAGAGAATGCTTTAAAATGATGACCAGTATGCAAAGGGCAAGCAGACGCGAATTTAGTCAGATATTACTTTGGTGAAGGTTCTTCATGTTGGATCGTGTTCTAATTTTCAGAAAAAGCATTTTGGGGAGTGTAAAGACTAGACAGTGTTTTAAATGCGGCGAGATGAGACATTTGGTCAAGAACTGCCCAATGTTGGGAAGGAAACCAACAAAAGTTGTAGCAAAGTGACTTCAACCTCGGTGGATATGAGTGAAAAGTGTGTGTGTAAGGTCATATGTATGTGAAGTGTGTTACGCAGTGTCTGTAATTTATGTTATTGTATCAAATTTTGGATCAAGATTTGGTGTAAGAAAGTATTAAGAACGAAACACAAGTGTTATTTCTGCAAGTTTCCTTTTGTCATAGTTGTGATTTAATCTTTGAATTATGAGAGCACTTACGTTTAGTTAAATTTTGAGGATGAAATTTATATAAAGAGGGAGGAATGTAATACCTCAATTTTCCGTAACAGGATTTAATATGGATAATTGAGAAATAATTAGGTGTAATTTAATTAATTGAATAATTATTGAGGATTTAATTAATGGAAATTAATTTAAAAAATAGAATTGGAAAATTTAAATTGGACCTGTAGTTATGGTCATCCGATGATTGGAGTACATCGGGAATTGAAATTTGGGTCGATTAATAAATGAAACTTATATTTGACACATAAATATATATTTAATATTAATTAAAGAGAAGTGATGATTTGTAAATTAAATGAAGAAATTAGTTAGAAGAAAAGAAGAATTTAAATAAAAATTGGGATTAAAAATAAAATAAAAGGGGGGAGTTGTTGGGTTGAACCGATTTTTATGATTGAACGGTTTGTAATTGGTTCAAGGTTCGGTCTTTTGAAAAGAAAAGAAAGGGAAGATTTAGAAGAGAAGGCCCGTGGCCATTCGAGAAGGGAGAGCTCGGGAAGGAGAACCCGCAAGGGAGACGACGATGGAGCACAGCTCGGACTCGAGCTTAGGTAGCGATGTCCAGGTGAACTGCTGCGGGCGGAACGGAGTGGTGAGTTGCCGCTAAGGCTCGGGATCAGGGCTTGCACTGGCGGCGATTCCAGCTTCAGGCGAGGTGTAGTCGAGGTAAGCCTAGCCAATTTTCCATTCTCCTTTGCATTCTATTAATCGGAAATTGCATGGACGAAATGGAGACAGCTAGGAGGGAACAATCGACGTGTTGGATTGGCAATAGGGCTAGGGCTTCGATTCACTGGGGATTTGGTTTTGGTCTGGCCTACGATTCGGACCGAACCAGTCCATTACTGGTTCTTGCCCTGGTGAAGGACGAAAGCGTGTGGTTCAATTGCAAGGCATGAGCGATGAAGATATGGCCAAAGAATCTGCCCCATCACTTGAATTGTGGGATAAGTTGTTAAGCTTTTCAAACCTTATCGTTTGGATATAAATACAGGAGGATCTAAGGAAATTGAGGGAGTGACTAGTGATTTTCTTGGTCAAGGCAAAGAAGGGGATTAAGGCAGCGAGTGAAGTGCCCTTTGGAAATTGAGAAGCTAGAACCTGACAAGAAAAGAAGAATAGAGGAACTGAGAAGGAGGATAAGCTCTTGCTCCTAGCCTCAGGTATGCTCCTCGGATGCTTCAGGTATTGCCCTCCTCCTTGGTTTATGGATTTTATGCAGTAGGTTTTTCCTGTCCTATGTATGGATATTTTGAATGAAGTTTGGTTGCCTGGAATTGGTCCTCTTGTTTATTGCCTCGTTGGACATTATTGAAGATATTGTTATTAAATGTTATGGAATATAGGTATGCTTTATTTGGATGAATGAAAAGGAATTTTATTAGTCTATGTTTGGGCACAGATTATGCCATGATGGTTTGAAGTTGTCGTAGACTCTCTATATTGTTAATAAATGGTGATGATTCTCTAGTAATTATAGTTTTGTCAATTGTCCTTCTCTGATTAGATACTTCATATGGAATGTGTTCTGGAAAGAGATATAATATGTTGGATTGTTGGTTGTGCGTGTTGGATATGAAGTATGTTTACCTTTCTCTGTTGCCTTGGATTAAAGGGTATTGTTAGGCATAAATAAACTTCTATTTCTTATTGATAATGAAATGGATTATAATCTGTAAATTGGGAATGAGTTGTTAACCAGTTTGGACAACTTTCAATGGCTAAGTTTAGCTACTGTTATTTAGTTTGTGACTATTTGAATATGCTAAAGGGTTGAGGTTTAGATTTTATGATTGGCTTTGTTGTATGGATGATTGTGAATTGTGTTTGGCTGATGGTTTGTGTAACGACCCGGATTTCTTAGCCGTTTTAAAAGCTCATTAACCTTGATAATATGACAACTTAAAATCGTTTCTAAAGAAAAAGGGTTATCAGAGTGCATCAAAATCCGAATCATTAATAAAAAATTATTCTTTCATTTTTCATTCGTTAAAAGAAATTATTCATAAAAGTTGCGGAAGCATAGTTAAACGAGAAAATCAACCTTTACCGAATAACAAGTAATTATCAGAAAACGTCATTTAAAACATAATTGAAATTCAAAGTTTTTAGTTCCCAAATAAAACTTACATAATATTCCAAATATTCAAATGAAGGCACAAAAAGGAAACTTAACGTAAAATATCCATTTGTTGTTAGCTCTTATTGATTTTCCTTTCTTTCATTTCTTCGTGTCGTACTACTACTCCATTGGTGTCTTTATCGGACCAACCACAGACTCCATCGGAATGACCTCTTCCTTAGCTTCTGGCATAATCCCCTCGTTACCTACACTACAAGTAAGGACGTGAGCTTATGCCCAGTAAGGAGATGGGGGAAAATAATTATGCATTTCTCTCTTTAGTTCTTCTTGGAATAGGGCCACCCAAACCAAATTCTTTCATTACGTTTGTTTTCTTCGTTCGTTCTTAACTCGTACATCGAGCTGGAGATTGGAGGTTGTCCTTTGAGATGGTATAGCTGTTCAGATTCTAACCTCCTGTGTGCATGCTAGTCCCTTTCCCGACTTGGTGAGGGTGTATCCTAGTAGCTAGGTTAAATCTGGACTACCCATCTACCCCAATTCCTTATTTCCGGCATATACCCGCCTTTAGGGTTCTTTCTTTTTCTGGCATATACCCGCCTTTAGGCTTCTTTCTTTTTCCGGCATATACCCGCCTTTAGGGTCGTTTTCATAGCATTCTTCTTCACTCATGCATGTGGGTACCATCCCGAAGGTTACCCCCTACTTGGTTTCTATTATCATGAACTCGATCTATCTAACTTCTTCCTAATCAACCAAACACATACTAGAAATTATATTAACACTTTAAGAAACGCACTATAAGCAAGAAATTAAATGAATTTCATTACATACTTCACATACTAAAAAAACGTTTAAATACCATTCTTTATCACAAATAAAATCTGCTTTCACATGACTTAATTTCAGTTTACTAAGTGCTTTTAACTTACTATCCAGAATTATAACCATTCAAAACGTGCTTCAAATCAACTATTCCAGCAGAAATATATATATATTCAACATTCTTTGCTTTCAACAAAAGAGCTAGCAACTAAACATGCTTTATAAAGAAATAGCGACAACTCGTGGAATATGCTTATAAATCGGTTAACGTACGAATAAGAAAAACCATACAGCAAAACATGCTTTACTTCTTTGAATACAGCAGCTATTCATATCAGATTATAATAGCGTAAGTGATACAATTTGGTAGATGGATACAAGCATGCTTTGTAAGCCTAAGAAGAATAGTAGTGAAATACTAAGAATTTAGATGACAAATCATGCTTTTAATCAACAACGGATCTAACATGCTCTCTAATGACAATTTACACACAATGGAAAATAGCAATAAGCATATTGCAAACATTTAAACAATGGACATAATTAGTGTTGAACATATGACTAGAGGTAGTAGTAAAATGTACCAACACACTTTCAGCAGCAAAAGGAACACATTTATCACTATAGCAGCATTTTCCATGTATAGCAAATGAGCAATAATAAATTTACCCAAGACATGCTTTTACGTGTTTTCCTTGTTTACATAAGCACCATATTATAACCAAGTCATCTAAAGAAAAATAGAAGCATTAAGTACATTATTACTTCTTCAATATCACTGGACGTCTGTAAACATAAGGTCTTTCTCTTTTCTATAACTTTGTCATAAAATCCTCTTTCTTTTCACAGCATAACTTCTTTAACGGACAACACAATACTAGAATCTGTTCCAACTAACAACACCTTCTAACTTACACAAAACAGTTGATCAAGAGAAACATGAAGATATAACCTATACAGAAAACCAAACAAACTACAGAAATAATCTACATCAGACAGCACAACAACTCACACACACGACAATACTTGGGTGTAGGGCACAAGGCCAAAAATAACCCATTCCTTACCCTTGAAGTTGAATGTCCTCACGTACAGTAGCTCCCTTTCCAGCAGAACCTCTCCTAGTTTCCAGTAGAAAACAAAGGAAAATGAAGAATGCAAGAGGAGAAGTGTCTATCTGTTAAATAGAGGGAGAGCTTACCTAGAAGACAACGGGAGACATGGCGTGCTCATAGGGTGGCTCCTTTGTGGGCTACTGAACTACTGCGAAGACTTTCATGCGAGAATTTACTCACTAAACGTCGATTTACTTCGGCTTTTTCTGACTTTTATTTCCTGATTTTTCATAGATCTGCTAACTTTCGGACGTGTGCGGACGCCGTACTGTCGTCCGCATGCGTCTGTAAGACCAAAAATACTCAGCGAATTGGCATCCTCACTGTGTCCGTACCGTCCACAGCCGTGTTACGGACGCCGTTCAGTTGTCCGCAACGTTCGCAATGTGTCGTCCGAATTGTCCCAAAACTTGGACAGATTCATTCGGACGCTGAATTTATGCGTCCGCAGTTCCATAGCCAGCGTCCGCAACCTCACTGCACAGTGAGTTTAGGACGCATTTTTGCATCCCGAGTCATCCCCACTGTTGGGAGACTTCCCAAACGTGTTGTGGATGACACGATTCGTCTGCAATACCGTCTGTAGGTGACCTAAAGTGTATAATTCCATCCATTTTCGTATTTTCTTCTAAGTCTTGCCCAAATTAAACGCCTACGAGGGTATACGTCGCAATTGAACATCCATAGAAGGATGTATTATATAGATATCAAACCCATTTTATTCCCAACATTTTAATTACATCGTTTATCCGAAAAAGTTAGGATCGGGTTGTTACAGTTTGGGATTTTGTTCTCTGTTTGGTTATAGCCTTGATATAAGGAGGATATTATTAGGTATTATGCCCTATTGTTTTGGCTGAGTTCCTTCATGTCGATTATGTGTTAGTAGATGTTAAGGATTAATGTTATCAAATTATTAAAAATGATGGACTGCGAAAATGAGATTAATAATTAGTAATTATTAATGATTAAATGTTATCAATTGTGAAGATACTAAAGAGAGAAGAAAAAGATAATGGTTAAGTGCTAAAACGCGTTAAAATTTTGAGGTAAGTGATACGTGTGTTTGGTCTTTGGGCCCTACATCGCAAGAATAGGATATGCAAGTTTCGTTGTTTACTGCTTTGATATATAATGAGCATGTTTATAGTTTTATGACCATGTCTACTGTTTTACGAGCATGTCTATAGTTTTAATATCATGTCTATTGCTTTCTAAGCATGTCTACTATTTTATAAGCATGTCTACTGCTTTCTCAACATGTCTACAGTTTTAATTAACATGTCTACCGTTTTATGAAGCATGTTCTTTGAGTTGTATGTTGGTTGCGCTATTAGATTCCTTTAATTATATGTTAGAAATTGTATACATTCATGAGCATCATGCATCACGTTTTTCAAAGTCTACGAAAATAGTTTTCATGCACGGTTTTGAAAAGGAAAATGATAATGGAAATGAAATATTAATAAACATAAACAAAGTGAGAAAGATAAGAGTAAAGAGAAATGTGTAAAGAATATGAAAGGGGTTTGAGTCGGCCTAAGTTCACCGCTCATTCCTGAAACGTTAACAGAAAAGAAAAATAGTTCATCATGATGGCCGAAGTTCACCATCATGATTCTGTTTGCGGTATAAGTTCACCATGATGACCTAAGTTTTACCATCATGATGAAAAGAAACGAAAAATAAAGAACAAAAAAGAATATGAAAAGAGAAATGGATACGGAAACGGTACGAGTACAGATACCTATACGGAAACGGGAACAGAAACAGAAACGGAAACAAAAACGGAAATGAGTTTCCAGAAATAGAAACAGACACAGATATGGATACGGGTACGGATACAGAAACAGACACAGGAACGGATACGAAAACACATACAACCACGAATACAAAAACATATATAGAAACAGGAACGGAAACAGAAACAGAAAGAAAATACGTAAGAATGAAATGATAAAACATAAAAGAAAGAAAAAGAAAAGAGAAACTGCATACTATTTTAAATGACACAATATGTGCATCTAGCTTATTAGGCTCTATCACTTACTGAGCATTAGGCTCATAGCTTGGTCTTGCGATGTAGGTACAAGCACGAGAGAAAATGATGAACAAATGAAGGAATAGCTGATGAAGGATTTGCATGAGCGATATTTGTGGCTTGATAGGCTAATGGATTAAAGAGAAGAAAGTTTTGTAAATGTAAAGTAACACTTTATTATTGTATTGTAAAAACGAATGACTAGTTTATGCTTCCGCTATAAAATGCTTTTTGCTTCCGCTTTAATTTGAGAAAAATGATTTTATAAATAAAGTCTTCCGCTGTTTACAATGATTTTAAGTAACGAATTAAAGTGAAAGAGATTTTAACTATTTGGTTTTTAAAAAGGAACTTTGATGTTGACTTAAAATGTTTTCCGCTATTGTTTTATAAAAGGAAAAGAAAAAGTTTTAAATTTCACGTAATTTTAAAATGTATTAAAAACTGGGTCGTTACATTTGTACTACACTGTTGAAAGGAAATTGTGCAAGTTTAAGGAAGAAAAACTTTGGATTAAACTGGTCGCGACAAGGGATTTTTGGTGGACAAAAACCAAAGGTGCTGAAGGTATAAAAACTTTATTTTTATCTTTGGTAATTCTTTGTTTTCCTGGTGTTGGGTTTGAACTATTGGATTGTTAATTTGGGTTGTTGTTGGCCAAATAATAGAACGAAATCTTGCAATTACATCATGCGAATTTTGTCGGCGATGGAATGCTGAAAAGCGACTCAGCAAACGCTGAGCCATGGTGTGTAAAGCTTTCCTCTTCGATCAGTTAGACGACTGGCCGAGACGAGGAGCCTCGGCTAGAGACAAAGTCATCCACAATGATGGAGACGATGTCCGGGTGCCAAGTCGTCTCCTTCATGATTTGACCAATGAAGACAAAGAACTGAGGTTTATGTGGTCTGAAATTTCAGGCCCTATTTGGCAATAGTTCTTTCCTATTTGGGCTGTAGTCTGGGTCTGAACAATAAATAGCGAATCCTAGTTTTGGGTTGCGGTCCAGGGCCAATTTTTAGCTAAAATTTGGGTATTTTCCACCAAATTAATTTTGGATTATTTTTTAGTGAAAAATTGAGAATTTTAATGTATATAAATTTAACCCAAAATTTGAACTTTATTTTTGGACAGGTACCCAAAAATTAAATTAAAAATCGCGAGCTTTAAAAAATTAGACTTTTTGGATAATTGTGTTTGAGCTGGTGATAAGCGCACTTCGAGATAGCAATTTAATTTTATGCACAATATGTATAATTTTTATAAAATCAATATTTTGAGACATGTTTCATATAAAATGATGCGTCATTTTATGGCTCCTTAGATTTTTATATTATATGTAGTATTTCACTGTACATGTTTTATTAAAGCATGCATATAAAAATTATTGGATCAACTTGGTCATGTGAACTGAGTTCGATCGAGTCGATTTGGGGCCTGTGTTACTTTACGCACATTCGACCGGGGGAGGACGTGTTTGTTTGTTGTTAACTAGAGCAATGAGACAACTGTATGTGTCGTGTCCCTGGGAGCAAAAATATAAACCTAATAAGGGTCTTTATATAGCTTTCATGATCGGCGAACATCGCCTTTTATTATGTGATATGTCTATAGCATGATATGTCCGGAGTCCGTGAGCAGCTCCATTTTCACTGAGATTTTATTTGGTACAACAAGAGTCTATTTTAATTACATACCACATTATAGTGAATTTTTTTAAACACATACCCTTTTGTACATTTTTCAGAAAAATAAATTTATGAAATACAAATTTTAAGATCATGCATATTTAATCATTGTTCTTAATTAATTGTTGAATATAAAATTTGATACCTATTAAGTTTAGTCAACTCACCCCAATGACACCCTCTAAGGACTTTATCCATAAGACTTCCAGTTGTCGAATCAACACTAAATTCGGTGGGATTTATTTATTCTAGCATTTATTTATAATTTTCCCTTGAGAGTTAGTCTATGAAGTATATTTTGTTATGGATGACTCTAATTCCTAATTTTTACATTCTTATTCCGCACAGTTATTTTTTTGTTTATATTGCTATACTATATGAATATCACTTGCTAGACGTATTTAACCCATATTTTATTGGGCCCTGGTTTTTAAATAAATATATTAAGACTTCTGTTGCTAATTATTAAAAATTAAAGTAAAAAGGGTCAGATGATTCGGTTCTTTCTGGTTGGGTCGTTCCCCATTTTGTCTCGAGTCGCTTGTGGGTTGTGACAGCTTAAAACAGACGTCTCTCAATACTAAAAATACTAAAAGGATGTTGTTTAGCATTGAGGGACGTCCATGGATGCTAGGGGACATCCATTGATGTGAGAGACGACGTCATTTAGTACTGAAGGACATCCCTTATTGCCATGGACGTTCAACATTGCCATGGACCTCCCTCAATGCCAAATGAGGATACAATCAAAACGGATAATAACTTTGAAAAGGTATAGTTTCTTACCACAATACCGACAAGATTATAACATGTCTCCAAGTTCATATGGGTATTTGCACGTGCCAATTTCATGAACTCCTTGTCTCTCAAAATCAATGGGCATCCTCCTAGCATCCACAGATATCCCTCAATGCTAAATGACATTGTCTTTTAGTATTGAGGGACATCTGTTGTTGGTTGAGGGACGTCCATTGTTAGTGGGGTAAGTCTATCTTAAGTCAAGGGACCTCCGCTATGGGCTGAGGGATGTTCGTTGTTGGTTGAGGGACGTCTGTCGTAAGTGGAGGGACTCTGCTCCAATTTAAAAAAAACTTGTGTCTTGCACGTAACCCCTTTCAACATAACTGATGCGCGCACAGAATGGATTTATATCTAACTGTCTCAAATTCTAGAATCTTGGAATATGAAAGTTGGCAACTTTAAGCTGCCGATGGATGAACGCAATGCTTCTCACCTCCTTGGATAAGGACGCAACTGCAAGTTTCTTTTGTGATATAACTCACACGAAATGGACTTTGGATATTACGCACCAAAGGGTCTTTGGATATCACTCACAAAAGGAATAAAAGGATCTATCCAATTCCCGAAAAGCAAAAGCTTTGTCTTATCAAAATTCAACAATTGTCTAAAATATAAAATTAGGTGGCTTTATAGAGCCTTTTACAAACATAAATTAGAAAATTAAATAAAAGATAACCTAGATAAGTGGATCTAGATCTCCGAGATAAGTGGATCAGATATTCTAGATAAGTGAATCTTTTTAGAGATAATATCTAAATAGATAATATCTTTCTCTTTCTTCAAGGTCTTCTTGTATTGGACGTCCTTTATCCTAATAAAAGTAAAATAAAATTGATATTGATGTAGATCCAGGGTGCATCATACTCCCAGAGTTGAAAAGGATTTGCCCTCAAATCTAGGGAATCTTCTACCCCTATCTTCTACATGTCTTCCACCCGGATCAAATGGAAAATTCAGATTGACACCAAGCATAATGACTTCCATCTTTGACTTTTCTTGTGTAAAATTCGGCCATGAATATTTTGATCTTTGTTAATGTACCTCCAAAATTTGTAGGTGATGCCATGTCTTAATAACTCCAAGCAATCTCATTTAACCAAAACTAAGTGAGTCATGTCAACACAGATCCTCTCATTGATGATTAAATAACACACCTTTTTCATGTTGGAGCATGAAATATGGACAAGTTGCTCCCTTTGTGTTATTGTGGCCACGTAGTCAACTTGGTCGTCTATCATATTGAGTACTTGCTCTTCTTGGCAATCTTCCTCTTCTAATTGAGGCTCCAAAGATAGTAATGGTCCTTCTTTGGCCTCATCTCTTGTGTTGTTTTCTACAACGGTGCTAGGAGGATTGAGCCTGTTGTTGGTTTTGATTTATCTTTAGTTGAGCAACATCTCGTTGTAGTGAGAGAACGAGTTCCCACAAGTCTTTTTTGGAGTGAGATGTTGAAGGTTCAACCATCATGGATTTTGTATAGCTTTGGATGCTCCTCAAGTCATCATAAGGAAAAAAATTGTGCAAGGATATATTTAGCTCTGATACTAGATGATATGCGCACATAATGGATTTATATCTAACCGTCTCAAATTCTGGAATGGAATCTTGGAATATGAAAGTTGGCAACTTTAAGCTGCCGATGGATGAAAGCAACGCTTCTTACCTCCTTGGATAAAGACGCGACTGCAAGTTTCTTTCGTGATATAACTCACACGAAAGGGACTTTGGATATTACACATCAAAAGGTCTTTGGATATCACTCACCAAAGGAAGAAAATGATCTCTCTAATTCCTAGAAAGCAAAAGCTTTGTCTTATCAAAATTCAACAACTGTCTAAAACATAAAATTAGGTGACTTTATATAGCCTTTTACAAACATAAATTAGAAAACTAAATAAAAGATAACCTAGATAAGTGGATCTAGATCTCCTAGATATGTGGATTTAGATCTCTTAGATAAGTGGATCTAGATCTCCTAGATAATTGGATCAGATATCTTAGATAAGTGGATCTTTTTAGAGATAATATCTAAAGAGATAATATCTTTATCTTTCTTCAAGATCTTCTTGTATTGGACGTCCTTCATCGTAACAAAAATAAAATAAAAATGATATTGGTTGAGGGACATCCATTGTTAGTGGGGGAAGTCTATCTTAAGTCGAGGGACCTCCGCTGTGGGCTGAGGGATGTTCGTTGTTGGTTGAGGGACGTCTGTCGTAAGTGGAGGGACTCTCCTCTAATTTAAAAAAAACTTGTGTCTTGCACGTAACCCCCTTCAACATAACGTCCACAACTGCCTTTGGAGGATGCTCATTCTTCATCCTGACCATCCATTCTCATTGAAGGATATATGTCCCTTCATTCAACAGGTATGAATCTTCATCCACCAGCACTCATCCTCCCATCATGGACGTTCATTCTCATTGCAAGACGTCCGTCTCTTTATCCAGCGGCCAACATGGATGTCCCTCAGTCTTACGATCCAAGGCTGATCCTTAGACGTCCCTTGTCGTTGAAGGACGTTTGTGGTTGATCGTTGAACATTTTTTGGAAGTTTTTTAAGCAAAAAACGTGATTGCGGCGTTTGTCTCGGTGTTTTTTGACGAAAAACGTAACTGCAAAATTTGCCTTCGTCATTTCCATAGTTTAAGGTTTTAGTTATTTGCAAAATTTTTTTAAGGTGTGGCTCGTTGCTGATCTCAAAGTTTATGATTTATTTTCCTAAAAAATATACATATATTTTTCTCTATTAATAGTTAGTTTTACTTAGATTTCCTATATTATTTGTAATCGGGCAATATTCTATTTATTGAATTTTTGCTAAATTAGCGAATAAATTACATTATTAATTAACCAAATAATTGGTGTCGATAATATTTCTTTATTGTTATTATACAACTTAACTACACTTACTTTGGTATAAATATTTTAACTTAAAAAAAATTTAATTGATTTAAATTTAAAAAAAATCAATTTTTTTTATAAAATATTTATGTTGCTTCCTCATAACGAAAACATCTTTTTTTTTTTTTTTTTTTTCTATTGAAATCACATTCATGTATATTCATATTTAAACTGTCTTCATAATTACGATTTTTTTATTTCTCATTATATCTAAGTACATATAAATAGTTATGAATTTTCACATCCGTTCATCGAAAATCAATCAAATGTGTTAAATTTATTTATTTTTCAAACTTCTCTTAATTTTTTAAAATGTGCATCAAATATAAATTGAAATTTAACATTCATTCAAATGAAACCCTATTAATTTTGTTGATTTTTAGGTTTCCTCGCACGGCAAAATTACCGATGTTCATAACAACGGTAACGTGTTTTACCTATATATTATACAAAATAATTTAACATAAACATAAAACGGATCGTTATTATAATATATTAATAATTACATGTATTAAAATATTTTATTTTAGATCTAATATAAAAGATTATGAAAATATACCTTTGTAGTTAACTTCACATAGGTACAAAATCGGGGAGTTTTGATAATGATTTCCTCAACCCTTGAAACTTTCAATCTTCTCTGACAATCCTTCTCACCTCGAATAAACACGTGTGAGCTTGATAAACGCAGCAAGATCACACTCGATTTATGATAGATCGTATTCTCAACACATGAGACGATCTATTTGGATTTAGAGAACGATTCTCTAAGACCAATACGAAAAACTCACATATTTGCTCTCAAAATGGATTATACAATCTCAAAGATTTCCACCTCTATGCTAATGAGGTTGAACCTATATTTATAGTGGAATAACTATATAATTGTTATTATGACATTTAGAGAAAACCACTACAAATATTAATCTCCCATTTAAGTTGGAATTGATTTTATAATGGTATATTCATAACAAAAATATTTTGGATATCAAAACATCTTTTCACCATAACTCTCTAGACGGTAGGATCCATTGGGGGAGGGGGAGGGGGAGGAGTGAATTAGATGTTCTAAATTTTTTCGTACAATAATTATTTTTCTAACCCTAATTGATTTATAGAAGATAAGATTAAGAGTTAGAGAGATGATAACCTATATATTCATGCGGTTCGGCAATTCCGGCCTACATATGCGCTCCAAGTATCCTACTTGGAGATCCTTAATCACCCAACCTCCCCAGTTGGTGATGATTGACTTCAAGGGTGTCAACCAAACCTTTACAGACTATTCTCAAGGCGTCATCCTCTGAATTGATCTTTGCGGACATCAATCTAGCCTTTGATTGCTGTGGGGCATCACCCTTTGTTTGCCAATTGTGTACAAATTTGTAGAAGCTAAAATACAAGTTACAACCTAACTCTCAAATAAACAATCTCAAGTTTAGGGATGAGAGACTTAGGCCTAGACACTCATTTAGTGAAGAGAAATATCGAATATAAAATTTGTCAAAGCTTCGCTATAATTTCTCTTAGTTAAAATGAGATTCAGAGTTTCTTCTATATATAGATATAGCTTGAGCGGTTGACCACCTCTATTTTGGTTGCCAACCTCCTACCGTTGGAATGTTACAGTTATGCTTTTGGCAACCCAATTCTCGCTCTGGTCTGTCTAAACAGTCGACCTATTCCTCGTCGACTGACCGCTTCTTCACATCTCAAAAACTGGCTCGAATCAATCCATTTGTGCGGTTGACCACTTCTACCGCTTTACAGCATTCTTGAAATCTAGAGCAATCTACCTTCATTTACGGTCGACTACCTCCACTGTTTTGGCTTAATTTGGTAGACCACCTTTATTCCGAAGTTGACCTCTTCTCCATGTTTTGCCCAATTTCAATCTTCTAAGTCCCAATAATCAACTTATAGGCTACATGGACTTAGACAACATGTTAGAACATATAAATACCCTTGTTAAGGGGTATTTCCAATGAAAATCAATATAATTATAAAGATAAAACAATTTCGCATATTCAAATAATAAACAACTTATAATTACAATTAACATATTCATCATCAAAACAAATAAGCCTAATGACACTTAGGCTAACAAACTCAACACTTGGCACCATGACATTAACTCAAATTTGATATAATCTATTTTAAAAACTATTTCCAAAAGTTACTTTATGTTTGTTAATTAATTGAATAATCAATAATTCAATTGTTTCATTTAATGAAATATAACAAACATATTAACTATGAAAACTTTTGTCATTGTGTCTTAATGAATTGAATAATCAATAATTCAATTATTCCATCTAATGAAAAATAATAAAATTATTGTTGAGTGTATTAAATAATTAATTATTTAATTATCTTTGTTCAATTTTCGATTATTTGAATAATGATAGAAGGTAACTAAAGGACTGATGGATCTATAGTTTTAAACTCTAATAATTTTTTCTTAATTGATATAAACTCTTTATATTAATTAACATAATTATTAACTCTAAAGTAATTTCATTAAATACTTAGAGTTGTATTCTGAAAACCTATAGAGTATATTTACTCAAAGTAATGTCCATTGATACAGTCTTTGCATATGTATTACCCCTCTATTAAGATTCATAATAGAGCTAGGTTTATAATCTGTTAACCTCTTATATTACGTCTTTATCCTTATTTACTATTAGTTCTTAATTGAATAGTTAATTCATAACGATTATGAATTATGCTAATTATTCGATCTTTGAACTAACAAATAAGGAAATCTATGGAAATGAATTTCATTGTATCGGTGTTAACATTCTCAACTATTCATTTTAATTCACTCTCAATATACATGGTATACAGATTGTAATTCATACAAAAATTTAAGGAGTAAATCAAAGAATAAATTAAAATAAAATAGGAGTTTGTTAAATACAATGAATTAAGATCATGCATATATGCCCATCATTTCTATATAATCATATTATATAAAATATATTTATCTTATGTCACTACATATATAGTCGAGATATGACTATACATTCTTAATTAGATAAACTATGTTTAGGACTATGAACTATTTGAAGATTCTATATTTCAAATATAAGTCACATACTTATTTTGGTTATTACTCTTTATATTTTATCTCACTTATATACAATATATATGTTAATATAAAGTTAGCGTAAATAACAATGGAATTTTCTATGAATTTTATAAAACATAATCTAAAATGTTAACATAATATTAATCTATATAAATTTCTTTATATATTACAAAATTGTTCTATTATATTTGCTTGTTTGATATATTACTCCCAACAAATTTATACTTATTAATGAATGGTTGAGAATTTCAAAGTAATTTACCAGTGAAATCTCATTAATTTAGACCCATTGATGAAGGATTAAGAATTTTAAACCCCAATAATTCATACCCCATGAATTAGTTATTTTTCTAACTTTTTATTCGATATTTCTCAAATTTTCTTCTTTTTATCTTACATTTCTATTTTTTTTTCTCATTTTTTATATTCTGTTTATGTCATAAAACTTGATGGTTGACTATGGACTATTGTACTTCTTTTGGTTACGTCTCTTGATTTTTCACTGTCACTCTTTATCATATATCTACTTATCGATGCATGGTCATTTTCTTTACATTGCTCTTCATTTACTTGATTGAACTAAAAAAATTGAGGGTTTTTCTTCACTTTATATTTATCTATCTTAGTTTCTATATTAATATTTGCATCCAATATTTTATGGAATTACTTTTAAAAAAATTTCATTCACATCATGCATTGTATGTCGATGCATTTATGTATTGCACGATGACTTGCACGACACCATATGAAGACACGCACGTGTGTTGGCACATTTGTGCACTAGTATAATTCACAAGAAAAATAAGAGAAAAGATAGACCTAAAGATTGAACAATATATTTACTATAAAATTAAAGGGAAGTATTCGCAATTTTCAAGTATACCAGTTGAAATTTAAGGAGTGGATTTGCCAAATTCCCTTTTGTTGAGCAGAGGTAATGTAGTTTATCTTTTATTATAATGTTTTCAAGTGTTCAAACTAATTTAGGCATATGTCAACATCTTTCATAGAACTTGTGGATCATGTTACGTAGATATTGTCACACAATTCATGATATGCCAAGGGGTCCCATCACAAAATCTAAAACTAAGTGACGAACTAACCATTATTTAGCTTTCTGTTGTACAAGTACTTCATTTCAAGATGAGTTAGAAGGTTCTCCTAGCACTAAGAATGAAAATATGCCCAAACATGCTTTTTTATGGGAGTTCACTAAGTTGGAGCCAAATGTTGCTTAAAATTTCGGTTGCTCAAGTCTAGCTTTCAAGTTTGAAGGATGATTATTATGAAGGAACTCAATATCTTGCTACAGTTTGGAACTTCATTTGCTGTTATGAATTATGTGTTAAGTTGTTGGATCGTCATGTTATTTAACTTGTTATTTTCCTAAGTTTGTTCGGTTAGAGCATGTTCTAGTCGAGTGAGCATATTTGTCATGTAAGGGTGTTTTTTTTATTTGGAACTCATTTGGATGTTAATTCTAATTAGTGGTGGCATTTATACCTCACTTAGTGGCAATGTTATGTAATTTTGAATCCTAGATAATTGAGTTAACTTTTGCTACCATTGCAAGTTTTTTGCAGAAGCCACATTTCTCCCATTATTGTCAATCCGTGTGTGTATTTCGGAAGTGTGAGTGTTGCTCGTGCTTCTTCAATATGTTGCATCATTCTCACCTTTTACTAGATGAATTCCTCAGGAAGGCCGCAAAAACTCTCAAACTATCAAGTTGGAGTGCGTTCTCTTTTCAACAAGGGTTGCCATTGAACTCAAAGATTGTAACTAGGCAGCCTTCTACACTAGCTTGTACTCTTTTAGTATAATTTATTCTCCACTGCAATTCAGGTCACAAAATTTGAAGTTTTTGTGTTCAAGTAAGCCAAAGCGATCCTTTCTGTTGGACAATCGAGTGCATACATTTAACGTCCGCTATGGCAATCTACATTCCCACATAATTTAAAGTTGCAAATTTTTACTATGGATATTTGCATATCTTGAAGACGTCCATTGCAAATATTTGCTTCTCTTTGAATATACGCTCACTTAATTAAAAGGGTAGGTGTTGTGCACATGATCCACTTCCTATCCTCAGTAGCTTGTCTTTGAGGCTCCTCTTACCGCCGTGGATTTTCGCTATGGATATCTTATCCCCTTTCTAGATATTCGCTTTTTGAGTTATTAAGAGTGTGCCATGCACGTGATCTGTAATGCCCCATAGCCTAATTCTTTTTCTTGCCATTTTTTTAAATCATATCACTTATTCCTTTTGAAAATATGAAGAACCAAACACACCCTTTTAAAAGAAAGATAGCAGAAGTTTTAAAGAAATCTCATTTAAAAATCTAAACGTAGTAAAACTCAACATAAATATTCATAACTTAAATTTAAACATTAAAAGCATAGTTAAAAAATAAATAAAAGTTTTTCTTTTGTAATATGTTTTCCTCAAATCATCACCCACGGGTCAACTTCGCTTTAACAACGTCTTTGCTTTGCCAATGAGAATTTTCCATCAACCATAACTTTTATTCATTTCCATCATCAGGTATAGTATCAATGTCATCCTCACCTACATCACAAAGTTCACCTATGAGCTTAATGCTCAATAATAGATGCATAAATATGACATGAATATGATATGCAATTTTCGTAAAAACATATATTTTCAATTTTAGTTTTTCTTTCTTTTTTTTTCTTTCTTTCTTTCATTCTCTCCTTTCATTAACATTGGGATGTGACACCAAAGGCTTAAATAATTGGGGAACAAGTCCACAAAAGCCTCAAATCATTGAGGAATAAACCCACCAAAGCCTCTAATCATTGGTGACAAATCGCTAAAGCCTCTTACATATTTTTCTTTTCATCTTTATTTTTTCTTAATGAAAATGTATGCATGAAAATCTCTTTCAGTAAAAATATTTTTCATTATGCGTGAAATATATACGTGACACATAATAATAGTCTGTCATGCATGGACATGATACATATTAACAGTAACATATTATCGATTCACGTCTCAACATAAATATTAACAGTAGCAGTAATAAATATATCATCTATCAATATCTCAAACGTAAACAAAAATCATATCCTCTATCAATGTCTGTTGAATAAAATATAAACACATCCTTAGGCAACATCATGATGAACATAATATAAATACATCATCGATCAATGTTTACATAAACAAAGCAGAAACATATCTTCGATCAACAATCATTAGGCATTATAAACAAAACATTATCATAAGCATAAAATAGCCTAGCACATTGTGTGTAATACCCCGATTTTCTGTAATAGAATTAAGTAAAGATATGTGAAAAATTAATTGGGTGTAAATTTGGATAAGAGATTATTTGGATATTTATTGGATATTTATTTGATTGAACTATTAGAATTGGAATTGATTAAATGAGTTAAGAATTTAAAATAGATTAAATAATGGATTTAATGATTAAATGAAGAAGTGAAGAAGTGAAGCGGTAACATTAGAAGTGAAGGAACGAGGCAGTGGGAGCGTTCGATAGCTATATCGCTTGGGAGCGGACGATATGGCCTGATCGGTCAACATGATAGAAATGCATAAATTGGGATTTTCTTCAGTTTTTGCTGCTGTTTAACCTAACGTTTCTGCCTATCTATTCCACCACAATAATGGGATTTCAAGTGGTAGCAGCTCATGGGAGCCTTTTCTCCAATGGCAAGTATGTGTTTTCCACCAATTCCTTCTCCACTTGCATTTGGTTTTCCTCTTCGGCTAGGTGTGAATAAATGGTAGAGTGAGTGATTAGAGAGAAGAGGGGGGGGTTTTGTTCTTTCATTTTTTGGCAGAGTGAGGAGTCTATTTTTAGGGAAAAAAAATTCATGAGCACTCTGGAGGAGAAAAAGAGAAAGAAATTAACACAATGAGAGTGGTAGAGTGAGGAGCTACTGTGATTAAGACAAGGACCTCTCTGGTTCTCTCTGGAGAAAAGGCAGAAGCCGAGTGTGAGAAGGTGTGAAGTGCAGGTCCCTGCTTCTCTCGGGTGCTCTTCATGGTGGTGTTCTTTAAGGTAAGAAGAATTCCTTATTGCTGTTATGGGTTTGTTTTCATGCACTGCTCGAATACATGTATTGCTGAAGATTGTGTTCTGCTGCTTGGGTTTACATTCTGTGTTTAGTTTATGCCGATAGGCATTATGAGGGAATATTGCTATGCTGAAATTAGTTTTGTTCTTGGTTTGGGTTCTGTCGAGAGACAATTTGAAGTTGGTACTGCTGTTCAATTTCTGCTTGTGAGGATTTCTATTAGTGATGAGGAACTGTCGGTTGCTTTGTTATTATGTTCTGTTGGTGATTGTTGTTAAACTGCCATGTGGACTTATACTCTGTATGTTTGGATTTTACTCTCTAATTGCTATGGTTTTAAGGATTATGCGAAGGGTATGCTCTGTTTTATTTTCTGATGGGTTTATTATTCAAAGATTGTTGATAAATGTTGAATGTTCTCCTCTGTAATTAATTAAATGGCTAAGTTGGAGTATATTGTGGGGTAGTTGTTATGTACTTTCTATGATTTGGAATGAAGTTGAAAATGATTATTCTCTATCAATTGTGTTTCGATAGATAAATATGCTCTATTGTTTTGTTCACCCTTTGGAATAATTTATGTAGAGTGATGAGTTTGTCTATGTTGTAATCATTATTTATGGCTCTATTGATTGAAATGGTCCTATGTGTATTTACTGTCTGTGCTAGACGATTTTAATGAGCTGTGAAGTGAAGAGGAATATTGAGTGTAAGGTTTTGTAAGTTAAGTTGGCTCTTTTATTGGTTAATTGGTTGATGAAAATAATTGGGCAAAAAATGTTAAGTGATAGGATATTCTGTTACGAAATGCATAAGAAATAACGGTATCAATGTTGGGGTGGGTTCTTAATTGGTAAATATTAGTGAATACATGTTATTGATTTGTAAAGGTATTAAGGAAAAAGAATAAAGTGGTAAATTGCATTGAAGACCGTCAGGTAAGTGATTAGTATGTGTTTTGGTCTTCCGGCCCTACATCGTAAGAATTAGAAATTTTATGCTAACTCTTTACTGCTTTAATAGAAAATTAATGTTGTTTACTGCTTTATTAGGATAGCCAGATATTGAGAATGTTTCATGAATTGTATTGCTGGTTACTGGGTGTTTATTAGAATTAGGTTCTTTTAATGATATGTTTAATAGATGAGCATGCTTAGAGATTATAGTAATATGATAGACTATATGCATTCACGAGCATCATGCATCATGGTTTTTAAAACGATACGAAAATAGTTTTCATCCATGATTTGAAAAGGAAATTGAAACAACACTTAAATGAATAAAACAGAATAATGAATTAAACAAAATAAATGTAAAAGAGATTAAATGAGATGTGAGCTTGTTGGTTGGTTTTCGGTTGGAGCCGAGATGGACCGCCCAATGGTTAGTGAGACCGTTTAAGCGTTGGAGCGCACGGCTACTAGTAGGCGGATGTTGTAGCCCAAGTCGCATGTTGTGTGTTGTAGCATACAACAGCTAGCTGAGCTTTCGGTCGAAATTGAAGCTACTATACGAGAGGTGTCAGGTCAGAGAAATGATATGAGAAAAATACGAGAAAAGATACGAGAAAAGATAACATAAAAGATAAGAGAAAAGATAACATAAAAGATAAGAGAAAAGAAACAGAAAAGATAACAAAAAGTAGAAATAGAAACATAAAAGAGACTTAAAGATAAAAGATAAAAGATAAAGGAAAGACGAAGACAGAAACCATATACGAATTTTAAAGTGGCACAATATGAGCATACAAATATTTTATTTATATCACTTACTGAGCGTTAGACTCATTAGTTTATGTCTTGCGATGTAGGTACACGCACGAGAATAGAAGAACCAATTAAGGAACGGTTGATTAAGGATTTGCACGCACGGATCTTATGGCTGGCTAGGCTAAAGGGAATTAAAATGAGAAATAATTTGGAAGAGATTTTTTAAAGTATTTAATTGTAAAAGAAAATAAGTTTATTTATTTCTGCTGTTAAATTGTAAAAGTCTTTTAAGAAAAGACTATAATTTATTACCGCTATAAATTGGACAAAGGTTTTAAGTAAATGATTTTTAACGATCGAGTTTTAAGAAAAGAATTTTGTTTATAATTTTAAAAGGTTTTTATGAAAGAAAAGACTTCTGCTGATTTTATAAAAATTTTTTTTTAAAATTTCACGCGATTTTCAAAATAAGAAAAATGAGGTAGTTACATTGTGATGCAAACCAAAGGTCAAACGCATGCAAGCATCATTTACCTGAAGCTCTTAGTGGAGTCTGTAGTATCCAACCTTTGTTCTAACTAATTACTTCCCTTAAAATTAGAAAAAAGAAGAATAGAGCTAATAGTAAGGAAAATGTGAAACTTTTATACTCTGTTTCAAAGTTTTAAAAAGAACTTCAATTATTTTGTCATTCATCACTCTCACCCTTCCAAAATACAAAGTCCTAATCGTAAAATACCTACCTTCAGCAAACTTAAGAGAGAATTTTTCCAAACCTCGTGGCTTAAGTGTGATTAGGCTTTCGACCCAATCCTTCGTATGTATAAATTGTCAAGTTTGAAGATCCTGCAAAAGAAATCGAGCAGATAACGCATCTTGAAATTATCGTTTCCTTATCAACCCAAGAATCAAATCATAACTTATGGATTCTATCAAAAATCATGTTTTGAATATGTTTATAGTTACAACGAACTGCTGTGGATGTCTGCTCGCATTTCTCCTCCAATGATAATCTGCCATATTTACATTTTACATTGACTTTCATGAACACCAACATTTACGTGGTCACCAACGCTTCAGTAGACACCAATATTTTTGTGGATACCTTATCCCGCAGAACTCTCTTAATTTATCTGCTAATTGCTATGTGCTACATACACTTCTTATTTCCTGGGTATCTTTCCCATGGACACCAACACTTTCTCGTATACCAATGTTTCTCAAATTTCAATACTTCCACAACATCTACTATTCCTCGTAGATGCCTTCGATCCAAACGATGACATTTTGCACTTTTCTTATCTACCAGGAACACGTTCCTTTCCGCAGATGCTCATCATAGTAGATTGAACAACGACATTTTTCCCATATGTTAATCCACTGTGGATTCGTGATGCACCAGCCGAAGAGATAAATAAATAACCTGTAAAATATGGGGAAGAAGTGTTGAAGAATTGGTTGAAGAAGTAGGATAATTGTTGAAGTATGTTAATCAACCAAAGGTGGCTGTTTTTTGACTTTGCGGTCGACTGGGTGGTTGATGTTACAGTTGAGCTGCTCAACCTAAAAGTAGGACATATTCAACTTTAGGATTCGGTCCCTGATTCGATCGTAGAATCTGTCGAGTTGGTCGACCTAATCTTGAGTTTCCTTATTTTTCTGAAATTTCAATTATGGAAGGTCCAACTTTGGAAACTTGTAACTCCTTCGTTTTAGAAGATTTTGAGCTAAATTTTAGACCATGTCTTCTTGGATGGAATAGGAAAATAACTCTTTAAGAACTTTGGAAATATTCTTCAAGAATCAAGAATTATGCTGAGAAGAAAATAGGTGATCGGAAATAAAAAGTAAGACAGCTTACACTCCCTTTTTGATGACTTTGCGAATGGAGACTTGATGGATGGTTGGACACCACTTCACACAACCTTTTTAAAGACTCAGATTTTTCTTTCTTAAAAAAAAGCGTGAAATTTAAAACTTTTCTTTTCTTTTATAAAATAGTGGAAAATCTCTTTTAAAATGCGATAAGAGTTCTTTTCTAAAAACTGAATTGTTAAAAATCATTTTTCTTATATTCATTATGAAAATCGTTATAAGTTGTGGAAAACTATAATTATAAAATCTTTTCTCAAAGCGTAACGGAAGCATAAATAATTCATTTGAGGAGTACTAAACAATTGTTACGTGTTAGTTACAAAACACTTTACTCTTTTTCTTTCTTTAGCCTAGTCAGCCATAAGTCCCGCCCGTGCAAATCCTTCATCAACTGCTCCTTCACCTATTCTTGTGCATGTACCTACACCACAAGCAAACTATGAGCCCTAAAACCCAACAAGAAATGAAATATGCAATATGACGTATTGTCTACCTCAATATGTCATAATGGAATCCGCCCAAACTATTTTTTACTAGAATTATATATATATATATATATATATATATATATATATATATATATATATCAACTCATACATTGAGTTGGGATATTGGAGGTTTCGCCGCAGGGAGGGTGGCTGCTAGTCGGCATCTAACCCTCTGGTAGACAGGCTCTCGCAACCCGACAAGGAAAGGGTATAATCTTGAGTCTCCCGTTAAGGCAGACAGGCTCTAGCATCCCGCTGAGGGAAGGGTATAATCTCGAGTCTACCTGGTTACGGTTCGAACCACCTCCCCACATCCAATTCCCCTTACATTATTTTCTTTATCTTTTTCCTCACACAAATGAATACCAACTCACACATGGCATTCCTATTAGTTTCTATTAATATGATGCATATCAATGAGATACGAGAATTACAACAATAAACAATTCAATCCAATCACCAAGAAGTTACAAATCTATAACACCAAGGGATTTCCAAATTATAAGAGAACAACAGCGATATTCAACATATTATCATACTTGAAATTTGGTAGAAAGATGACAGCTAATAAATAGCAAAATCATAGTGAAATAAGACGTGCAAATCATGCTTAGTTTTCTACAGAAATAACAGCGAAACATGCCAGATATTCAGCAAATAAAACTTGCGAATCATGCTTAATAATTATAAGGAAAACAACAGTGCTATATATATATATACGACGCCCTAATTGTGCATGGAATTCGCCGAAAGGCAACAACAGTATGTTTAACTCGTTAATCATGCTGGAAGACAAATTAAAGGCAAGAAACGAACCCAACGATCATGATCATTAACGGTCTAATATTCAATAAAATACTAGCAGTGCAAGATATATGAAATCACTATATTTTAACAGCAGAACAGGAGTTAACAGTCCATTACATGGATTATGACAAGGCAAACACTAATATATATAAATATAGATAAATATGCATAACAAATTCGCAATTTAGAATGCTTAACCAGCTGCATAACAAGTAAAATAAACCCCTAACTTATGAGAGTTAAACTGACAACACTACTCTAATTAATCAGCCAGAGAACGATGTAGTTTAAATCCACATGTTTATACACTAAACAACTAAACTAATAAAGTGGCTATGGGGCAGGGAACATAAATATGCAGGGTTATTAACAAAGAGCAATAGCATCTTCTAGCCAGCAGCAAGATACTCCAACATTGACTAAGAGATAATAAGGATTCACTGGAAATCACGAAAAGGAAAATCAACCAACAATTTATAGTTCTAATTTGACAAAGAACAACATTCACGTTCACAATATTATGCAGTGATTAAAAAATGGAATTTATACAGAAAAATCCATCATTATCTACTATCTACATATCAACGAAGGCAATAGGGTCCATTCACAACAATGTATATCAGTAACTCGTTAGGAAATTTCAACTGAACCAATATCAACAATCCAAGAAATATTTAAAGAAGACAATCCAGAAAACATCCCAAGATAACAATCCAAGAAACAACAACGACACTACTTGTGGTGTAGGGCCTCCACTGGACACCAACTTACTCATTTTCTTACCTTTCAGTTACCAACGGTTGAAGAGTTCCTACACAGGAAGAATTACAACAACGGGTTTCCAAGACCAATAGCTGCACACAACCCAGAAGCTTGTTTTAACTTGCACACTCTCACAAAACACCAAATATAACTCTCCCTTACTCCCACTTACTCAGTCGTTCTCTCTGTAACAAAACAATAGCATGATGACTACACCCACACCTCCATTTTTATAGAGCTAGAGACGAAGCTCCCCAGGAGAAGTGGGTGATGGACAGTCACCCACTTCACTGGAGGAGGGTCGAATGAGAGGGAGCCATGTAGAAAGCTCCCTATCTTCTTGAGGAAGGAATTTTCTTTAGAAGAGAGAGAGAAAACATCGAAGGGGGAGAAGAGAAATGACAGATAGAAAATGAGTTTCTCGCTTTAAGTTGGTTTTTCGATCAAAGGAGGCATTCGAAATCCTCAACCGCATATCGACCAAAATGTCAAAAATACAACTAGAGGTGGATTTTGGTCGAGACCTTCAACCGAAACATGCGACCGTATATCGACCAAAATGTCAACGAATTCAACAAATTCAAATCCTCCATGTCTGCACCTCGACCGCAATTCAACCGCAATGCTATCGAAAACCCAAAATGCAGTCATAAGTGCATTTCAGACGCAAACCGCCATCCCCAACCTTGACCTCGGTAAGACCAAAATGTAAGTGTGACCCGTAACACATTTTAGACGCAAAACTGCGACCCCGTCTTCGACCGTTATGAGACTGAAAACCCGAATTGCACAATTTCCATTAAAATTTCATACCATAATCACACCTAACAATTTTCTATACGCTTACATAGTATTAATCCAACGAAACACCATCTCGCAATATAATATATTTATTTCTCAAAATTCATTATATTGTAAAAAAGGGAGAAAATTATCGGGGTATTACTCCTTTCCCTAAGGAGTAGGGTTGCAGATGCCAATAAGAGAACTCACCCAACTCCAAGTGTGCTTAATCTTGTGATATGACTCACACAAGAATACTTTGGATGTGGCTCACCAAAGTGTTTGAAAAATGATTCTCTCCAATTTTGAAATAAGCAAAAACTTTTTTGTATTCAAACTCAAATCGTCTAAAATATAAGCATTAGGTGACTTTATATATCCAATTACAAAACATAAAATAATAGTATACTAATTAAGCAATAATAACCCTAATCGGCTCATAAAATAAGTTGTCTGATTTTCTACTTAATAGAAACTAGGTTAATGAACTAAAAATATATTAAATTAATATCTTTCTTTATTCCTTTCCAAGTCTAGATGTATTTGGTAGCTAATTCACATTGGTGCTTAGCCACTTGGATGGTTTCCATGTAGAGATTTCCTTGGTTTTCAAGCTTGAACACTTGGACTTTCCTTAATCTTTACTCTCTGTTTCGTGGGTTTTTGATATAGCAAATAAAGTCTAAATTTAGCAATCTAACTCATTCTAGAAAGCTTACGAAGTCAGCTACAATATTTATGAAGCACTCTATTTGAAATGACGTTGTTTTGAAAGACAGAAATTGTCAAACATGTGTCAGATGTCAGAAAGTAGACAGTTTTTAGAAAGTTTTTCTATTTCTCTTTCATTGCTCTTAAACTTCCTCCTATGTTTGACCTTGAATGACTCTATGATATTCTTTGAGGCTTGATTAATAATAGAATAGACCCATAGCTCATCATCCTCTCGGGTTGAAAAGGATTTGACCGCGAATCATATCTTGTGTCACCATATTCTTTATTACCGTAGAAAAAGGAATCATCTTGGACCGTCAACTTAGCAATATCTTTAATATCTCCATGGTTGTAATAAGGAAACAAATAATGATTAATATGGTAGGTTAACGATATTTCCATAAACCTCTTCCCATGCTTGAACAATAACTTGGATATACGATTTCCATTCTTTGCCTTTGAGTTAGAAATAATGTGGACCACAATAAGGATTGCCATAAACATAATCTTAAGAACTCCTTTAAGTATGTGTGGGCAAAGAATGATTTCTTCATAATATTCCTGAATTAAATTAGGAGATGTGTCATGGACCTTGAAATTTGCCTAGGCTATAAATTTTCCATGAATAAAATAAGAAAATAATCCTTGCATGATGTGGTAGGTCAATAATAGTAAAATATTCACAAACCACTTTCCATAATCGAACACTTGCTTAGGAATGTCATGGATGCCCCTTTGTAATTCAATGATTTCCATCAAAATAGTTTTGAGAATACCTTTATATATGTCTGGCCAAAGAATAATTTTTTGGTAACTCTTTAAATTGTTCTTCCCCCAATATAGCTTGCTAGATTCCCACCATGAGCTTTCCTTATTAGTGATTCTCTTTTAGCTTCTTAAGTTCTCTTTCCTCCACTATGATTTACTAGGTTTCCACCAAGAACTTTCCTTGCTAGTGGTTTTCGAAATCCATGAGCTGTCTTGCCATTTTTGGAAACACAATTTTTGAAATGGTGCATTGGCCACTAACTTCATCTTTCCCTTTTTGCATTTGATCATATAAGAGAAATAATCCAGCAATTTATTCTTGAGCAATGATGCACAAATAGGTAAGTAATAATGGAAACTATGAGATAAACAATTTGTAAAATCACCATCAACCTCATTGCCATAAGAGTTTTTCCATAGAATCAATTTAATGTCTTCATGTCATAGTAAGGTTGTCCATGAGATACAATAGATTTCCATGATACCAAAATAGTAATCAAATCCATCAAAATATTTGTCATCCTTATTGCCATAAGTGTGTTGCGAAGGGGTCATGTTAATGTCAAATGCCAAAACTTTCCTTAAGATGCAATATCTTCCTCTAGTTCCAATATAGCAATCCAATATCATCCTTGTTGTCATACGACTATCGCCAAATATCATCAAACAACCAAATCTTTCTCATGATGCAACAAGTTCTTTTACCCCCAAAATAGCAAGTAAATTTATTACCAAAATTAAACAAAATTGGTTATAATCCAATATGCATAGTCATGAATGAACTTCTACCAAAATTTATGAGAATATCTTTATTTCCATAACCAAAGATCATGCCACTAATGTAAAACTCTTTAATCCATTCAACTTTAAAAATTCACGTAATCAATTTATTCAATGGAGCATACCTCTTTGCTTTAAGCATAGTAGTTTCAATATGATTTTCCTTTAATGTTTCATATTCCATAATTGAGCACGAATTTGAATGTTTGTCATGCGTGTGCCACTTGTCATCAAGGCTTGGTATTTCCAAAAATATACTACTTGTACTCATCATATCACACAACAAGATATTAGTGAAGCTTCCATAAGAGAAATCAACCAAAGTTGTATTTACCCTATTGTCCTCTTTAGTTTTGGTTACTTGCTCTTCTTGACAATCTCCCTCTTCTAATTGAGGCTCTAAAGATAGTAATAACCATTCTTTGGCGTAAATAGTTTCTTCTTCAATTTGCTCAAGAGTACCTTCTAATATCTCATCACGGTCTTGTGCTTGTAAGGCCGGAGTGCTTGATATGCATGCTTCAAGTTTTTGTAACAATGCACTAATTTTAGCAAGTTGAGCTTGTTGACTTTCGAAAGAATTTTCATACCTTGGAAGTGGTGGTGGTGAGGGTAGAGCATACTTTTGTCTCTCAATTATTAAAGTCAGCTTGATCACATCCTCAAAGGTGTCATAAGGTTGTAGTTTAATACTATCTCTAATGTCATAGTGAAGTCCTTGGATGAACTTTGATATTGTTTTGTCTTCTGGCTCTTTCAAATCACATCTTGTTTTTAAGGTTTTGAACTTGGCAACATATTCTTTGACGGTGGTGGAATCTTGCTCAAGGCTTTTCAATTGATAGTAGAGTTCTTGTTTGTAATGGCTTGGAACGAACTTCTCACTCATGAGTCTCTTTAATAGAATCCAGGTCCGAATCTCTTCGCCTCTTTGTCTTCTCTTTGCACTAATATTGCTCCACCATATTCTTGTATACTCCGTGAACCCGAGTGTTATTAGTTGCACCTTCCTTAGTTCTGAAAATTTGTAACACTCAAATATTCTTTCCACCTTTTTCCACCAACTCATTATAATCGTGACCATTGCTTGAGTCATTGAACGGCAGGAGGAATACCCTGGGAATAGATGGTGGTGAATTTTCCTCGTCCAAAAAATAACTCCATGAGTCCTTTCGTCCCCTTGTCATTGTGTTAAAAAAAATAACATGGATCAGTATGATGTTTTAGCTCTGATACCAAATGATGCATCAGTGAAAAGGGTAAAGAAATAACATGCAAAATATGTGGAAGAAGTGTTGAAGATTGGTTGAAGAAGTAGGATAATTGTTGAAGTATGTTAATCAACCAAAAGTGGTTGTTTTCTAGCTTTGCGATCGACTGGGTGGTTGATGTTGTGGTTGAGCTGCTCAACCTAAAAGTTGGACATTCAAATTTAGGATTTGGTCGCTGATTCAGTCACAGAATCAGTTGAGTAGGTCGACCTAATATTGAGTTTCTTTATTTTTCTTGCAATTTCAATTATGGAAGGTCCAACTTTGGAAACTTGTAACTCTTTCATTTTAGAAGCCTTTGAGCTGAAATTTAGATCATATCTTATTGGATGGAATAGGAAAATAACTCTCCAAGAACTTTGGAAATATCCCTCAAGAATCAAGAAATATACTGAGAAGAAAATAGGTGGCTGGAAATAGAAAGTAAGACAGCTTGCACTCCTTTTTTGATGACTTTGCAGATGGAGACTTGATGGATGATTGGACACCACTTCACACAACTTTTCCCCAAGGAGTAGGGCTGTGAATGCCAATAAGAGAACTCACTTAACTTCAAGTGAGCTCGATCTTGTGATATGACTCACACAAGAATACTTTGGATGTGACTCAACAAAGTGTTTGAAAAAACATTCTCTTTAGTTTAGAAATAAGCAAAAGCTTTTTTGTATTCAAACTCAAATCGTCTAAAACATAAGCATTAGGTGGCTTTATATAGCCAATTACAAAGCATAAAATAATAATAAACTAATTAAGCAATAATAATCGTAATCGGCTCATAGAATAAGTTGTCTGATTTTCTACTTAATAGAAACTAGGTTAATTAACTAAAAAAATATTAAATTAATATCTTTCTTTCTTTCTCTCCAAGTCTAGATGTATTTGGTAGCTAATCCATATTGGTGTTTGGCCACTTGGATGGTTTCCATGTAGAAATTTCCTTGGTCTCCAAGCTTGAACACTTGAACTTTCCTTAATCTTTGCTCTATGTTTCGTGTGCTTTTGATATAGTAAATGAAGTCCAAATTTAGTGATCCAACTCATTTTAGGAAGCTTAGGAAATCTATTACAATCTTCATGAAGCACTCGTTTTGAAATGATGTCGTTTGAAAGCCAAAAATAGTCAAACACATGTCGAAGGTCAGAAAGTAGACAGTCTTTCTATTTCTCTTTCATTGCTCTTGAACTTCCACCTATGCTTGACCTTGAATAACTCTATGATATTCTTTGAGGTTTGATTAATAATAGAATGGACTTGTAGTTCATCAATTCGTTCCCTTCCACCGTAGATCCTCATCATTAGAGAATTACTTTAAGTCAACGACAACATTTCATTTAATTACTTATCTGTTATGCACGCATTCCTTTCCACGGATACGCTCCTTATCCTAATACAATGTTATCCATTGGACACCTTTCTTTACGCGGAAGCGTACACTTTCACAACCTCTTCGCAACCTCACTATCCATTGCAGACATATTCTTTAATATCGCGGACATTTTAAAATCCAAACGATGACATTTCTTCCTTGTTATTTATCTGCTTCTAGCGTATTCTTTTCCACAGATAAGACCTACCCACTCTTTTTCCCTAGTGTTTGTAAAGAGATTCCTAACATTTTGTTCGTTATAGGTGTTAGCCTAAATGTCGTAGACTTAGTTTATTTTGATGATGACTATTTTGATTGAAATAATAAGTTGTTTATTGATATTGTTCTTAATTGTATATTCATTATTTTTATATGTGTATTTATTGAAAATACCCTCAAAATGGGTATTTAAGTGTACTAACATGTTTATCTAAGTCCATGTAGTGAATACATATTATTTCGAGACTTAGGAAATTCAAAGAAAGTTGAAGGAGCTGTTGTGGTCGAGGTTCACTAAAGAAATGGTCGACCAAATCTGGAATTTGGTCTTCTAGTCGTGACGTAGTCGAAGGTCTGGTCGAGGGATGCGACCGAAACATAACACAAAATGCTCCTGAGTTTTTTGGTTGAGAAGCAGTCGAAGCCGCGGGCGAGGTTGGTGATCGAAAAGCATCACAGATTGGTCTGAGAGTTTTCGGTCGAGATGCGGTCGAATGTTGCAGATGAGATGCGACCAAAAACATGGACAAAGTGCTTCTGGAGTTTTGGTGTCATTTTTCGGATGCAGTGCAGTCGAAGTTGCAAACAAGATAGGCAACCAAAAAAGTTGATAATTTGCTTCTAGATTTATTCTGGCATTTTTTTCAAGAAGCGCGATCGAGGACCCGGACAAGATCTACAACCAAAAATGTAAATAGAGCGCTCCTAAGTTTTTCAATCAAATTAGTGGTCGAGGTTCCGATCGATACATGTGACTGAAAATGCACATCAGACACAACAGCTAGTTTCTCACTGTTCGATGTGGTCGATCAAAAAGAAGTGGTGGATCGAATATTGTCGGTGTCTATAAATAGAAGCACTTTGAAGCTCAATTCAACTAACGAGAGAAGTAGCAAAGCTCTGCTGAAATTCATACTCAACTTCTCTATAATTTTAGTGAGCTTTTAAACCTACTTTCCCCATCCTTAAACTTGATAGTTGTCAATTAGGAGAATTCGGATTTAGATTGTTCTAACAATTCCTCAATCTTTGTACTCCATTGTAAAGGGTGACGCTCTCCGAATTCGTCAAACTAGGGTGACGCCCCGTAATAGTCTAAAGAAAAAGGTGACTCCCTGAAATAGTCAAGAAAAGGGTGACGCCCCAGAATAGTGAAAGGCTAACGCCCCATAATAGTCATTGTAAAGGTTTGTTTGACACCTATAAGTTAATCGCTGTCAACTGGGGAGGTTGGGCGGTTAAGGATCTCCAAGTGAGGCTTGGAGCGTGGACGTAGGCGTGGTTGCCAAACCGCGTTAACAAACGTGTTTGCACTCTCTCTAACCCTTCTCTCTTTACTTTTATGCATTGAGTTATTATTTGTATGCAATAAATCATATAGGTTGTTAGAGAATTAAATATCGCATGAAAACGATTAATACGCCTAATTCACCCCCACCCCCCCCCCCCCCCTTTCGTCTTAGGTTCATATCGATCCTTCAATAGATTTCAACAATTTCATGGACTTTGTACCGATTATAGAGAAAAGTGCTCATGCTGGTAAGAAGAGAAATCATTGTCGAGGTAGGGATTTCTATATTGTACTACATATGCGTCATGGTTTTCAAAACCTCTATTTTGTGAGCTATCATACGTACAACCCGACGTGTCCTATTTTACAGCACCTCTATTTTTATATTATATGTACGCTAGTTTTATTCGTTTACTTTACATGTGTATTGTATTTCATTTTATTGTTACATATGATGGACCTCCTATTGTTTTGAGTAGTATTGGGGCAAAAAAAACATGAGGTTATCTTTGTACATCTTATGTTGCGTGAAAGTATTTTGTTTGTATGATACTATTGGGTAATAAGACAATAACGACTTGTCCTTGGATTCGAATCTCTAAACTTGGTCAGGGTGTTTGTTTTTAAGATTGATACACGTTGACTAGTCTTCAAACAATATTTTCTTTTTGTCTCATGTGACAGACTGGATCTATGGATCATCGACATTCGTTTACATGCCTTGTGGGCAGTTGATGTGTTAGGATTCATGAGTGATCTTCTTTTCACTAGGATAGTTTTCTATGAAAAAGAGTAAATACATATTTTATTTATATATGCCTATGTATGCAACCAAGCTTTCAATGTCGGCCTCACTAATGGTTCATGGAGCCAATTTTATTAGAAATGATAAAAAGATTTTGATGAATGTAAATCAATGAACAATATTTTTAATTGGTTCATGGTTTTCAAATGAAATGATAAAATCAATTTTTCACGCATTAGAGTATAGTATAGGTTTTTCGCTCAGTTAATCATTCACCCAAACGAACTTCTTTCTTCCAAAGTAAGAATCAAGGTGGCCATGAATAGCAGTCACGGTGAAAACCCTTTTTCTCTGTTCTTTATTTTTCTAGTGTTCTATTTCTTTCCTTTAGTGAAGATTCCTTGTTATTTGTGACTTGTAGAATTATGTGAATGATATTGTTAAATTCTATTTTTCTACATGACACTTCCTCTTTATCTGTATTGTACTATTTTTCTAGTAAACACTCTGTAGACATCGGCCTAATCCTTGTGAACTATGACTCTAATTATGTTTAAGTTTTTCGCTGTAAACTGAGCATTGGACTGAGCAATTGGGTTCTATTTAGAGAATTGGGTCGTTCGTCTTCAGATTGTTGTGGTCCAAAATTTACATTTAGAGAATTTGAAACAAACTTTAGGGTTATGTTTACTTGTAGCATCGCATTCTTAATTTACCGGATTATATTTATGACTATGCAAGATAAAGTTTGAATCATACCAGCATTAAAATTAGTCACTAACATTTCTCTGTGCGCTTTAATGGAGGAAGAGATTAATGAACGAAAAGGAAATACCTTTTCAATTATTAGTATTACAGTATTAATGAATATTAATTTTCACCAAATAATCGATTTTATAGAGATTCATGGTTTTGAATAAATACTTAATTATCTGTTTAAATAATTAATTATATTGTTTTATTATGTAACTATTTTAAATAAAATAAAAAATTCTTCTCTTAAGCTGTTCTTTTATTGATTTGTTATAGTGATCAATAATCTAAACTGAATCATTATGATTCTTAATTGAGACTTTCTTAACATATATATTATTTTCTTTTTTTGAAAACCAAACTATATAAAATAAAATATTTAATAAATAAATCTTATCCAATTGACAAATAGATTAAAGTATTATAAGTAAAAACCATTAAATATGTTAGTTTCTCATTTAAATACAAATCTTTACGTAACTACCAATATCTCCCTAAAAAATTAATTTTTTTTAAACTAAAGCAAATGAGTTTTTAAATATTATAAAATTCCTCTAACTCATATTAATTTTCCTCATAATGTTGAGATAAATGAAAATTTAAAAATTAAATCTCAAAAAAAATAATTACACGTGGAAATTAAAAAAAAACAAATCTGCCGGCTTGGTCAAGAAAATCCATTACAAGAAAGACTGAAAACCGTCAGATTCACACTAAAATTCTTGTTTTCTGCTAACTTAGTTTGAGTAATATTTTAAATAATTGTGAAATTTAATGGGTATATTATTTTATTAAATATAGTCATAATAATTATTACTATTTTTATTTTTAGTAAATGTTTTGATCGATATGATTGGTGGAGCATATTCTGTATGATCCCTGAGCCTTCTCATAGTAACAAGAAAGTGACATCACCCATCATCTTCGAGAGAAATCTTGACTGAACCAACGCCTTGGAATAAAAACAATTATACATATATATTATACATAAATTGTAATTTTTAGGTGATAGACATGAAGGAATATACTTCATTTTTTAATTAAAACAAATGAAAGAACACATTCAGCAAAATCATGATTTTAACTTGTGCTGGGGACTAAGAGTAATATTTGGGAAAAGTATGGAGGCATACTCCTAACATGAATTGATCATCTAACTCAACGTAACTCAACTCAAGGTTAACCGATAAATTCATGTTCAGATTGGTTCACAAGACCTTAAATCACTCTTTTATTATTTTAATGACGAGTCTAAGCTTAATTATGCTTAACTTTAGTTTACATATAGACTTATTTCTAAATGATGGGTCGACACCCTCAAACATTGTGTAATCAACGTTGAAAATGCCTTGTTGAATTAAGTTTTGCTTAGTTAGCCTCACGACCTAGGTATTCTAGTGTTATAGCACAATCGAAACATTTAATCTAGACAAGTCAATGGGCAATGGACTTGACCAATGGTCCAAAATTGACCAGCTAGACCTTACACCATTATATTTTTTTATCAAGATTGTTTTGGATAAAAGCCTAGGTCAAGACTCATTGGATTAGACCTAGATTGAATCCATGTCTAATTTCTGGGTACTAGGACAACCCAATTTGGTAATGTGATACCTGCTATTTTAACCAGAGAGGAAATTCTGAATTTCCTCCCCCCATCAGTGAGAGCATTTCAGAAATGGAAAAGAAAATTTCTTCCTTTACTTTTCTTTTCCTTGCGTTAAGACTTCTTTCCCAATCTCTTTGTCTCACTCTTCCTACCTCTTGCTCTCCTTGCCTCTCGCTCTCTGTCTCCCACCTTAGAATTTCTTGTTTCTATGCAAAAATTCTGTATGCATACAAAATCTTGATTGATGAAATTTGTGAGAGTTTCTTGGTGAGTTTTAGAGGTGGATTCTGAAAGATCGTATGCACGCCTATAGAGGGGAGTTAATATAGTGTTCTAACTTTTTCGTGCGATATTTAAATTACTATCCTTAAGTGATTTACCACAAAGAAATCATACAATTAAAAGCATAAAGTAAAGAGTAAGGGATAGAGAATTGCACAAGATTTGTTTACGCGGTTTGGCAACTCACCTACGTCCAAGCTCCAAGATTCCACTTAGAGATCTACTAACTAATGGACTTACAGGTGTCAATTAAACCGTTACAAAGACTAATTTTAAGGGTGTCACCCTTTGACTATTTTAGGTCGTCAACTTTTGACTATTAACGGGGCGTCACCCGTTGATTGAACTTACGGGCGTTCAATCGTGCCGTTGACTATTTTGGGGCGTCACCCTTTATATGACTAATTCTTAGGATATCACCCTTTACAATTTTGCACAAGTTATTTGGAAATAATAAAACCAAATCAAATTAGTCTAAACCCTCCCAAATTGAATTCTCAATTTTGGGGTTAGGGAGAGTTGAATTTACAATACTCACAGTGTATTAGAATTGAGTTTGGAATTCGGCAGGGTTTCGCCTCAATTCTCGGGTTCGTTACGGAGCTTGGAATGCCTCTTTTCTTTTATAGAGCTGCCCATTTTCGATCGACCCAAACGTTTTGGTCGACCACAAATAGTCGTTGCACATTATGCCGTTAAAAATTCGACCGAAATCTGTCCATTGTGCAAAACTGGACTTTTTGCTCACCTTCCTTGATCGCTCCTCGACCGCTATTTTTCCAAAAAACACTTGGAGCTCACTGTTATGCTTTTTCGGTCGCGTGCTTTGTCTGAAAAATTCGACTGCTATTCGACCGCAAAGTGGCCAAATCTTTACAGATTCAAAATTGCCTTGACCGCACTGCGTCCGCAAAGCCCCCCAAATCTTACAGATTCAAATCTTCCTCGACCGGGTTTGACTGTACTTCGACTGCTACTCGACTGTTAGACCAAAACCCAGTTTTGGTCACATCCTCTCGTCCGCAGTCCGACCACAGCAACTCCAATTCATCCCTTTAAAATATTCTAAGTCCCAAAATGATATGCAACACTACATAAACTTATATAACATGTTAGCACATTAATAATACTTATTTTGAGAGTATTTCTAATAAATACAGATATAAATATAAGAAAGAATAATATCCGAAAAATATATTATACAACTTATTGATTTCATTACATTAAACAATATTTAGTCATTATCAAAATAAAACTTAGCCTAACAAAAAGGCTAACAATCTCCCCATTTTTTATGATGACAAAATCCAATAAGCTGATTATATCTAAACTTAATCATGTGCATGAAATATTGCATAATAGATTTCTTTCCTTTAATTTATGCAATTTATCAACCTTTACATTTATGCATATATGCTATTTAACACTCTCCCATTTTAACGATGTATAAATAATTTCTCACCCATTCACAACTTATGTACTTCTCCCCATTTTTGTCATAATCAAAAAACAATCTATGGGGAGGGGAGTCTCAACAATCAAAGTTATCCAAACAAATTATTCTTCACCCTTTTAAAAAATCTTCACAAAGGTTCGCAATGAATAGATATTAGACATGCAATTCTATTTTTGTGGTCAATGATCAAAAAACAAAGTAATACAAACACAATCAAAATTCATCAAAAATATTGTCCCCCTTTTTGTCGTTAAGCATATAGACTCATTTGAGGGAAATCTCTAAGCATTCAATTTAAATTTAACCTTTAAGAAGGATATTGAAGATTTACATTTAAAACCAAAACAATTTTTCAAAAATTGATACCAATTGTAAATCAAATTAAGTTTTCAAAGAATGATACCACATGTTGATTCAAAATTAACTTCAAAACAAATTTCCAAGAGAGATACCAAAGTTTAAAATCAAAATATCAATCCAAATATCTCTCCCCCTATGTTAATCACACAAACAACCTATTGGGGATATAACACTTTAAAACTTTTACTCTCCCCTTTTGAGCAATAATAAAACAACTTATACATTTCTCCCCCTTTAAACTTATCACCTAGCATATAAGAGGGAAACAAAAAATAAGAGAACCATCCAATTTGAAAAATCAAAAGATACTAATTATCAAAAATATTGGATAAGTTCAAGTTGAAAACCAATTTTCTCCCACTATCTCTATGCACAAAGTCAAATAGTTGGGAATTATCAAATGATACCAAAAAAGTAAAATCCTTAAAAGATTATACCAATTGTAGAGAAAATAATTTTATTAATACCAAAACAAAATAATTTTATAAATGATACCAATTGAAAGAAAAATAAGTCCAATGATACCAATTGTTGAAATGATACCAATTTGTCAAAATTTAAGCTGGAAACAATTATTGATACCAATTTAAAGATTTGAAGCATTAGAAAAATTAATTATCCCAATTGTAGAAGTTTAAACCAAAAGCAATTATCGATACCAATGGAGAGATTTCAAACCAGTAGAGAATTATTGATATCAATTTTGAAAATCAAATACACAAACTCTTCTCTTTTTAAATCAATAAATCAAATTTTTTTGGGGAAATAGTCCAAATCATCAAAATCAAAAACAATTTTGTATTCCCCCTCCCTAAAACAATGATCAATATACAATCAATGGGGAAAATAAAAGTTTAAGCCTAGCGAAAACAAAATCATCAAGATTAAAACAATTATATTTTTCTCCCCCTAAATCAATTAACAATATTCAATCTATGGGGAATTCCAAGAATAAAACAAATCAATTGTCTTTAAAACATTTATCTCCCCCTTTATCATCAAGCAAATCCAATCCTATGGGGAAACACAATTTAACAAAATCAAAACAAGAATCTCTAAACAATTTTAATTTCTCCACTTAAATCAATGATGAATATAAAAACAATGGAGAAATTATCAAAGTTTAAGCTTAGCAGAAGCAAATCATCAAAATTAAAATTTAACATTCAAACAAGTTAATAAACTCTATACAAGTCTCAACAATTCTATTTTCTCCCCCTATTTCATAATTCAATTCAATCCAAGGGGAGAAATACAAATATTCTGAAAAAAAAAGCAAAACAATTTAGTCCAAACAATTCAATAACTTGTACACTTAAGACTACCAATTGTTGGAACCCAAATCTCAAGGAAGAATTATACCAATTCAAGAATTATGCAATTACAGGAATTAAAATCAAGAATTTCACACTATGCAAACTATCAATTCAATCAAACAAAAAAATCCAATTAACAAAATTGTGTTCCTCCATGAAAGTATTTCCATTTTTACCAATTTGGAGGCAAATTTCTTGAGGCTTCTCCTTTTTTATTTTAGATACTCCATCATCAAAAACCATTAAGATCATTGGGAGTACCTCCAACCTACAATAAAGTCAAGTAACTTTCTTTGGTACCCAAATCTTTTTGGGTCATTTTGTTAGAGGTTTGGTTCCTTTAGAAACTCACACAAGTTTAGAATTCAAGCTACTAGATTTGAATTAGTATTAAATTTCAAAGGACAAACAAATGATTTATGCCCTAAACAATTGCAAGAATTACAAGTAGTGGGGCTAACAAAGAAATTCGTATAATTCTTCTTTTTAGCAAAGGGTTCATAGCCAATTCTGGCTTTATCAAACGTAACCCTTTGCTTACCTAAGAGCATATTAAAATTTTTAGCGCCCTTAGTGAATTTAAGCACTATAGCATTTAAATCATCATTTTTCAACTTCAAATCACTATTATCAAATTTAAAAGTTTTAATTGTAGCATTCAAAATATTATTCATGCTCTTCAACTCAATAATTTGATCCTCAAAAGATCTAGTCAGTTTGCATGCTTTTTGATTAAATTATTATTCTCCTTTTACAACAATTTATATTTATCTTTGAGATCATTAAGACTCTCTAGCAACTCATGTAGTAAATCATTATCATTATCACTATTAGAATCGGAATCACTAGAAGATGTTACCTCGTTACCTTTGACCATGAAGCATATGTGGGAGACTTCTTCAATTTCGAAAGTGGACTCCTCGCTATCATCTCATGTGGCCTTTAGCGCTTTCTTCTTTGAGGCTTTATATTTTCTCCTTGCCTTAGGGCATTCGGTAGATAAATGTCTGGATTTTCCGCACTCATAGCATACAAAGCCCTTTTTCTTTTCATCCTTCTTTCTTTGAAGGCACTTATCCAACTTCTGGGTGAGCATCTTCAATTTTGCATCAATGTCCTCCTCATCTTCAGAATCATCCTCATCACCGGAATCATCTTCGTCTTTGACACTTCTGGAGGCTTTGAAAGCTAGGGGCTTCAAAAGATATCCCTTCTCTTTCTCTTTCTCCTCCTTGTGACTTGGAAGGGTGATCTCGAGCGTCATTAGGGAACCGATGAGTTCCTCCATCTTCAAGGCCTTGAGATCATGAGCCTCTTGTATAGCGGTCACCTTTAGAAGCCATTTGCTCGGTAGACACTTAAGAATTTTACAAACCAACTCTTCGTTGGGATATTCTCTACCAAGCAATTTTAAACTATTAGTAATGTTAGTGAAGCGTGTAAACATTGAACTAATAGTTTTATCCTTATCCATACAAAACAATTCATATTCATGGATGATTACTCAATTTATTTTCTTTAACTTGATTAGTGCCCTCATGTGTAACTTCAACCAATTTCCAAATATCATGGGCACTATCACAACTTTGAATCATATTAAATTCATCAACATTTAAGGCACAAAACAAGAGATTTATAGTTTTAGCATTTAAGCTCAATTTTCAAAAATCAACATTATTGTATTCATCATCCAATTTAGGAACATCCAATCCATCTACAACTTTAAGTGGAATATAGGGTCCTTTCAATATAACTCTCCATAGTTCATAGTCAATATATTGAATGTAAATTTTCATCCTAGCCCTCCAACAACTATAGAACCAATATGTATCAAATAAATTCTAACAAGAAATTTATCCCAAAAATCCAATCAAGTCTATCCAAATAAATTTCTACAAGAGAATTTACATAATATGCACAACATAGACAATATCTCACATGAAAAATTTTAATACCCCGCTTTAATACCAATTGAGGGATCGTATGCATGCCTATAGAGGGGGTGAATATAGCATTCTAACTTTTTTGTGCGATATTTGAATTACTATCCCTAAGTGATTTACCACAAATAAATCATAGAATTAAAAGCATAAAGTAAAGGGTAAGGTATAGAAAATTGCACAAGATTAGTTTACGCGATTCAACAACTCGCCTACGTCTACGCTCCAAAATTCCAATTTGAGATCCACTAACTAATTGACTTATAGGTTTCAATTAAATAGTTACAAAGACTAATTCTAAGGGTGTCACCCTTGAACTATTTCGGGTCGTCAACCTTTGACTATTAACGGGGCATCACCCTTTGATTGAACTTACGGGCGTTCAATCGTGTCGTTGACTATTTCGGGGCGTCGCCCTTTATATAACTAATTCTTAGGGCGTCACCTTTTACAATTTTGCACAAGTAATTTGGAAATAATAAAACCAAATCTAACTAGTCTGAACCCTCCCAAATTGAATTATCAAGTTTGGGGTTAAGGAGAGTTGGATTTACAATGCTCACAGTGTATTAGAATTGAGTATGGAATTTGGCAGGGCTTCGCCTCCATTCTCGGGTTTGTTACGGAGCTTGGAGTGCTTCTCTTCTTTTATAGAGCTGCCCATTTTTGGTCGACCCAAGCGTTTTTGGTCGACCGCATATAGTCGTTGCACATTGAGCAGTTAAAAATTCGACCGTTGGGAATCTATCCGTTGTGCAAAACTGGACTTTTCGGTAGCCTTCCTTGACCGCACCTTGATTGCTATTTATCTGAAAAACACTCAGAGCTCACTATTCGGCTTTTTCAGTCGCTTGCTTCGTCCAAAAACTTCGACCGCTATTCGACCTCAAAGTCGCCAAATCTTTACAGATTCAAAACTACCTCGACCGCACTATGTCCGTAAAGTCTCCCAAATCTTCCATATTCAAATCTTCCTCGACCGGGCTCGACCACACTTTGATCACTACTTGATTGATAGACCAAAACCTAGTTTTGGTCGTATCCTCTCATCCGCAGTCCGACCACAACAACTCCAATTCATCCCTTTAAAATATTCTAAGTACCAAAATGATATGCAACACTACATAGACTTAGATAAACATGTTAGCACATTAATAATACCAATTTTGAGGGTATTTCCAATAAGACGGATATAAATATAAGAATGAATAATATCCGAAAAATACATTACACAACTTATTGATTTCATTACATTAAACAATATTTAGTCATCATCAAAATAAAACTTAGCTTAACAAAAAGCTAACAGATTCTGAATCTGATTACACTCCTCGAAAAGTCATTGTTTTTCCTTTTCCGTAATTTCAATTTTTGGTAGAAACCTTGAATTTTTATGCAAAAATTGGAATTGTTGATTGAAGGTTTAGTGAACTACCTTTGGTGTGAGTTCGAAGAAGGTGAGTGTCAAGTTTTTGTGTTGTTTGATTAGAGTTTTCAGTGGTTGGAAATTAGAATCGGAGGCATAAAAAATTTGATTTTTAACTCCTGTTTTACTCCTTGTAGTTGGCGATTTTGAGCCTATATTTTTTGGAGTAATTTGTTGTTTGGAATCTTAGGGATTTGGGCATGTGAAGTCTAGCCTGGATGGTCAGAAATCTCTACAAGAATCGGCAGGCATTGTTAGGGAAGATCATGTCAAGTCGAGGCTGAAATGGTGTAGAGCTGGGACTCGGACCCTTCAAGGTCACGAGCTCAGGTTCTGCTTTGGCTGCGGATCTAGCATGTTGGGACGCAACCTAGAAACCATTATATATATAAAGATTTAATATAACAAATTCTAACTAAAAAATTGGCTATTTTATTTTTTGGATAGTACCAAAATTATAGTTTAAAAATCGTGGATCTTTGGATTTTGGGCATTGGTTAGTGGTAGACTCACTTTAAGGTAGAGATTTAATTTTATGTACAACATTGCATTATTTTCTAAAAATAATATGTTAAGACGTATCTCATATAAAATAGGGGTGTGCAAACTCCAGTTTGGTTCGGTTTTGAGGTGGAACCGAACCAAACCATAAGAGTTTCGGTTTGGCCTTTGCCAAACTGAAACCGAGTATTCGGTTTTTCAGAACCGAACAAGAATAGAACCAAAATTTTGGTTCCAGTTTCGATTCGGTTCCGATTTTACCCTATTTATTTTCAATTGATTTTCTTATTCTGAAGATTTATTCTATAACTCCCTTACTCACTACCCTTGTGACGACATCTCCAGTTAGTGCGGCAAGGGATGTAACAACTAACATCTCCAGATCATGCCAAACAAACATTGATAAACAAGGTGTTGCCCATCAACCATTTTCACCCAATATTTAGAAAACTAAAGTGGAAATAAAGCAAATCAATAGCAGAATCAAAACGTGAATCAGAATCAAAACCATTTTCACAAGAAATTGTAAAAATTAATCAATCAATCACCGCAATCAGAATCAAATTTAGATTCAAACAATCACAGACTCACATCAATTAGAAAGAACCAGATTTACCAAACAATCTGACTAGAGCCAGAGAGGGAGAGGCGACTGGCGAATGGCAGCTGAGAGGGCATAGGAGACTCCAACATCAACCGAGACGGCAACGTGAGGACGAGCGATGTGAGTTTTTGAAGCAAAACAACAACTATGTCTTCTGCAATTTGCGAAGATGAAAGATGAAATGTAGATGAAACGACGATGGGTGGAGTGGTTTAAGCGAACTAATTTTCGGGGTATCGGTGGAGTAGGCGAGACGCTAAAGACAAAATAAGGAGAATCAAAGACGAAACAAGGAGAGTCAAAGAAGAGACGAACGAGGAGAGACAAATAGACAGCGCCCAACGAAAGTGCAGAACAAGAAGCAGAACAGTCAAGCCCTAAAGCCTAAATGGCTATGCGGTTTGGTTTCAGTTTGTCGATTTTGAGAAACCAAAACTGAAAACCGAACCGAAACATCGAGTTCTTACCAAAATGAACCAAACTTCAGTTTTTAGGTGTGGAAAACCACACCGAATGGATCAGTTTCAATTTGGTTCTTTGGTTCCGGTTCGGTTTGCACACCCCTACTATAAAAGGATGTATCTATTTTATGGCTTGTTAGATTTTTATATTAGATATAGTTTTTCATTACACATTTAATTAAATATGCATATAAAATTTAATAGATGAACTTGATTGTGTAAACTGAGTTTGATCCACCCAATTTGGGGTTTTATTGTATTTTATACACATTTGACCATGATATGATGTATTCGTTTGTTGTTAACTAGAGTAATAAGACAATTGTATGTGTTGTGTCATGGATGTAAGACCTTAAACTTGATTAGGATTTTTCTGTAGCTATCACGATCACTGAGCATCACTACTGTTATCTTATATGTCTATGACATTGTATACCTGGAGTCCGCAAGTGACTCTATTTTAATTGGGATTTTATATAGTACAACAAAATCTATTTTAATTACTTACCACATTATAGTGGGTTGTTGTAAACATGTGTTCTTCTGTACAACTTTCTAAAATGAATTTATGAAACATCATTTTAATGACCAAACATGCTTAATCATTGTTTTAAACTTCGTTACGGAATATAAAACTTTAGCTCTATTGAGTTTAGTAAACTCATCCCAAATGACTTCCCCTTTTCAAGACTTTAGCAACAGGATTTTCAATTGCTTACTCATAAGTAATTTTGGCGAATAATTTTTTCAAGCTTTTTAATAATTTTTATTTGAGAGTTTTTTTCATGAGGTTAGGTTTTGTTAAGGATATTTGTAAGCCTTTAATTTTAATATTTTATTTAGCAAATTTATTTTAGATTTATATTACCATATTATCTCAATGTCACTTGTTAGAACTATTTAGCCCTTGTTTTATCGGACCAAAGCTTTTAAATAAATTATTAAAACTTATGTTGCTAATTAAGACAATTAAAGTAAAGGATCAAAGGTTCTTTAGGACTGAGTCGTTCCCCATTCTGTCTTTGTTCCCTTGCATGCCACGACAAAAATTTTAGTATCAGAGTCAAGTTACCATCTTGAAAAGTGATATCAATACGATAGATACTGTGGTAATATACAAGAATTCACAAATATTGTGCCTAAGGACATATTATAACCTATCCCGTAAATTGTTTTGGTTTTCAAAAATACCTCTAAGAAGAGCTCTTAGAAACCGTACTCATGGAGCACTTTCTGTGCATACGGCTGAGTCGCAACTACTAATCCTCTTGTAACCATGACGGATGTGGTACAAAATTTGTCCCGAGATAGTGGTAATTAGGACCTTAAGACTCGTTGTATGAATTTCTTTATGCAATTGAGACATATGAACTTGTTGGGGTTTGTGGGCGAAGTGACCCTGTGAATGCTAAAAACTGGTTGAAGGAGATGCAAAAAAATTTGACCACTATTGGAGTTCTGACATAATATTGGGTTGGATTTGCAACCTTCTATTTCTATAAAATGGCCAAAGTTTGGTGGAAGTCTCTAAAATTGGACTACCCAATGGAGATGATGACTTGGACCTAGTTTGAGATGATTTTCAGAGACAATTACTACAACGTTGGCCATCCTTAGAATATGATCAACGCTTATTGCAACTCGAAGCAGGAGAGTCTTACTGTGTTGGAGTGTTATTCTAAGTTTATGGAGCTATCATAGTACATCAGAGAGATGGATTCAATTGATAAGATGGTAGAGTTGAGAAAGCATCTGAGGCTTAAGATTCGACATGAATTATCAGTCATGGAGTTCAGTTCTATATCTGACATGGTTGTTGCTGCTCCGAGAGTTTAAGCTTATTTGGTTTAAAAATTTAATGAGTATAAAGGAAAGTCGAACAAAGAGCTATAAGTGGGTGGCAAGATGACCAAGAAAGATCAAAAAATAGGTCAAGTGATTTAGTTCGCGATTCGGTTCTTTTGGACTGGGTCGTTTCACGTTCTGTCATGGATCCCTTTTGGGTTGTGACACACTTAAGAGTGGATCCAGTGGATAATCCAATTACACTCCTTATACTAGTGGGTGCTCAAACCCATATGTTTGTTGTACTAGTGGGAAGCCTGGACATTTGAGAATGAACTATCCAGTGAATCCTAGCACTTGTATAGTCAACTCCTATTTGACCTGGTTTTGAAGCTAGCAAAAGATTTTCTGGGAAAAACCAACGTAGTTATTCTAGACCTCATACCTTTACTCCACCACAACCAGTTGATTATAGGCTGCCATTTCAGCAACAATATCAGCCTACTAGTATCAACTTTCAAAGGTTTATTGGATACCAACAGAGTTATGCATCTAGTACCCCTCCTGTAGGATCTCCTAGTTAGGTGGCTAGAGCTACTTCTAGTTCATCGAGGGGTGGATTTAGTGGTAATAAGAAGGAAAAAGAGAAGATGACTAACTAAGCTTATGCAGTTTCAGAATCTGAGCCTCTTGATGATCAGACTCTAGTAAGGGTGTCATTGATGGTACGATTTTCCTATTTAATACAATTGTGCATGTATTATTTGTCACTATTGTTATGCATTCGTTTGTTTTTGCATCTCTTGTTCGTGTTATGGGTGTGATTATAGAAAAGTTAGAAAATCACTTGATTTTGATTATCCCTATGAATAAGAGACATGAGATGTTTCTTGTTGTCCGATCTGCTGCCCTTATTGTTGGTGATCACGAACTATCGATTGATCTAATAGTTATATATATGAATTAGTTTGATGTAGTCTTTGGTATGGACTTGTTAAGCTAGTATAAGAGTAAAATCAACTGTCATCGAAGGAATGTAATCCTTACATTGGAAGATGAAAAGATTATGATGCATCTACGGAATGCCCATATGTTTCCCATTGACCCTATACTACGAACTTGTTTGGGTGGTTAGAGGAGATTGAAGGTTTACGGGAGTGTTTTTGCTATAAGTGGTAATCTTGTTACGATCAGACAAGATTCTAAGTTATCAATAGTTTGTGAAAGATCGAAAATAGCCTAAAAATGGGGTGAATTTGGTTTTTAAAAACTTTTTTGTGTGATTATCAATTTCTATAATATGAAGTAATTTAATACAATTAATGGTCAAACAAACACAATAGTAATGGGCAACAAGAGAAATGATAAGAGATACAAAACCGAGTTGTTAACGCGGTTCGGCAAAGCATGCCTATATCTATGCTTCAAGGCTCCCCCTTGAAGATCTATTCACCTCAACTGTTCGAGTTACAATTGATTGAACTTCACGGGCGTCAATCCAACTGTTACAATAATTGATTCTTAGGGCGTCACGCTTCTCATTCGATTACAAAAATTTTGAAATAGAAGCTAACACTTCACAATCAACTCTCAAATAGTAAATCTCTATTTGTGCATGTGAGAGTTTAGTATTTGCTCTCTTTTCGTAAGCTAGAATTCAAGTAAAAAATTCAAAAGCGTTTGGGTATTATTCTGATGTGCCCCGAGAACCCGTCACTTGAGCCCGAGCCAAGGGCTCCTTTATTTTCTAACTTTTTATTTATTTTGTAGGTTTTTGAATCCAAATAAACAAGGAGGAGTGGGCATTTGTACTA
>CM039483.1:5955273-6071832 GCA_022433065.1 Begonia loranthoides
ACCAAGTTCCAGTTTGATCTCACGCACAAATTGAGAGTTAAGTTTGATTGATTGTTGCTGATTCAGTGAACTGTATTTTTCCCGAACAGATTTAACAAAGGTTCCCCATTTGTTTCTTGGAGCCTGTCATATTCTCACTTAGTTAATCTAGCCTCGGAGTGACTTCTATTTATAGATTTGTCTACCTTCAGTTGACCACATCCGATCTTTGAAACTAGCATTTGCGTTGTTCTGCACTTTTTTGGTCGACCACTTTTCTTCTTGCTCGATCACTTTGTCGACCGAAACTCTTCGAAGTAATCTGTGTTGTTTTTTGGTAACACTCTTCCACCGGGTCCTCGACCGCTTACTCGTCCAAAAAAGTACAGGAGCAATCTGTATAAAATTTCGGTCGTTGTCTATAACCGTGTAATCGATTACGTCCTCATCCGAAAACTCCCAGAGCAATCTGTGTTCATTTTTTATCAAGCCTATCGACCGTTTGCATGTCCAAAAACTTCCAGAGCAATCTGTGTTCATTTGCAGTCGAGCCCATCGACCGCATCTTCGACCGCTTGCTTGTATGAAAACTTCTGGAGCAATCTGTATTCATTTTTGGTCGAACCCATCTACCGCACCCTCGACCGCGGCTTAGACCGAAACCTTGTAGATTGAATTTGGTCGACCAGAAACACCATTCAGCTCAACCTCGTCTCTTCGATTTGCATTCCTTGAATTCTCTAAGTCCCAATAATTGTACCTTATACTACATGGACTTAAATAAACTTGTTAGAAAACATTAATACCCTAATTAAGGGTATTTTTAATTTAATATCAATATAAGTATAATGTTTGTGAATTTGATAAATTCATCCAATAAATAACTTATAAATACCATCAACACAATCATCATCAAAAAAACTACGCATAACAACACTTAGGCTAACAATCTCTACCTTTCTTATGATGACAAAACATATTAAGTTGTTTATTTCTTAGTCTAAGCATGTTTATAATTTATTGCATAATTCGATTTCTCCCCCTTAGTTTATGCAATATTTCTTGTTTTTACTTCATACGTACATGCTTCAACTTATATCAAATACTCTCCCCCTTTTTGTCACAATAAAAAAGGATAGACCATGAGGAGATCTTTGAAAATCTAGTTCCAAAATTATGTTCAAAATTCAGCATAACTCCCCTTATTTCAAAGTTCAAACCATAGAAAATGTCGTAGGACATTAAATTTAAACAATCAAAACAATTTGGATTTGCACCGTTGACAATTGCACGACATAGTAAAACTTAGAAAACTATACCATTAAAGCATATCAATTGTGCTCTTCCCCTTAGTCATTAACAAAAGAAAAAATAGTTGTAGATGAGAAAAAATTTGGCATCATAACGCTTGTTTTATAACTCCCCCCTTTTTGCTATCCAACAACAAACAATCAATAGAATTCAAACATCCAATAGGCAGTCATATCATAGTAATAGAGTCAGGACATACATTGTACAAAATCCAATGAAAACATGTGCAATATAATCCAAAGATAACCATATCCAAAATTATTACAACTGCAAAGTTTTTAACACAAAACAAAGACAACATCAAAGTGTCGAGACACGAATCTAAGTATCGAGTAGGTCAACATCATCGGTTAAGGGAAGAGGAGGAGCCGATGATGATCGAATTTTTGGATATGCAAAAGGGAACGGAGGTATAGTGGTCCAAACTCCTTGAGATATATCCTCATGGCGCTTCTCCACGTCTCAAGCCTACCCATCATTTGAATTAGATAGGCTGATTGCCAATCCATCTTCTCTGCAAGGCTGGCTATCATGGAGGCAGTGTCTGAGGATTCTTGTCGTGAAGGAGCAAAACGAGAGGAGGGTCCAGGCTACCAAGTGGAGGGAAGGATGAGCATGGGAGAATCGGCATCGTCTGGATGAGCAATATCTTGAGCTAAGGATGAGGCAACACCGGCGGATTTTAGGATCCATTGATCATCATCACTCAACACAAATCCCATTCTTCCCAAATTCTGGACCAAATAGATGTCCACACTCCATAGTGACAAAGAAGGCTCGGCGAGAGGGAACGATACATCCATCGTCCGAAATAGATTTGAGAGCAGAATATTGAATGGCATGGATTTTGAACCACTATCTGTAGCTTCAATCATTTGATAAAGGATCAAGTATCCTACATTGAATGGTGTTCCACTGTACAGAAACTCCAGGACATACATATCCATATAGCTCACATGGTCCCGATGACCATCTCTCAATAGTACATTATAAGTTAACATGTGATGAATCACACATGCTCGGATATTGAGATCCTTGGCCTTGGGTCTCATAGTAAAGTTGTCTCTATGATTCTTCAAAATTGGTTCAAGAAAATGGTCGCCTGTCTTGGTGTCGTAGAAATCTGGTTCGCGGTTGCCATTATAGTATGGCTCACATTGATTGCCCTCTTCAAAGTCCAAGAATGCATTGATGAACCGAGAGGATAATCTAATCTCTTTTCAATACAAGAAACTCTTGAATTTTATCGAATCCGTAGATAGGACGCATTTGTGTGGAATAATCGTATTGCCTTTTCTATGTTTGGACTGTCTAAGCTAAACAACTTGTATAATCTCATTCTAGTTTACAATTCCTCAATGTTCAAGCTTAATAAACCTGTATACTATATTTTTTGTGATAAAATCAATGACCTATTCTTGAATTCGTCCTTATATCTAGCTCTACATGCATCACTAACATATAATTTAGAGCGATAATCAGCCGTGGCAGAGGAACTACCTTTGTTTGATGATGATTTCTGTTTTTCGGTTGAACGTGAGGCCATTGATAAAGAGATTGTGAGAAATGACATTTGAGAAGAACAAGAGGATGAAGAGTAGTGATGACTGAGTGAAGAGGGCTGAGGATTGCGGAGAAATCATGGAGGAGTCACCTGGAGGTCACCGAAAATTGCCAGAGGAGAAAAAGATCAAGCGCAGTTTAAGGTTTGGTCGTCCTAAAATCTATTAAAAAATACTGATTCGGTCGACCAAAAATGTCGAGGAAAAAATAAGAATGAATCTATCTTATTTTTTGGTAGACCAAATCATAAATGGTCAACCAAAAATTGCAATATCAGAGTAGTTCATAGGAAAATTGGTCATCCAAAATTGTGCATCCATTGCACACCAATTCCCTTACTCTAATTTGGCCTAATTGGAAACAAATATACTCAACACCCATTGAGTTCTTATACTTCAAAAATTCCAACATCTAGCATAGATAAAATCAAACTCACTTAAAGTTGAAAAATATTCATGGTATTTTCTCCCACTTCCTCAACTATCAAAATCACTCAATGGAAAGGGTTTATACAATTCAACCAATTTGGAGCTTATCAAATACCTTTATCTAGTTTGATCAAGATACATCAATCCCAATCGAATCCTTATGCCACAAAATGTCGTTTAGTCCAGTGGCATAGTGATTATATCCGCTTATTGGTTCTCAGTGTTTACAAATTAGAGAGCTATGTCATCTTTAGACACATGGTCACGGATGAAATGATGCTGTATCTCAATGTATTTTGCTTGTAAATGTAGAACTGGATTCTTAGAAATATTTATAGCACTTGTGTTGTCGCACATAATTGAAATTTTATTGAAGATTTGTTCATAATATTCTAAGGTTTGTTTCATCCGAAGTAATTGTGCACAACAACTTTCAGCTACTACATATTTGCTCCCGGCCGTAGAAAGTGCAACCGAGTTTTGTTTCTTAGAGAACCATGAAACTAGAGATTCTCCAAGAGATTGGCACATTCCACTTGTTCTTTTTCTATCAACTAATCTCCCCGCATAGTTAGAGTTGGTATATCTCACCAAATTAAATGAAGCTCCTTTGGGATACCATAATCCAAGATTTGTCTTATTCAAATACTTGAGAATTCTCTTGACGGCATTTAAGTGAGACTATTTCAGAGAGACTTGAAATCTCGCACACAAGCACACACTAAAGAGAATATCGAGCCTACTGGCCTTTAAATATAAGGTGAACCAATCATGCCACAATATTTCTTTATGTCCACATTCTAAGGTTTGTTTCATCCGAAGTAATTGTGCATAACCATGATATTTCATTGAAGTTTTTGAAGATTTGGATGAATCCATTCCAAATCTTTTGATGAGTTCTTTGACATATTTTTCTTGATTTAGGAAGATTCCTTCTTGAGATTGTCTTAATTTGTAAACCAAGATTCAACTCTCTCATCATACTCATTTCAAACTCACTTTGCATTAATTCCTCAAATTCTTTGCAAAGTGTTTCATCTGTAGAACCGAAGATAATATCATCAACATAAATTTGCACAATCAATTATGTCTTGACCATTGTGCTTGATAAATAATGTTGAATCAATTTTTCCTATTTTAAAATCCCTCTCTTTGAGAAATTTACTTAATATTTCATACCATGCTCTTGGAGCTTGTTTTAGACCATAGAGAGCTTTGTAAAATTTATAAACATGATCAAGTTTGTCATACACTTCAAACCCTAAAGGTTGCTCTACATATACTTCTTCCAAAATACGTCCATTTAGAAATGCACTCTTAACGTCCATTTGGTAAAGAGTGAAGTTCTTGTAGTAAAAGTCAAGAGCATGCGAATTGATCCTAGACAAGCTACTGGTGCAAAAGTTTCTTCAAAATCAATTTCTTCCTCTTGATTGTACCCTTTTGCAACTAGCCTTGCTTTATTTATCACTACAAATGTAACACCCCAACTTTAAGTGGAACAATTATCGGAGTATTACTACTCGTTATATTATATATTATGGAAATTAATGTAATCAAAATAAAATAAATATTAATTAAATTAAATTATAATATATTTTATTAATTGAAATTAATATTTATAAGTGGGGATGTATTTTTGATTAACTGAACCGGTTCTGTTAAGGGACCGTTTCAGCTCTTCTCATTTCGTTTGGCCTTCGGCCATTTGACAAAATGACAAAAATGGAGTATTAAGATTTAATTTGAATTATGGGGGATTTATGGGATAAATTAGAATTAAAATAGGTGTTGATTTAATTAATTAAATTATTTTGTTGGGGTAAATTAATTAGAAAGAATAATTAAAAAGGGAAAAATAGAAAGGGATTAATTAGGATTTGGTTAAAGAAAATTTAAAAGAGGGATATATAAGGCATGAACCGGTTCAACAGAACTAGTTCACGCCATTTGAACCGCTTCACTAAGTGAATTGGTTAAATGGGAAAAGAATGGCCTTTGGCCATTCGCGATTGCAGCTAGAAGGCGAAGGGAGAGAGGGAGCAGAGGTGAGAGAGAAGGGGAGAGGGAGACGGCGATGACGAGCGGAGGGGCGACGTCCTGCGAGCAGGCGATGATGATGCTGGTGAGCTGCTGCGACACGACGTCCAGGCGAAGTGGAGTAGTGATTTCACAGCTAGGGCTCGAAGTCGGAGCTCCTGTGGGCATGACTTTCGATGACGAATTGAGGTACGATTTGATCGGGTTTTCTCCTCCTTTGCATTGGTATTGATTGGTCGTTATCTGGAGTCATGATTCGAAGGATGAATCACCGATTTCCCATTGGCAGGGGCTTCCTCACGAGGGCCAGGGGGCTTCAGCCAGGTGCGGTTGGCGAACCAAACCGGTCTGCTTGGCTTGGTTGGGATTTTTTGTCTGTTATTGCAGACAACTCCAGCTTGGCATCGCACTCTGCATTTAATGGGTGTAAATGCAGAGTGAGAAACACTCTGGAAAAGCTGGAAGCTGTCGACTGTGTAGTTGAATTATGCTCTTTAATAAATTGAAATGCAGAGACGTGAGGAGAGGGCTGGGACTGAAGGGCTCTTGGATGGTGAGCTGGAGATGGGTTGAGTCGAGGAGTTGATGGAGGAGAGGAACTCCCTGGTAGAGCAGAGCTCTTTGGAGTAAGCCAAGTGCTCTCTGACACTGATGGTCGAGTGTTCATAGTTGTGCAGGTATCGAAAGGAGAAGAAAAAGATAACGGTTAAGCGTCGACGTGCGATAAAGTTTGAGGTAAGGATTAGGGTGTCTTGGCCATGAAGAGGCCCTACACCACAAGTGTGTGTGTGAGTTTAGTGTTAGTGTACGTAAAATGCCTATTGATAGTTGTTAATCACATGATAATGATGCTCTGTAGATGTTGATATTGTATGTTTCCTTGTTGTTATTTCTCTTGTAGTTGTTATTTCCTTTGTTTTTTCATTGTTTTACACTGTGATAAATGCTTAGAAAGATAAATGGTTATGTGAAGAATGTAAGAATGATAAAGAGGTTATGTGAAGTCTGAAAATGAGCTAAAGAGTCCTATGATATTCTTGGATGATTTCTTGTTATATGTCCTTGATATATTCTGTAATTCTTAGTTAAGTGCTGTGATGCTTTCCTTTTATTGTTGGTGTGCTTTGTTTCATTTTTAAGTGATACAAATGCTTAGTAAACGAAGAGAAATGATGAATGCTAAAGTCTAAGGATGAAGAATGTTCAAATGTATGAAAAGATAAAGGTTTGATGCATAGTTTACTGCTATTAGTGTTCCATAATATTTTTTGTTATTTCCTTGATGTAGTTCATAGATTTCCTTGCTGGATGAATCGTTTTGTGATGATTTTCCTTGCCGTTAGTATGCTGTAGTTTATGAAATGCTTAGATAGTGAAATGATGATTGAAATGAAAGCATAGTAAGTAACAGATTATGCAAAGTAAAGTCTGAAAATGAACTAAAGGATGATTGGATGTTTATATGTTGTAGTTGCTGTTTTAATTCCTTAGGCATGATTAGTTGACTGTCAAATCAATTAAAAATGCATGTTAGATATATACGAGTAATTAAATAAGTCAATTAGTTGTGTGTTTTTCCTTACTACCAAGTGATATTGTTGTGAAGGATGAACTGAAAAGAGGAATTCATGAAAATGAGATAGAGCTAAGAGGTTATTCTGTTATTGGATGTTTAAATGCTAATAATTCTTCCATTTTGTGCTGTCAATTAAGTTTAACTAATTAATGGTTTAATCAAACATGTAAACTATTAAATCTGTATTTAAAATCTTCCAAGCATGTAAATCTGCTAAGCATGTAAAACGACCAATAAGTATTGGAGTAACAAATTATAATCTTCCTTCAAGCATGTTAATTATTGATTAAGTAATAGCATATTTTAATGTAAATTAATGAGTATGTTAATTTAATTAAGTAGGATCAAGCATATTACTTAATATGAATAGATAAATAGTAGATAAATAGACTTGAACATGTTAATTGATTAAAGTAGTTTTATAACTTGAGCATGTAAATTGTTAATCAATTTAGTTAATTAAATCAATTGAGTATGTTGACTAATTTGCTAATCTAAGCATGTAAATAAGCATGATAATTAACTAGTTGTTTAAACCTTGAGCATGATAACGAATTAGTCGAGCATGTAATTAACTTAGAATAATACTCGCATGACAATTAATGAAGATATGTCATGTAACAAGTTTGTAATTAGTGTGTTCAATTAGTATGTTAATTATCACTTAGATAATAAAAGTAGGAAGCATGTAAGTGGACTAGCTTCTTGATCGTCTCTTTACTGCTCATCTATTTTTAATTACTGTTATTTATTGTTTGCTTTCAATTGCTTTTATTTTCAATTACTGTTAATATATGTTATAGAATGTATGTTATAGAGAGTAGAATGATAATGAAGATGAAAAGGGAATGAATTAAAGTGAATGAATTAAGGGTTTCATTGACTAAGTGGATGAAGGCTTTCATTATTGTTTTCATAGTGTTGTTTATAATATTGCTTATAATTATTAGCATGTTATTTTCCATTGAACCTAAGTATGATTAGTTACCTAGGATAAAAGTAGGAAAATCGATAATTGAGCACGTTTAATTAGCATGTTTAACTCCATTAGCATTACGTAAATATCGAACATGTTAATCATAATTAGTAAGCATGTTAATTCACTAGGATTAATTAGTGAGCATATTAAATTACTATTAAATAGAATGAATCCGAACATGTAAATGAACTAGGATAACTAACTAGAATGTTAACCTTATCTTCCTTTAGCATGCGAATTGGTTAGTATAATTAACTAGACCGAGCAAGTAAACAAGATTGAATGAAAGCAAGTAACCTACCTCGGATAATAAACTGAAATAATCACCTAGAATAATGAATGTAAGACGCATGTAAAATGACTAGGAAATAAATTAGGATATGATAATATGTTTTGCATTTCCTTTCTGTGCTTCGCTGTTTACAAGTTAATATTATGATAATTCTCTATTGTGTGCTTTTAATTACTGCTGTTTATTATATGCGCTTTCCATTTCAATTGCTTTCAATTGCAGTTACTTTCGTTTATGCGCACTTCAATTATTGTTAATGTTATGTTATGAAGCATCATGCATCATGTTAGGATGAGAATGTATAACCACGCATCATGCTAATAGAAAGGAATAGAACGCATGCATTGAGTGAGGAAAATGTTAAAAGAAAGAAGAATGAATGATAGAATAATAGGATGGATGGGCCTAGTCTGTCAGCTAGTATGCACACAGGAGACTAGTGTGTAGTCTGACATCTAGTATGTACACAGGAGACTAGTTTGTAGTATGACATCTAGTATGCACACAGGAGACTAGTTCCTAGCCTGGCAACTAGTATACACATAGAAGACTAGTTGTAGTCTGGCTGCTAGTATGCACATAGGAGGCTAGTTGTAGTCTGGCATCGAGTATGCACACAGGAGACTAGCTCAACGAACGAGTAATGAATGATAAATGAACAAATGAACAAAATAAAGTAAAGAACGAATGAATAACGTAATGAAAAGATTGGTTTGGGTGACCCCCATTCGAAAAAGGACTAAGAGAGTCATAAGCATAATTGCAATTACTCTTTTTCCTTACTAAGTCTTTGGGCTTCCAGTTACTTATGGTGTAGGTGTAGTTACATGTACGTGAAAAGAAATGCACAGACTTAGGAGTAAATGCGAAAGACAATAATTAGACAATAAAGCAAGGATGAAGGATTTGCACGCGCGAGACTAGTGGCTGGCCAGGCTAGAAGAGTAAAATAAGAAAAAGTTGTAATTAAATGATATTCAATTGTTAGTTCTTCATTTAAATTATTTACACTTCTGCAATGTTTTAAATAAATGATTTATTTTACGCTTTCCACATTTCATTAAATTGGTTTTCAATACGAGTTTAATGAAAGGTCAGTAGTGATTTAGTTTAGTGTCGCACTCTGATAACTGTTTTAAAAGTGATTTCAAGGCCTTAGAAAAATTTCAAATTTTAACACATTTTCAAGGAATTACGAAAATCTGAGTTGTTACAACAAATCCACTTTCATCCAATTGTTCTTAAATACCCATTTGGTTCCAATAATTGAATGATCTTGTGGCCTTGGAACAAGTTCTCAGACATTGTTCCTTTCAAATTGGTTTAATTCCTCTTGCATGGCCATTATCCAATTTTCATCAATTTCATCTTTATCAAAATTCTTAGGCTCTATTTCAGAAATGAAGGCCCTATTGGCACACAAGTTCCTATCTAGTTTTGACTCCTAGGTTAGGGTCACCAAGAATATCGTTAATAAGATGACTTTTGGCATACCACCAATCTTTTGGTAAGTCATCATGAGCATTTTCGGTTGATGTTCCCTCTAAGAATTGACTTTGAGATTCTTGAGGAGGAATTTCAAGAATCTCCTTTCCTTTTTTTCTCCTAGGCTAAGAGAATCAATGTAACACCCTGACTTTTTATATCGGGGTATTACCAAGGACGTGTTCGGAGCGTTAAGTCTAGGGGTATTTTCATTACGTTTTTCCCGTATACGCGATGTGATTAAAGGATGAGGTCATTGGAACATTATATTGCGTATTTATACGTGTCATTTTATGACGTGTATTTATGGGGAAAGTGTTATGGAATGGTAGTTAAGTGGGAAAAAGGTGAAGAAAAGGCTGTTCTGGGTGTTTTTTGATGCCTGCGGACGACATACAAACGAGTTATATCATCCGTAAGTGCATTACATAGCATCCCCGACACTTGGGATGAATGAGGATGGGAATTTTGGGTCCTGATGTGTCGAGAAGTCGACTTCCAGACAACTTGTGGAAGAGAGTGTCGTCCACAAGTGCATTGCACGTCACCCCTTAGCTTGGGGATGACTCAGGACGCGATTTTGCGTCCTGACTTTGCTGTGTCGTGGACTTTCGAACGAGTTTGGATGTATGTAGACACGAGTAGCCTCATCCGCATTGAATTTTTCTGAAACCTAGACACTTTTGGATGAGTCCAGACGAGTGCAGATGTGGTGAAGCTTCGTCCGCATTGAATCTTTCTGATTTTTGGACACATTCGGATGCGTGCGGACGCTTCATGCGGACGACAAAATGCATCTAATAGAAACCAATAGGAGGTAGTACTCACACATGCATTATGTGAGGTAAAACGTTAAGAAAATGAATGAAAAATGGTAGTTGGGGGGGCGGTACATGGTAGCGAGTCTAGTCTGCACTAGACCAAGGCCCCCAACCATGAGGGGAACAGGGACCTAGTGCAAGTTAAAGGTTAGATCCGACCAACTATCTCATTCCAGAGGAAAATCCTCCAATTCTAACTCTATGTGCGAGTAATGAACGAATGGACTAATGTGAAGTAATTAATGAACTAATAGCTTAATGAAAGGATTGGTTTGGGTGGCCCCATTCCAAAATAGACTAAAGAGTGGCATGTCACGTTGCATTAAACCCTTTTCCTTATTAAGCCTTTGGGCTTACAGTTACTTGTGATGTAGGTGTAGGTACTTGTATGCGAAAACGATGAACAGATAATGAACAACACATAATAAAGCAGGGATGAAGGATTTGCACGCACGAGACTCATGGTTGGCCAGGCTAACAAAAGTTAAGCGAGCATGGTTGTAATTAAATTATAATTTAAATTGTTTAGTTCTTTTTACGCTTCTGCTATGTTTTAAATAAATGATTTTTATAACGCTTCCACACTGTATGTATTTGAATTTCATAACAAATTTAATGAAGGGTTAGTAGCAGTTTGGTTTAGCGTCGCACTCTGATATCGTTTTAAAAAGGAGTCTTTCAAAAGTTTTGAATTTCACGCATTTTCAAATGATTACGAAAAACCGAGTCATTACAATCATGCTCATTTTCCAAATTAATGAGTGGTTTATCAACTTTAGGTAAGGAGAAAGATTCGTCAAAAGTGACATACATAGATTCCTCCACAACTATTGTCCTTTTGTTGAACTTGTTGAACACCCTATATGCTTTACTAGAGGTACAGTATCGTAGAAAGATTCCTACATCTGTCTTAGAGTCGAATTTCCCCAGGTTATCCTTGGTATTTAGAATGAAGCATCTACATCCAAAAGCTTTAAAATAGCTTACATTTGGGGTTCTACAATTCCAACGTTCGTAGGGTGTTTTTTTTCTAACATTGGACGAATGGAGACACGGTTATGAACATAGCAAGTTGTTGCAATGGCTTCCGCCCAAACATATTTGGGAAAATCATTCTCATTTAGCATAGTCCATGCTAGTTCTTGGAGTGATCAATTTTTCCTCTCAACTACTCTATTTTGTTAAGGAGTTCTAGGAGATGAGAAGTTGTGTTCGATGCCATATTTTTGATAAAGAGCATCAAATTGATCATTTTCAAATTCACCACCTTGATCACTCCTTATTATGACAATGCTGAGATCCTTCTCATTTTGAACATTTTTCCTAAAGCTAGAGAACACTTCAAAGATTTTGTCCTTTGTTCTTTGAAAGAAAACCCTTGTATATCTTGAAAAATAGTCCACAATCTCATATGCATAATGTTTTCCTCCTAAACTTGAAACCTTAGATGGACCAAATAGATCCATGTGAAGTAGTTGGAGAGGCTGAGATGTAGAGATATATTGTTTGGAAGAGAATGAGCTTTTAGTTTGCTTTCCCTTTCGGCAAGTATCACAAACTCTATCTTTTTTAAACAATATTTTAGGAAAACCCCTAACTAGATTATTTTTAGAAATTTTAGCTAAGGTATTTATTCCTACATGTCCTAATCTTCTATTCCAAAACCAAAAATTGTTAGACGAATTTGCACTAAAACATTTTTCATCATTACATGATACATTATTCAAATCAATAGCATAAGTATTTTCATGTCTATATCTCATAAATAAAACTGTCATTTGATTCATTCTTTATCATGCAAGATTTAGATTCAAAAATTTCTTTGTATCCTTTGTCACACAATTGACTAATGCTCAATAAATTATGCTTCAACCCATCAACCAATAACACATCCTCAATTAGGGGATTAAAAGTGTAACATCCCAAAATTTTATCGGAATTTAATAAGTATAATTATAGTATAATTTGAGAATTTAATTAATAGAAATCGATTTAGGAAATAGAATTAAGAAATTTAAATTGGACCTCTAATAATCTTTTAACGATAATTAGGATAAGTCAGGAGTTAGAAATTTGGGTCAGTTAATATTTGATACGAATATTTAACACCTAAATGTATTTTAACATTAATTAATTAGAATTAATAATGGATAAAATAAACTAAAAGAAAGAGTTAAAATGGGGAAGGAGGACTGGTCCGGTTTAGGGTTTTAAAGGGAAACCGGTTCACTAAATGAACCGGTTTGGTCGAAACAAAAGAATGGCCGAAAGGCCATTCTATGCAGGCGAACCAAAAGAAATGGAGAGAGAGAGAGATTCGCATCGGCCATTCTACACAGGCGAACCAGAAGAAATGGAGAGAGACAGAGAGAGAGAGAGATTCGCGTCGGCCATTTCGCAAGGGCAGAACAGAAATAGAGAAGGGAGAGAAGGACGAGAGAAAGAGAGCGAATGAGAGGTGAGAGAGAGAGAGGGCCGAGAGAGAGATCGGGTCAGGCAAGCGGAGACGGCGAGCTCGAGCTTGAGCTCAGGCGTCTCGGGTTCGTTCCGACTCTGGCGACGGGAGTGTTATCAACCTCAACGGCTACGATGGGGAAGACGACGTCAGCGTAGGCCAAGACAGCGGGCATCAAACTTGGCATCTGACGTGGCAAACATGGCATCTGACGTGGAAAAGTAGAGACTCTACAAAAAGGGAAGATGAACGAAGAGAGAGATCAAAGAAGATTATTACGCAGTTTTTTAGTAATTTAGTTGTTTCCTTTCCTGTTATTCATTTCCTATTATTTTCTTTCATGTTATTGTCTTCCTTCCAATTGTATTGCAAGCAAGACGATTCTTCCCAAAATTCAATAAAGATCTAGTTTTTTCTTCAATTTTATCTTGGATTATAACAAATTGGTATCAGAGCAGCGACGATCCGGCGATGGCGGAAACAGAATCAAAATCTAATGAAGAAGCATTGAAGCGTATGGAGGGAGAGTTGTAGAGTATTGACTCTTCTTTCACTACTGTTTTTTCTCGATTAGAAGATTCAGATAAACAATTTCGATCCTTGGCTGCTCGCCAAGATACACTGGAATCTACAGTTCAAGGAATGGCGAAAGATATTGCGGTTAAACATGAAGTGGTTATGGCCGCTTTGGCACAATTGCTTCCGAATAGGTCAGATGCGTCAACCGGTAAGGCAACCGCGAATAATATTCCATCTAGTTCACACTTACCACCATCAGGAGATAATATCCGCCATCCATCACCAAATGAGAATTTTCGTCATGATTTTGGGGTTCAACCAAGATTACCGTGGATAGATCTTCCTTTTTTTTTCGGGAGATAAACCTCAAGAATGGCTGCGAAAAGCAAACAAATACTTTTTGATTCAACAACTCCCAGTTAATCTTCGATTGGGATATGCCGAAATTCATCTACAGGACCAGGCAGACCTATGGTTTGATGGATTTATCTCTGCTCATCCCCAGGCGAGTTGGGACTAGTTTGCTATTGAATTGTGTAGAAGATTTTCTGATAATTCTACTGACGACGTCATCGAATCGTTTTCAAAAATTTGCCAAACAGGTACGGTGAAAGATTACATACAACGTTTCGAAGAACTTAAATCTTTGGTACAACCGGCCTTGCCACGAATGACAGAAAACTATTACATCTCAGTATTCACTAGTGGGTTAAAGGACGAAATTAAAGCTACGTTAAGATAAATCGTCCATCTTCTTTATCATTAACTTTTCAGGTAGCTTTGTTTCAAGAACAGTCTATTTAAGCTTTACAACGTTTACCAAAGTTCAGCAAAACTTTTTCTGCTTCGAAATGGCCCGATAAGTCTGCAATAGTACCATCTACTCCAAATAATTTAGCATTGACTCGGCTACCCAAATTAACAATGGCTGAATTGGACCAGAAAAGAAAACTTGGTTTATGCTTTAAGTGTGATGAAAAGTACACTTTCAACCATGTTTGTAAGAATAACTCCCTCAATTTTTTGCTGGTTGCTTCAGGTGATTCTGATAATTTGGAGACTTTGGATACACCTGTTGAAGAATCTCAGGATGAAATAGAAGAAGTAGCAGTGTCTCTCAATGCTTTAGCTGGATTCGCCACAAACTCAACTGTTAGAATCATTGGAAATATTTTGGGCAAACTTTTATCTATTTTGATCGATAGTGGCAGTACCCACAGTTTTATTGATAAATCTGTTGCAAACCGTTTACAATTACAATTGGATTATTCTAAGAGTTTGGTGGTGACAGTTGCTAATGGAGCCAAAATATTGAGTGCCTCAATTCCTACTCTAGTAAGATGGGCTATGCATGATAAGAATTTTATATTCTCTTTCCAATCTCTTCCTCTAGGTGGCAGTGATATGATACTAGGATTGATTGGATCAATAATGTTAGTCCGGTTAAGTTTGATTTACCAAAAGGAATGTTACGCATCACACTCTCAGGTACGGAAATATGTTTACCAACTAATTCTACTTGCTCGTCCCTATAACTTTGTTCCACTAAGAGTTTCTTAACGCGGTTATAGCAACAAAGTTATTCTCCATTGGGACATTTGCAATCCATTTCAACACTACAGAGCGTGCCAGTTCCATTAAAAATCCAGGAGATACTTGAGATATTCCAAGATGTTTTTCAAATACCAGTGGGGTTGCCACCTGAGAGATCTCATGATCACGCAATTCCTTTAATAGAAGATGTTAAACCATTTCATCTAGCTCCTTATCATTGCCCATATTTTCAGAAAGTCGAAATTGATAGACTTATACAGGAAATGTTGAAGGAAGGAATTATTGTTCCAAGCAACAGCTCTTTCGCTTCACCAATTGTGTTGGTAAAAAAGGAGGGTCAATGGAGATTCTGTGTAGACTATCGACAATTGAATGCTATGACTAAAAAGGATAAGTTTCCTATGCCATTAATTGATGAACTCATAGATGAGTTACATGGCTCGACTATATTTTCTAATATCGATCTTAGAGCTGGTTACCACCAAATTCGAGTCAAGAATGAAGATTGTCATAAGACAGCCTTTCGCACTTATCAGGGCCTTTATGAATTTTGTGTTATGCCATTTGGTTTGATGAATGCTCTGGCCACATTCCAATCGTTAATGAATTCCATTTTTCAGCCACATTTAAGAAAGTTTGTGTTAGTTTTTTTTTACGACATTCTGGTGTATAGTTCATCAGTAGAGGCTCATTTAATTCATTTGCAAACTATGTTACAGCTACTTCGCCAACATTCCTTGTTTGCAAAAATGTCGAAATGCGAGTTTGGTCAACCAAAGGTGGCTTATCTTGGTCATATATTCTCCGCCGAGGGTGTGGAAGCAGATCTAGAAAAATTGATTGCCATGAAAGATTGGCCTATTCCTACCTCCGTTAAATTACTAAGGGGATTTTTGGGCTTAACCGGTTATTATAGAAAGTTCATACGTGGATATGGTGCTATTGCACAACCCTTGACAAATCTTTTGAAAAAGAATGCTTTTACTTGGACAGAGGAAGCTAATTCAGCTTTTCTGCAATTGAAAAATGCTATGACATCTTCTCTAGTGCTCACTCTACCCAATTTTCATCAAACTTTTATTGTTGAAACAGACGCTTGTTATACGGGGTTAGGAGCTGTCTTACTCCAGAATCAACGATCAATTGCCTTTCTCAGTAAGCCCTTTCATACTCGCAATCTTGGGCTGTCCATTTATGAAAAGGAATTGTTAGCTTTAGTAATGACAGTTCAAAAGTGGAGACACTATTTGGAGGGAGTGGAATTTATAATAAGAACTGATCATCAGTCCCTCAAATTTCTACTCGAACAAAGAATTACCATTCCATTACATCAAAAGTGTTTAACTAAATTGCTGGGGTTGCGTTATGTAATCCAATACTGGAAGGGGAAAACAAATATAGTTGCCGATGCATTATCTAGAAGAGATTTCAACAATTCCAATTGCAACAGAGTCACTTCCATTCAACCATTATGGATAAGGGAGGTGATTTCAAGTTATGAAAACGATTCTTGGGTATCTTCTATAATTGACAAATTAATTTTGGATGTTGATGCAGTTCCAAGTTTTTCTTATTCAGATGGAGTACTCCGCTTCAATAAGAAAATTGTGTTGGGTAACTCAAATTCTATTCGACTGAAGGTTACTCAAGTTCTACATGATTCTCAAGAGGGAGGCCATTTAGGAGTTTAGGCTACAATTTATAGAGCTAAAGCTAATTTTTGGTGGCCAGGAATGTCAAAGTTTATTAAGCAGCATGTCTTACAATGTTTTACTTGCCAAAAATGTAAAAATGAACATGTTGCCTATCCAGGTTTGCTTCAACCTCTGCCTATTCTGGAACAACCTTGGACTCATATATCCATGGATTTTATAGAGGGCTTGCCACTATCTAATAATGCAGATTGCATTTTACTTGTTGTTGACAGATTTTCAAAGTATGGACATTTTCTTGCTCTACGCCACCCCTTTACAGCGGAGTCAGTGGCTAATGTTTTCTTGGATCAGATAGTCAAACTACATGGTTTACCTCATAACATTGTGTCTGATAGGGACAAAATTTTTGCATCCACCTTTTGGCAGTCTTTGCTTTGAGCTCTTGGGTCAGAATTACATTTATCTACTGCTTATCATCCCGAGTCAGATGGTCAAACAGAAAGACTTAATCAATGCTTCGAAATGTGTTTGAGATGCATGACTCATGTTCAACTTCGTCGATGGCGTCAATGGCTATCATTAGCTGAGTGGTGGTATAATACTTCTTACCATTCGAGTATTAAAATGTCACCCTTTCAGGCTTATATTGTATTCCTCCTCCTCAATTGGCGTTAGGTCCTTATCAGCAAACTAATGTGGCAGCAGTAGACACAATTTTAAGAGATCGTTTTCATATGAACCGACTTCTTAAGCAGAATCTTACACAAGCTCAAGCACGTATGAAAATATATGCTGATAAGAAAAGAACAGAAAGGAGCTTTGTTGTGGGTGATATGGTATTTCTTCGCTTGCAACCATATCGACAACTTTCAGCTAAACAAACCATGTCTCAAAAGCTGGCACCCAAATTCTATGGTCCTTTTCAGATTGTCGAAAAGTTAGGTACCGTTGCCTACAAATTAGCATTACCTGCTGATGCTCGTATACATCCTGTCTTTCATGTCTCTCTGCTCAAAAAAGAGATTGATCGTTCCGAGGTTACACAACATGATTTGCCAGAAGAATTTTTAAAAGACTCCAGGAAAGTGCCTTTTCGCCTGTTGCAAGTAAGAGTAGTTAAACATGGTAATTTTCCAATTACTCAGTGGCTTATTCAGTGGATGGACGAATCAGAATCTGATGCCACTTGGCTGGACGCAGAAGATGTAGCTGATTGTTTTCCAAATTTTGAACCTTGGGGACAAGGTTCTTCAAGTGGGGATGCCTGTTATCAACCTCAATGGCTATGCTGGGGAAGACGACGTCAGCGTAGGCCAAGACAGCGGGCATCGAACGTGGCATCTGACATGGCAAAGTAGAGACTCTATAAAAAGGAAAGATGAACGAAGAGAGAGATCAGAGAAGATTATTACGCAGTTTTTTAGTAATTTAGTTGTTTCCTTTCCTGTTATTCATTTCCTATTATTTTCTTTCTTGTTATTGTCTTCCTTCCAATTGTATTACAAGCAAGACGATTCGTCCCAAAATTCAATAAAGATCCAGTTTTTTCTTCAATTTTATCTTCGATTATAACAGGGAGTTGCGGTTCGTTTCAAGCGAGAGTCGATGATAGCTGCAAAGGTCGACGATTTCCGACCGCGTGTGATTTCGTCGTCAGTTGGAGAGGAAGTGAGACCTCGGGAGTTTGGGCACCCTGTTAGCTCGAACGTTTTCTTCCGCCGTTTCTCCGGTTAGGTTCTATCCTGATCCGTCTGGAAGCATTCTGAGGTGAGTTGACCGTGATATCTCCTTCCGCCACTCCCCTGGTTTCGACCCGGTTAATTCTTCTCCTCGTTCAAGTTCTGTCGAATCTCGAGCTGATGATTTATGTTTAAATTTCTGGAGAAAGTTTGCCCTGTTCATTTGTTTGGTTCCTACACAAGAAGAACTGGCGAGAAATGATGTCCTGCTTCTTGGGTTCTGTCCTTTGTTTGGTTCTACCCTCGGTGATTGGCAGAGGATGGAGACCGAGCTGAAGAGCTCTCTAGAGGAGGCGCTCTTGGATGTCTCAGATTCCCCTGCTAGGTAACCCAGCTTCCCTGTTAGTTTCTAATCTGAAGCATGATGAGGATTTTATTTTGTGACTAAATTGTTGGATGTAGGAATGATAAGCTGATGCATCAAATTTTTAGATGATTGATAAGAATTGTTATGAACTACTCTGTTGATGTTGGGTTAAGTTCCTAATAATTATTGCAAGTGGATTAAGCTATTAAGTTGAGATAGATGTAGGTAGTACGAGTGAGTTAGGAATTTGAGAAATATGCTTTGGTTAGATTAAAACGATTGTTAAAGGGTTGTTATTAATAAGTAAACATCTTTAATTGTGAAGGTATTGGAAGAGGAAGAGGAAGAATAACGTTTAAGCACATTATGCGATAAAAGTTTCAAGGTAAGGATTGGGTAGAGTCTTGGCCATCAAAGTCCTACCCACAAGTAGTGTCGTGCTTGTTTTATTGTTTGAATTCTATGCTTGCTTCCTTGTTAGAATGTTTTCCTTTGGTTGATAACTCATTGTTGTGTTGTTTAATTCTGTGTAATCTCCTAATTCTAATGTTAGAAATGGATTGTTTATGAATGGAATAAAGGATGGATGGAAAGTTGTAGGAATGAATGATAAGTACGAATGAGTTATGAAATGCATAAGTTAGGAATCCTATTTTGTGAACTGTTTTAGCTACTGTGAATTTCTTGTAATGCTTATTATTGATTCCTTGGTTCTGGTTGGGAGCTATAAATGCTTTGGATTTAATTGACAGCATTTCGTGTAGCATGTTTCTCATCGTATGAAATTGTTAAGCATGTTTCTAATTGTAATTCGTCAAGTAGATTTTCGTGTAGAATTTATTGAGCATGTTTATGTATTGATTTAATTAGATAAGCATGCATAGATAGATTTAGCTTATTCAAATGTAGCTTATAATATTATTATTTTCTTGGTTCTGGTTAGGAAATAGAATACGTATATTTTATTGCAAATGTGTGCCTTAACGGAAGTGTGATGAACGAATGATGAACAATGACGTTAAGCTTGTAGGATTGAATGATGAAATGTTATGCACACATGATCATTAATGAATAGAGACTTTAAATTATGTTTGTTGTATTCTCTTGCTGTAGATTCTTAATTGTTAATACTTGCTTCATTTCGTTAATCAAGTATGTGTGGATTAGTTAGGATAATAATTATGTGAGCATGTTTAATTAAATGGAATCCCTTGCATGTTTAATTAGCTAGACCATTAGTTGTACTATGTTTAACCAATTAGAATAAAGTATGATCAATCAATTAGAAAATGTAATCTATTATTTGAGCTTCTTGAATATAATCCGAATATGCTTAGTTTGAATTCCTTAAGTATTCCGAGCATGTTTAGTTAAATTAATGAATTAGCAGGTTAACTTCGAATGTATAAAATCAATTACTCATTCCATTTATAATTAATTATGACTTTAGTTGGTATCAATTCATTGAATATGATTCTGCATAATTGTAGTTGGACAAGCACGTATAATTATTTAGTTTATAAAACACGTTTCTAATATTTGTTGAGAAGCATGTTTGTATTCTATTTTGTTGTATTTTGTTTTGTTTGGAAGAGCATGCAACGTTAATATTAGATTATTGATTGTACTAATCCAGCATGTTTCTGTTATTAGTCGTTTCAATTTAATAGCACGTTTTACATGTATTCGATTATTAAGCACGTTTATGACGGTTAATTATTAAGGATGTGTAGGTTCAGTTAGTGTAGTTGAGTATGCATAATTAGTTTAGTGTAATATCTTGTGATTATAATTCAAGCACGTTTACGACTGTTGTTTGTTGAACACATTTCTATTAGTTTGTTATCGAATATGTTTGTGTAATTATTGAATCTATGCTTAAGCTCTTAGATTATTAATAGGTATGTTCAATTCGTTTACATGTCCTCGCATGTTATTAGTTCATTCTTCTCGCCATATCTTTATTGTTAAATTTAGTAGAATTAAGCGTGTTGTATGTTGCTCTCTACTATTATCTGTGTCTATCTTTGATTATGCTATGCTTGCCATTTATTGCCTCCTATATTTGTTGTTCATCTTAATTCATTATTCTTTTATGTTATGTCAACATGCATACATGATAATAGAAACAAGTAGGGAGTGCCCCTCAGGGTGGTACTCACATGCATGAGTGAGGAAAATGAAATGAACGAATGCAAATGAACGATGATGAATGATGCAATGGGAGGCTAAAGGGTGGATGGGTAGTTCGGATCCAGTCCACTTAGGGCTAGAAGCCGGTCGACTATACCATCTAGTACGTGTTCCTTCAATTTCCAACTCGATGTACGAGAAATGAACGAATGAATGAAACGTAATGAAAAGATTGGTTTGAGGCGGACTCATTCCAAGTGAACTAAAGAGAGTCATGTCATATGCATATTCCCCTTCCTTACTAAGCCTTTAGACTTAGAGTTTACTTGTGGTGTAGTAACATGTGTATGCACGAGAAGAACGATAAACATAACACAAAGCAATTGATGAAAAATTTACACGGGCTAAGCTTGTGGTAGCCAGGCTACGAAGAGTTGAATTGTAGATTCATTTAAGTCTCTTTCCAAAAAGGTGTTCTAAATTGTAATTGTAACGGTTTGTGTATTTTGTTAAAATCTTTACGTTTCCACAAATGTTTTATTTCCTCAATGTTTTAAAATAAATAATTTTAATGCTTCCGCATATTTGATCAAATAAACGATTTTTATAACGAGTTTTTATGAACGGTTGGTAGCGGTCCGGATTAGGCGCACTCTGACACGTTTTTCTCAAATTTTAACGTATTTTAAAATGTATGAAAATTCGGGTCGTTACAAAAAGCATTACATATGTTGCCAATTCTGATTATCTTCCCTTTTTTATTACCTCCTAAGGTCACACTTCCTTTCTTATCCTCAATGGAGGTAAATTTTGAGAAGTCTCCCATCATGTATCTTGAACATCCGCTGTCCAAGTACCATTCATCTTTTGAGGGAGAATCTCCAACTTACAAACAAAAATCAAGTTGACATTTTAGGTACCCAAATCTTTTTGGGTCCTTGAGGGTTAATTTTGGTTGCTTTTGGAACCCATACAAATTTATTAACTTTTTTTTGTTAATTAGATTGGATGGACAAGAAAAAGACTTATGTCTTATTGAATTACATGTATAACAAGTAGATGGTTTAACAAAGAAATTCCTATAATTCTTTTTCTTTTAGAATGTTAGATATCCTAAATCAGCTTTATCAAATATCACTCTTTGTTGCCCTAGAAGCATGTTCAAGTTTTTACTATCATTTGTGAATTTAAGTACCATAGCATTTAGCTCGTCATTCTTAGCTTTTAAGTCGCTAACCTCATTTTCAAAAATTTGAACTATATCAACATGCTTTTTCACAACACTATCATTTTCCTTTTTCAACCTCTTATATTTAGACTTAAACATGTTAAATTCCTCAAGTAATTCATCATATTCATCAATGAAATTATCATCATTATCATCATTATTGTAACGACCCGGATTTTCTTAAAGCAATTAAAATGCATAAAAATTTAAAATTTTCTTCTTTTTTTAAAAAAAAAATCAGAGTGCATAAATCTGAATCGCTACTACTCTTTATGAAAACTCATCATGAAAACCAACTTATTAATTATGCGGAAGCGTTAAAAATAATCATTTGAAAATCGTGGCGGAAGCGTAAGAAATCTTTTAAAGGAATTACTACACGATTCAAACATTTCGTCTATCAATTAAAACTGAAACATTACTTCATTAATTCGTAATCTTTTTCTTTATCTTTTTCTTTCATTTATTTCATAGCCGTTAACTTACATTTGTCTTTGCCTTGCCAGTCCAAATCCTGTGTGTGCGAAATCACCCATCTCTGCGTCATTATGCGTTTCTTATCTTCTTCTCATTCATTTACTATCTGTTCGTCATTGTACCTACACCACAAGTAAGGACGTGAGCTTACGCTCAGTAAGGATAGGGGAAAAACAATTATGCATTTCTCTCTTTAGTTCTTGTTGGAATGGGGCCACCAATCCAACTTCTTTCATTACATTCTTGTTCTTTGTTCGTTCTTTAAATTGGTACATCGAGTTTGGAGATTGGAGGTTTTCCTTTGAGATGGCATAGCTGTACGGAAACTAACCCCCTGTGGGCTAGATCCGGACTACCCATCTACTTCAACTCCCTAGTTCCGGCATATACCCGCCTTTTTGGGTTTGTTCTTTCTATCTCGTTCGTTAAACTCGTACATCGAGTTTGGCGATTGGAGGTTTTCCTTTGAGATGGCATAGCTGTACGAAAACTAACCCCCTGTGGGCTACTAGTCCCTTTCCCGTCTTTGGTAGGGGTGTATCCTAGTAGCTAGGCTAGATCCGGACTACCCATCTACCCCAACTCCCTAGTTCCGGCATATACCCGCCTTTTTGGGTTTGTTCGTTCTTTAAACTCGTACATCGAGTTTGGAGATTAGAGGTTTTCCTTTGAGATGGCATGGCTGTATGGAAACTAACCCCCTTGTGGGCTAGATTCGGACTACCCATCTACTCCAACTCCCTAGTTCCGGCATATACCCGCCTTTTTGGGTTCTTTTCTATTCGTAGTCTTTTCGTTTTCCTCACTTATGCATGTGGGTACCTCCCCGGAGGTTACCCCCTACTTGGTTTCTATTATCATGAACTCGATCTACTTTTTCCTGGCAAACAAACCATATATGAGAAATAACATACTTTAATGAGAAAGGAAAAGCATATTGAAGTAAACATACTATACTTGAATTTGCGCATATAAAGAATCACATTCACTTAATTAATATCGACTTATAAGGAAATAAGAAAGTAAAGCAACGTATGGCATGCTCATTGAACTCTAACTACCCATAAAAGCATGCTTAATTCGGTTATTATGAGGACATGCTCAACTATTTCATTACTAACATGCTCATTACACTAAGTTGGTGTTATATGTAGTCCATGCTATAATTTCATGTTAAACTTATCAACATATGCATAAGAGTCTAGTTAAAGAGTTCAACGTACTTTTCCTAGGTAACAAAGTTTATCACCATTTTGCTATAAAACCAAGATACAATCCACATTAAAGAGAGCAATAAAAGCTAAATTGACTTACACCTTGTTATTTTGTTTCGTTCAATTTCCTCACAGCAGTTTTCATCTTTCATCTTTCGTTCATTCTCATTATGCATTTCTTTTCTATTTCATCATTCGTAATTTTTCTCTTTTCTTCTTTGCTCTTCTTTGCTCAATTTATTTTCTTTTATTTCATAGTACCAAAAAGGAAACTTAGCATTTATCATAATAAGAATAATTTAGACACGGACACGAAACTACTCACGCACTTTTTACTTGGGTGTAGGGCACAAGGCCAAGACAACCCAATCCTTACCTCGAACTTTATCGCGCGTCGACGTTAACCGTTATCTTTTTCTTCTCCTTTCGATACCTTCACAAATTAGTAACACTTGTCATAAATCTAGTAAATAAATCAACTTATGAAACTTTTTTGTCGTTTAATTGAGTTTCCTAAACGAAGCCACTTCCTTACTTACAACTCCGCTTAATAAATTAACCTCAATTGATAACGTCTAGAATTGAGTTTAATACGTAGCAAAACAAACATGATTTCACCCATGAATTGTAGACCTGTAATTCAAAATCTAATAACGATATCTGAATCAAGTCATAACTATATCACCCAATTTCCATTCATTAATCGGACAATAAGTAAAACAAAGACCCAAATTTCATTAAAAGATCAACCTTTATCTCATGATAGAAGTTCATAGATAATATATCTTTTATGATTCAACAACAAGTTAATCAATTTCTTCAACAATTGTAAATCCAACTTAACATACTTCATACTTCATCAGGTACAACCAATCAGGCCAACATAGTATCTCTTTCTATAACCCATTCTATATGAATAATTCAATCAATCCATCACAAGCCAATAGAAATCTTCTTCCTATATTTGATACTCCATCTCCCAATCCAGAATACCAATCTTATATACTTGCTGGACAATAACAAACACAAGTGTAACTCTCAACAATTCATAAGACCTAGAGCAGTAAGAGTTTCCAGCATACCAAAACTATAAATCAAAACAAGGAATCACGTCCGTCACACCCAAGGTTGTAATATCATTTCAAATAACATCTAACAGCATCCGATTGACTAAACCGTAGAGGAACCTCACCAAAATTACAGGGCAGACCCGAAGCAACTCCAAGTTTCATGCACACACTCCCATTCTCGGCTCCCTTCCTTCACAGCTCCTCCGAAATTTTCGTCCAGCAAGCACTAATGCAATACCAGCTCGAGTTATCTGCACTAACAGACAACAAACCCAACCAAACCGAGCAGACCGGGTCAGTTCACCAACCACACCCAGCCGAAGCCCCATGGCCTCCGTGAGGAAGCCTCTGCCGACGGGAATCGACGATTCATCCGTCGAATCGCAGCTCCAAACCTCAACCAATCGACAGAGCAACAAAGAAGGAGAAAAACCGATCAAACCGTACCTCAAATCGTCGCCGGAACACGACCCGCGAGCTGAAGCTCCGATTCGTGTCACCGTTCGCCGGACATCGCCACCCTAACGCAAGCCCTAGCTCGCCGTGAATCCCGACTCGCGACGTCAACAGTCTTACGCCGTACGCCGCACACGAGTCATCGCCTCCCGCCGACTCTCCCTTGTGTCACCCTCTCTCCCTCTCATCGGATCTCAGACACGAAGGAATGGCCACGGGCCATTCCTTCTTTTTAAATTACGTAATTAATTATATATATATATATATATATATAATATTAACAATTAATTTAATTACTTAATTCCCCATAATTTTAGTAAATTGACATTTACTTTATTTTGATTACGTTAATTTTCATAATATATGATTTAACGAATACGTTGTTGGTAATATCCTGATAGTCAACCCAAATTTCGTCTAATTTTCTTAATTTTATTTCGTAACTCTGCTGTCATTCGGACGCTTGCGGACGCCGTACTGTCGTCCGCATCGTCCAAAAGTCCAAAAATACACAGCAAATGGCATCCTAACTATACGTCCATACCGTCCGAAATCTGGTTTCGGATGCCATTTAGTCGTCCGCAACGTCCGCATGGTGTCGTCCGCGTGAATCAAAATTGGACAAATTCAATGCGGACTCCAAATCTGGCATCCGCAGCGTCCGCCCTTCCCCAGCCAGCGTCCGCACTACAAAAATATTGAGTTCAGGACGCAAAATGGCGTCCTGATGCGTCCCAAGGTTCATTTTCTTCACATTTCCTCAACTTGGCTTTTCCTTAAATACATCGTGAAATGACACGTAATACCACAAAATGATCTATCTTTAAAATCTCGACACTTCGATTTCATCACGCACACGGGGAAAACATTACCAAATTGTTCATTGTTTAAGTGTTCCAAACGTCCTTGGTAATATTCCGATAATTATTCATCTTTAAATTATCGGGATGTTACAATTATAGAAAGTTTCATGTACCTCATCCTCCTTTGCCATGAAGCACATGTTGGCTACCTCTTCCTATGGGATGATGATTCTTCTTCACTATCATCTCATATTGCTTTGAATGCTTTCTTTTTGAAGACTTTCGTTGTCTTCTTTACTTGTGGACAATCAGCTTTGACATGTCCGGATTTTTCACACTCCTAACACATGATCTCTTTGTCCTTTTGTGGTCTTTCTCTTTTGAATTTTCTTTTACCTTGCCACTTCCTTCATTGAAGAAGTTTGTTGTTTTCTTAGTTAGAGCGCAATTTCATCATCTTCTTCTTCCTCCTCGGATTCATCTTGCTTACTTGAAGTGACCTTGAGGGCTATAGTTTTCTTCTTGGAAAGTTCCTTTTCTTTGAGCTTCTCCTTCTAATTGGCTTTCATAGTAATCTCATGTGTCATGAGTAAGCCAATGAGTTCTTCCATCTTGAGGACCTTGAGATCGCAGGCCTCTTGAATTGCCGTTACCTTCAGTTGCCAAATCCTTGGTAGACACCAGAGCATCTTTCTAATAAGCTATTCATTAGGATATGTTCTACCAAGTGCTTTCAAACCATTCGTAACATTAATGAATCGAGTAAACATTTAAGTAATAGATTCTTCCTTATCCATGCAAAACAATTCATACTCATGTACAAGCATACTTAATTTATTTTCATTAACTTAATTGGTTCCTTCATGTGTTACATCAAGAAGTCTCCAAATTCCATACACATTTTCACATGCTTGTACTCTATTAAATTCATTCATATTTTGTACACAATATAAAGTGTTCATAGCTTTAACATTCATGCTTAACTTTCTCATGTCTAACTCATCATATTCATCGTCTAATTTAGGAATATTTATACCATATTCAGTTTTGATGGGAATGTACGGTCCTTTTTATAATAATCTTCCACAATGCATAATCCATTGATTGCACATAAATTTTCATTCTAGATTTCAAATAGGTATAATAATTTCCATCAAAATAAGGTGGCCTAGCAACGGATTGTCCTTTGCATGCGTGTTGTTCATGTTAAAAGCCATATATATTTTTCAAGGATAACTCAAACAAATAATCACTACCAAGGTTACAACCTGCTCTAATACCAATTGAAAGATCGAAAATAACCTAAGAGAGGGGTGAATTAAGTTTCTAAAAACTTTTTCGTGCGATTATCAATTTCTATAATCTGAAGTAATTTAATACAATTACTGGCCAAACAAACACAATAGTAATGAGTAACAAGAGAAGGGATAAGAGATACAAAACTGAGTTGTTAACGTGGTTCAGCAAAGCATGCCTACGTCCATGCTTCAAGGCTACCCATTGAAGATCTATTCACCACAACCATTCGAGTTACAATTGATTGAACTTCATGAGTGTCAATCCAACAGTTACAATAACTTATTCTTAGGGCATCACCCTTCTCGCTCGATTACAATAATTTTGAAATAGAAGCTAACACTTCACAATCAACTCTCGAATAGTAAATCTTTATTTGTGTATGTGAGAGTTGAGTATTTGCACTTTTTTCATAAGCTAGAATTCGAGTTGAAAATTCAGCGATGTTTCGGTACTATTTTCACTTAGTTACTCTAGCCTCGGAGTGACTTCTATTTATAAATTTGTCTGCCTTCTGTTGACCACTTTCTTTTTGGTCGACCACATCTGACCTTTGAAAACTAGCGGTTGCATTGTTCTGCATTTTTTTGGTCGACCACTTTTCTTCCTGCTCGACCGCTCTATCGACTGAAACTTTTCGGAGTAATTTGTGTTGTTTTTTTTATCACACTCATCCATCGAGTTCTCAACCACTTACTCATCTAAAAAAGTCTAGGAGCAATCTGTATATAATTTCAATTGCTGTCTTCAATCGCGTCGTCGACCGCATCCTCATCTGAAAAACTCCCAAAGCAATATGTGTTCAGTTTTTATCGAGCCTATCGACTGCGTCTTCGACCACTTGCACATCAGAAAATTTCTGGAGTAAACTGAGTTCATTTTCGATTGAGCCCATCGACCGCGTCTTCGACCGCTTACTCATCTGAAAACTTCTGGAGCAATATGTATTCATTTTCGGTCGAGCCCATCGACCACACCCTCAACCGCGGCTTAGACCGAAACCTTGTAGAGTGAATTTGGTCGACCGGAAATGCCATTCTGCTCAACCTTGTCTCTTCGATTGGCATTCCTTGAATTCTCTAAGTCCCAATAATTGTACCTTATACTACAAGGACTTAAATAAACTTGTTAAAAAATATTAATACCCTAATTAAGGGTATTTCCAATTTAATATCAATATAAGTATAATGTTTGTGCATGTAATAAATTTATCCAATAAACAACTTATAAATACCATCAACATAATCATCATCAAAACAACTACGGCTAACAACACTTAGGCTAATAGTTTGTGACTTCCCTGATGTTTTTCCTGAGGATCTGCCTGGGTTACTACCCAATCGTGATTGTATTGATTTGTTACATGGCACTACTCCAATTTCGATTGCTTCATACCACATGACTCCTGTTAAATTGAATGAATTAAGAACTCATTTAAATGATTTGCTAAAAGGTTTATTTAGAATAGTATTTTACCATGGGGTGCACCAGACTTATTTGCAATGAAGGAGAACGGTTCACTTTGCATATGCATTACTTATCAGAAGTTGAATCATGTGACGGTCAAGAATAAATATCTGTTGCCAAGAATTGATGACCTGCTTGACCAACTAGAAAGATATATGTACCTCTCGAAAATTGATTTGAGATCTAGTTACCAGCAACTGAAGATTTGTGAAGAAGATATTCCTAAGACATCCTTTCAAACTCAATATGGACACTTTTGAATTTTTGGTACTATCATTTGGATTGACTAATGCACCAGCTGCATTTATTTACCTAATGAATCGAGTCTTTCAACCTTATCTTGACCAGTTTATGGTGGTATTCATCGATGATATTTTTATATACTCTAAGACTCAGGATGCCCATAAGGAGCACTTAAGAATTGTTCTACAGAAGCTGCGTGAGTACCAGTTGTATGCAAAGTAGGAAAAATGCAGTTTTTACATGACTAAGGTCAAATTTTTAGGCCATGTTGTTTCTCAAAATGAAATGTAACTGGATTCAGCCAAGATTGAGGTTGTGTTAAATTGGAAGCCACCCAAAAATGTTAGTGTGAGGTACGTAGCTTCTTGGGTTTAACTGATTATTATCGTTAGTTCGATCATAATTTTTCTTCTATTGTTATGTCTCTAACATAGTTGACCAAAAAGTACGTAAAATTTATTTGGAACGAAAAGTGTTAGGCAGCTTTTAAAGAACTCAAATAAAGATTGACTACTACTTTAGTTTTGACAGTACCTAATAAGAGTTTGTCTTATGCAGTATATACAGATGCATCAGGAGTTGGTTTGAGATGTGTTCTAATGCAGTGAATAAACTGATAGCTTATGCATATAAGCAATTAAAAATGTTTGCAACTATTATTTTCACCTTGAAGATTTGGCAAAGTTATTTGTATGGTGCTAGATTTGAGGTACTTTCGGATCACAAGAGTTTAGAATACCTTTACTCACAGCGTGATTTGAATCTCTGACAATGCAAAGGGATGGAATATATGGAGGACTACAAATTTTCAGTGGATTATCATCCTGCAAAGGCCAATGTTGTGACTGATGTCTTGAGTCGTTATCCTCAAGGGTCTCTTTCTTGTCTTATGTTGGATAATTGGAAGACAAGTTTAACTATTGGAGATTACGAGCTATAATACCAAGAGGATGAAAGATCAATTCTAATAGATTTCAATTTTTCGAAAATCAAGTTGTGGTCTCCAATAATTTGAATTTGAGGCAGAAGGTCTTCGTAAAAAACCATAAGCCTAGATTTGCTATTCATCCCAACAACACAAAATGTACCATGACTTGAAGCATCAATATTAATGCGTTGGAAAGAAACAAGATATAGCTTAATATGTATCTAGATGTTTGACTTGCCAGTAGATTAAGGCTAACCATCAGAGACCAATTGGATTGTTGTAGCCTCTGACCTATCCCTAAGTGGAAATGAGATAAATTACTATGGATTTTGTAATTGGCTTGTCAAAGGTGGTGCAAAATTTGATGTTGTTTGGGTAATTATTGATAGATTGACAAAATCTGCATATTATATTCATGTCAGAATGGAATTCTCTTTGACGAAGTTGAGTAAGCTCTATATCGAGAGTATCGTTCATCTTCACAATATCCACTCAATTATTGTTTCTGATAGAGATATGAGATTTACGTCAAAATTTTGGAGATCTTTTTAAAAAGCTTTGGGCACGGAGCTGAATTTGAGTACAACACAACATCCACAGACAGATGGTTAGTCAGAGCGTACAATCGAAATTCTCAAGAATATGTTGAGATCTTGTATTTTAGATTTCAGTAATAGTTGGATAAATCACTTGCCATGGCAAACTTTGTTTATAACAATAGCTATCAGACCAGTATCGATGTTTTTCCATACGAAGTTTTATAAGGGACACGTGTACATCACTATTATGTTGGTCTAAGGTATAGTATCGTGTCACTCTTTGACCTAATTTGGTTCAAGAGACAACTGAGAAAGTCCAAGTAATTAAATAATGACTTGGTACAGTTTAGAGTCAGCACAAAAATTATGCAGACCTCCAGAGGAGGGAGCTAGAGTTTGAAGCCGATGATTTTGTGTTTTTAAATGTGCAATCTTATAGTTGTATAAATTGCTTTGATGTGAAAGGAAAATTAGAGCCAAGATATATAGGTCTTTTTCGGATTATTGAAGGGATTGGTTCAGTGGCTTATAATTTATCGACATACTTGAATTATGTTCACAATGTGTTCCATGTCTCTATGATAAGAAAGTACATTCTAGATCCTTCACATATTATTTCTTGGGCTGAAGTACCTATTCAGGAGGATGTGTCATATGAAGAAGAACTTGAAAGAATTCTGGATCATGGGATCAATGTTTTGTGCCACCATAAAATACCTTTGGTCTTGCTTTAGTAGAAGAACCACAGTGAAAGAGAAGAAATCTAAGAAATTTAATCTAAAATGATGGCTATGTATCCCCATTTTTTTATGGCACTCTTGAAATTACTCTAAATTTCAGGAACAAAATTTTCTATGTGAGAGAGAATGTGATACCTGCTATTTTGATAAGGAAAGAAAAAAGAAAGAATCTCCTCCCCTAATCGGTGGGAGCATTTCAGAACCAGAGAAGGAAATTCTTTCTTTTTTCTTCCTCTTCTCTGTCGTTAAGACTTCATCCCCTCTCCCTCTCGGTCTCCATGCCTCTTGCTCTCTCTATCGTTCACCTCATAATTCCCTATTTCTCTACAAAAATTCTTTCCTCATACAAAATCTTGATCGTCAAAATTTTTTAGAGTTTCTCAACGAGTTTTGGAGATGGATTTTGAGTTGCATTTCACTCCTCAATAAGTAAATTTTTACCCTTCTCTGTAATTTTGATTTTGTAGAAACCTTTGAATTTTTATTTTACAAATTGATATGTTGGTTGAAGGTGTAGCGAACTACCTTTAGTGCAAGTTTAGAAAAGGAGAGTGTCAAGTTTTTGTGGTGTTTGACTGGAGTTTCTATTGGTCAAAGGTCAGAATCAGAAGTATGAAAAATCTAATTTTTAACTCTTGTTTTACTCCATGTATTTGGTGATTTGGAGTCTATATTTTTGGGGGTAATCTGTTGCTTGGAATCTAAGGGATTTGGGCATGAGAAGTTCGGCATGGATGATGAAAATATCTGTAGGAATTGGTAGGCAACATTGGGGAAGACGATGTTGAGCTGCTACCAAAATCATGTAGAGCCGCAGCTCAAACCCTTATAGGTCGCAAGCTCGAGTCCTAATTGGGCTACGGGTTTGGTCTGTTGGGTCGCAGTCCATAAACCATTATATATATATATATATATATGTAAAGTTTAATATATGAAATTTCAACTTTCAAAAATAGACATTTTTTTTTTTGCTAGGTACCAAAATTATAATTTAAAAATAATGAACTTTTGGATTTTGGGCTTTTGTGAGGGGTAGACCCACTTTGAAACAATGATTTAATTTTATGTACAACATTATACAATTTTTAAAAATTAATATTTTGAGACATTTCTCATATAAAATTATGTTTCCATTTTATGGCTCATCAAATTTTTATATTATACGTAGTTTTTCACTACACATTTAATGAAGCATGCACATAAAATTTAATGGATTGACTTAATTGTGTGAACCGAGTTTGATAGATTTGATTTGGGGTTCTATTTTATTTTATGCACATTTGATCGTGAGAGAATGTGTTTATTTGCTATTAACTAGAGTAATGGGAGTTGTGTCCCTCGGCGCAAAACCCTAAACCTAGTCAAGATTCTTCTTTCACAACCTGAATGCCGGCCTAACAGAAACGTCAGGTCGAACGACCTGATCCTCTATGAGGACTCGATCGCTCAGCCCAAGGAGAGGAAGTCAGCGGAAGCCTTAACACAAAATTAAGCTCAAAACCTAAAACAAATGGATCAGGGTCCACTAAGTGATTAACAAGAGTCAAAGATAACGTAATAAAAAAAAAACACTATGGTAGAAATGAATCCATTCAACACCAAATGATAAACTAAACATGGAAATACATCCTCACCAGAGATAGCACGAAAACACCAAAGAGGAAAACGACTTCAAAGTATCCACTCCTTGGACACCACACCAAAACACAATAATCACAACCTAGGATGGAGGGATCATGGAGTGAGAGACTGACTCAGTAGGGAACTTACACTAAATGCAATGAACCTGTAAAAACTAATTTTATCTTTTGTTGTCAAAACCATGATTAAAACAATGTTTTACCCGTGCATGGATTTAAAATCATTTCCAGAATGTGACTTATCATCAAAACGGGCTCCATGAGCCACTTATAAGGCAATCATCAAAACATTGTTGGATACCTAGCCAACTATAATAAAATAAGTCTTCATCATTTTTCATATGTCAAAACAAGGGTCCGCGAAAAAGGAGAGTCACACAAGGATCCCTTCAATACAAACACAAAGAAATGTGGCAGTCCAAAGATAGCAATACCTCATGAGCCTAGGGGAAGAAACTGTGAGTGTGAACCAAAGATCTATCCCCTCAAAATGGTTGTTGGCAAATCAAACAACGATGACACAACCCAAATATAAACACCCTGATCAAGTTTAGGGATTTGAAACCCAAGGAGCACGTCAAAACCGCCATATTACCCATTTTCACACAACGTGCAAACAAAATATCTTCACACAGCAAAAGACATATCTGGATATCCTCATGACACTTTGACACCGAGACCATCCAAAGTATCAAGAGGATTTAACCTCACGCATCAAAATCAAAGCATACCATGAAATATCAAGCACGTAAAGTAAACGTGTAAAACTCACATACATACGTAGTTTAAAAACTGATGTGTTGTCGAACAATCTCCATCGGGTTTTCATATGTGGCAACCCATAAAATACAGTTTGAAATCCATTATGCAATACAATGTAATTAAATATAAAATCTCTACCTCGATGACGATAGAAGCCCAGCCGACCCACTGCATGCATTGTTAGAAATAGCCACCAACATCAGGCATACCGTCGGAACCTAAAACAAAACCAACTTTAGAACCCCAAACCAAACTAAGAATACAACAAGATGAAATGATCGTGATAGTTCTAATAGGGGGGGCGTGTAATTAGACTATCTAAATTTTTTTCGTGCGATTATATAAATTCTATTATTAACTATGTTATCAATAACATGCAAGCAAACAATCACAAAATATGTGCAGTAAACTAAGGAGTTAAGGGATAGAGAATTGACACTAGTTTGGTAATGCAGTTCGACCAACCTTACTTACGTTCGCACTTCAAGGTCCCCCTTGAAGATTCCTTAACCTATAACCTCCCCGGTTATATTTAATTGAACTTCATGGACATCAAGCAAGTCTTACATGACTATCTCGTGGTGTCACCCTTTATCCTTGACTATTACAAGGTGTCACCCTTATATTGTCACAAAGGTGCAATGAAAGGAATAAAAAATTACAATTTGAATGCCTAACTCTCAAAGATATAAACTCTCATGTTAAGGAAGGAAAGAGTTAGACCTATGCACTCAATCTAAAAGAGAAATATTATGGAATGGTTTTGGCAACACTTCGGTACTCTTTCTCTTCCTTATTTTCATCAATGGCTAGTGCTCCTATTTAAAATTTTATCTGAGTAGTTGACCACCTAACTTTTTCGGTGGACCGCTTCATGACTATTGCATTGTTACCATTATAGTTCTGCTCGACTGCCTTTCACTCTAGTCGACTACCCTAATCCAACTCAAGAAACTATCTCAACTCTATCCAATTTCTGGTCGACCGCCCTTCATCCTGGTCAACCACTCTTCTACCATTTAGCATTTGTCTAGCAATCTGTAATAATTCAGGTCAACAACCCTTCTTGTCCCATTGACCACTTTCTCTGTTGTTTTGCTATTTGTAGCAATCTGGTCGACCGCCCCTTTGCATAGGTCGAACTCTACTTCGTGTTTTCCATATTTTCAAGCTTCTAAGTTCCAATAATCAACTTATAAGCTACATTCACTTAGAAAATATATTAGTAAACATTAATACCCGTATTAAGGGTATTTCCAATGAAGATCAAAAATATAATAAATGATAAACAATTTATCCAATTTATAAACAACTTATAATCAAATTAATCATTCATGATCAAAACAATTAAGCATAATGTCTATTAGACTAACAAAAGAGTCCTAGATTGAAATTCTAAAACAAACCGAACGGATTAGCACAAGACTTCTTGGCACGAGTCGACGAACGAAATGAACTCAAACATTGAATCAAGAAACCACACTGATCGGAAACGAGACATGGCTGAGGAAGCTGAGTGAATTTCGCTAAACCAAAACTCCACGAATACACAGTGTGGTCGACCCAAACATAACAACGATCGACCAGGAACATCAACAATCAACTCAAAATACCCATCAATTGATAAGACATGACTACGATCTCCGACATACAACACGCCCGATCCGAACAACTCAACAGTTGAGGAGACATAGGGGGAGTCAATCAAACACAACCACAATCAACCAAGACCCTCTAGTGTCGACAAGACATGACAACGGTCAATCGGGACCACCCATCAGTCAACAAAACTCAACGACGATTGATGAGAGAAAGTCGCACTCCACCAAGAAAATGTAGCAGTTGATGACCCACCTACGATTAACTGAAATCACATAGGAACTCAAACCAAAAGGGAAGAAATTATGGTCTCCAACTTCGTCGAGGCGTGTGACACTGAGCGACAAAATCTCACTTAAAAACGTCAGCATCAATTGACTAGACCCCGCCATGATCGATTGGTGCGGATGCCCAACCTAGAATCGGTAAACAACACAGACATCCGGAGAAGCAAGCTCATGGCCAACCAAACTCCCAATGTGGTCAACCATACACAAGCAACCAATAATGGAAGCCCTCAGACACATTCCCCATGACCGAACTTAATAAACGGTCGACTGAACACAAGCCTCTCCAACAGAGAGAGGCTCTTGGCCAATATCTTGGTTGACCAGACTCAAGAAGCGGTTATCCAACACAAGCCATTTGTCAAGGCGGATGCCTTGTGCTTCCGTGAACATTGGAGAAGGACATCACCAATGCCTATTTATAATCTCGCAGTCAACCGAATTCAACAAGCGTTCAACTGACACAAGTCATCTCAAACATAGAGGCTCTCAACCAATTCCCCTGGTTGCTCGATCCCAAGAAGTGATTGACTAGACACGAGCCACCTCAAATAGACAGGCTCTCAGCCAAAACTGCAATCAATTGGACCAAATTAGCAGTCAACCATGGAAGATTTTCCAGCATGAAAACCTCATAGGAAACACGCATTCCCTCACCGATTCTCACCTCGAATCAGTGTAAAACTCAGGATAATCTCTAAATCTACAACAATAACATAGAAACAATCAAAGAATTCGAATTTCCAAACTCAAATCTATGACCCTCGAATCTGTGAGCGACACAACTGGAAAACTCAAACAAAAAAATGGAGTTAGAAACCGACTTACTTGCAAAACTCTTTCACGAAAGACAGAGATTGGAATGACACGAACACGAATCAAGTTAAAAAATGATGAGGTTCACTCGTTGGTTCTCCACCCTCTCTCCCTCTTCTCCCTCGTCGCTAGGTGACCCTTAAGAACGAGTGAAAATCTTTCCTTTTAAGATAATAAATTAAAAAATTAAAATTTAATTATTTTATTTAATAAACATAATATAAATTAATATATTGTTACTATTAAATAATCTCCTTAAATTAATATAATGTAGATTTTAAAACGCACCATTTGATCATTAACGGACCCTTCATAAGTGGCCAAAGTCTACGACACATTATAAGGACCTGGTCAACACAAAACAATTTAACTTAGTTCAAAGCGAAAATTTTACTCAAAAAAATATATAATTCAAATTATTTGGGATTTTACACTTTCTGTGGCTTTTACGATCGCTGAGCATTGCTATTGTTATGTGATATATCTATAAACTAGTGTACCCGAAATCCATAAGTGGCTCCATTTTCACTAATATTTTATATGGTACACCAATGGTCTATTTTAATTAGTTACCACATTATAGGGGATTGTTTAAAATATATGTCCTTTTGTACAATTTTCTAAAATGAATTTATGAAATATCCTTTTTATGACCAAATATGCTTAACATTGTTTTTAACTTCATTATTGAATATAAATTTTTATCTCTATTGAGTTTAGTCAACTCACTTCAAATGATTCCTCTCTTTCAGAACTTTATCGATAAGATTTTTATTTGCTCACTTAAGAGTAATTTCGACGAACAATATTTTTGAGCTTTTTAATAATTTTTATTTATGAGTTATTTTCATTAGGTTAGGTTTTATTAAAGATATTTGTAAACCTTTAATTTTATTATTTTGTTTATTACAATTATTTTGGATTGATATTAGGAAAATTAATAAATCAACCACTGTACTTTGTGATCAATGAGAAGTAAATCACTAAAGTATTTTTGCTAATAACTTAACCACTAAACTATGGGAAATAGATATCGAAAACACCGTTGTCACGTTTGCCATTAAAAAACATTATCGTTCCGCACAGAGGAAAGACAACTTTCCGCTGCAGAAAGAAAACATTCCGTAGAGAAAAGTTGTCTTTCTACAAAAGAAAGTCTGCAGATAAAGAAAAAAATTCATTGTCTTCGTCGTAGAAAAACATAGACAAGCAGTGATTCTCTCATGGAAAGTAAAACAATTCTAAATCATCCGAAATCTTTACATTATATATTATTTTACAAAATCTTCTAAATTTTAAAAATAAAGGAGATTAAAATCAACTTATACAGTATTTTCTCAAATTCATTCTCCATGGGTATTAACTCTTTTCCACTAAAGTCTATAAAATCATGAGTTCTTGCAGTTTTTTCCATAGGTATTAGCTCTCGAGTTCTCAGAAAATTAACGATAATGTTTGTTCTATTCATTTCTCATAGTTCAGTGTTTAAGTTGTTAGCAAAAATTGTTCAATGGTTGACTTGTCATTGATCCCATGGTACAATGGTTGTTTTGTTAATTTTCCTTGATGTTACCATATTATCTCGATATCATTTGTTGAACCTGTATAACTCATGTTTTATCAAGTCGTGGCTTTTAAATAAATTATTAAGACTTTCGTTGATAATTAAGAAAATTAAAGTAAATGGTCAAACGATTCGGTTTTTTTGGACTAAGTCATTTCTTATTCTGTCTCATATCTCTTACAGTCCTGACAAGTACAGTCGAGGCCGAAAGAGCATAAATAGCATTGAGAGAAAAAGAAAGAGAATAATTAATGGGGTTTAGAGAGAAAGAGAGTAATGGAAAAGTCTATTCATAAGGAGCACAAACAATACAAGCAAGCAAGAAAATAGCCGAAGAAGCTACATTGTCTTCAACATCAGAAGTGCTTCTCTTAAATTTGCAGGATTTCCCTTTGTTGCACTGAATCTGCTTCTGCCCTTGCTGCTGCTGAAGCTGATTTGGCCATTTTCTTTTCATTCTTTCTTCAACTTTAGACACCATGTTTCTGGTGAAACTGCAGTAGTTTTTGTGAAGCACAGAGAGTGTTTAAATAGAGGAGGCCAAGCTATGGAAGCAAAACATTCATGCACCTCCTCACTTCACTATAGTCTTCCTCATTCTTACATCCTTTGATTAATAGAATGACCCACTCAATAATTTCTCAAATTTAATTGAATCGACAGAAATTATTTTAATTAATTTCAATTTTTTTTAATAAATTTTATTTTTTGCAATTTAATGAAAAGAAATTCGGCTTAACATGGCAAATTAATTTCTCTACACCCATGTGATGTCAATAATTTCTTTTGTCTTTCCATCTATGTTGTATATGCCCATATCAATATGGATCATTAAATTATGGTCCCTCCTTGAATGTGTGACAAATGTGCACAACTTTGAAAATATGAATTTGAAATTGATTAATTTCGTACCAGTCTAAAGTTCTAAAGTTAATGTGACATGACGCTTCATGGAAAAGACCTCTCTAAGTAAATTATAGCAAAAGGTCAAAAAAGGAAAAAAGAAAAATTATAAACGAAACATGCATTAAATTCAACAATTTTAATGATTTATGTCACGTAAGAATAATTACAAGGTTTTAGATTAATTAATTAACTAGAATTAGTCTATAATTTATGTGACAGTGGAGTCCATAGTATTGCCTTGAAAAAAGTTGTTGTCGTGACCATGCTGAATTAATACGCTGTAACGAGGAAAAGAGATTTTAAAGACAAAAAAATAAAAAAAAAATGAGAGAATTAGATAAATTTTTTTCTTGAATTGCTTTGGTTATTTGATTAATACAAAATGTTTAAACTTATATTCTATTTATAGGATTATTTGATATATGTATAACACAATACATGAACTACCTATTTAATCTAATTTTTGTACTAGTACATAATAAATCACCTAGTTACATGAACTACCCATCAATGAACCATACAATTGCATAAACCAATGTACCATTGCATACATGAATGATAACCTTCTAGATAACTCTTCACAAACACATAGACTTTAAGCAAAAACATATTAAAGACATACATTAACAAAAACACTTATTCAAAAGATGCATTAACCAAAAGATACAAAAATTAAAAAGGTTAATAATGGAATTAAATTTATAATTTCAACATCCTTCCTTAAACTTAATACTTTGTAACTCCGAACATCATTTTCAACTTGCTGAAAGTGTCATATTTGAGAGGGTTTATAAAAATATCAACAACTTGATCATCAGTCTTTACATACTTTACTTGCACTTCATTTTTTGTGATACAGTGATATGATTCGGAAAACGCACAAAAACAAAGGTCCATTAAGAGGCCATAGAGGCCCAAAGAATAAAGTGTAGATAAAAAAAATGAAGGAAAAACCACAACTTTTTTGTGGAGAAGATCCAAGAAAGAGGGACCAAAAACCATGATCGAAAAGGCTTTTGACTTGTTAATCATTGGAGAGAAGTCAAAAGAGGAGGTCCAAGTTAAAGAAAACAAATAGGCCATTTTTTCAAAAAGTATGAAGGCCCACCTCACATTTAGATAGTGAACGCAATCTGCGCGCCCACTCAGTGGCCCAGCTTGCACAACACTTTGCAGCGCGCCCAGGTGCCCAGTAATGGATGCCTGTTTCACCGTAACGGCCGCTCATTTCACAGACCCGTGCGGCGCCAACAAACGCCTGCGATGCCCATGCTCTGTCAGTGCCCCCCGTTAGAGCATGCATCCCACCATTCCATGCCCCTGTCATAACGATCAATACACCTCATCCAGACCCATCGGCCAACAGCCCATTCCCAGCGCACCTTATTCATCCGCTGCCCAACTCCAGCGTCCTGACAGCGCATGTATTTCTCGAGGCCCAATCGTCCATTGCCCATCCTACCGTGCGACACAGCGCCCAGCCTTCCCTGGGCGCACCATGCAAACTACAATGGCCAATCCACCCGCGCACCGAGTGCACCCATTAGTGCACCTCCTTCCGACAGCACCAGCCCATCATCTCCAACGCAGCCCATCCGCGCCCGCCTGTCTGGAGCCCGTTGCTACCCATCCGTGCAGCGCCAGCCCACCAGCTTTCCACCAAGTGCCCTTCACGGCCCAATGCCATTCAGCGCCCAACAAGCCATTCCTACGCAGCCCTTTCCGCCTAGCGGCCAATCAATGCACCTGCAACCCATACGCGTCCGGTCCAACAGGCCATCTGAGTGCACAATCCGCCATTCCGCCTATTGCGCCCAGCAGCCCACCAGTTGCACCCAACAGCCCATCTTGTGCCCCCACCAGCCCACTTTGCGCACCCACTCTATATTGCGCACGCACCCAAGGTATTTTAGATAGTTTTTTTTAAAATTTAATTTATTTTTAAATTTTATTCAAATTACTTTATCTTAAGTTAGATCTAATTTTGTTAGGATTAGTCATAGGTTATAAAAGCACCTTAGTGCTAACAATTTGTTTTAGGTTTTTGACCCATTTATGAAATTAAGCTTTTACTTGTGAGAGAGTTTTTTCTCTTGAGTTCTTTGCGAAGAACTTGATCTTCTTCAAGTGGATTCTTGAAAGATCGAAACTTTTATAGCTTTGGTTCAACCAACAAGTTTGGTTAGGGTCAAGCTCCTCATTGGAACACTTTGGTTCTAGTCAACAGGTTTGGCTAAGGTTGAGTTCCGCTCCTTTAACCTTGTTTCATGAGAAGATCTGTTGTTTTTTCGCGTACGTTGTTGGTCTAGGGTTCATATCCCCTAGGTTTGCATCATACAATCACGAAAAAAATGATACCTTGTATCTATATGTTTGCTTTGATCATGAAAAATGAGATTCTTTGCCAATGCGATAGTAGATTTGTTGTCAACAATAATTTCTGTAACTTTTTCTTGTGGCATTTGCAGTTTCTTTAATAGTCTTTTCAACCATATAACATGATGTACACAAGATGTAGCAACAACATACTCAGCTTTACAAGTAGATAGTGTCACAATTTGTTGTTTCTTCGAACTCCATGTAAAAGTTGTATTACCCATGTAGAAAACAAAACATGTTGTGCTCTTTCGATCATACATAACTTCACCTCAGTCGCTATCGTTATATCCGGTAAGCTTAAATTCATCAGAATATGAATAAAGTAAACCAAAATCAATTGTACCTTTGATATATCAAAGAATCCACTTTGCTGCCTTTAAATGAGTCATAGTTGTTGATTCCATGAATTGACTGACCAATCCAACTGCAAATAAAATATTTGGTCTTGTGCAAGTTAAATACTTCAAACTTCCAACAATGCTCTTGAAAGTTGTAGAATCAACTTTCTCTTCTTCATCATTCTTTGATAATTTCACTCCACATGCCACAGGATATTCACGATCTGACAATGCTCCATCTTGAACCTCTTTAGAATCTCTTTAGTGAAACTTTATTGAGATATGAAAATGTCATCATCTCTTTGATTGATCTCTGTGCCAAGATAGTACAACATTAAACCAATATTTGTCAGCTCAAACTCCTTAGTCATTGCTTGCTTAAATTCTTCGTACATACTCTAATTATCTCCCATAAAAATCAAATTATCAACATATTAGCAAACAAATAAGACATCTCCATTTTCACGTACCTTAGCATAGAGAGAGTGCTCATATGAACATTTTGTAAATCCATCTTCAAGGAAGTACTTGTCAATTCGACTATTCCAAGCTCTTGGAGCTTGCTTCAAGCCATACAATGCTTTCTTCAACTTCAATACTTTGTCTTCATAGCCCTTGATAACATACCCTTGAGGTTGTTCTATGTAGACTTCTTCTTCGAGAACTCCATTCAAGAATGTTGATTTGACATCCATTTGATAAATTTTCCACCTCTTTTGAGTCACTCATGAAATAATCAACTGGATAGTTTCTAAGCGAGCAATGGGAGCAAATACTTCACCATAGTCGATACTTGGACGTTGACTATATCATTTTGCCACTAACCTGACTTTATATTTCTCCACTTCTCCCGTTGCATTCTTCTTTTCTTTAAAGACCCACTTCACACCAATGGTCCTTTGGCCTTCCAGAATGGTGACTAACTCCCATGTCTCATTCTTCTCAATTGATGCAATCTCTTCATCCATGGCATTTATCCAATTTTCATCTTTCAGTGCTTCTTCAAACACTAAAGGCTTACAATCGACAAAGTGACAAAAGAGAGTTACATCTTCACTTAAATTTTTAGTTACCTCATATAGATCTTGAAGTCTTTTCATGCGAGACTCTCTTTCACTTGAGCTTCCACTAGAAGAAGATGAAGAAGGTGTGTCTAATATCGTTGGTGATTTTGGAGGTGTCACAGGCTCTTGTACTTCTCTACTTTGATCATCTTCATCAAATAAAAGAAATAATTCATACTTGTCTTCGTCTTCATCATTCCAATCCCAAGAATCTTCTTCATCAAACTCAACATCTCTGCTAATAATTATTTTTTCAAGACTTGGATCATAGAGTTTGTAGCCTTTGGAGCGTTGATCATAACCAATGAAAATATATTTCTTGCTTTTATCATAAAGCTTTGATCTTTCTTGATCAGGGAGATACACATAACCAATACTTTCAAAAACTCTTAAATGATAAGCACTTGGTTTTCTTCCACTCTATGCTTCTTGAGGTGTATTGTCCCACAAACTTCTCATTGGGCATCTATTTGATAGGTATACTGTACAATTAACTGCTTCTGCCCAGGACTTTTTTGGCATTTTCTTTGTTTTCAGCATACTTCTCGCTATATTAAGAATGCTTTGATTCTTCCTTTCAAATGTGCCATTTTGTTGAGGAGATCGTGGAACGGTTAGAAATCGTCAGATGTCATTTGCTTCACAAAACTCATTAAACTCATTAGATTTAAACTCACCTCCTCTGTCTGATCTCAAACCTTTAAAGGAATACTCGTTTTGCTTTTCTACATATGCTTTGAATCTTCTAAAAACATCAAAAACTTCATATTTCTCCTTCAAAAAATAAACCCAAGTTTTTTTTTCTAAAGTTATCTATGAAGAAGAGAAAATATCAATTTTTAACAAATGAGAGAGGTTTAATCGGTCCACATACATTAGCATGAATAAGTTAAAGTGGTTTATTTGCTCTTGATGTTGTCTCCTTCAGAAAACTCTTTCAAAATTGTTGGCCTACAAGACACCCTACACATAACTGGTCTGGTTGGTCTATGGATAGCAAGCCCTTCAGCATTCTTTTTTGACCCAAAAGCTTCAAGCCACTAAAATTCAGATAGGCAAGTCTTAAGTGTCAAAGTCATGAAGTGACCTTCACACAAGCCTTCAAACATCTGGCAACATCAGCTTGGATATCCAGCAAAAACATTCTGTTTTTCATCATCTGTACCTTCGCAATCACATTTCTTCTGTCATCTTGAAGTAGTTTTTCTTTAAGAGTTGTCCCAAGCTCAAAATATTACTTTTCATACTTGGAACATAGTAAAAATTGTTAATAAGTTGATGACCGCCCTATTTCATACGAATTAAAATTGTATATTTGCCTTCAATTTGAACTTTGGAATTATCTCCAAATATGACTAATCCAGTCATTGACTTGTCAATTTCCATAAATTTGCTCTTATCGCCACACATGTGATTGCTTGTCGCGTTGTCAAGATATCACTCGTTGTTCTTGCTTCCTTCTTCTTTATACACTAAAAACAAGGTTTCTTCAGCCTCTTCATTTTGAGCATACTTCGCCATTTCTTTGACATTTTAAAGAGGACTCCAACAATCACGAGTATAGTGTCCGTGCTTTTGGCAATTGTAACATTGAACTTTTGATCAATCATTCTATCTTGAGTGACTTCTTCTACCACGCTCTCTTATGAAATAACTCTTCTCTTCATTATTGAGATTTTGACGTTCTCTACCTTGTCCATGTCACCATCTGCGTCCTCTACCTCGTTGGCTTCTACCACATTCATTCTCTCTTTCTTTCACCGAGAGCTTGATGGCTAGAACTTGCTTGATTGGCTCCTTCTTGTTGATTCTCTCTTCATAAGCTTGTAAAGATTCTATGAGTTGGCCAACAGTCATAGTAGTTAAATCTTTGGACTCCTCGATGGCTACAATCACATAATCGAACTTTGTATGCAACGAGTGAAGAACCTTTTCATTTACGCGAACGTCTTCCAATTTTTCTCCACATTCCTTCATTTGGTCGACGATGGCCAAAACACTCGAAAAGAAATCCATTATGCACTCGAATTCTTGCATTCACAACACTTCAAACTCTCCTATTAGGATTTGAAGCCGTACCTTCTTTACCTTATCAACTCCTTGATAAGAATTTTGTAGAATCTCCCATGCTTGCTTGGCGATGGTTGCCTTTGATACTCTCTCAAACATGGCTTCATCTAAACATTGATAAATAAGGGTCAGAGCTTGTTCATCTCTCTTACGCGTTCTTTGGAGAGTCTCCCTTTGATTTTGGGTCAAAGCAGAATCATCACGAGACTCGTCATAGCCTCTATCGACTATCTCCCATACATCTTGCGATCTGAGCAAAGCATACGTATGCACCAATTCTCGTAATTTTCTTTGGTAATTTGAGGGAAAAGGAATGGAAATGTAGAATTTGACATTTCTACACGATCAAAAACTAAACTCTTATACTAATTTGTTGGAATGAGGAAGAGGGATTTTGGAGAGTGAAAAATAAAGAGATGAGAGAATTAGATAAATTTTTTCTTGAATTGCTTTGGCTATTTGTTTGATACAAAATGTCTAAACAAAATGTCTATTTATAGGATTATTTTGTACATGTATAACACAATATATGAATCACCTATTTAATCTAATACATGTACTAATACATAATGAATCACTTAGTTACATAAACTACCCATCAATGAAGAATACAAGTACATGAACCAATTACTCTTGCATACATGAATGAGAACCTTCTAGATGACTATTCACAAATACATCAACTTTAAGCAAAAATATATTAAAGACATTATATTAACAAAGACACTTGTTCAAAAAGTTAATAAAAGGGAAAATGACAAATTAACCATTGTGGTTTGCGGTCAATGACAAGTCAATTACTATCATTTATTTTCTAACAAATTAACCACTGACATATGGGAAAATGACAAAACCAACATCGCTGTCACGTTTGCCATTAACAAGCTGATCTGGAGCCGCAGCGGTCCGTGAAAAGAAGGCCAAATTTGGCTGGACGCCGCTGAGACGCTGCGATTTCCCAAGATGCTATGGCGGCGTCCATCTGAACGCCGCAATAGCATTCATCAGAACGCCGAACGGCGTCCCATGATTTGTTACTGTCAAAATTTTTTGATCACAAAATTGAGGGCTTAAACGCGTGATTTTGGGGTCGAGAAAGAGGGGTCATGGGGTTAACTTAGTAATATGTTGTAGATCTCTGAGAGAGCTTCGATTTGATACCTTCTACAGCCGATTCTGATACATGTAGCCAAAGTGATGGTCTTTTGAAGTTGAAGAGGTCAAAAATCTAATAAAGACATTGGATGCATGGAACTCTCTGCTTTTCATGCATGGTTAATTCACAGTCCGATAAAACTCTCTGTTTTTCATGCATGGCTACTTCACAGTCCGCAACGGTTCTCAGTTTTTAGTCTCTATGTATATGTTTTACGAATCTAATGTTTTTATTCCTGAAGAACAACGCGGCATTCTAATGGACGCCGTGGCGTTCTAATGAACGCCGCCACGGCGTTTTGATGGACGCTGCTGCGGCGTCCTGGGAAATCGGAGCGTCTCAGCGGCATCTGAGACGCTGCGGCGTCCAGGCCAAATTTGGCCTTCTTTTCACGGACCGCTGCGGCTCCAAATCAGCTTGTTAACAGCAAACGTGACAGCGATGTTTGCTTTGTTATTTTTTCATACATCAGTAGTTAATTTGTTAGAAAATAAAGAATAATGGTTGACTTGTCATTGATCACAAACTACGATAGTCAATTTGTCATTTTCTCTTAATAAAATTAAGTTTATAATTTCAACAAGAAAGAAAGATTAAAGAAAGAGAAGCATTCAATGATGTTATAGAGAGAAATATTGAATTGAGAGGGACCATCCCTTCAGAAGAAATGAAGTCTTTTCTTGTTTTGATTGAAACAGACAAGAATCACATGGATGAGCCAGACATTCTCATTAGTGATAAAGTGTATACAGCCACTAGCTGGAGCCACCTCACAAGAATCCAACTCACTGAAAATACTTTTGAAGCTCTTCTTCCCTTCAATCTTTTATTCTTCTTCTACTGTTCTGGGCGTCACCACTGCCTTTCTTCTGCAATGGCAGATTGGTAGGTCTCTTAAAGATCCACGTGTTTCTGCATCATCCTCCATTTTCCGGGGAATTATCTCCCAGAGGCCGAACTACGTTTCCGTCCCACCTTGCATGAATCTTAATGGGTTCTCTTCAACTTTCAAAACCTCGTATACACTAAAACCATTTATAAATAGAATTTCAACAGCAGATAAACCTAGAGAAAAATTATGAGGATTATGTTAATACATAATTTTCATACTAAGATTAGCATGATTAATGATATCAGACTAATTATTAATTATATGACTTTGACTATCAATTATAGATTGGTTGAAATTGAAACTATTTAAATTGAAAATTATAGTGCTGATACCTTAACCACATACTTTACTACAGGCTGCAATAAGGGTTTGGTGCCACTGTGTTCATAAAAAACAACACAGTAGTACGTTGACGAATTGGTCAATTACAGAAACTAGACTTCATAGATTTAGGAACTTGAAAAAGGAACAAATACCAACTGTTTAGTTTGGTTATTCACGATTTTGGTTTTGATTCAAATACCTAGGATTCGTCGGCATTTGGGTTCTGTTCAACGCAAAACCGAACAAAAAATTGTGCACAGCCCCGTCACTCGGCCTCTCCATTTTTAGCATTTTCTGAAAATGGTAGTTCCAAAGAGCTGAATCATTCTGTACAGACGTAAATGGTTCTGCAAATTTGTTTAAAGAACAATTAGTTGCTTGTGATATCAGGGTTTCCAATTCTATTTTTACAAAATAATTTATAAAATTGCTAATATCATTTTTTTATTGGACGAGAATGAATGAAGAATTAATAAGTTGATCCATTGACATAAAAGTACATTGGTCACGGGCAAAATTCCTATTTGTTACAATCTATGTCAAGTCAAAGATTATACTTAGTTAATGTAACTATGTCATTTACTACACATCTTCATTGGTAATCTTCGATCATATTTTAAATTCCGGATGCTACAACTCGTTGTTTCCCATTCAATGACACATTAATATGATGATTTCCGATGGATAAAGATTTTTTCTCTAAGCATTTGTGTGTGGATTTTCCGTTGTCTCCCTTGCTCGTTTAATTGACTTTCTTCGCTCACCAACTAGGTTTGTGTCATTTACTTATATATATTATTTTACCTTTTAAAATTAGATTTATTTGAATTCGGTGATTCGAGTTTAGTTGGACTGACCGGAAAGCACGGTGAATTAAAAGTGATGGGCCAAGATTATATATTTCTTAAAAATATGTAATAGTATAGAAGAGATTGAACACATAAAGTTTGGTATTTTTAAGTTTTATAATTGTCACGCGATACTTTCATAAGTAATTTGATTTTTCTTCATGAATTCTTTCATCTACGAGTGAGTTTTGCTCTCGAGGATTTTTTACATCAAATTTGTGTTTGTTCTTTGACTTTATTTGTATTCGTTTTGAATTATTACAAGCTTTTTTTGAAATTACTTGAATTGTCACAATTAATTTGAGATTTTCAATGTAATTTAGTACAATAATGAAAGTTTTAAATCGTAGGTAATTGACAACTTGAATCCTAATATTTTGAAATATAGACTAGTGATGTACTGATGTTTTGATTTTCTATAATTTAAAACTGGAACTACACTAACGTTTAACAATCTCTCTTTTGGAGCCATTGATGCTTTTATAAGGAAGCTTAGAACATGTTCCAAGGCTGTCAAACGACAAGACTATGAGACTAAATGTGGATCCCTTCCCTGTAGCTTTACCCGATCGATGCTTCTGCAGTTCCATTGAGCATTCTGGTGATTAATTATGGTCTTCTCAGCTGGAGTTCTGACTCGTTTTCTTCCTCGAAGAATATGGATACCCTGCTCTCCTATGATAGATTTATCTTAAACGATCTAACATATCTTTATAATCAAAATTAAAGGCATTTAGATCAATTGTGGAATTTTCTAAATTACCTCTTGTCATTGATTTCCTTCAAAAAATTCTCTTCTAAACCTTAACAATCTCAATAAAATGGTGTATTTTCTGAAGGAGATGTTTGGCTTAGAGGACCTCTATATTTTCTTCAACTTCTCATACACAAACACTTCTTCCATTAAGAAGCTTTTATATAGAAAATTGGATATTTACTTCGACTTCCACTTTTGTTGTTTTTAGCCATAAAAACTGCAGCTGAATTGTTACAATATGTCTTCAGTAGCCTAGAAATTGAATCAACGATTCTAAGCTCTAAAATAAAACTCTTTATCCATACACCATATGAAGTAGCCTCAAAACACAATATGAACTCAACCTCCATAGTTGTTTATTGATTTTGTGCTTAATTGTTTAATCATAATATTTATATTTAATTTATTGAAAATATCCTTAAAACAGGCATTAAGTTATGCTAACATGTCTAACTAAGTCCATGTTGTGAATATGTATGATATTGGGACTTAGAGAAATTAAGAAATGCAAAATGGGCAAAAAGGTCGACAAAACAATGGAAAAGGTCAATCAAATTTGGACTGCACAAAGGAAATTGTCGACCTCGAAATGGACAGATTATGAACAAGAAGCTGTCCAATTATAAAGGGTCGACTGAGCAGCAAAAAACACAGCTTACTCAAATTTCTACAATGAAGAAAACGGTCGACCTCTTCGACTGAAAACACAACGGCTCCTTCCCAACGATCTTCAAAATTCAATGGGAACATTTCAACAGGTAGGAGACAATCGACTGGAAGAGGGGGTGGTTGACTAGTTGAGCAGTTTTATAAAAGACAAGGCACTCAAAAGCTCAACTCAACCAACGAAAGAAGTAGCAAAACTCTGCTAAATTTTACTCTCAACTTCTCTGCCATTTTAGTAAGCTTGTAACCTACTCTCTCCATCCATAAACTTGAGAGTTATTATTGGGAGAGTTAGGATTTAGTGTGTTCTTTCCAATTCTGAAATCCTTGTACTCAATTGTAAAAGGTGACTCTCTACGAATTCGTCAAACAAGAGTGACACCACACAACAGTCAAAGCTAGATTGACTCCCGGAAGATCAATCAAATGGTGACACCCCGTAATAGTCAAAGGAAAGGGTGACACCCCAAAATAGTCATTTGTAAAGGTTTGTTAGACACCGTAAGTCAAACACCGTCAACCGAGAAGGTTGGGGGTTAGGGATCTCCAAGTGAGACTTGGAGCGCGGACGTAGACGGGGTTGCCAAACTGCGTTAACAAATGTGTTTGCACTCTCTCTAACCCTTCTCTCTTTACTTTTTTGCATTGAATTATTATTTGTATGCAATAAATCACTTAAGGTGATAGAAAAATAATTATTGCATGAAAATGATTAGAACGCCTAATTCACCCCCCTCTTAGGTTCATATCGATCCTACAAATGTGTCAGTCAAACCCTATTTAGCATTCCTCCAAGATATAGCTCCACCGACCAATCACATTCAAGTGATCCATTTTTCTGTAGGTAAGCATGTAGTGATGCACCAATTGAAGGGGATTAGAATATAACCTGAAAATAGGATGTTGAAGTGTTGAAGTATTGGAATATGTTGATCTTCCAAAGGTGGCTATATTTTGAACTGGCGGTCGAAGGGTGGTTGGGGTTGCAGTCGATGATGGCGTCCAAAAGACAACACAGATTCGACCTTTGTGCGACGGTCGATGAGCGAACAATCGAGCTAACGATCTAAATGATCGGTGCTCTACTTTCCTTATTTTGGCCGAGATTCACTTTTGGAAAGTGAAGTTTGGAAGCTTGTAACTCTTTCCTTTTAGAAGCTTTGTGATTGAAATTTGGACTACACTTTTTTGAATGAATAAGGAAAAAAATCATTCAAAAACTTTGGAAATATCCCTCAAGAATTAGGAAATATACTAAAAACACTCCAGGTGGTCGTATTTGACAAATATGAAAACTTTGAACCCTCAAATGGATGCTTTGCTGATGATGACACCTCTTAATGGTTGGACACCACCTCTCACAATCTTTCCTCAATGAGTAGAGTTGCGGATGCCAATAAGAGAACTTACTCAACTCTAAGTGAGCTCAATCTTGTGATATTACTCACACAAGTATACTTTAAATTTAACTCACCAAAGTATTTGAAAAGGAAATCTCTCCAATTTTGAAATAAGTAAAAGCTTTTTGTATTCAAATTCAAGTTCCTTAAATATGTACATAAGGTGGCTTTAAATACCCAATTGCAAACTATAAAATAATAGTAAACTAATTAAGCAACAATAACCCTAATCGGCCTATAGAAGAAGTTGTATGATTTTCTACTTAATAGAAACTAGGACAATTAACTAAAAGAATATTAAATTAATATCTTTCTTTCTTTCTCTCTAAGTCTAGATGTATTTGGCAGCTAATCCATGTTGGTGCTCGGCCACTTGGATGGTTTGTCATTAAATGTATTTATTTTGTTCTGCAGCAAAACATGTATTGTTTCATCACGGAACGATATTTTTTGAAAATAACATTCTAATATTGATGTTCCACAGTGGATCAGGACACGTTCCGCCGTGCATTGACCACGATCTGTAGCAAATTGATAATGATCCACCATGAATCATCGTGCCTCATCTGCCTTGTATAAATTCACACTACATTTATCACGATTTTCTAAGTGATTTTGTCAACGATTAGAAAACCCTATAGATTTGTAAGAGCTGAAGTGTACCGCATTTTTGGCAAAGTTGAAGTATTTGTTGAACACCAAATTGTGTCTGGGAATATGGAGGAATATGTTATTAACTGTCAAGTTGAAGTGGGTCTCACGTTCACAGTTTTGACCAATGAGGTACTTGCAATTAGAGACAAAGTTGTTATAGTGGTGCATTCTATCTCGGCAATTCTAGATTAGGAGGAGCACCATTCATTATATGAATCTAGTAGTGACGAAGACATGGACATGACTGAGAGTAAGCTTAGATGACCACCATAAGCAAAATGCACATTTACTTGTATGAGTCTTGGCAAGAAGTATAGTTCACTGAATAAAATTAAAGAAGAAATTGTCGATCATGCATTGAAGAATGAGTACGACATTAAATTCACCAACAGTGACGCTCATTGATTGAAAGCTATCTACCAAGAAGGATGCATGTGGCGGATGCATGCCTAAAAATTGCAAGGTGAAATAACATTTCAAATAAAATGTTATAATGACGTTCACATTTGCTCAAGAAAAATGGAAGGCTATCATGCCTTTGCCAAATGGGTGGCAATGCATTACTTGGACAAATTTAAAAGTCAGGTTGACTGAGATCTTTCTTTCATAATTGAGATAGTCATGAAGAATTTAACGTCAACATCACACTCAACCTTACTAGAAGGGCAATAAATGAGGCAAAAAAATTAACGAATGGGATGACAATGAGCAATACAAGCTCATATGGTCCTATGCCGAGGAGATTTAGAGGTCTCATCCTAGAAGCTCATTATGTGTTCAGTTAGAGATGAGTGCATTTAAGAGGATAGTGTGTTTGGCTGCATGTAAGATTAGCTTGTTGAACTGTGATAAATCGGTTATTTATTTGGATGGTTACCACTTGAAGGGAGCGACTTCGGATCAGCTGCTCACTGCTGTCAGTATCGACGGAACGATGGAATGTCTCCGATTGCTGTAGCAGTTGTTGAAGCAGAAAATATAGATTCTTGGAGCTGGTTTCTGAAATTTTTTGCTCGAGGATCTAAACTCTCCGTTCGGCAATGGGTGGATAATCATTTCTAACTGACAAAATGTGCAATTGACTGTTTTTGTCTTCTATGTTTATGTTATGCGTTGTGTACCAATGTTTGACTCATACTATGAATCTTTGTAGGAGCTAGTGCCAACTGTCATAGAGGTGCCAGAGCAAGCAAACAATCGGTTTTGCATCTGACACATATATGCCAATTTTCAAAAATAATTTAAAGGCAGGTTGTTCAAGGATGCAATGTGGGCCGCTTCTAGAGCCACAATAGAGGCACACTTTAAGAGAGAGATGACGAAGCTATTTTTACTTGACTCGGCAGCCCACAACTATCTATGAGGAATAGATGCGAGATGTTAGGCTAAACATATCTTCTGCTCCATCAAAAAGTGCAACATAAGCCTTAACAACCTAATAAGTCCTTCAACGCCTGTTGTGACGCCCCGCGTCAAAATCGTACTTTCTTACTTTACTTTTTCCTTAAGTGCATTAAAAAAAATAAATTTTCTTTTTATTTGTTTACTTAAAATGGGTACGATAAAAACTTATATTTTTATCGTGAAAATCCCAAGAGCGTGAGAATAAATCAGAGTAAAGCGGAAACCTTATTAAATGCATTATATAAAGTTCAAGGTTAAAAGTGTAAACATAATCAATATTCAAAACATAGTTTTAGGGTTAGAATAATAATTAATGTTTTACAAGACCCTTTCAAAATAGATGGGTACTTTCTTTTTCTCTTGAGCCATACTGTTACTTTGGTTGCGGTTCATCCGGATACTCCGCAGGCTTCACGGGAAAAGCCTCCTCCTCCTCTGCTCCTGGCACTATCATCTTGTTTCCTACACCACAAGTAAGACGTGAGCCTAAAGGCCTAATAAGGAATTGGGATTATGCAGTATGCTATGCCTCTCTTTAGTTTTTTTGGAATGGGTACTGTTCCAAATCAATCTTTTCATTACGTTCATTCGTTCATTACTCGTACGTCGAGCGGAAGATTGGAGGACCCATATGGGATGGTATAGTTTGATCGGCTTCTAACCTCCTGTGTGCAACTAGTCCCGTTCCCGACAAGGTAGAGGTGTAGCCTAACTGCCAGACTAGATCCGAACTACCCATCCGCCCCTCAACTTCTCATCATTCATTCTTTCATTCATTTAACATTTTTCCTCACATAATGCATGCAAGTACCACCTCAAAGGTCGCACTCCCTAATTATTTCTATTATCATGATACATGTTCGTACAGTATAACAAGGAAATATACAACAATTAAATAGCGCATATAAGGAAATAACAGTACACATAAATGAATGACAATAAGTAAAACGAACAACTATAATTGAACAGTGCATAATGAGTAACAGTAATGTAAAACAAACAGCGACTTGAACGGCGAGAGATACATCTTGAATAGTCAAGAAAATGGCAATTTAAGTGCTTCCAAAGACGAAATATACAGAGAACATAGCAGCAAAATATCATGCTCTTAAATAACAAATTAAACAGCGAACGTGCTCTTAAACAACGAACATAGTTTTAATATTAGACAGACAACAGCGAAGGTAATAATAAACAACATGCTTAATTCGGACACAATTGAAAACATGCTTAATAATTTATACAAACTAATATCAGAAACACGCTTAATAACTAGATACGCATGGATGTACAATTAAGCGAAAAACATATTATTAGCATAATTGATTCTAAGTAAGTAGAATAGGGATAGTGTACGTTTAAAGTAAAGCATGGTTTAATGGCATAACTACTACTGACTTTATAACTTAGTTCGTTGTTAAGATTTTGTTAAGATACGCATGCTAGTAATTGGACAAATAAACAATGAACGAAATAGAGAATAATCATGCTCTTAATATCAAAATGTAAAGCGACACGTTTTTAATATCAGAATGTAAAGCAACATATGTTTAGAACAAAACATGTATTCACAAAATAGAAATTAATGGCAGGACAATATTAACCAGGTGATACCGTAAGTAAACAATAATGTGTATTCACATAATAGAGTCTAACATGTATTCACAGAATAGAGACTAGTTCGTTCATGCTTATCAATCATAATGAAACCCTCATTTCATTGTTCTACACTACCAGGCTTAACATCAAATAACAATTAACATTAGTGAATGTCAATAAAGCATTAAGCATTCATTCAAAGTGAAGTATTGAAATACAGTATTAACAGTAAGGAATTTACAGAAAACTAACATCAAAGTAAGGCATCTAAATGAATTACAGGAGATTAACTGCAAGAATTTAACACAACAAACGCACATTACTTGTTGGTAGGGCCTCCACTGGCCAAGACTTTACCCAATCTTTACCCTTTGATGAAGAAAATCACCCACAGACAGCAATAATCTCAGTCAACAGAGTCTTGCCTCACACAGCTTCACACACTGAAGGACCACACCTGAGCTCACAGCACAACCCACACAACTCACTAAATTATTTTCTTCCTCGCTGGAAACTCTCTCTCACGAGGAAGAACTCTTTCAAGAAGGAAAGCTAGACTGAAGAAAATGGCAAAGGAGAATGGCTTAAATCGAGAGCCATACCTAGAGAGGGACAAACGTACTCGGAACATAGTGGGAGAGGCGTGGTTGGAGGCGAGGTGGAGTGGTCTGGGCATGGAGTTGTCAACTGAGTGGGTTTTATTGGACTACACGACAAATCGTTCAATTATTTAACCCTAATTTTTTGCAAGTCTGGGACTTTTCAGACTAGGGCGGACGTTCTAGTCTTGTCCGTGTTCGTCCAAAATCTATATTTTCACTGACAGATTTGCTTTTTCGAATGTAGAAAGGCATCCAAATCCTGCATCCGCATGCGTCCGAAACTGTCCACAAATTGGAAAGATTCAAAATCACCGTGTCCACATGCATCTGCATTCATCTGCCTGCGTCCGAAAAATCGGTTAGAGATAGGAGACGAATTTGGATATGGGGTTTCTGTCCTGCAGCATCTCAAAACATTGGGGCGACGTTTTCAGACATGATCCCACGTCCACATGCGTCTGAAATTGTCGGTTATACATTTTCTCTCTGCGTCCGAATTCTCCATCACATGCATTTTGCCATAATTTTTTCATACTTCAATTACATCACACTATTTACCCCATAATTACCTTTCATAATCTAACACATATCGATACAAATGTAATAAATTAATTATCCCGAAATTCGATTATATCACATATATGGGAAAAAAATTATCAGAGTATTACACCGGTATCCTACCAGCCTGGGACAAACCAATTCTTAGTATATTCGAGATCATATGAAAGGACATCATGTGTAGGATCGTTAAAAAAATGAAAAGATGGCACGCTCAACAGACCTTTTGTGTCCGCATGTCAAGAATCAGCTTACTAGACTATATCTTGCATATCGAAATTGGAGTCCCTAGTTTTCAGGCATTGCCCAGTTTGAGATCAACAATGGTAACGAACAATACTATATCGATTTGGACAGACGTACTTGTAACTGTTACTAGTGGGCGTTGACTGGCATCCTGTGTGTTCATTCAGTCCTGTGTATGCAATTCATGAGGACATCTCCCGAGGACTTTGTGCATAAGTGCTACCACTGGGAAACGTACATCACGATGTACTCTCACTTTGTCCTCTCCATCAATGGACAAATAATATGGACTCCTATGACGCATCTTGATCCAATTCCCCACCGTCATTTAAGAGACGTCCTGGAAGGCCGTGAAAACGAAGAATTCAGAATGTGGACAAGGCCCTAAGGTGGACAGTGCTGCCCAAGAGACATATGAACATGACGTGTGGGTGGTGTGGGGGTGTGGGCACAATTCTAGCATGTGTGAAGGCCCAAAGTCCAATGCATGTGGCGGCCGTGGGTCTAGAGGCAGAAGTGGAAGATGAAGCTTGCAAGGCACATTTATGGTTTCAGAGTCCTCGAGATAGTTCTCGACATAGTCCCTGAGATAGTTTCCGAGACAGTCCCCAAGACTGTTCCCAACATAGTTCCCAAGACGCAGATGAGCACATTATTGAGTTTACATTTTCATGTGTTACCTTTTAAACTATGCTAGTTTTATTTTCAATGTGTTATGCATGAGTATAATGCTCAAGGTTCACAAACACAAATGTGGACCTCAACCTTCTTTGCTTATAGAAGACAACGCTAAATCAAAGTGACTATTAACTATACCTCAAAACCAAATATATATAATATACAATAGTTTATTCGAGGTAGCCTATTGAAGAACCTCGATTAAACTATTGTAGATTATGTATATCTTGTTTCGCCGCATAGTTAATAGTTACTTTGATTGAGTGTTGTCTTCTTCAATCAAGGAAGGTTAAAGATATATGAAGTATACGAGATTGATAACTTGGTTTACATCTGTAGTGCACATATGCACGATATGGTTGTAATTGAGTTGATAAATTGGTTTGCGTTTGTAATGCACATATACATGATATGGTTGTAATGGAATTGATAATTTGGTTGTTGATGATGAAATTTTGAATCTGTAAACAAAATTTTTAATCTGTACTTCAGCCGTTTGATCGCCCTCATTTTTTTTATCGACCACGCTAACGATCCACCGCAAAAAGTTGACATTCTGTCGTGGAAAGTGGATGTTCCGTGGTGGAATTTCACAAATTTCGCGGCAGAACGTCAACTTTCCACGGCAAATCATCAACATTCCTCTGCCTTGTATATTTTATTGTTATGCACAAATTGCTTAAATTGTTGCAATATATATGTTAGTTGTTTGTTGATGATGAATGGAATGGTTTGAGTTAATTTCTCTTTCAAAAAATTGAAAATTTTGCAAGAGTTTTGCTTATTTTTAGTCTATCCCCCATATGACATTATCAAAACCAGATATTATCTAAACTAGATATTTTTCAAACAGATATTATCCAAATAAACAAAACAAAATATTAACATTAATATATATTATCCAAGTACACTAAGTACACATATAATGAGACAATGAACTTTTTATTATGTACAACAAAACCATAGAAAATAAGGCCAGTCTTCACAGGAAAAATATGTACATGTAGGAATATTTCACTCAATCACTTAATTTGCACTAGCTTATCACGTTTATGGTAACAAACGATGTGTATAAAATAACTCCATAATTCTTCTTCGGATATAGATTTTGAGCAAAGAAATTCATGTTGCAAATGAAAACAAGGTATTTTGAACAAGAAGAATAAGATTTTACCCTTTGCTTCCCAGTGAAGGCCTGACCTCCTGCTTGCTCCATCAAAAATGACATTGGAAAAAGTTCCTAGAGAACACTGGCAGAATACATCAAATCAAATTTGAATGGATTTCCTCCAAACAATAGGCTTTGCAATTCAACGAGATCAACTTCAAAGATTGCTTCAAGAAGAACGAAAGGTATAAAAAGTGCAAAACATACCGCAGTTTCCCATTTGGGCTCTTCTTATCAACAGGGTACAAGAAGATACCTCCATAAAGCAGTGTGAGATGAACATCAGCTACCATGTTGTTCATTAAGGTAGTACCATCAGAAGTTGGAGGCCACAAAATTATACTTCAAAAAACATAGCCCATTCATACTGAAACATGATAACATGTTATTGAATACAATATAACCATCGGATTTAAGACGACATTGTCAACGAGCTTAGGTGACATATTATTACTTTAGTTCTAAAGCACGATGTGGGGAAAGAGAAAAAATTATCAGAAAACACTTCCACTTGGAAACATTTTACATAAGATAGCACTCCAAAAATAGAAGCATTAGACAGTTTTAGAATCCAAATAATAAAAAATTAACTAAACTATGCCGCATTCTTGCCAATTTTCTTCCACAATTATGTGATCTTAAATGACAACTGCAAGTCCATGTATACGTTGGACGCTTTGGCAAACAACGGGCCCTCCATGGGTACATCATCATGATGGTGGAAGTCTTCCTTCTTGCATTCTCGAATCACCCTTAAACCTTAACTCGTACACCAAAAGATGTCATGCAAGCTGAAATGCCAAGGAGAGAATCATCCCATAAGTGGAAAATAATATGAATCTACACAAGGGAAAAGATATACTACTCTTTGTGAGTTATCGCTATGATGATCGAAATTGCTTCAGGCAACAATAGCTTATAAGGGTAGTGAGTGTGCAGGTCAACGGACGACATAAAACACGCTTGCTTTAGGTAGGACTTAAATGTAAAGGAAGCACGCATTAGAACTATTGAAACATGAACAACAAACTGGAAAAGCGAGATGTTTACTTACGTGAATCCACCCTAATGTCATTAGCAATTTTTTATATAAAGCTCGAAGTATTCTTCTTCATGTAGTGCATAGCACTGCATATGAAGAAAGCAAAGCAAGGATGAGTAGTAATAAGATAAAAGCTTCTGAATTACTTAATGTAACAGAACATAATTCTCACTATGTTTGTCATCTCTTCTTGCTGCGGAAAGATCATCAGTGATGTTGTACTCATCTTGTACCAACTTTCCTGAAAGAATTGCACAAGTCTCCAAGTTCTTCCGAGTATTTGCAACAACATACTTCTTAAAAAGATCCATCAGTTGACCTGACTGCAAAAAATATTGACAAGAGACCATCATACTAATAAGGCATGAATAAGTGCAAACACATGTAGATAACCAAATCGAAGACGTACCTCGCTCACAGTTTTAAGTGGTAGAGGTTGTGATCCATCCAACACAGTTGTCGATCGAGGAATGAGAGCAACTATCTCTTGCACCTTAGCAAGAACAACAGGAGAAGAAAGTTGGTGTCGATGGGCAATGATGCTACAAATTTCAAACACGTTATTACATCACATACAAATAAAATAAATAATGGATTTTGCCTAAAAAGTAAATAACTTGCAAGTAGTCTGTGTCTTCCGTTGCTGAAGATGACGATGGAGAAGCTACAAAAAGGGCTGCTATAAGGACTGCTCAAGAGGCTGCTGGAGAGGATGGTGAAGGGTCTGTTCACTGTCCCATTCTCTATAATGCTGCCATCATCTCATGATGGCGCTCCTCTGCTCGCTCCCCATTTTTTGCATTTGGAGCAGCCTCATCTGATGTTGCTCCTCTTTTTTTTTGCATTTGGAGCAACCCCATTTGATAGTGTTCCTCCATCATTTGTATTATGTGCAGCCCCATTTCATGGAGCTCCTCCACCTGGACAAGTTGGTCCTCCATCCTGCGTATCTAGCCAGAAATCTCATCAAGCATCGATGTAAAATGAGATGACTGAAGAGGGGGCGGAGTCATCGGCTACGAATCATCATCTTCTGTGTGCTGCAAAGGCAATGCTGGAGGTTGTTCCTCCAAAGGGGCTTGAGGCTATTCCTCCAAAGGGGCTAGAGATTGTACCATTGAGGGGGGTGGAGGCCGTACAACTGAGGGGGAGGGGCGGAGGAGGGTTGGGCTAGCGGCTGGGACACTATAGCTCCCTTCTTCGGGGTGGGCTTGGATGGATTCTTACATACTCATACCCCTTCAACTTGTCTGAGCCTCATTTGATCCACTTTCAATTTGTTGTGGACGTCTGTGGCCTTCTCTATGATTCTCGAATTCTCCTCAGAGATCGATACCTTGTAATGCTCGACAATTCTCTGAATTAGCCAATTGAATGGCAAACTCTTGGCTGGGTTGTTGAACACCTCTTACATGTGACTCAAAATAACATAGTGGATGTCCACTTTTTTTTCTATTGAACACATTTTTGATCAAATAGAAATCCATGCAGCTAACATGGTCTCGATGTCCATCCCGAGGCAAAATGGTGTGCATCATGATAGTGTGGATCACTCGAGCTATTGCATTCAAGTCGTTCGACTTTGGCTTCTTGTACACTTCAATCTCGGGATCACAATGCAACAATCTAAACACTGCCAAACCTTCTCCTCATCTAATGAAATGTGGCTCCCGAGAAACATGGTAATAATGATCGCTTAGTCCCTCCATTGAACTTCCAAGCAGCACGTTAATATTGTTGAGAGTCAACCTCAACTCCCATCAAAACATGTAAGTCTAGACCTCCAATGGTGGGGTGGACAGTTCAAAATTTGTATAAAACAGTTTGACAATCTGTTCATAGTAACTTGCACCAAATCGTCACAAACCGGTTAAGCCAACCCCCTCAAGCAATAATTCAATTTCCAACACAGCCAATAACTCAAAGTATACTTTTCTAAAAACAGTAATTGAACGGTGTTTAACATCAGGTTCATATTGTTCCTTTGCGTCGGCTGTTCTAAAGAGTGGGCAGTGGAACCTCGCTGTAACAGGTTGGAAATGGACCAATGCACCTACTGTCGCTCATTGTTGAGGATGAGATTGAGGTTGAGGTTGTGCTTCAACCTCGACTTGTGCTTCTATTCTGCCAACAGGGCAGCCGCAGGTCTTCCAACTTCAACCGTGGCTGATCCAACTTCACCAGCTGTTGTTGAACCTTTCGCTCCGGGTGCTCCACCTTATACTGTGGTGGGAACATTAAGATGCAACTGACTGACAATGAGATCAGTTGCAATCCGACTTCGTTCACAACCCGAGTCTGTCATTTCTGGCGTGGCCGCAGTTGAGTCTGGGACGGACCTCTCTTTCGCTTGAGAGTCAATTTCTTTGCCCTAGACTTCATTCGAATCGAAGAAAAAGTGAGGAACTAAACTCTGAGAATACGAATGTTCACCGAGAATTTTGTGGTTCGCGGTGAACTCGCTGTAATGCACAGTCAATTCTTATATATTAGGGCACCAGAACGCAGAACGAGACACATTGATCAGTGGCGGGTCGTGGTTAATCCACAGCGGAACGTGTCCCAATCCGCTGCGTAATGTCAAATATTATAACGTTATTTTTTAAAATATTGTTCCGCGCGCAAAAAAAAATTAATACATTTAACGATAAACATGACAGTGATATTTTTGGCAACTTTTTTTTATAGTTTAATGATTAATTTGTTAACAAAAATAATTTAATAGTTGACTTATGATTTACCATAAAATATGATAGTTGATTTGTCTTTTTCATATTTTTGAATATATTAACAGAGTTGATTGAATGGTTGGGAATCAGTGGCTGGGAATTGCTTGCACTCAACTTAAGACTTTTTTAAAATTATCGCATTGAATGATAATGAATATGGGTAGAGCTAAATCTTATCTAAATTATAGTTGAGAAGTAAGTAAGAAAGATTAGAAATATGGTTTGACAGCTATTTCTTCTTCATAATTGTTGTTACGGCCACCGAGTGCTTGACCTCATCCGCCTAGTGCGCAATCTAACTTCAGGCCAAGAATGACCGTGGCAATCATTTTCTCATCATCGGAGCGGTTGTGTCGCACTGTGATGGTGTGTGTAAGTTTGGAATAGACTCCAATTATAATTTGTAATTTCTTGAATTAAGTTATCTTGTTTTTTTTTATGTATTTTTATCGAATAATATTATTTTTATTTTTTATTTTTTAATTATTAATGTGTCAATTATTAATTGATATAATTAATATGATAAATTATAAATAACAATTAATTGTATTAATTAATTAGTATTCTTTTACTTCTAAGACACTTGAAGTTCACCGTAATTATCAATTTTATAGTTTTATCTAAATATTCAAATTAGCTTCTTGTGTTGTTTTGTGGGTCCTTTTTTCATAAAAACTTCTCAAAAAATTATTTAAATTAGATTGCAACATTATAAAAATTAAAAAATATATATATGGGATTAATTTTACTTAGCTAGAGAGAAAAATATAATTGAATCCTACAAAAAAATTAATTGCCATTTTTTCAAGAAAAATAAAAGAACAAATAAAAAAGGCTTTTTTTGGTTCAACAAATAAAATAATTGAAAAAAACTTTATGCGTGACCAAATTAGATATCTAACCAAAATTTTCATGTGACGCTTTTGACAACTTTTCTTCCCTTAAGTTTCAACTACTCACTATCCCTATTTTGAGGCAAAAAAATTTGCATAAATTTTATTATTGTAGACTCTTATTTCATAATCTTGACTACTTTTATAAAAAATTACAATAATTTTTAAAATAACTATCCATTTGGCCCTTAAAGTTTGGAATCCCTTCAACTGACATCCTAAACTTTAAATTTTCAAATTTAACACCTCTAAGTTTACAATGTTATCGTTCAATACCCTCACAGTTATCAATTCGTTAAAATAGGGACGTAAGATGAACGTGGAGTTGGAGAACAAAATCACTTTCAGTCTTTAAGTTCGTTCATCGTTTTCCTAAGTTTTAGGATCCTTTTCTACCTTAGAAACATCATTTTCTATGAACGACTCCTTAGTTTGAGATTTAATTTCAGAGCTCTTATATATATCGCCAATGTCTAAAGTTTGATATTGGTAGCCGTCGAAGCCTATTTCCAACTCCACGTGCATCTCACACCCTTATTTTAACGAATTCATAACGGTGAATGTATTGGACGATAACATTTCAAACTTTAAGGTATCAAATTTAAAAATTTAAAGTTTATGGTGTTAGTTAAAAAGACTCTCAAACTTAAGAGGCTAAATTGATAATTACCCTATTTAAGATTTATTTTCAAAAAATATATATTTCAGCTATCAAATAAATTTATTTTTTATTTTAATTTTTTGAATTTGAAAATAATATCACTTAAATGGTTACTTTCTCTCCACCCTTTTTAAATCTCTCTCAATTCTAATGTTTTTGTTTTATATAATTAAATATAATCATTTATCAAACAAATTAAATTGACAAATCACTTTTAAGGAAAAATGACAAACCAATCATCGTACTTTACGATCAATAACAAATCAATCATTAAATTTTTTTTGCTAACAAATTAACCACTGAACTATGAAAAAAAATCGCAACTAACATCACTGTCACGTTTGTCGTTAAACGCTTTATTTTCTATCCACTGCGGATTGTCTACTAATTCGCCTCATATTAATATTTTTAAAAATAACCTCATAATATTGATGGCCCACCTCGGATCATAAACGACCGACCGTGGGATGACAATAATCTGCAGTGAATTAATATTGATTCGCTGTGAATTGACAATAATCCGCAATGGATTAATAATGAGCTACTGCGGATCATTATACCTCGTTCTTTGTTCCTCTACCCTACTATATAAGGCTCGATTGTGTGCTCTGGTGAGTTCACCAAGAACCATGATATCCTCAGCGAACATTTGTACTCTTAGACTTCGTTCAACACTAGGTAATCGATACCAATGGATTTCCGCACAAAGAAAATGATGCTCAAGCGAAAGGGTGGTCCGTCGCAGACTCACCCGCAACCACAGGCAGAAACGACGGACTCTGCCCGTGAATGCCGTCGGCTTGCAACTAACCTTATCGGTCAGTTTCACCACACTGTACCTGCGCACGGTGCAATATGGAGGACCCAGGGTGAAAGGAGCAATCGCCGCGGTGCAAGCTGGAGCATCAGTGGCAGGAGACGATGGAGGAGGCTTGACGGGCCCTGTTGGCGGAATTGAAGCTAAAGCCGAGGTTGAAAGACAACCTCAACCTCAACTGTAGCCTCAATAACGACCGGCAGGAGATGCACTGGCCCGTTTCTAACCCATTACAACGGGTTTCCACCCCCCACTCTTCAGGACAGCCTACGCAAAGGAACAGTATGAATCTGATGTTAAACAATGTTCAATTATTGTTTCTAGAAGAGTAGACTTCAAGTCCTTGGCTGAGTTGGAAATTGAACAATTGTTTGAGGGGCTAGCTTAGCCGGTTTGTGCCGATTGGGTGGAAGTTACTGTGAAAGGATTGTGAAGTGGTTTTATGCAAATATGGAACTGTCCACCTAGCCATTAGAAGTCCAGACTTATATGTTTGGACGGGAGTTGAGGTTGACCCTCAATGATCTTAACGTGATGCTTGAATGTGCGATGGGGGGACTAAGAGATTAATATTACCACGTGTTTCAAGAGCCACCTTTCATCAAGCGAGGAGAAGGGCTGGCGGTACTTAGAATGTTGTGCTGGGATTCTGAGATTGGTGCATTCAAGAAGCCAAAGTCCAATGAGCTGAATGTCATAGCTTGAGTGATCCACATCATCATGACGCATACAATTTTGCCTCGGATGGACATCGAGACCATGTTAGCTGCATGAATCTCTATTTGCTTGAGAAAGTGTTCATTGGACTTCTGGGAGACTGAGAATGTTAGCTGCATGAATCTCTATTTTCACGAGGTACTGAACAACCCGGCCAAGAGTCTGTCATTCAATTGACTCATTCAGAGGATTGTTGAGCAGTCTGGGGTACCGATTTAAGAGGATGAGCTGAGAATCGAAAAGAATGTCACAGACGTCCACACTAGATTGAAAGTGGACCGAATGGGGGTAAGTAAAGTTGGAGAGGAATAGGTATGCAATGTATGCTTTCTGGTGGTAGCACTCATGCACCAAGTTATTGGGATATCTCCTCATGAATTGCATACATGGGACTGTATGGACACACGAGATGTCAGTCAACTCCCACCAGTAACAGCAAGTACGCCTGTCCAAATCGACACGGTGCTATTTGTTACCGTTGCTAACCTCAAATGGGCACCGCCTAATAACTGGGGAATCCAATTGCGACATGCAAGTTGTAGTCTAGTGAGTTGATTTCTGACCCGTTGACACAAAAGGTCTGTCGAGAGTGCCATCTTTTCATTTTTTTTAATGATCTTTCCCATGATGCTCTTTCGTATGATCTCGAACATACTGAGAATCGGTTTGTCCCGAGCTGATAGGATGCAGGCATTGAAGGACTCGCTCAGGTTATTGAGACTTATGTCGCACTTTGGGATGGAGCAAAAGACATGTTTTACCCAACATCTTGCATCTATTACTCGTAGATAGTTGTGAGCTGTCGGATCAAGCAAAAATAGTTTCGCCATCTCTCTCTCAAAATGCCTCTCTGTTGTGGTTCTAGAAGCAACCCACATTGCATACTTGAACAACCTGCCTTTAAATTGTTTTTGAAAATTGGCATACAGGTGTCGAATGCAAAATCGATGGTCCGCTTGCCCTGCCACCTCTCTAACAGTTGGCACCAGCCCCTACAACAATTCACAGTATGAGTCAAACATTTGTACACAACGTATAACATAAACACAAAAGGCAAAAGCAATCAATCACACCGCACCTTTTGTCGGTTAGAAATGATTGTCCACCCATTGCCCGACGGGGTGTTTAGATCATCGAGAAACAATTCCATAAACCAACTCTAAGAATCCCTACTTTCTGTTTCAACCACTGCTACAGCAATCAGATACATTCCATCATTCCCGTCGATGGTGATAGTAGTGAGCAGCTGGCCCAGAGTCGTTCGCTTCAAAGGGCCACCATCCAAGCAAATAACTGGTCAATCACAGTTCAACATGTCCATCTTACATGTAGCCAAACACATGTACATCCTTTAAAATGCACTCATCTCTCGGTGAACACGCACCGAGCTTCTAGGATTAGACCTTTGAATCTCCTCAGCATAGGACCATATGAGTTTGTATTGCTCATTGCCATCCCCTTTGTTAATTGTTTTGGCCACATTTCTTGCCCTTCTAGCAAGGATGAGTGTGATATTGACGTTAAAGTCCTTCCTGGCTGTCTCAATTATAGAAGAAAGGTCTCAGTCGACCTAACTTTTAAATCTGTCCAAGTAATGCACTGCCACACATTTGGCCGAGGCATGACGGCTTTCTATCTTTCTCAAGTAAGTGTGAACGTCGTCGTTGTAGCACTTTATTTGAAATGTTATTTCACCTTGTATTTTTTAGACGTGCATCCACCACGTGCATTCATCCTGTCAGGCAACCCTCAACTAATGAGTGTCACTGTGGGTGAATTTTATCTTGTACCCATTCTTCAACGCATAATCGATAATTTCTTCTCTAATTTTATTTAGTGAACTATACTTCTTGCTAAGACCCATAACAGCGAACGTGCATTCTGCTTGTGGTGGGCGTCTAGGTCTACTCTTGGCCATATTCATGTCTTCGTCACTACTAGATTCGCATAATGAACGGAGCTCCTCCTGGCCCTCTTTATCTAGAGTTGCCGAGACAGAATGCATCACTATAGCAACTTCATCTCCAATTGCACATACCTCATTTGGTACGTGTGTTGACGTGGTCCCTACTTCAACTTGAAGGTTAATAACAGATTCCTCGACACTCAAAGATGTCATTTAGTGTTTAACAAATGCTTCAACTTCGCCAAAATTCGATACAATTCAACTCTCACAAATCTCTAGGGTTCGCTAATCGCTAACAAAATCACTCAGAAAAATCGCGAGGATATGAATTTATACAAGGTAGACTACGTAGTCAATTCGCGGCGGATTATTATTAATCCGCCACGGATCGTATATGATTTGCGGTGGACCATCAATATAATAACGTTATTTTTAAAAATAAAGATCTACAGCAGAACAGTAGACGATCTGATGCGGACCAAAAGTCAATGCGTTTAATGGAAAACGTAATTGCAGTGTTTGCTCCATCCATTTCCTAGAGTTCAATGGTTATTTTGTTAATAAAAATAGTTTAGTGGTTGATTTGTCATTAATCACAACGTAAGATGGTTTATTTGTCATTTTCCCCACTTTTAAATACTAATTCATTAGACATGAGCTGTTTTTTGTACATTTGATTATTTTAAAACCACAGTTAATGATAATTATTAAAAGAATTACAATAATACCAAATTAATCTTTAAGTTTAGGGAAAATGACACATCCTTTACTGTTTGTGATAAATTAATCATCATTCTTTTTTTCGTAACAAATTAACCACTGAACTATGAAAAAATGACATTGCTACCATCCTTGTCACATTTGCCATTAAACTTGACGAGGAACCGCAGCGGTTTGTCATAGTTTAGGGGTTAATGTGTTAAACTGCGGCGGTTTATCATAGTTCAAGGGTTAAATTATCAAAACGCCGCGGTGTGTCGTCGACAAACCGCAGCGGTGTGTTGTCAAGCCACTGCTGTTTGTCGAGTAACCGCGGCGGTTCCTCATGAAGCCGCTACGATTTGTCAAGAAGAAAATTCTCTTCTTTCACGTATCACGACGATGAATCTTTAAACATCGATAACTCTCAATTTTCAATGGTTTTGGACGCTTGAGTACTCGTTTTCTATCTACATTTCATGAAGCACAAGTAAGAGAGATCAGTTTTGTCATTTGGTGCTTATCGGAGCAGATATGGGGTGGAAAAGGTGTGGAGCTTCGTAGTTTTGAATTGTGTAAGGGAAATTGGAGGAGTTAGAAGCATTTTTAGGCCCCAAAAGTGGGGCAAGTTCGCGTAGATCTCGAAAAGTTATGCGAAATCAAAAAAAAATTTGTCCAATTCGGTCGACTGAGCGCAAAGTTATGGCCTTTCGAACTTTTCGAGTAAACAATCTCATTTTTCCCGTGCCCGAATATGATCTCATAAGCACCAAATGATAAAACGGATCTTTCCTACTTGTGCTTCGCAAAAATTAGATAGAAAACGAGTACTCAAGCGTCCAAAATCGTTGAAAATTGAGAGAATTATCGATGTTCAAAGATTCACCGTCGCGATGCGTAAAAGAAGATAATTTTCTTCTTGACAAGGAACCGCCGCGGTTCCTCGACAAAATGCAGTTGCTTCATGAGGAACCGCCGCGGTTTCTCGACAAATTGCAGCGGCTTGACAACACAACGCTGCGGTTTGTCGACCACACACCACGGCGGCTTCATGAGGAATCGCCGCGGTTCCTTGACAAACAGCAGCGGCTTGACGACACACCACTGCGGTTTGTCGAAGACACACTGTGGCGGTTCAACAATATAACCCTTGAACTATGATAAACTACCTCGGTTTCTCGTCAAGCCGTGGCGGTTTAACAATTTAACCCCTGAACTATGACAAACCGCAGTGGTTCCTCATCTAGCAGCGGCGGTTCCTCGTCAAAGCATTTAACGGCAAATGTGACAGCGATGGTAGTGGCGTCATTTTCTTATAGTTCGATGGTTAATTTGTTAAAAAAAAAAGAATAATAGTTGGTTTGACATAAATAATAAAAGGATGATGGTTGATTTGTCATTTTCCCTTAAGTTTAATTGTAATTTAGCCAAAATATTTAATATTGCTTTAATTTAATTGTAATTATTATTTTAAGGGTAAATAACAAATCAACCATCGTGGTTTGTGGTCAATGACAAGTCAACCACTATGGTATTTTTTGTAACAAGTTAACCACTGACGTATGCAAAAATGACAAACCCAACATCGCGATGTCTCAGCACCGCACAAAAGAGCGGTGTCTTGCACAGTGTCTTGTGCAAGACACTACAAAAGTGCGGTGTCTTGTGCAAGACACCGCAAAAAAAGAGGTGTCTTGACAAGACACCTCAAATGACAAACCGCAGTGGTTCCTCATCAAGCTGCGGCGGTTCCTCGTCAAAGCATTTAACGGTAAATATGACAGCGATGGTGGTGGTGTCATTTTCTTATAGTTCGATGGTTAATTTGTTACCAAAAAAAAAAATAATGGTTGGTTTGGCATAAATAATAAAAAGACGAAGGTTGATTTGTCATTTTCCCTTAAGTTTAATTGTAATTTAGCCAAAATATTTAATATTGCTTTAATTTAATTGTAATTATTATTTTAATTTAATATATATGCTTTAATAGAATTAATGACACAGTAAAAATAATTTGAATGGAAAACAATTATATTAATATAATGAATTTTCCAATATTATTACTCTATTTATTTATTTAGTGAATAAATGAAAATAAGCCATTAAAACAAAATTAGAAATGAGATTTCAATTAAAACAGGAAGCCTAATTACTAATTACTCCTGCCTTCCATGGCACCAGACAGCTGCGTGGTGCGTTATTCAAATTCCCCCAATTTTCGATCTCTCCGCCAATTCTCTTCTCTCTCTCTCTCTCCCTTCCTACGGGCATTGATGCGATGAAGGACTAGCTTCCGATTTCTATGTGTCAGGAACTGAAATGGCGACTTCTGCTTTCAAGTCTACTACGAAGCGAATGTCGATTGGAGCAGCAGCTACTCCACCTGACGATTCTGCCTCGACTAATCGCAACTCGGTTCATCGACGGTCCCGAAGTTTGAGCCGGTTTTCCCATCGGATCCCCTCGTCAAATGTGGCTGAGGACTTCGACGAGGTTCCAGCTCCGCGAGGAAGGTTTGTGAATACAATCAGGGGCTCGGGTATCCCTGAAATCAGTCTTGACGACCTGGCGATTGAGTTTTTTGGCTCCGGTGATAGAGGTCGTTCAGCTTCAAAGAACTCTGAACAAAGTCCAGGAAGCGGCGGTTCTGCGTCGCAGAGGCGAGGAAGATCAGTGTCGAGACAGGGCTCCAGAATAAGCTCTAGAGTAGGTGGAGGTGGAGGCGGAGGTGATACGAAAGGCAGAATTTCTAGTTCAAATACAAAAAAAGGTGTCTCAGATAGTACTCCTAGAAGGCGACGCTCGGTTTCAGTTGTTCGCTACCAGATTAGCGACTCTGAGGTGAAAGTTCATATTTTTTTTTTACTCCTGGCTGTTCAAATCTTATTAATTAGCCTTTGGAACGTAGAAATTGCTGGCATCATGGGGGATTCACGATCCATTGCTTAAAAAATTGGGCTATTTTGGATGAAAAAGAGAGTTTGTATATTCTATTGGTGGTGACCTTCGCACGTACACATTTGTTTTCGATTCTTTTGAAATGGATAGAAGGATCGTTTTTTTTTGTAGTGCAAATATAAAATGTTTCTACGTCCATTTCGTCATTTTTTTTAAGGATCTTTCAAGGTTTGTTCGAAAAAAATGTTGTTGTGAAGATAATCAAAAAACTATTCAACCCCCATTCCTTTTCTTTTCATTTGTGCTCCGCTTTCTATGGCACTAAAAATTGCGGGCTTAATTATTTAAACATACATGGTTGGGAAGAAATCTAAATTGACGTAGTGTAACGAATTGGTAATAAATTGGAGTTATAATGTAGGCTTTTGAGAGACATTTTTTGAGGTTACAATTACTTGCCCCCAAAGTCTAAATATAAACATTTGCATTTTTTTTTTCATTAATATTTCTTCTTTTATTCTACAATTGAATTTTCTTTAGTATTTCTTGATTTACACCAGAAACAGATATTAAGTTTGCTTCCTAATCTCTTTTTATTTGAATACAGAGTGATTTGGAACAGTCTCAAAATTATGGCATATGTGCTAATCGAAGAAGTTTTGGGGTTCGAAACAAACAAATGCCAGTCTCCCAGAAGCCACACGCTTCAAATAATAAGCCAGTTCTGAGAAGGTCTCTTACACAGAAGGATTTACTCTTGCAAGAAGGCTACTCTGTAAGTTTTACTAATTTTTTTTGTTTACTTCTCGTACAGAAGGCTAAGAAGCATGTTGCTGTTGTAAAAGAGTTACTGAACTGACTTTTCTGGCTCACCGAGTATAAAGTTTAGATTCTAGTGGTTCCTATTTTATTCACTACTTTTCTCATGTAACCTTCAGAGCCATTCTTCAGTTCTTACGGACGATGAAGGGAGGGATGGTAGTTTCATCAACAATAAGCTTGAGAAGACTGTACAAGCCATTTATTCAAAGACTAAGGTTTTCATTTGTGAAAACTTACTATTTTGCTTATGTATGTTAGTTTCTGTTAGACGACCATTACAGCTACTGCTATCATCATTTCTACCCTTTAGGCAGAGCATGGCGCTGGGGATAAAGTCAGCAGCAAGATTCCTGAAGCACTGCAAAAAGAACTTAGACATGCTGTGGAAGGGATACGGATGGAACTTGAGCAAGTCAGTTAGTTTCTATGCTACATTCTACTCTATATTAATAATGTCCATCACCAAACTTTTGCTGAAGTTAACAAACTTATCATACTTTTTGAAGGCGAGGGGGAAAATAAAATCGTCAATTTCAGCTAATAACGACAGCCTACACTATAAAAATTCCGATGTTCTCAAATCTGTATGTTCAGCAAGAGAAAATTACTCTTCAAAATTGGAACAGGTACATGTAAAATATTAATTTTAGTATTCTTCAATGGCCATCCTATTTTAGTATTCTTCAACTCGTTTACTTGAAATGAGTATATGACATAGAGGTTGTTGAAGTTATTTTTTTTACAATGTTTGATAATCTGAACATGTGTTGATTTAACGAGAAGTGTGTTAGTCAATCATTCACAAGCATTTTGCTTGTTCATTTTTCAACATCTCTTCACTATTCTAGTCTAGTTCAGTTTGTCAAAATAGAACTGGATGCGCACAAAGTTGATATCGAGTGTTATGAGTGGCCTTGAGTTCTTCTACCTTAAGTTCTAATAACATTTATAGAGGTACATATTTATCATATTCTAATGTATAGTTGGGTAATATCTCATAGAAAAATAATGGCCATGAGAAAATCAACCTTCTTAGCTTATATAGCATGTTTTTTTATTGAGAATTTCGTTTGATATTTGAGTAGAGGGATCATCTTTCACCGTACACTCTTCCATGACAATATCATGATATTATTCTAAGTTGGAATTAAACAGCGTTTCTTGTATGATCAACCAGGCTGGTTCGTTTGCCTTTGAAATTAAATTCATCTCGTGGTTCCCAATGTAGGAGTATTTTTGTTCTCTTGAAATGTTACATTTTAAAATTAATTTGATATGTTTTTGAAAAAATAACAGTCCGAGAAGCGTAAACAAGATTTACTGGCTGAAATAATCTTGGAGGAGCAACGTGGTCGCGAACTCTCAAAAATTGTGAAAGGTTTACTTCCTGATCCTAAGGACATTGCCGTAGAAAAGCCTTCACGAGTGAGAAAGGTACCACTCTCTTGCTAATGTTGTATGTAGTCGTGCAAACTGTGTTTTGAATTTTTCAAATCTAGAAAGTCGTATTTTCTTGCAGAAGAGCACTGATAGAAGTAGGATGTCTAAACGATTGACCGAGGAGGCAGAGAAGTATATCGAGGACTTCATTTCTAACGTCGAAGATACTGATTTTTCATCTATTGATGGAGAAAGGAGTGATACAACTTCATCCTTGGGGGGAATTTCGAAGCTTGACGCCTATCAAAGTCCAGCCACCTCCAATTCTCTTCCTGTTGATATGGATGGTGTCTTACTTCCTTGGCTAAAATGGGAAACAAATAATGACCCCTCTCCACCGACCTGCAAGAACAAGACTGAACCATCCACCACTCCCAAAACTAGTCCAGGGGGCCTGAGTCAGGTATCGTTTATCTTTCTATTCTAATCTTCAACAGTTGAATTTTCGAGTTTGGAAGCTAAAGGTACGAGTGCCATTTGCTTTTAGACAACTAAAAACTGTTTTTGAAAAAGAAGAAAAAGAGAAAGCATCAAGAACGCTAAGCTTTTGTGGTAATGGTTTCAGAAAACATGTTTTCAAGAGAATTACAACGTTGCTCCGTAATGTTTCTTGTTTTCCCAGTTTTTAAAAACTGAAAATAGTTTTACTAGAACGAGAACTGTTCAAAAGGAGCCCTTCTGTCTGCACAGATGTGCTTTATATTGAGAATTACCTGTCATTCTGCAACCATCTAACCTTAATATTTTTGGGTAAATCGCAGAAGTCAAATGATACCCATTATCAAAGTAATCATTCTGCTAGCAGCCATGGAAGCTGGAGTCCTGGAATGGTTGTAAGCAAAAATGAAATTGAAGAGAGCAGTGAGCTTCAAAGGCAATCTTCCCCCGAGTCGCCGAGGGGATCTCGTTTCGACATGGAAGAATTTAACAAGCTTCCAAGCAATGAAGAATTTCTCATGGAAAGATGGAACCAACAACGCAGAATAAACTCAGGTGGGCTTCTTCTTTGTCATCGAATGTTATTTTAGTTTCACCTCCGCTTAATGTTCTTGGTCTATAAATTATGTTGTGACACATTCCCTATGTTTTCTGCTAACAATTTGAACTTGGAGCTAAATATCCAAGCTTCCAAGCCGAATATAGTAAATCATTTTATAATTTGGTGTTTTTGTTTATTATTTCTCAGAAATTAACAAATCAGCAAATATATTTTGGGATTAATGACCACTCTAACTACAAAATCATTTTTACTAACAATTTAAACACTAAACTATAAAAAATAAACAACACAAATATTATCGTTATTATCTATTAAAAAAAATATTACTGTGAAGACAATGTCAAAATATTTTTCATAGTAAATTTTAATTTTATGTTAAAATCACTATAATTCAAGTAATATTACAGCGCAGATAATTTTGAGAAGTTCCGACATATTTTTTTCGTCAAAAATAATTTCAATGTTTTCAATTTTCTTAGCATTTTTTTGTCGTCAAAAACAATTCCCTCTTTTTAATTTTACCGTTTAATTTTCATCACTATATTTTCTTTATTTTTTTTTATTTGTTGTCATTGTTCAATGCTCATTATTTTTTTATAGAGAAAACTAAATTTTCTTCTACGAAAAATAATATTTCTTTTACAAAAAATATACTTTATGCGACAAATCGTAATCTTTCGAAATAACGATGTTCAGCTGTGAAAAATAATATTTTAATTAAAAAACAAGCAAAACTATAATATTTTTTTAACAAAAATCGTTATATGATATTTGTGTAGTTAATTTTTTATAAATCAAATTGTTAACAAATGGATATTCTTGAAAGATGAATTAATCTGTAGGTTCCTTAATCCTAGCAGTAGAAACGAATATGTACCGGAGAGTTTTTATAAACTTGATCTCAAACATATCATATGCGTACATTTTATGACACGTACGAGGAAAAGTTCACGTGTAAAAGCTTGCTAGGCTCCTCAAACTACCTTTCTTTAATAACAGGAGTTTAATCGGACGGTCCACATCTTTCCACCTCTCCCTCACTCAACGTCCCAAGCAGAGGGCAGCTTTCACGTCCAATCTCCACGCAAAACCATAGCCGTCCATTCTCCACACATCACACGGTAGAGTCAGCGAGTTCCTATCCTTTCCCCACGTGTACTGCACTCTCACTCTGCAAGTGAACGCCCGCGACGGTATCATTCCATCCTCTGTCGGCACTCTCTCTTTCATCACCAACCGGACCTTACTTTCACACTCCCCCTGGCCCACCATCTCCCTGTACGCCCTATTTGTCCAAGTCACCTTTCCTCTACCGTCTGATATAAATCCAGGACACGTGTCCAAATCCAGAACTCTCTTTCTTTCCTCGTCTGTGAGCCCTAACTCATCGCCATCAATCCATGTGTCAGTCAGACATTCCATCGTTACACAAGACTGAGGCATCATTGTTACCGTTGGATCTGCTGACCCATCACCACATGATCCCTTCACCTGACCCGACTGATTGTTGAAACTCAGCCTCACCGGGGAGTTCATGACCTCTTTGTCATAGCTCACCGGAGATCCCCAAGCGGGACAGTCCTTCTGTTCAGGTGTCTCCGGTAACAAAGGAAGAGTCACCACCGGCTCTGTAATTTGCTCCGGCGAAGCTCTCCTCCTGCTTTTGCACCTCTTCGTGTTGCTGCAACTCAGGCTCTCTCTAACGTACTTTCTTTTTGCTTTTCTCGTTTTCCCGACATGATCGTAGATATTCACCGTCGATACAGCGGCGAGGGAGTCAGGAGAGATCGGCTTAGGAGCTATAGGCCGGAATTGAAGCATGATTTTATCAAGCTTCGACATGTCATAATTATAAGCACCACCGACGCACCTTGCTATACAACAACCTCCTTTTCCTTCCATCATTTCTCTCTCTCTCGTTATTTCTTGTTTGCTCTGGCCTCACCGTTTCCACTCGATTGAAGCTAACAGCTTCAGCTTGAGTAGGAGAGGACTGAGGAGGATGATTTATAGGAAGTGGGTGAGAGACACGTACTGGAGCTAACACGTGTGAGGCTAAGTGCCCTAACAGCGCAGAGCGGGGATTGGTTGGAGAACGTGGCATTAGATTGGAGGTGGGACCCACGGAAGCTGGTCGCCGAAGAATAGTTAATGTGGGTCCAGTTATTGTCCAATCAGCGAAAGCGAAGTGTTGGGCGTGAAGCTTAAAGAAGACACGTAGCGTCTGGTCCTCGTCCATTACCCATTGCATTGTTCTTTGTCATATTTAAAATTTTTTAATTTTTAAATTTTGGATAAAACGTGTCCGTGTTCTCCATAATTTAAGGTACCTTATAATTTTATTTGTCTCCCAATAATTTTAATTTAATTTTTAAATAATATTTTCATTCGTCTTTATATAATTACATCAAATTTACATAAATGTAAATTTTTATTTTCAATAAAAGACGCTTGTTAATTTATAAACATTTACACTTTTAAATATATAATTTTTCTTATTTTTGTGGAAGTATGAATGTCCGCTTCTTTTAATTTCAATTATCAATCTTGTACATTATCTAACAATAAGAGGTGTTCATAGATCAATTTTGGACATTTTCTAACACCATATGATGTCCAATGATCAGTTTTGGACATCATCTAACTTTGAGAGATGTCTAAGAATAAACTTTCATATTGAGAGATGTCTAAGAATAAACTTTCATATGTTCAAGGAACAGTTTTGGATGTCCTTCATTATCATATGAGATCCACAAATCAGAACTCCATAGATCTGCCTTGGATTCTAACGCCAAGTAACGTCCAGGAAAAGTTATTTAATAAAAAAAACGTGATCAAGAAATTTGTTTAGTTCATTTTTCATTATTAGAAAATTAGTTTAGGGGTGGATTTGTTTTATTTTTTTTTATATATTAATTACCTAGATTTGACTGAATGCACGTGACTATGTTGTATCTCAAGGCTTCTACTTGGTCCGGCGGCAACGGCGTCTCTAGCTCCGGCTTTGCCTTGTTCCTCTAATGCTTCGGCGGCGAGGGAGAAGTTCGTGGGTCTTTGTCTTTCACTTCTTCGTTTTCCTCATTTCCTGGGTTCTCTAAAAGTATTTGCTTTTGCAGAAGTCAACTGAGGATTTCTTCACATAGTTTCAAGAAATCTTCAGGACTTTTAGCTGAAAATGTCAGAATTTCAATTACCACCGGAAGTTCTCAAGTTACACCGTCCTCGTCGGAGGAGCAGATCGAACAGTTTAAGCCCGAAAGTTACGTTTGGCCAGATTCAAAACTTCTGGTTGCAGAATCAAATGGGAAAGATTTAGGCATGACAAAGAAGGAGCCTCAATCGCCCAAAAACGAAACTTTAGTTCCCATTATAAATCGTAATAATCCAGATGAAAAGATTCCGACCAAACCAAAAGCATCCTCCTCTTTCTGGGTTTTCTTCACCTTTTAGTCTATATTTTGAAAATGTTTTTCCTTTTTCCTTCAGGCATTCATCAATGGCGGAATGTGAGGATCAGAGCGAAGACAAGTTTCAGATAAATCTGATTGTGAAATCCATTATCTTCTTCGATACTGTTCTTCTTCCTTTTGTTTTACTTACTTTATAAAACAGATGGTGACCGTTTTGATAAATTCGTGTACACGCTCCTCTATCTCGATCATCTCATGAAAGAAATGGCGAGATCGATGTTTTGATCCCATTTCACTTGGATCCAACCCAAGTAGAAATAAATTCTTTTATAAAATTAAAATATTATTTTTTAAATTGATAAAACATAAGTCACATGTTGCATTCTCTTAAATCAAACGGAAAAAAAAAAATGAATAGAAGACTTTTTAAAACTTCATTAAAACTAGTGAAATTAATAGAATAGCTAATGAATTATGTCATGAATGGCAAGTAAATTATTAAATAATTTTTACTACTAAATAAAATATAAAATTATAAAAAATAAATGGAGTAAATATCATTATTACGTTTTTCGTTATTTCTGTTGCAGAACGTAATTTTTTCACTACAAAAAATAAGTTTTTATAATAGAATTGAGGAAATATTACTTTTCTATGTAGAAATATTACTCTCCTCTGCAGAAAGTGAATCATTAGAATAAAACTGTAGAAAGATGTCTTCGCAACGAAAAGATTACTTTCTGCAGTATAAGTTATTCTTTCCATAATGAAAAATACTATTTACGCTTCATTACTGAATTCTTTGTCGTTATTCACTGTGGTAAATAACAAATTTTCTGGCGAGTTTCCTCGATTGATTAGAAAAACATATCTAGCTTGAAATAAATTGATTTTTCAATAAACAGTTAACTAAAAATATTTCATTTTGGTGTCCAAATCGATTTCGAATAGCGTAATGTATCTAAAATCTTTTTTTCCGGCGAGTTTCTTTAATGCATCGAAAACATGTCTAGCTTGGAGTACTATGATTTTTTAACAAACAGTTAAGTGGAAATCTTTCATTTTAATACTAAAATCAATTTCGAACAGTTTAATTAAAAATCTTTTATTTTGATAAATCTTTTCGTTATTAGTGTTTCTTTTAACAGATTAAAGACGATGTTCACGTCATTCATATTTCATAATAGAATATTTTATTTATTAGCGAACATTATTTAATAGTTGACTTACAATTCAGTATTTGTTTTGTTAATTTCCCTAAAACTATAAAATGTTTTATGAAATAAAATAAAACTACAAAAACTTTAGTGAAAGCAATTATAAATGATATGAACCAAAAACATATTTTACTCTTAAGTTTTTATAATTTTTTATTTCATTTTAAAATTATTTATTTTATGTATAAATTTAAAAGAAATATTCCATAGGCTATTTTTATCTATGTCAATTAGACATGTTAAAAGAGCAAGTTGACGCATTTTCAGTACTATAGTGAATCAAGTCTCACTCGGCTCATTTAACTTGTGACTCATGAGGTGGCTCAGATTGAAATTTTTTTGGGCGAATTTGTTAGGCTCGGCTCGTTGATCTCGCTAAGTTTGTTAAGCTCGATTCATTTAACTTATTAGGCTCGGTGAGTCAAAATTTTTCAAGCTCGGCTCGGCCGGCCAGCTCATTTGTCTCCTCTATTTTTAAATTCACTTCACCTGTTTGTATAAATGCCAAGATGAAAGTTTTATAGATGTAAGTAAGTTATTTAACTAACACCTATAATTTGAAGTGAATTTTTTTATTTTCTACCTAATTATTTTAGATAACTTTTATTGTTAACTAAACTAATTAACTCGAAATTGGTTATTGAAATATAAAATTCAGCAAAATATGATAACTACATCATGCATGTGTATTGGATGTGCTATGTTTGATGGAAAAGCAAGAAATGTTACAAAATTCATGCAACCAAAGTACTAATGAAAAAAATGTATCCATATGAGCGTTGCTCTATCCTCCCGTCTCCTATTTCTTTCCTCTTTCTCTCTCCTTCTTTTCTTCCTCATTTTTCTATTTTCTATAAATACCACATTTCTCCTTCATTTTTTTTTATTAAAAATTCTTTCAATCTCTTAATCTTTTACTTCTCAATTCGTAGCATTCCATCAACAATATGGAATGTTAAATATTTGTAATAATATTCGTATAATATACTTTTTCATTAGATTGTCTCAGATAATTTTTTTTCCTAAATACATGTCATTTTATATATTAATAAAATAATTTTATTAATTAAATGACTAATTATTATATTTTGATATTATAATAATAAACAATTATTATAATTTTATTAACTAAATTATTAAAAAAAATATACATTATATTGATATAAATTGAAATCATTTATTTATGTTCGGCTCGTTAGGCTTAACTTACTAAATTCGGTTAATTACCTTGCCTCAGCTCATTGAACTTGTGGCTTGTAAGTCAGTTTGAGTTGAATTTTTTTTAAGTCAGACTCATTAGACTCGGCTCGTTAGACTTGTTAGGCTCGACTAGTTTATCTTGCTAGACTTGATGAGACACTTTTTAAAACTCGGCTCGACTCCGCCCAAGCAGCTCATTTGTCACATCTATCTTTATCTTATAGGAATATGCAATAACAATATTAACATTAACAATGGCATCTTTAGATTATTAGTTTTCTTTAAAAAAAATTTACAAGAAAATAGTTAAATATTAGATAGTTATATTTAGGGAAAATGACAAACGAGCCATCATCCTCTACAATCAATGACAAGTCAACCACTAACCTTTTTTTGCTAATAAATTAACCACTGAACTATGAAAAATTGACGGAGTAAACACCACAGTTACGTTTTCTGTTCAGGTGTTAAATTGTTAAACCGCAACTGATTGTCATTGTTCAGGGGTTAAATTGTTAAACTGCAGCTGATTGTCATAGTTCAGGGGTCAATTTGTTAAATCGTGGCGGTTTGTCATAGTTCAAAGGTTAAATTGTTAAACTGCAATGGATCGTCATCATAGTTCAAGGGTTAATTTGTTAAACTGCAATGATTTGTCATCTTAGTTCAGGGGTTAAATTGTAATACCGTGGTGGATTATAATAGTTCAAGAGTTAATTTGTTAAACTACGGTAGCTTATTATAGTTCAGGGGTTAAATTGTTAAATCACAGTAGATCATTATAGTTCAAGGTTTAAATTGTAAAATTGCAGCGGTTTGTTGACATAGTTCAAGGGTTAAATTGTAAAAACTGCGACAATTTATTATCATAGTTCAAGGGTTAAATTGTAAAATTGCGACGGATTGTCATAGTTCAAGAGTTAATTTGTAAAATTGTGGTAGCTTATCATAGATTAAGGGTTAAATTGTTAAATTGTGGCAGTTCGTCTTAGCTGTGATGTTCACGACGATAATTTTTTATATTTTAATGATTAATTTATTAATAAAAAAATTAGCATTTGATTTGTCATTTTTTGTTATATGTAAAATAAAAATGAAAAGAGATATTTAATAAAATTATTTCTGGAGAGTAATTTGAAAAGTTTAAATAGTGAAACTTAACTTGGAAAGAAAAAAAGAAAAGAAAGGGGTAGATGGGTAAATATATAAAACTGTGGGAAGACGAGTGGACCACTAAGAAGTGGATAAAGACAAAAAGTTCAGACAAATGGACGGTTAGATAGCGACGACGACTTTCGGACGAGTCCAGACGTAGTGATGTCTCGTCCGAATTGAATCTGTCCAATTTGGGGACAGATCTGGACGCGTACGGATGTTTCATGCAGACGCCAAATCGCGTCTGAATAGCCAGTCCGGACGACTTAGGACTGGAGTCGCCTCTGTTTGTGGATGCCATATCGCTTTCGAAGGCGACTTCCGATGGTATGGACAGGACGAGGACGCCAGTTCTCGTTCGTGAACTTTTTTGTGCTATTTAATTAACTCTAATCCCTAAATGATTTATCACATATAAAGCATACAAATAATAATAGTAATAAAGAGTTTAAGACATAAAGAGTGCAAATGAGTTTGTTCATGCGTTTGGCAACCTCGGCCTACGTCTGCACTCTAAGTTTTCGACTTGGAGATCCTTGATCACCCAACCTCCTCGGTTGGTGATGATTGACTTCACGGGTGTCAACCAAATTTTACAGACTGTTCTCAGGACGTCACCCTCTAGATTGATCTCTACGGGCGTCAATCTAGCCTTACAATGTTCGAGTACAACAAAACCGTAAAACTAAAATTCCTAACCATCCCAAATATAAATTCTCAAGTATAGGAGTTGGAGAGTTAAGTTTGACACTCTATTTGTTGAGAGAACTCGCGTATGAATTTTGGTAGCGTTATGGTATGATCCTCTCTTGGCTAATTTGAGCTTCAAAGTGTCTTCTATATTTAGAAACTATGAAACCGGTCGACCACCTCTGTAACACCCTGACTTTTTTAAGTTGGATAATTGTCGGGGGTATTACTGAGTATGTATTCAGAGCGTCAGGTTGAGGGGTATTCTCGATAATGCTTTCCCCGTACATGCGATGTAATTGAAGGATAGAGTAATTAGGATATTACATTTCGTATGATTACGTGTTATTTTATGACATGTAATTAGGGAGAAAGTATTATGGGGTAGGAGTTAAGTGGGAAAAAATGTGAGGAAATGCTGTTTTGGGCATTTCCGGACTCCTGCGGATCACTTGCGGACGAGGTATGTCATTTGCATGTGCATTGCACGTCGCCCCTGAACCTTGGGAAGACTCAGGACGCAATTTCGAGTCTTGACTTCACTGTGTCGCGGACTTTCAGACGAGTGCGGACGAGTGCGGACGTAGCGTTGCCTCGTCCGAATTGAATCTGTCCAATTTGGGGACAGATCTGGACGCGTGCGGATGCTTCATGCAGACGCCAAATCGCCTTCGAATAGCCAGTCTGGACGACTCAGGACTGGAGTTGCCTCTGTTTGTGGACGCCATATCGCTTCCGAAGGCGACTTCGAATGGTATGGACAGGACGAGGACGCCAGTTCTCATTCGTGAAAACCATTCTGGCTTAGGAGTTTTGCACTTGCAGACGAAATGCGGTCAAGACCTGTTCGTTCTCACTTGTCCGAAATAGCCCAAACCTATGATTAAATTAGAATTAAAATGATGAAAATTGTCGTGTAGTCCATAATTATGCGTTCTCCTGACGCCAAATCGCTCCCTCCAGGTCTGAACCCATGTAGGCGTCAACCTCCCCCTACACCACAGTGACATGCCTCGGGGGCCGAGGCCTATTACTCGATCGCAAACAAGGTCCTTACTGTCACTTAGCCAAATTACTGATGATCTTATTTCTTTTGCAGGTATTAACTTCGAGGATGATTCTATTTGGGATGTTGTCCCAACGGATAAGGAGCAACCTGTGCATGTCTTGACTTGGGACACACGTGATTGTTATGAGCTTCATCAGACGGGAATTTGTCTTCCCGGCATCCCAAACGTGTAACCTTTCAATTCTGCATATTTTTATTTATTTCTTATTTTTATTTTCATGGCAAACATTGCGCCTATTTTGTTAGGGTAAAGCATGGTTATAAGCTTTACTCATTCATGCATTTAGATTGTTGGTTAGGTTAGATGGTGATGATTGAGTTATGGGCTAAGTCCAATCCTTTTCAAGCCCAAGGAAAGAGCAAGCCCAAAGAAAACATCAAGGAGCTGCCACGTGTACGCCATGCATGTTCTTCCACCAGCTTTAATCTCGGCCATTCATTCCACATTCATCCAAGAGCCTGCATATTGCCACCCACATGCCTCATCTTGGCCGTCCATCATCTGCCTCATCTCGACCGTCCATCACCCTTACTCATCATCACCTAGGTTATAAATTTCCATGGTTAGACGCATTGAAAGACAATTTTTGACAAGATTAATATATTACTATTTCCCTTCCCTGTGAGGAGATTCCGACTCCGTCGAGCGGCCGCCCCGGATCTTCGAATCCGAGACGAAGTAGAGGACTTCCTTGTTAGCAAGCTCGTGGTGCTTGAGCTAACTCGTAAGTTTTCCCTTTTCAAACTTCCATTGGGAGTTTGAGCGAGGGAAAACCGAACCATTGCCCGCGATCGGTAGATTTTCTTCGAAAATCTAGAATCCGTGAACCTAACGTTAGATAGTTCCCGGATCCGATCAAAGGTCTACATCTCCGTCCCTGTCATTCTTCGTGAGTTGCTAACACGTACTTCCTTTTGCAGGTCGTCTCGTGTCACACAGCCTCCTTTCTACGTCCCTATACGTACGCTGCCTCCTCCCCTCACCAGGTATAGATTTCCATTTAGCTATTCCTTCTCCCATTCTTCGGTCCAGCTTACTGCGAGAGAGAGTGGGTTTCTGAGTGAGAGAGATTGTGGATTAAGTGTGAGTTTGTGAATGCCTGAGGGAGTTGAGTGAGCCCTGTAAGCTGGAGCTAACGAGCTGGAGCTGCTATCCCTGTTGACATCCGTGGAGCTACTGCGAGCTGGAGCTGCTGTTGCGAGTTGGAGTGGCTGCATGTTTTGTGGAGGTTTGTTGTCCCTGGTATTGTGTCATCGTTAGTGTTAAGGATTGGGTGTGTCTGGCAGTCTAAGCCATACCCACAAGTAGTGTGCGTGAGTTGAGTTATGGTTGGATGGTTTTTGTCGTTAGGTTTCTCTGTATTGGTTGATTCTACTGCTATTAATTTCTACAAATTTATATGTTGTTGTTGATTTCTGCGGATGATTTCCCTGTGTTGGTTTTTGCAATTTAATTTCTACAAATGCGATATTATGTTGTTATTTTCCTGCTATTCCTTTACTGACATCCAACACGTTAATTTACACAACTCATAAATTAGAAGGCGAACATGTTAATTAGCTAGAATAATTAATAGGAATCACACTTAACTAACTAGAATCACACTTAATTAACCGACTTGCACTCTGAAATTCTCTTAACAAGGCTTTTAACAAAAGTTTTGAATTTCAGCGTTTAAAGTAATAAGAAAAATTGGGTCGTTACAACCTCCATTTTGGTCGACCGCCATCCGACCGTTGGAAACTATCCGTTGTGTTGCATAGTCAGACCGGTTGACCATTTTAGCATACCAGTCGACTGCTTCTTCATATTTCATATAACTTGCTCGACCGGCTGATCAACTGTTTCCTTAACTGCAGAAATAAAGAGCAATTTGTCTTATATTGCAGTTGACCATTTCTTCACCTGTCGACTGCTTCTTTAGCAGGTGAAATTCACGAGCAATCTGCCATTTTTGCAGGTCGACCATTTCAAACTTGGTCGACTGCTTTCTTTAGCTTTCAGTAATTTTGGTCGACCTCCTCACTGCTACAGTTGACCCCTTCTCCATGTTTCGCCTTTATTAAATCTTCTAAGTCTCAATGATCAACATATAAACTACATGGACTTAGGTAAACATATTAGAACACACTAATACCCATATTAAGGGTATTTCTACTTAAAATTAATATAATTATAAAGATAACACAATTAAGTATATTCAAACAATAAAAAACTTATCATTACAATTAAAACATTCATATCAAAACAAATAAGTCTAATGATGTTTAGGCTAACAATTTCTACTCACAGGTCTTCAGGACTTAGTTAGCGAACGATAAGTATAAAACTAATATTAAAAATCATTCGATTATTGTATCTAGAAGAATATATTTCAATACAGTGATTGATATGACAATAGAAGACATGTTGAAAGTGCTGGATTAGGTGGTTTGTGTAAATTGGGTAGAAGTTACTGTGAGTGAATTGTGAAACTTTTTTATGCCAATTTATAATTGTTCACCCAACCATTAGAGTTGAGAACTTACATGTTTAGACAAAAGTTGAGGTTAACTCCCAATGATATTAACCAGCTACTTGAATGTTCGATGGAGGAACCAAGCGAGCAATATTACCACATACATTGGGATCTAGATTTCATTAGATGACGAGAAAGTTTGGCAGTGCTTTGACAGTTGCACTGCAATACCAAAATTGAAGCGTTCAAGAAGCCAAAATCCAAGAACTTGAATGCTAGAGCCCGAATGATCTATAACATGATGATGGACACTATTCTACCTTATGATGAGCATCGAGACCATGTTAGCTGCATGAATCTTTATATGATAGAGAAGATATTCAATAGAAAGAGGATGAACATCAGTTATATGATTTTGATTCACATGTACGACGTCCTCAACAACATGACCAATAGTCTTCCATATAATTGGCTTGTTCAGAAGATTGTTGCACATAACAAGGTACCTATTTTGGATGAGGAGTCGAGAATCAAAGAAAAGACCATCAAAGTCTATAATGACTTGACAGTGTGCTGTATGGGGATCAACAATGTCACGACTCGAAGGTGGGTCTAATAGAATCGCTAGGTTAGGCTACCCAATATTCAGATAGAACCTGATTACCCAGCCCAAAATACAGGGGAAAGCTCATACTCCAAAATCCCTAGCTGCTCTTTCGTTTACCTGGAATGGGGAGGGATCATTTAGGGTGATTGACTAACTTTGTAAGGAAATATAGACTAAATGCAATGTGAGAAAGCGATTCTTCACATGTTTCGGAAAACCAAATTCATGCTTCTTTTTACCGTACATGGATTTTTAAATCAACATTAAAATCTCTTCATCATTTATTAAAATAGACCCGTGGTCCATCAATGAGGCTTTTATCAAAAACACGTTTATACATAGACAACTATATCATAAAGATAGACCTACATCGTTTTTCCTTTGAAAACGTCATCAGTGAAAATTGATTGTCACACAAGGACCCATCTGGCACATATCATAGAAAAGGAAGTCATCTATCGATAGCAACACCTCATGAGGTAGAAGGAATAAAATGAAGGTGATCCAGAGATCCAACACGTCACTCGAGTTGCCCGTGAGCTATGCTCCGTGACAACACAACTCGAATAATCAAAGTAACGGATAAAGTTGCAGACGACAGATTGCTCCTCTACTAGCTACCTATAGGATCCAAGTTGATGAGGGCTGCCAATGAGCAGAGTTATGTGACGTCACGTTACCCATCAAATGGAAGGTACTAGGCGAGCAAAATTCAGCGACCAATAACCTTCCGATATGTGTAACTAAAACCCTGACCAGGTTCTTGGATTTGAAACCTGAGGAGTGTGTCATCACCACTCTATTACCCATTTGAATTTTGAGATTCAAAATCCGAGGACATGTCACTGGTGCCTTATTATCCATTTCGCACATACAAACAAACAATCCACAACAGAAGATTGTACTAGATATCCTCGTGATGCTTTGATGCCAAGATTGCCCAAAGGATCAAGAGGATTCATCCTCCCAACATATAACAGAACACCAAAATAGAATACCATGTACATGTGAGAAAACATACGTAGTATACGTAAAAATAGATGTGCTGTTGAAACAATCCCCGTTGAGTTTTCATGTGTGGTATTCCACAAAATATCAATTTGAAAATCATGATGCAATGCAGTGCATAAAATAAAAAAAAATCTTTACCTTTTCGGCGATCCTTCTTATTGATAAGAGTTACTGCCTCCTTGGGAATCGTCTCAAAATCTTCAAATCTGTCCAAGCCTATATCACACAAAAATCTAGAATTTCCATCAACAAACAAACAGAAAATATGGGAGGGTCCTAAATTTGAATTAGGAATCCAAACCAGGTGACTTAGTGAAGAAAATAGAAAGTAGTGCATTTAGAAAAATAAGGCAGTGCCTTCGCAGATGATGAACAGTGAGCCCATAGATGCAAGACCTTGCATCCGTGAGGCTCTCTCACGTGAAAACATGGACAGCTACAGTATCCTTTCGCGGATGGTTTGACGCTCCATGACGCTGTTCACTGAAACGTCCTTAGCAAATTTTAATTTCTTGCGGGCACGTCCAGACCATGTGGTCACTTAAGTTTGTTCCACTCCTGAACGAGGGTCTTTCCGCTCCGAAATGAGACACTCTTGGATCGTTCCCCAATGGAACATTGGCCTTCTGGTTCTCTCTCTAGTGGAACAATGTACATTCATGTTCTCTCCCCCACCGAACGATGGACTCTCCACTGGGGAGTGAGGGTTTATCACGCCATGGTCCCACTCCCCAGTGACTTTTTCATTTAGCGGGCATCCCTTGATGGTCCACTGCCTCCTTAGGAATGAGGTGGTCCTCTCTCTTGGCTGGGTTTTCTACCTCTCATAGCCTTAACCCTTCACCGGTGCTCGGGATCTTGGGCTTACAAGCTCGACTTCAAATCCAACAACAACTCGACTCTAGACTTAGAAATTTACCTGAATCGACTTTGCACACAAATCTCCTTCACAAACTTTGTGAATTAACACTTCAACAACACAAATCCTAGGTCGAAATCCACTCCTAACAACTTTTGAATTTTTGTCCCTTAGCCGATCTCTCTCTCTTTTCTCTCTCTGCTTGTGAATGTTTACCCATGAAGGAAAGATCTTTCCTTGATAAAACCCTATTCTCGCTTCCCATTAAAAAAAATATATTTTTATCCACTCAATTATTGGGGAAATACTATTATCCAAATTTACCAAAGGACCCAAATTTTATCATTTCATCCATGGATAAAAAATCTACACTTGGACGTTATTCGACAAATCGGTCGAACCAAGATGCTGGACAGATTTAACAAATAAAATTCAGACAGACAACCTTCATCTACCTCGGTGGGACAACCTCTATCCCCCTCAACCGAATATCCTTCACACACCTGGGCAACATCACCTCCGAAACCTATGGAGGATGATACTTTACAGCCAATGTCTCCGCCCCCTCCTCAGTCATCTCACTTTACATTGATGGTTGAGGAGAGGTTCAACACGATCTTCGTCTGCTTGGAGAGTCTAACTTCAATAGTTGCATCATATGGCAGTCGAATGGAATGAATGAAGCAATGAGTGAAGGAGTGAATGCAACAAATGGAGGACAGAATGGAGGCACGAATGGAGGTGCGAAAGAAGGCAATGAGCAAGAAAATTGAAGAGCTTAGTGTCACTCAAAAGACTCTCATGGACGTGCTCTGACAGATGAGGAGGCATGCGCATGATCAAGCAACACCTCCAACATCCTCTCTAGTGATCTCTTGAGCAGTTCCTCTATCATATTCTTTAGCAGCCAAACCCTCAGAACGTCTGTAATTTTTTTTTGTTTGTATGCAAAGTCCATATATGCATTAATTATTTGCTTTAATTTATTTGTATGAGATATAACAATGTGTCTTAAATGTGCAGAGCTCTTGCTATCACACGACAACCATTCCTCCATCGACAGAGGTGTCAAGTGGAATCTCATTTGTTTAGTTTTTGAGTTTCATTTTTTGCCCTTTTGACAAGGCTTGGTGCAGTGTTAACATTAAAATCCTTCATAACTGTCTAAATTATGGAAGGAACATCCTAGTTGGCTGGACTTTTGAATTTATCCTAGTAATGGTTTGTCACCCATTTGACAGAGATATGACGGTTTTCCATGTTTCATGAGCAATTGTGAATGTCATTATAGCTCTTTATTTGAAATGTAAGTTCACATTGCATTTTTAAAGCGTGTATCCTTCCAAGTGCATCCTTCTTGGCATGTGGCCCTCAACTGATGAGATTCACTGTATATGAACTTTATCTCATACTCATTCTTCAATGCATAATCCACGACTTATTCTCTAATTACGTTCAACGAACTATACTTCTTTCTCATATACATATTCAAGAAAGAACATTCCAATTGAGGTTGAGGCCTACTCTCCCCCATTTTTATCTTTAGATATGCATAATGAACGGAGCTCCTCGTCATCTAGAGTTGTCAAAATCAAATGCACCTCTATAGCAACTTCGTGTCTAAATACATGAAGCTCATGGGTCAAAATTGTCAATATCGACTCTACCTCCAATATGTAGTTAACAGACTCTTAATCACGGCTTTCTTCTATGTCTGAAAAATAAAACATTCACATACCAATTACATAACATAATAAGTTGCTGCAATCATCAAAATAAGTAACATTTATGTTTATCAACAATATGTATGGTCATATTTATAGTGAGACAATTATTTGTCTCATGATCAATTATATTTGAGATTTTGTGCTTATATAATCTATTTAGAAAATGATAATCAGCAAATTGCAAGTAAGAAATTGTAATTCTATAGATGTATTTTTTTTGTTAGAGAATTAGTTAGGCTAATATGGCTTGTGCATGGGAGTCTGGTGATGTTATTAATGCACAGACATTATCCCTTATTGACGCCATTGGTGAATAATAATTAAAAATTCTTCAACAATATGTATGGTCATATTTATAGTGACAATTATATGTCTCACGATCAATTATATTTGAGATTTTGTGCTTATATGATCTATTTAGAAAATGATAATGAGCAAATGCAAGTAAAAAATTGTATTTTTATAGATGTATTTTTTGTTAGAGAATTAGTTAGGCTAATATTGCATGTGCATGAGAGTTTGATGATGCTATCAATGCACAGACATTATCTTTTATTGACGTCATTGGTGAGTAATAATTAAAAATGCTTCAAATTCGTCTGAATGCTATCCACCTAAAAAAGATCTAGGGTTTGCTAAGAAAAATCTCAGTAGTGTTGGGTTATATACAAGATTATAGAGTTTTTCGCAGCAGAAACTAGTATTTTATTGAGGAAAGCAAGTCCTATTCCAATTAGTCACTTTTCATAGCGGAACACAAATATTCATTGCAGAAAGTACCCTTTCCGCTAGAGAAACTAGCATTCCGCTGAGAAAAGTAAATCTTATTCCAAGAACTTACTTTCTGCAATGGAAGACACGTTTTCGCTGTGGAAAACACCCTTTCTGCAGCAGAAAATACCCTTTTCGCAGAGAATACTTACCTTCCACTCCAGAAAGTAAGTCTTTAACTACAACTACTTCACGACCTATCCGCTGCGGAAAAAAATTTAAATTTTTAACAAAAAATATGACGGAGATGTTTGTCTCGTTTATTTATCATAATTCAGTGTTTTATTTATTAGTGAAAATTGTTTAGTGTTTGTCTTATCATTGATCCAATAGCTTAGTGATTTTTTTGTTAATTGCCCTTTAACATACAAATAAACATATGTAAAAATTTAGCCTAATTTCGCTAGATATCGTTAATTTATTATGTAAATCATGACATCATCAAAACGTTTTAAAAATAATTTAGACTTCAATTTTGAAACAAAAACATTGATAGTAAAAAAATCTAAAGAATTTTATTTTGATTCAGCATTATCATTTATCAAGTAATGCTACGATAATTTATATAAATCAAAGTTTGAAAACAAATTCAAATTTGTAATTTACACATTCGTCTAATTATATTATTGTAGTAATATAAGGGTGGCGACATATTGTTAGACATACAATTTTGACTTATAATTATATCAATAAACAAATACTATATATCATTAAATTTTAACATTATATAATGTTGCTTACAAATGAATTATTTTGTCGTTTAAGAGGACTTGAGATACGCGAGGCCTGTTTGTTTACTATTTCTAAAATTGTCACGCTTTTAAAAATAATAAAATCGAAGGAGATTATTTAAATATATCAAAATCTCTTCTTTTTATATTCATATATTTAAACATGTTGTCTCTCTTTATAATATTTAATATAATTTCAAAGAGATTACAAATAATCTCCCATGCAAACCCTTGCATTATCTTCTTTTTTAGTCCATTGTCCAACTTTATTAGAGCACGTAACGTGACAATTCAAATGTCAATAATATTAAATTTTGGTTTTGTTCCTTATAAATTAGAAGCAGTAATTCATCAACGAAAGGAACCACTAAGATTTCGCCAGCCACATCTTTCATCAACTATTCAATGACTTATTATCGAGGGATTAGGGCTTGTATTCAATGGCGACGTGGAAACGTGGTATTGGCCTTTGAGGTCTGAAAAGGGTCTAGCCCCTACCTTGCTCCATAATTTAGCCTAGTGATTCAAGATTATGTAAAACAAGCTTTATTATATAGTTTATGCTCTCATTATTTATCAGATCTTTAGACAATATAAACAATATTGTAAAGTATAAATTCAATTTTAAATTTTGGGGGTTTATTCAACTAAAATTTTGAATTTTTTTTAAAGAAAATGAATTTCAAACTTTAATATTTATTCAACTTAAATCTTAATTTTTTTTTGAATAAAATGAATATTGAACTTTGTACTGTAAACAAAATAAATCTCAAATCAATTTTATTGGTTTTATTCGGTTTGGTTTTCATTCAATTTCGGTTTTAGTGTTTTTGGATTTAAATTTGGTTTGATCCGGTTTGGGTTGGTTTTGTTATGTTTTTAGTACTTTTTAAAATTAAAATTAATAAAATATATAAATTTCATAATATCAGTTCAGTTTGTTTACGATGAGAGCAAAACCGAATATAGTCTAATTTATTTATGGTACAAAGTTTGATGTTTATTTTGTTCAAAAAAAAAATTTAGAGTTTAAGTTGAACGAATCTTAAAATTTGAGGTTCATTTTGTTTTAAAATAAAGTTTATGATTTAAGTAGACGGATTAACAAAGTTCAGACTTTATTTTATACTTTACCCTAAACAATAAGAAGGAAAAATGACATCTATAAAAAAAAATGTCACCCACTTAATAGACTATATGTTAAGTTAGATTTAAGTTGATCGTCATATGTGATACATGTAATAGGGGTGGGGAGAAACTAGATCGAATTGCAGTTTAAATTGAAATATAGTCGAACCCAAAGTTACAGTTCAGTTCATTGTTTTGGGATCAAAAATAGTGAAAAACTAAATCATAAATAAAAAATTCGGCTTGAATCCTATAAATCCGGCCAAAAAATAATGAAAATTATAAATAATTTTTTAAATTTTTTTAAATTTTAATTTCAAAATTCAATTGGTTCAGTTCCAATTTAATTTCAATCCAATTCTAAATATGGAGAACTGTTGCACTACATTTGGTTCGGTTTTAGGTAGAAGCAGACCTAAGTGGTCCGTGCCTATCCCTCATTCATCGTGTATTGCATAAAAAATAATGTAGATAGCAATTATGTTGATTTATTAAGTTTGAGATCCAAATTACATTTATCCAATTTTTCCTAGGGCATTGCCATCGTTTAGAAATTTTAGAAATTCAATAAATTATTTAATAATCCAAAATCAAGGAGAGTAGCACTTAGTATGGTGTTTTTAAGTGCTCTGCATCAATAATTGATTCTAATTATTTTATCAAACTAATCTATTTAGATGCCACGTGTCCAATGTGACAGCTGATGGCTACGTAAAATCTTTGGTAGATGGATCTATGTCGCTTAACCTGTGTCTTTTTAATTAGATTCTTGTCTCCAGACTCCCTCACCCATTTATTTTTTATTTTTTATTTTAACATTATTTTATTTTTATTTCTTGAAAATATTGGATTACTCCTAGATTTTGAAATTTCAATTAATACTCTAATATATTTATGGTGGAATTAATAGTCGATACAAAACATGTACTGGTAGAATTCGAATACACGTTATTAGCAAATATAATAGTGAATAGAGGAAGATTAGGGCATCTTAATCTCCATTAGATTGTAGCATAAAAACACTTCCATATTTATGCTTGAAAATGTAGTACTGAAAAATTCTTCTTATCAACCCATTGAAGAACAAATGTATTATCTCATTCTTTATAAATTGCATCAATATCATAGAGTCACAGTCGTTCGAGTAAAATATAGCAAACGTCAATATCCACCTCGTCACATGTTTTTTCTTGTTTACAATACATTATGATTGACATTGAAATTTTGCGATCTTCGAGTGCTTGAACTTCAAGTCATTTCATTCAATTTAGAATGTGGAAGGATATTTTTTAGATATACAAATTCATTGTCTTGACCAATGTTTTGAAAACAATATTTTCAATACTATTACTATCAATGATTACGTGACATACTTTGTCACCAACTGCATATCGTGTTCCAATATTTTTTTGATTCTTTCAAGGTAAGTAAAAGTCGTTTGGAGAACACACTATTTCTTCTTCCACATCTCCGTCTGCAAATTCATCACCTACATAAATATCTCTTTTAAGACGATATTCGCCACCAACATCACTACCTTTTCTTAGAAATTTAACTGGACATGTGTTCAATTATTTGAAAGATGACATGGTTAGTTGGATTAAAAATACTTGTTGTTGGTGGATTTGGTCTTGAACCTCAGGATGAATAATGGTTGAAGAAGTTTAATTGTGATTCTGCTTCAAGTTTTGATTTGAAGGAGCATCTTTATGACTATCGTTTTTTGTATTTGAATTTTTTGATCCCTTTTAAATAAATAAAATTTCTGACACTTCAAAAATTGTTTGAAGTACATGTAACACTTCTACTGGACTGAATTTCTATCTTCATTGCCAAATTTACTTTGTTTGCAGCCCACACATTCATAAAATCTAGTTATTATTGAATAGCCTATTTTCGACCTCTAATGTAATGAGCTATTATCTAATATGCTATCTCAAGTAAATTCACCCTCACATTTAGTCGATAAAACTCCTATGTAAACTCATTCATTGTGCGGTTGGCTTGTTGAAATTTTTGCATTAATGATACAAAACTACTTGCAATCGGGAGGAAAGAATCACATACATAACAAAATTTTCACATTGAGCATAGTTCTGACATGCACGTTTCCCTGTCATCGATAATTAAATTAAAATTGTTTCCGCCATGATGCAGATGCTCTATCATTCAACTTGTGAGCCACAAACTTGACTTGACTTTTTTCTGCAATATTTAAATAATCAAAGAACTTTTCAACTATATGGATTCAATCGAGAAAATCTTCAACATTTAGCTGACTATCAAAGTTGGGTACATCCATCTTCATCTTAAGCTCATGAATATTTGGTTTTTGATTGGAAACTCGATCAAAATGAAAATCATCTTCTTTGTCAAATGAATAACCCAATCTCCATGGTTGTATTTGTCGTGAACTTCCTTATTACTAATGATCGAGATGGTCATTAACTCAGTTTAATGTGAGAAAAAAATCTTGTTCAATGAGATTTCAAACTATTTTATCTACCTCGCTAAGAATCACGTTGTCAGAGTCGAACTCAATGTTGTTACAATCTGGAAATCCTCACTGGATATCGATAGTACTAGAGTGATTGTTAATGGGTGGATTTTGGCGTTGATAGGTGTGAAAATACATGGTTTCATGCACTAGAGCAAGGATTTGACGAATTGCATCCATTTCTTTGTCGTCCAGGTGTGATTCACTATCGAGCGATTGTGTTCCACACTGGGGAGGGGTTGTCAATGGTCGTTGACCTATGTCATCACCAGGGCTAGTCGTTCTAGTGGTGGTCGTTGGTTGGTCGAAGCCTAAAGGGATTTTTTGGTTCCTTGGAGACATTTGGATTCTACATGGTGGGTGTGATGCAATTTATTTTCCATTGTTCATTGTGCTTTCTATTCTCATTTGATTCACTAAAATCAAACCTTGGCGTCATTGAAATGTGTTGCCACTCCACAGTTGTCGCAGTCATTATAATGATTTGGAAGTTTTCTTACGTAGAAATGATGTAAATATGAGGTGATAATATTAAATTATTATGAATTTCAAAGTGTGAATATGAAATGAGGAGAAGTCAACCCGAGTAGGCATGATTAACCAACAGACATGCTCAAATTCAATGATTATACAAACATAAATTGTTTTCCCTAAACAGTTTGGATATTTAGTATGGTTGAATGTGCAGATGTAAATGAAATTGTATAACATTTTAAGATGATAAAATAGACATTTTGAGGAAGTGAATAATGTTGAAATCATGTAATTTGGAGTTGTATAGTCAAAGTTATACCATTTTATAGTTAGACTAAGTGTATATGAAACTTATGTACAATTTTCGTTAAATAATTAACTTGGCAAAATTGAGAGAGAATTTGAGGATGCTTTCTAAGGATGAAAGCTTTTTAAGACATATCTAATATGTCATGTAATAAAACGTGGTGACGAATAGAATGATGTCACATGTCAAGCTAATGCAAGTAGTTGGCAGTATAAATGATAAAAAGATTAATGATAAAGTAGTATTTTGACCTTAATAATTGAGGTTGAAGCTGTAATTGAACATGATGCTCTCTAGAAAGTCTTCTTATCTAAAGAAGATGGGAAGAAGTGTGGAGTCAAAAAAATAGAGAAGAAGTGAGAGGAGAAAAGAGGAAATATAGTTTTTTAGAGAGAAGCTAGAAGTTGAAGGTGTAGGAGTGTAATTTTGACTTGAATATGAAGGAAATGGCATTCAAAACGTTAAAGGGATTTAAAAGTGTTAGAGTTCAGAGTGGCTGAAATTCTATTTGGGTTAGGCTGATTCGACCTTTGTTAGGATTCTTAGTATGACTAGAGTTTCTAGTTTTATGTATACATATATGTTTGAGTTGCAAAACTCATTGTATTAATTTTGATTAGTGATTTCTCTCCTATGTCTGCAGTGTTTTTTTTTTTTTTTTACCTATTTTGGGTTTTCATGTAAATCTCATTATCCATTATTTTTTGGTTTTTTTTTCCGATTCTCGTTTGAATTTTAATGATTGATATCAAAACGTAGTTGAAGGTTTTTGAAAATTGAGTTTTCGATTTTTTAGAGGTATCGAACAATTTGTAATTTTTTTATTTTAGGAAAAAGAAAAAGGAAAAAAAATCAAAACACAGAGGAAATTTTTTCCTCTTTGTCGCACAGTTTCCTTTCCTCCTTCACAATAGAGGTGAGAAACCCCAAGGAAGCGCTTGCCAAATTGTTGTCGATCGAAGACAGAGAGAGGAGAGGGAACTGTAACACATGTTGCTTCCATCTGGGGGTCTGAGAAGAAAGATTTGCCACACGTAGTCAGAGTCGCCTCCTGAAGCACTCTTTGAAGTTTCACACTTCCTAGTTTTGTTATGAAGTGGAAAATCCGGTGAGTCTTCGAGCACGCAACTCGCCGATTCTTTGTCTTTGAGCAAGCCACAAACCATCCCATCGTTCTCCTAGAAACCACCATTCGTAGAACCCCTACCTTTGTCACACAAAGTCTGCCATCCATCTCTGATCCAAAACGAAGTTGCTCTAAGCTTCAATTAGTTGTTGGTCCTCCATTCAGGACCTGTTTGGCGCCTTATGTCTCCATCCAACTGCATAGCGTTGACATCCACAAATCGCAATCGTCGACCTTCCACAAAGCAACTGCCTCCTTGTTCCAATTAGAATTGTCATTCTAGTTGTTGGCTGGGTGCACAAGTTTTGTGTATTGTTTTATTTTGTGAAATTTTGTGGAGACTTTGATTTTGAAAATTTTGTGCATTGATTAGTGGGGTTAAATTGTTGTTGGAGTTATCCGATTTTTGGACAAAATTTACCAATTCAAAATATTTGGAATATCTGAGTTAATGAAATTATTTGGGTTTGAATTTTGGTTTGGATATTTTGATAAATTCTGAAATTTTTCAAAAGATGGCTTCAATGTAGTATGATATTCCGATGTTGGATTGGAATATGAAGTTTCTGAAATGGTAGGTACAGATGCGAGATGTGAGATGTACTTGCTTAGATGGAATTAGATAATACACTGCTTCAGTTCAATAAAATGTTTGTCTTGGATTGAAGAGTAGAAACTCACAAGTAACAGAAAAGTTTTATTTCTGATTCGTCTTCATTTATCAAATACTATTTTGGAGGATGTGTTCAAGGCAAAATGTGCTGCTGAGATATGGTCAAAGCTGGAAGAATTGTGTATGTACAAAACCCAAACAAGTAAGTTGCATATGAAGTAGTGGTTATATTTTCATTGTATGGGAGAAGGAACTTCGATTGACGAACACTTGGTTGCATTTAAAGAATTTTTTTTTCATATTTAGAAACTATGAAATGAAAATATGATGAGGAGGATCTAGGGTTGATTTTGTTGCTTGTTGTCTGCTTCATACAATATTTTTTTTAACACTATTTTATATAGTCATGTCACATTAACTTTGAAGGAAGTCTATGATGTTTTGCTTTTAAAGGAAATGATGAACTACCTTGTAGTTTAATCTGAAACTTAAGGAGAGAGATTGATTACTCAGGTGGAACATCAGAAGTCTGATAAAGGGAACAGTAACAAAAATGGTTTAAAGGGCATATCAAAGTCCAGGAACAGAAACAAAGTTTGTTTTTTCTACCATAAAAAGGGGCATATAAAATATGTGTATTATAAACTACAGAACAAAAGAAAAGAAGAGGCTTATTAGAAAGGAAAACAGTCAGGGAAGTCTGGTGAAACTAGTGTCGTTGAAGAAAATGATAGTGAATCAAAAGGAGATCTTCTTGTAATGTCCTATGGAAACTCAAAGCCATATGAGGAGTGAATTTTGGATTCAGCCTGCACGTTTCATATGTGTCTCAATCAAAACAAGTTTTCAACATATGAGTCTGTGTCAAAAGGTACCGTATTGATAGAAAATAATACATCGTGCAAAATAGCAATGATTGGTACGGTCACAATAAAAATGTATGATGGAGTTGTCAGAAAACTTAGTGATGTGCGATATGTTCCTAATATAAAGAGAAATCTAATCTCCTTGAGTACTCTTGATTAGAAAAGGGACATGTACACGGATAATGGTGGAGTTCTAAAGATCAGTCGTGATTCTCTTGTTATGGTGAAAGAGAATAGAAAGTTTGAAAATTTATATGTTTTGGAAAGATCTATAGTTTGTTGGAGATGCAACAGTTAATACTTCAATATCAAATGAAGATATTACTTGTTTATGACATATATGTCTGAGACATGTACACTGATAAATTGCAGTTTTGTGAGCATTGTGTTTTTGGACAACAGAAAAGAATCAGATTCACTTTGGGGACTCACAGCACGAAATAAACACTGTATTATATCTACTCGGATCTCTGGAGACTAGCACCAATGCATTTCAAGGGAGGGGCACATTATATGCTGACTTTGATTGATGATTTTCTAGAAAAGTATGGTTGTTCTTTCTTAAGAAGAAAATTGGTGTATTCTCTACATTTAAGGAGTGGAAAATGATGATGGAAAAGCAGTCAAGGAAGCATGTATAACATCTTTGCATCGATAATGAGTTGAATTTTTTTTTTTGAAGAGTTCAACTCTTTCTGCAGGTCATAAGAAATTAGGAGGCATCTGGCAGTCCCTAATACTCCACATCAAAATGGTGTGGCAAAGCGAATGAATATAATTTTAATTGAGAAGGTTCGATGTATACTCTCAAATTTTGGTTTACCTAAGTTATTTTAGGCTGAAGCTACTTCTACTACTTGTTATCTCGTGAATCATTCTCCATTGCCTGCTCTTGATAAAAAAGTTTTTGAAGAAGTTTGGTTTGGTACTCTAGCTAATTATTTAATTTTAAGAGTGTTTGGTTGTCCTGCATGTGCTCATGTTGATAAGGGCAAGTTAGAACTCAAATCATTAAAATGTAAATTCCTTGGATACAAGCCTAATGTCAAAGGATATAAGTTATGATGTCCAGAATCCAAGAAAGTTAGATTTATTGAATATGTGGTATTTGATGAAGCTGTTATGCTTGCTAAATCACCTCCTAAAGTCTTGCAAAGAAGACTAATCATCTATCCAGTAGAGAGGTTGAAGTTGAGATTGGATTAGAGTCGACATCAAAGTTTACAAGTTAGGCTAGCTCACATAATCAGGGTGATATTGCTTCCGCACAATCACTAGTATTAGCTTCATCATAATATTCTATTGCCAAAGATAAGCCAAGAAAAGAGATTAAACCTCCACAAAGATATGGTCAAGCAGACTTAGTTGCTTATGCTTTGAGTATAACTGAAAACATAGATTCTAGCGAAGAACCATCTACCTATGCAGAGGCAATGAGTTCAAAAAATTTTGGGAAATGGATGATCACCGTGTAGAAGAAGATGAAATCTCTTCAGAAAAATGACACACGGAACTTAGTTAAATTGCTAAAGGATAAGAAAGTGAGTGTTCAAGAGAAAGCAATGTACACCAGGTGTTGATGAAGACATGTACAAAGCATGCCTCGTTGCTAAGGGGTATAGTCAGATTCTAGGTGTAGATTTCACTGATTTGTTTTCTCCAATTGTTAAGCATAATTTAATTCGATGTTTACTGGGTGTTGGGCCTATGCACAAGTTTGAGCTTGAGTAGTTGGATGTGAAAATTGTATTTTTATATGAAGAATTTGAGAATGACATCTATATGCAGCAACATGAAGGTTTTATAGTTTCACGAAAAGAAAACTATGTTTGTTCTTTGAAAAAATCCCTTTATAGTCTGAAGTAGTCGCCAAGATAGTGGTTTAAGAGGTTTCATTCATTCATCCTTACTCAAGATTTCAAAAGAAGCAAATTATGACAGTTGTGTCTACGTAAAGAATTGTAAGAATGAGTCAGTTGTTTGTATGCTCTTATATGTTGACGACATATTGATTGGTGCTAAAGATAAAGAATGAATTAGAGGGTCAAAACACAGTTGAGTAAAGAACTTGAGATGAAATATTTGAGAGCAGCCGGGAAGATACTTGGTATGAAGATACAGAGAGATATAAAAGCTAGAAAATTGTACCTAAGTCAAAGGGGGTACATTTAGAAAGTTCTCTACAGTTTTAACATGAACAAGTCTAAATTAGTTGGTACTCCTTTAGCAGCTCATTTCAAGCTTTCATTTACCTTATGTCTACAATCGGATGATAAAATTAATTATATGTCACGAGTTTCGTATTCTAATGCAGTGAGTTCTCTCATGTATGCTATGGTTTGCGTTCTGATTTATCTTATGTAGTGAATACGGTTAGTACGTACATGAAAAATTTAGGAAAAAAACACTAGAAAGCTGTTTAGTGGATTCTTAGGTATCTGTGTGAGATTAGTGATATCTTCAATTTGGAAGAACTACAAATCCAGTGATTGAGTATGTTGATTCTGATTATGGGGGAGACCTTGATAGGAGAAAATCTCTTACATGATATGTCTTTACAGTTGGAGGTTGTGCTATTAGGTGGAGAGCTATCTTACAAGATACTGTTACGTTGTCTACTATAAAGGCAGAATGTATGCCTATTATAGAGACTTGTAAAGAAGTTATATGATGTGCCCCGAAAATCCTACCATGCAACCTTTTTGCCATGAGATTCGGTGTTTAATTAATTAGCTATTATTTTTTAAGAAATGTTACATTAATGGATATTGTGAAATGAAGTCTTGCTTGGAGAAGAGGACATTACTCAATATGTTTTCACATGGAGCCATACAAACCTAATCGGCTAGATTCACATCGTCCCGGCTTGGAGGAGCTTAAATTGGCCGAAGCTAACAAGGTCAATTTAGAGCGTTTTATTGAAGTTTCCACATTTAAATTATGTCTTTAAATGTTTTAATTGATATATGGCTGGTTTGGGTATAATTTTGAGAATTTTAGAATGTTTTGAGATTGTAGGAATGGAGGTGCTCAGTTTGCTTGTACACCGAGCCTAGGGGTGTGCAAAACTGAACCGGTACCGAAGAACCGAACTGGAACCAGCGGTTTCGGTACTAGTTCGGTGTGGGTTTAGCGGGTACAGGACCGAAATCGGTTCTGCTCAAACAGAATCGATTTGCTCGGTCCGGTTCTCGATTCTCAGTACTGAGCATAGAACCGAGAAGAAACTCTGCACTCTCACTCTGCAGTTCAAAATTATTTTAATTTTTGGAGTTTAGGGCACCTCACTCTCATCTCATTCTCATTTTCTCACTTAGCCTCTCCTGAGTCCTGACTTCCTGTGTCCCGAGCCTCCCATCTTGGCGTTCCGTCCCAGCGCAGCCTCTAGTCCCGAGCCTCTCGTCCCAGCGCACAGCATCCAGTCCAGTCCCGAGTCTAACTCCCGTCCCGGCATCCCATTCTGTTACCGCCGAGCTTCAGCGCAGCCTCCAGTCCCGACTCCGACTCCCGAGCTCCAGCCAACTACGACCGTCGACCAGCTCTTCGTCTCCCCTCTGGCGCCGGTCCTCCGTCTCCTGAGTCTCAAGTTACAACTCCAACTCCAGGCCTTTCCTTCCGTCACCAGCTCGCCCTCGGTTCGGTCAGTACTCAATACTTAGTAGTTTTCTATTTTGTTATGATTTATGTGATTGTTGATGAATCTGTCTGCTGATGAATCTATTGATTGTTGGTGTTCATTATGAATCTGTTAGCGTCGATGCTATCATGCTGATGGATTCTGTTCTGATTTGTGATTTCTGTTCTGGTTAATCTCAATCTGTTCTCATAGTCATTGTTCTGTTGGTTAGTGGTTACTGCTGTAATATTTTTGATAATCATTGTTCTGTTCTGATAGTTAACCTCAATCGTGTACTAAAGTTGAACTGTTGATTGAATGTTGATGGTTTCTGTTATGTTTTGTTAGTTTTTCACTTTTCTATTATGTGGCTTAGTAATGTGATTCTAAAATGAGTTTTTAAATTGTTGAAAATGTAGATAATCGAAAGCTTTAATGAAACTATAGAGAGTGCTAATGTTAACCCTGTTACTGGTCAAACGAAGAGGAAAAAATCTGATGTTTGGATTCATTTTACTATGGTCAAAAACACTGATACGAACAACCCTAGAGCAAAATGTAATTATTGTTCTCAGACATATGCATGCCATATCTCAGACATATGCATGCCATCCAACAAAGAATGAGACTTCAAGCTTGAAAAAGCATGTTAGCTATTGTAAAAAATTGTTGGCAAGTGTAGATATGAAGCAAAAGACTTTAAGCTTCCAAAATGTATAAAACGGGATCAACTTCCACACTTGCATCTTTTAGTAGTGTAACTGGCCGAGAACTACTAGCAAAAATGGTTATTATTGAAGAAATGCCTTTTAAGTTCGTTGAATCAGAGGGTTTTAGAGTTTATTCTAATTATTTACAACCAAAGTTTGTTGTACCCTTTAGAACTACGACTACATGAGATGTTATTGGAATTTAAGAGAAAGAGAAGACAAAGTTGAAAGAATATTTTAAGAACACATCTCAACGCGTATGCTTGATTACGGATACATGGACTTCCATTCAAAATTTGAATTATATGGTTATAACTGCGCATTTTGTTGATTGTGATTTTAATTTGCATAAGAAGATCATCAATTTTTGTTTGATTGCAAATCATATGGGTGAAACCATTGGTAAAGAAGTAGAGAGATGTTTATTTGAATGGGGGATTGAAAATGTTTTAATAATTACAGTGGATAATGCTTCTTCCAATGATGTGGCCATTTCTTATTTGGTTAAAAGTATTCGAAATTGGAATGGTTTAGTTTTGAATGGTGAATACATGCATATGCGAAGTTTTGCGCATATTTTAAATTTGATAGTATGTGATGGTTTAAAAGACCATCACGAATCTATTATGAGAGTACGTCGAGCTGTGAAGTATGTTCGATCTTCTCCTGCGAGACTAAAAAAATTTCAAAAATGTGTGTAAAATGTTAAAATTGGGTGCAAACGTAGTGTATCTCTCGATGTGCCTACAAGATGGAATTCCAAATATTTGATATTGGAAAGCGCAGAAAAATTTGAAAAAGCTTTTGAGAAATTGAAAGAAACAGATGTTAATTATCTCGCTGATTTGGGTGAAGAAAGTCCTCCCACAAAACAAGATTGGGATAATATTCGAGAACTTGTAAAATTTTTGAAGATTTTTTATGATATGACTGTAAATGTTTCAGCCTCCTTGCATGTTACTTCAAATATATATGTTTGTGAAGTATGCAACTTGAAAATGGTTATCCAAGAGTATATTGAATGTGATAATCCATTATTGAGGCGAATGGCCATTGGAATGCAGGGCAAATTTGATAAATATTGGGGAAGCTGCGATAGAATGAATATCTTGATGTATGTTGCAGTTGTTATAGATCCTTGATATAAAATAAAATATTTGAAACATTGTCTTTCCCCAGTAATGGATTAGGATAAGAGAAATGATTTGTTAACCCAAGTACAACTAGTGCTTCAAAAATTATATCTTGAGTATAGAGGTGATTCGGGATTGGAAAATTCAGAAGACAATTATAGTACTGCAAGTGTACCAACAACATCTACAATCTTGAGACAAAAGAGCAGTTTGATCCACAACAAGCTACATGAGATGTTTTATACTCGCCCCAAAGAAAAATATGTTTCAACTACTCGGTCAGAACTTGATCAATATTTGTGTGAAGCATTGGAAAAATTTTTAAAAAAACAAGACATTCTCATATGGTGGAAAATGAATTTATTGAAATTTCCAATTTTGAGCAACTTGGCAAGAGATATATTGGCTATTCCTATTGCTACAGTTGCATTGGAGTCAGCTTTTAGTAGTGGAGGACAAATACTTGATCCATTTCACAGTTCTTTGTCCCCAAAGACTGTCAAGGCGCTTATTTGCACTCAAAGCTGGATTCGATTTTCGAAATATGAATCAATCAACTTTAATGATAGTCTAGATGAACCAGATATCTTTTATATTGATAGTATTTTTCCTTTATATTTGTTTTATTAATTAGTAATTACTATGTTTTCTAAATTTATTTTGAATTTATATTTTTCAGAGATTATACAAATTAATGACGCTGATGAAGTGAATTAGTCTGAAATTGATAGTGATGACTGATGATAACGTATAACAAGGTATTTATATTTTTATTCATTTTGAACCATATAATTATCATTTCTTTTTGAACCATATAATTATCATTTCTTTTTGACATGCAGGGAATTGGAAATAAGTAACTCAGTTGAGTATTTATATTTTAATTCATTTTTATTTTTTTATAATTATCATTTGTCAACTAATTACTTCTAACTCGTATTGTATAATATTCATTCTTTGGTAGTTTATATTCAGCAATTTGAAGATACTGGACATTGGACTTGGAGTCTTGGACAATGGAAATGGAATGGACAATGAAATTGGACACAAGAAATTTTTGTTTTGTTCATTTAATCATAAGTTTTGTAACTTTTTTTATTTCTGAATGTTTTTTTTTTTTGTAACTTCACTTTTTCGGTTTTTTATTTAGTATTTTATATATTTGTTAGTTTATTTATAATTGTTTTATTTATACTAGGTTAATGTTGTGTATAGTGTAATTATTTAAGATTTTTTTTTTCATTTTTTATTTTTATAAATTTTTATTATAAATTATAATATTGAAAAAAAAAAAGTTCGGTACCGAACTGGTACCGGTACCGCAGAACCGGTTCGGTACCCAAGTCCCATGGGATCGGTACCTGTTTCGAATTTCCAAAATTGGTACCGACCAGTTCGGTGTGGTTCCACTTTGGAACCAAACCAAACTGGACAGTGAACACCCCTAACCGAGCCCTCATGCCCAAATTTTGATTAATCAAGGACATTCATGTAGTTTTTTCCTTTATATTCATTAGAGGGGGTATTTATCCTCCTCTAATGAAACCCTAAGTCGATTGGAAAACCCTTAATCTAAAATTGCTTCTTTGTTTAGAGAGTTCTCTCTAGTGCAAATCGGTGGCTTGGTTTTGCTTCACTGCTTCACCTCCATCAACAAGTCTTCTCCTTTGTTCTTGAGTGGCCTAGGAGGAGAAGACTCATACTAACTCTTCCAGCAACTTCACCTTGAGGTTGTCCTTGTGGCGTGGAGGTAGAAGACCATGGCAAAAGCTTGGTTGGAGTGGTGTTTTTCGAAACATCCGAACAAGTCGCCTCTCTCTGCCAAGTGGGAGAACGCGGACCAACTTGGTGCCTCGTTTCCATTGGTTTTTCCTAAAGGTTTTACTGTATTTTTGTTCTTAAGAAATGTTGGGTGGAATCGCGTGAATTGGATTTGTATTTGAAAGTTATGGTCATTTAACTAAGAGAGGTGCAAAACCAATTTTTCCGAGAATCACAGATCCGAGCTTCAGTTTCGCTCGCACATAATAGTAAATCACCTGCAGGTGATTTACTATTATGTGTCTACTACTTATTCTATAAATTTGAGCTTCAAGGCCCGTATGCAAGTGGAGTTATATGGGTTTAAATTCTGGTGTTCAGAATAAGGGCTAGCTGATCAACCTTGTTAGTTTTGGACTAGTTTTGGATTCCATCTTGTTTCATTGGTTTCTTACAACTTTTTGGATTGAAATTTTGTGTTATAAGCATACTCTGGACATATGTGAAGTATTGGAAATTTAATTGATGATTGGAGTTTATTTTGGATCAATTTTTTCATCCATTAATTGAGATAGTTACAAAACAGTTTTTACTGTTGAGAGAGCCATTTCAGAGCAGCTTCTTGAATTGGTCATAACTCTGTGTGTATAACAAATTTGGGTGTGTTTTTTGGAAGTGTTATTGTTTAGATTGTTAGCTACTTGCCCTATAAATTTGAGGTCCAAAACCTATATACACGTTGAGTTCTCTGCATTTTAATTTTAGTGGTCGGATTTGTGCATTGGCAGATTACAGTTTCCACTTGTTTGTTGGTTTGGAGTCTTGGGACACATCACTATATAGTTAAAAGAGTTGTTTCGTGAGCTTAGCGAAGACTTGCAAATTCCCACAGTGTTTCATGACAGTCAGAGTGTTATCTTTCTCACCAAAGATCAGATGTTTCATGAGAAGACGAAGCACATCGATATTTGTTATCATTTTGTTCATGAAGTGGTTGCTCGTGGTGATTTTACTTTGAGTAAAATTAGTACTCATGATAATCTTGCTGAAATGATGACCAAGACTTTATCAGTACCCATATTCAAGTATTGTTTGAGCTTGATTGGTATTAACTGTTAATTTCGCTCTTTGGGGCTTTTGTGGAAGAGGAGACTTTCTAGAGTTTGGGAGATATATTTCATATAGTGGAATTCGTGTCAATGTGAAGATTATTAGAGTATGATGTGACTCAAATTCTATTTGGGTCAGGCCAGTTCAGCTCACGTTAAAATCTTAGTATGACTAGGGTTTCTAGTTTTATGTATAAATATATGTTTGAGTCGCAAAACTCATTGTACCAATTTTGATTAGTGATTTCTCTCCTCTGCTCTTGTTTTTGTCTACATGTTTTGAGTTTTTCACGTAAATCTCAATATCCAATATTTTCTATTTTTTTCCCATTCTAGTTTGAATTTCAACCAAAAGAACCAGAAAGTGAAAAAAAACTAAAGTTTGGAAGCTTATCAAAGCTTGAAAGTGTTGAAATCCATATAAGTAACTCTAATCCTTAAAATCTTGGACTTTTATGTAATTTGCATGCTATAGGTAGTGATTTTAGATTAAAGATTGTTGAAATTGTATTACTGGATGTTTTGGGTCATTGTTGATGTGGTATAAGTTGATTTTGAGTGAAAGTAATAATCAAGGGAAATGAAAAATGTTTTAGGGTTTTAACAATTTTCATAGTGCAGATGTCTGAAATATTAAAAAAATAATTATATCAACGGGATGAGCTATCCACAGAAGTGTTGGTATTCGTGAAAGCGTTGGTATTCACATAATATTAAGTGTGAGATGGATATCCGTAACGGATATCTGCAACGGATATCAACAGCAGACACATAGGTTTTTGCAAGTGGAAGTGTGGGTATTCGCGAATAGTTGGTTTCAGAAAGACACATGGCTTGTATTAGATATGTCCGTGGAATATTTTGTGTGGTGTGGATATCTACAACATACGTATATGTTTCCGTAAGCGGAAGTGTGGTTGTTTTGTGAATACTTGGTTTCAGAAGAACACATGGCCACACGTTAGATGTGTCTGTGAAATATTATGTTTGGGACAAATTTCTATAGTGGACGTGTAACTATCCGCAGTAGACATGTAACTTTCCGCAGTGAACACCTAGGTTTTCACAAGAGGATGTGTGGGCATCCGTAGGCTAAGTTAGTGCGGATGCCCAGAAAATGAAGAACGATTATGTGATGTTTATAAACGGATGTCCGAACTCTGATATTTAAGAATGTTTTCTTTAAGGTTTAAACTATTTATTTAATTATTACTTAAGTCATTTGAGGATAAATTAAGACACAAGTAAAGAGTGTTTAGATAGATGTATGATGTCATTTCATGCATATTTTATGTATGCTTAATAATAAGATTTGCATATCATATTACATACATTATTAATATGTATTATATGTATTCAATGTATACATAATGTGAATGCCAAATTTATTGGACCGTATGCACGCCTATAGATGGAAAGAGGGGGGGGGGGGGGGAATTAGGTGTGTTAAATTTTTTCGTGTGATATATTTATCTCTAAACCCTAAGTGATTTATCATTTATAAAACATACAATTAATAACAATAATAAGGAGTTAAGTGGTAAAGAAAAATGCAAACCAAATTGGTTCACGAGGTTCGGCAACCCCGACCTACGTTCGCACTTCAAGTTTCATACTTGGAGATCTTTAATCATTTAACCTCCTCGGTTAGTGATGATTGACTTCACGAGTGTCAATCAAACCATTACAAATACTTTTCTTAGGGCTTCACTCTATGGATTGATCTTCTCGGGTGTCACCCTATGGATTGATTTTCTTAGGTGTCAATCAAATATTTACCATTGACTCTTCTTAGGGCGTTACCCTTCCCTTGACTGATCAAGGGCATCACCTTTTATTTGCATTTTGAGTACAATAAAAAAAAAACTAAAAATTCTAACTCTCCCAAATATAAAATCTCAAGTTTGGGAGTTGGATAGTTAAGTTTGACACTCTATGATTGATGAAAAATCGAGTATGAATTTTGGCAGAGCTTTGCTTCGATTCGACTCTCTCTTAGTTAAAATGAGCTTCAAAGTGTCTTCTATATATAGAAATTGTGAAGCCGATCGACCACCTCCATTTTGGTCAACCGCTATCTGAATGTTGGAAAGTAGCCATTGCGTTGTACAATCAGACCAGTCGACTCCTTTATCACACTTGTTGACCGCCTCTTCACATTTCTAAAATTTTGCGTGACTCTATCCATTTTGCAGTCGTCCAAATATTCAGATGCTCAACCACTTCTTCAGCAGATGAAAAACTTGAGTTCTCTGTCCATTTTTTGGTTGATTGCCTCTCCAACACCGGTCGACCGCTTTTCTGTACTGATCATTTCTTTAGCAACCTGGTTGACCAAATCTCCATTGTTAGTCGATCTGTACTTCGTGTTTTCCACATTTTGAAGTGTTTAAGTTCCAAAACATAACCAATAACTACATGGACTTAAACCAACATGTTAGTATATATAAATACCCTTGTTAAGGGGTATTTTAAGTGAATATCAATATAAATATAAAGATAAAAATTAAGCACAATTAAAAGGTAAACAACTTATAATTCAATTAATGTAATATCCAAGAAAATTCCTCTATGTATAATATAAAGAATTTTTGAAATACATATTTTGATAAATGAAATGTGTTTTGTATTTGTGCATTGTTAACTTGATTTTGTGGTATAAATATATTTATGAAGTTAAAGTAGATGAATTGTTAATTATCAAAGGTATAAAATGTAAAAGAAGGCAATCTTCAGGGGTGGAGGTCGATCGGGTAAGGGGAGGTTAATCTCTTTCTTGAAAAAAGAAATAATAAAGCAGGTTCATTGGGAGCGGTCAATCACGTGAAGAAAGGTGATCGACTGGCCCAAAGTAGTTTCTATGCAAAGTTTTGCAATGTTGGAATTGGCCGATCACAGGGTCGATTGCGAAAATCATAGTCGCGAGTAGAATGCGAAATAATGTTGGAATCGGTCGATCATAGGGTCACCCGCAAAAATCACAGTGGCGAGCAGAATGCGGAACAATGTTGGAATCAATCGATCACGGTTTCGGCCGTGAAAATCATAATGGCAAGCAAAATGCGGAGCGGTCGATCGTCCACTATGTTGGTGATCGACTGACATTCGTGAAAACTGTTGATTCTGATGGTCGCGACCAATCATCCACACGTTGGTGATCGACCGAAAATATTAACTATCACCGAAATGCTTCAACTACACGATAGATAGTGGGGACACATGGTTGCTTTGTTGAGTGCCATTTCTTGGACAAAAACAAGGTGGGCTTCTTCTGGGTGCCACCTATTTTGGGGCAAATCTATAAACTGAAGCTGGAGCTTTTGGCAAAAGTATTGGAAATCTTCTGTGTTCCTGGAGGGGGTGAGCTGCTATACTGCTTGGACAATGAGAGGTTTCTGCAAGCTGGACTTGCGAAGGAGGTAAGGGATAATTGTATGTTTTTTGCCAGAGGTGACCTACACCACAAGTATAGAGTATTGTCTGTTTGTGATTTTCATTGATGGAATACTGGAATGTGAGTTATTGTTTTGATAATGCTACTTAGTTTTCCTGTTTCGATAATGCTGTATAGTTTTCCTGTTGTTAATATAAATGAATATGCTCCTGATGTTAAGGGTTCATTTTGTTCTGTTTAATGGACTAGTCTGCTAACATACCATAAAATGATAAGAATAAATACTTTATGAGTAACAATAAATCTCTGTTGAAACTAAGGTCCTACTATATGATTAAGTTTCACTCTTTTAAACGTTAATGCAAAGTTATGCCCTGCGTTGCTGCATGAACTTGTCTTGCTAAATAGTATGTTGTTGTGCATTTGCTTTCTATGAGAAAAGCGTGAAATGTTGTTTAGTATTGATGGTGTTATTATGTCCCTTTATAAAGCTAGAAAATTATCCTTTCGTGGTGTTCAAAAATATTAAATAGTAAAGTGAAGGAAATTGCTAATGGATAATGCTCTGTGAAAAATGGTGTTATTCCTTATTATGTTAGATGTCAATGAGAATCATTTCTGTTGATCCTTACTGTTATTTGGTACTGCCTTACATAGTCCTATTATTGTCATTTTGTCCTACCATGGCTTTCTAATTTCTATCTGTTTGTTGAGAGTAGCAGCTTATTCCTTGTTAGTATATTTCTTGCATTGACATGCATCATGATTAGAAACAATTAGAAATGATATGATTGGATTGGTATTTACATGCATTGCACGGGAGAGAAATAAATTAAATTAAGGTAAATAGGAATTAGAGCTTGGGGAGATAGTTTCGGATCTACTTGGGAGAACTGCGAAATGATGCAGCTCATCCCTCTTTGGAATGAGTAGCCTGTTCTGCCCAAGGTTCGATTCCGAGGATGTAACTATACTCATTGTGGGAAATATCTCCAATGTCCTGAATTAATATTATGAGTCTGTGATTCAAGAACAAAAAGGGTGGATTCTTTTCTGACATATAAGATATGAGCATGCATCATATTTCATCTTACCTCTTACTGGGCGTTAGGCTTATAGTTTACTTGTGGTGTAGGTGACGATTATGATCCTAGCAAAGTACTTGTGGAAGGAGCATTGCATGATGAGGGATTGGGTTACCAAGCGGGTTTGACCTGAGGGTTATGACTCATAGAAAGTAACATTTGGGTGTTTTGAATAGTTTGATGTTGGTTTTGAAATATGATAAATGTTTTGTTAAACTACGAAAAGTTTGGTTAATGTAGTAAATCTATGTTTTGAAATCATTATTAATTTCCGCTTTGATAACTCTAATCGTTTTTCCTTCACACGTTTTCAATAAATTAAAGAAAAATTTTATATATGGCTATGAAAAGGATAAAGTTAAAATGGGGCGTTACAGTTATGGTATCAGAGCATAACCGGGTCAAATACGATTCTGTAGACTGCTGGTAACGTAAGACTTATCGTGGAATACTCCTTTGATTATAAGTTTAATCTTATTAGTTACATTGTTTTGTTTAATTTATTGTTTCATAGTATGAAATTATATGGGACTATAAAATGGTGAGGGGAACAAGTGGGAATGTGCTCCTGGCTAGGAAAATGTCGGTAATCAGGCTGAAAGAGATGAAGCAATTAGCCGAATAACTACTATAGTGGAGTGACGGTTCCAATATATTGAGCTGATTATGGAAAGGGATAATAGAAATGGGAATGAGAATCATCGCCCTATGATAGTTCCTATGGAAGTTGGGTGGGAGAAATTCCGATGACTTAAGCTTCCCAGCTTTGATGGAAATATTGCGGATGTTGTGGGAGTCGAGGAGTTGGTTCGGTCTCTCGAAGATATATTTGAGTACGCGAAGATACAAGAGGTTGAAAAGATTTCATGCGCCGCTTATTTGCTCATCCAGGATGCAAGATTATGACGGGACTCTGTCAAGTCAGCGCAGGATGTCCAAACTCTTACCTTGGAAAGATTCAAAGAACTATTCTACGAGAAGTATTTCAACCATACGATCCGGACCAAGAAGTTAGTGGAATTTGTGCAGTTGCGCCAAACCGGGACGGTATCAGAGTATATTCAGAAATTCGAAGCATTATCTCGATTTGCGTTGTATTTGGTGGCGAACAATGAACACAAGGTTCACCAGTTCGTTCAAGGGATGAAGGTAGAAATTTTCAGAGGAGTCAAGATCTTTTACCCTCAAGATGTCCCATTTGCAAAAATTGTTTCCAAAGCGCTTGAGGTGGAGGATGCTAAAATGATGGTAGTGATGCAGTGGGAAATAAGCCAGAGGTTCTAGAGGAATGACAGAGTCATCAGCAATGGGGTGTTCCATTTGCAAACAAAGGAATAAAATGACCGTCAAATAATGAAGCGCAACAAAGGAGCGACAAGCTCCCTATGATTTAAATAGTTATTGCTCCATCTAATGCTAGAACGTATCAGCCTCACTTATGTCCAAAATACAAGAGAAGCCATTATGGAGAGTGCAAGGCAGGATCTAGATAGTGCTTCAAGTGTGGAGAGTCGAGATATATTGTCAAATTCTACCCAACTAACAATGGAGGACAAGAAAAGGTGGCTCCAATGGTTTTCTCCCTATATGGGAAAGATGAAGAGGAGGATCAATGTGTAGTTGTATCAGGTACAAATTATGTTATGAAGTAGTTATATATGTGAGTTGATATTGGAGTACTCTTTCATTGCACTAGAATTTTCTCAATACGAATGAATAAATTCTCTGGTCATGCCAGGTTCAATTTACGTTAATAATATAGCTGCCTTTGTCTTATTTGATTATGGAGCTATTCATTATTTCATTGCGATTGAATTTTACACAAAAGCAAATTGTTTCTCCAGTTTTGTGAAGAGTGAGTATAGGGTACTTTTACCCTCTTGCGATTATTTGACCGCCATTGGTATTCAAAAGGCGTATGCAGTTAGAATAAAAGACCGCATATTTCATGTCGATTTGATTATTATTGACATGAAAGGATATGATATTATTTTGGGCATGAATTGGATATCCCATCACCATGCGGTTATAAATTGTAGAAGGAGGGAAGTCAAGTTTCACCCTCCTGGTGGTGAACAACACACTTTTCAAGGAGTCAAAGAAAAAGGCAAGTTAGCGGTTATTTCTGCGCTTAAGGCAGACCAATTATTGAGGAACAGATGCGAAAGGTTTTTGGTGAATGTGATAGACAACACGATGGCATCAAAAGCAAAGTTAGAAGGAGTTCATGTGGTCCAAGACTTTCCAGGAGTCTTTCTAGATGATCTCCTTGGGTTACCACCTGACAGAGAAATCGAGTTCATAATCAATTTACATCCTGACATTGAACCTATCTTGAAAAATCCATATAGGATGGCGCCGACTGAATTGCGTGAATTAAATATCCAGTTGAAAGAGCTAATCGGCAAAGAGCTTATCCATCCTAACTTCTCGCATTAGAGAGCATAAGTCTTATTTGTGAAGAAAAATGATGGAATTATGAGGATGTGCATCGACTATCGTGAGCTGAATAAAGTGACGGTCAAGAAGAGATATCCTTTGCCAAAAATTGACAATTTATTTGATCAGTTGCAAGGTGCGTGTATCTTTTCAAAGATTGATCTCCATTCGGGATATTATCAGCTAAAAGTTAAGTCGGACGATATTCCAAAGATAGCATTTCGAACAAGATATGGGCACTATGAATTTCTCATAATGTCGTTTGGGTTGACCAACACTCCAGCGGTATTCATGGACCTAATGAACCAAAATTTTTAAGGAGTATCTGGACAAGTTTATCATTGTATTCATTGATGATATTCTGATTTATTCTCATTCAAAAGAGGAGCACCGTGAGAATATAAGGATTTCCTTGTCTATTTTGGAGCAGCATCAACAATATGCGAAGTTCTCAAAATGCAAATTTTGGTTGAATGAAGTTAGTTTCCTTGGCCATGTAATTTGTAAAGATAGTATTGCAGTAGATCCAGCAAAAATCTAGGCGATTGTTGATTGGGCACAACCGAAAAACATGGGCGATGTAAGAAGTTTCCTTGGGCTGGTAGGATACTATTGACGATTTATAAGCGGATTTTCTAAGATTGCACTGCCTCTAACTAGTTTAACTCAGAAGAATGTACGGTATTGGTGGTCTAGCGAGTGTGAAAAGAGCTTTCAAGAATTGAAGTACCAATTGACGTCAACACATGTCTTGGCCCTACTAGAAGAAGAAGACAATTATTGTATTTATTGTGAGGCATCCAAAAGCGGTTGGGTGGTGTACTTATGCAGAATGAAAAAGTGTGGCATTGTGTCATGTATGCCAACAAGTGAAGGCAGAACATTAGAGGTTTGGTGGAATGTTGCAACCGATGCCTATACTAGAATAGAAATGGGAGCATAGCACTATGGATTTTGTCACAAGATTACTCAAGATTATGAGAGGGCACAATGCGATTTGGGTAATTATCAACATATTAAACAAAATTGCTCATTTCTTACCTGTGAAGATGATCTATAAGATGAACCAGTTTGTAGAGCTATATATTAAGGAAATCGTACGGTTGCACGGAGTTTTGGTTTCAATCGTATTTGATCGAGACCCAAAATTCACTTATGCGTTTTGGAAAAGTGAAAACAAGGTCATGGGCATAGAATTAAAGTTTAGCATTGCTTTCACCCACAAAAATGATGGTCAAAATAAGTGAATAATTCAGATATTGGAAGACATGTTACGCGCTTACGTATTAGAATTTCAAATTGGATGGGGCAAGATGCTACCTTTGGTGGAATTTGCCTACAACAATAGCTTCCAAGCTACGATTGGAATGACATCATATGAGGCTTTATATGATAGACAGTGTAGATTTCCATTGCATTGGAAAGAGGTTGGAGAAGTTGAATTTTACAAGCAGGATATGATACAACAAACCACTGAATCAGTCGCGATTATTCGTCAAATGATGTTGATAGCTCAAAGTCGCCAGAAAAGTTATGCAAATCTTCGTCGAAGGATATTGGAATTTAACGAAGGGAACTTAGTGTTTCTTAAATTATCACCCTTTAAAATAGTTGTATGATTATGTAAGAAAGGAAAATTAAGTCTGAGGTACATTGGCCCTTTTCCAATCACGAAAAGAATCGAAAAGATGGCGTATCAGTTACAATTGCCAGCTTCTATGAATGGTGTTCATAATGTGTTTCATTTGTCCATGCTAAGGAAATGCCTTGGGGATTTAGTTCAAATGGTACCTCCAATGGATGTGGAAGTTCAATCAAACTTAAGCTACGAAGAAAAACCGGTTCAAATTCTAAATTCAAGGATTAAAGAATTTTGACACAAACGGATTCCATTAGTCAAGGTGATATGACAAAATCATTCAATCGAGGAAACTACGTTGGAACGAAAGGAAGATATGGAGGCAAAGTATATGGAGTTGTTTCATTAGCTAAATTTTGTGGGCAAAAGTTTATTAAGGAGAGGAGAATGTAATATCCGAGAAAATTCCTCTATGTATAATGTAAAGAATTTTTTAGAATACATATTTTGATAAATTAAATGTCTCTTATTTGCGCATTGTTCACTTGATTTTGTGGCATAAATATATTTATGAAGTTAAAGTAGAGAAAATGTTAATTATTTAAGGTATAAAATGTAAAAGAAGGCAATCTTTAGGGGTGGAGGTCGATCAGGCAAGGGGCGGTCAATCTCCTTCTTGAAAAAAAAATAATAAAGCAGATTCTTTGGGAGCGGTCGATCACGGGAAGGAAGATGATTGACTGGGCCCAAAGCAATTTCTATGTAGAGTTCTGCATTGTTGGAATCGGTTGATCACAGGGTCGACCGTGAAAATCACAGTGGCGAGCAGAATGCGGAACAATGTTGGAATTGGTAGATCACAGGGTTGACCGTGAAAATCCCAGTGGCAAGCAGAATGTGGAACAATGTTGGAATCGGTCAATCAAAAAATTTTATATATGGCTAAGAAAATGATAAAGTTAAAATGGGGCGTTACAATTAAAACATTCATCATCAAAACAATTAAGTCTAATAATTCTTAGGCTAACAAAATCATGCATCATGGAAATATTTATATGTACAAAAGATGTTATCCTGGTGATATTATTGGTCACAAAGGAATACAATATATCTTGCCAGACTATGTATTTGTGTGACGTATGTAAAGTGAGAAATAGAAAGGGAATGACTATAGGCCCCCCTTAGATTCCAAAACCCTAGCCCTCCCGAGATTTATTTGAGTATGGATACAACTATTGGAAACAGTAGTCAGTATGATGGGGTTTCATGATGTGTACGACTTTACATACTATGGCGTTTGATCATACATGTTAACATTCACAAACATGTTAGTATGATACTTATTAAATAACATCTCTATTTACTATAAAATGGGACATTATGTTGATTCGCATTATCATTGCATAATTGTGAAAAAAAGTAATGTGTGATATTCATATTGCATATCATATCATTGTGGTATAATAAATAGGTCTAGTGGTAGACTTAGGAGGTAGATGTTGGTCTTATACTTGTTAATTGCATGAGATTGTAATTTTTGAATATTAGATTTACTTGCTGACTTTTATAACTCCTTCCATTGTGGTTTTTATTTTTTATTTTCCAAATATGGAGAATAATCAAAAGGACAAGGCCAAGACAAATCAAAAGCAAGAATTCTTATCACAATCCTGATTTTCAAGGTGGTTCAAGGACAGGGTCGTGACTGTGCCAGATTGTTGAGGATTTCGTTGACTAATGATTTTAGATTGTTGGTGAATGATCTCAAATCTTTGTTCCTTGTTAATGATTTATTTCCCACTAAAATCTTTGTCAGCCATCAGGTTAAGAAGAAAATCCTTGATTTTAAGGATAATTATTAAAATAGGAATAATTTGTGTGAATTATCAAAAAGTTATTCTAAAGCATACAAGCAACTCTTTAATAATTTAAGAAAAAAATTGATTATGAAAATAATTTGAAATTTACGAAATGAAATAACTAATTAGTAAATAATAAATTAAAATAGAAAAATAATAGTGAAAATCTAGTATAATAAGAACTAAATAAGATGGGCATACGACAATGTTTGTACTGCATCACACATTATGTTAGGCATGACTAAATTGACAAAATATAATTTAAAGTAGAACTGTGGTTATTTTTTGAATTAACCACAATAGGTACGTGGTATGTGACAGTGATAAGATCTCATTCATTAATTATTAGCATCGAAGTTATGGTTGTTTTTATCCTCCCCAAACTACCCATGGATCGATTCAATGAACTTAGCTAATCCAAAAATTAATCCAAGTATGGGGTTAGAGTAAATTGTGAAAGACCATCAACCCATTAAGATACTCAACTTGACTAAATATATAGCCTAATTATTGCATCAACTCAACTTTTAGTTGAAGTTCAAATCAAGAAACCCTTCATCGTGTTGAAAAGATCCGCAATGCTATATGCTTCTAACTAGAAATGATTGGGTAAAAGATGGCAAGAGTCAGAAACTTACTACCTTTTAATTTTGTCATTA
>CM039483.1:6072321-6431057 GCA_022433065.1 Begonia loranthoides
TCTCATTGACCAATCTCTTTCCTTTTACGATAATATAAACACCATCCCAATTGTTACAAAATTTCTAGATTTAATCCAAGTAATTAAATTGCTAAGCATAAATTAATCGTACCAATCTATGGTGTTAAACATAGGCAGAATGGCAGATCAAAATCCATGCTTCACAATATTCAGTTTACCACTCCATACTACCCACTTTTGACAGTAACAAAACAACAATAGTATACACATCACTCAATATGATGACAGTTCACAAATTCTAGCAAAATCAACAGAGACTTAACAATCCTCACAAATTCCAGCAAAATCAACAAACACTTAACAATTCTCACAACCTGAACCTGTAATGTAGGGCCTCCTTTGGCCAACAATTCCAAATTCTTACCTCTTGAAGACCTCCAAGCTATTTTCCCAAATCTGCATAATTGGGACGAGAAAACGCGTCTGCACTGTTCGCACCCAATTTTGGATGAGAAAACGCGTTCGAAATGTCCCAAAAAATTGTACAAAATTTGTTTCCTCCTCGTCCGCACTGTCCAGACTTTGTCTGAAAACTCACCAATACACATTTTTCCTTAACTTTCATACTTAGATTAATTTTCAACATTAACCCTATATTTTCCAAGCATAATTTAACGCGTATAATCACGTAACATGATATGATATGCATATATATTAATTGTCCAAATTTAATACATCAACAAAACTGAAAAAAAATATTTTTGGGGTATTACATATGATCTATGAGTCCATTTCTTTTGTAGAGAAGAAGGGAGAACCAAATATTACTGAGCCCTCCTCTTTTCACTATTTCCTTAAGAAGCTGAAGAAATTTCAAAAAATGGTAAAGATTCAAAAGCATATCTAGTAGAGGGTAGGAAGGACAACCCCAATAAAAGAAACAAGTCCAACAAAGGAAACAAGAATATTTCGAGCTTGAAAAAGCCTAAAAGGCAAATGTTTCCATTGTGAAGTTGATGGTCATAGAAAGAGAAACAGTAAAAAGTATCTTGTGGAGCTAAAACAAAAGAAGACAGGTAAATTTGATTTACTTGTTATTGAATAATGTTTAGTTGAGAATGATTTATCACCCTTTATAGTATATTCAGGTGCGTCTAATTATATTTGTTGTTCTTTACAGATACTTAGTTTCAACCGGAGGCTAGCAGATGGAAGTTCCCTATGATAGTGTGCAATGGGGCACTAATTTTAGATTTAGTAGTGAGATAAACAAAATTATATTTTCAGAATGAATTTTTATTATTGAATAATATTTATTTAGCACTGAGGTTTACTAGAAACTTCATTTCCTTTTATCACTTATTTGAACAATATTATTCAATTTCTTTTAATAATAATATTTTTATTATTTCTAGAAGTAGATTGAATATTTATTCTAATTTTATAGAAAGTGGACTTTATGTTATAAGACCCACAAACAAAACACTATTAAATACTAAAATTTTGAAAGTGAAATTGTCTAAATCCAAAAAACTCAAATTTTCTCACGATGATAACACATTTTTGGTATATTCGTCTAGGTCATATTAATCTAGATATAATCAATAGACTTGTAAGAGATGATCCTTTAAAAGATCTAAATGTTGAATCTTTACCAGTCTGTGAATTTTATCTAGAGGGTAAAATGACCAACATACTCTTTTCTACAGAGGGTCAAAGGGTCCAATAGCCACTGGAGCTCATACATTCAGATGTATGTGGCCCAATGAATCAAATGTCTTTGATTAGATTGAGGAGGTGAACACCTTGATAATGAATTCAATGATTACATGTTAGAGCATGACTTTATAACTCAACTAACAATACTTGACACTCCTCAGCAAAATAGTGTTACTAAGAGGAGAAATATAACTTTACTTAACATGATTTGATCCATGATGAGTTACTCTTCACTTCCAAAATCATTTTAGGGATACGCCATGCAGATAACGACTTACATTTTGAAAGTGGTCTTATGTAAGTCTATTTCTTAGACACCTTTAGAGTTATAAAATGGTCAACAACTTAGTTTGAGACACATTCACATATAGGGGTGTCTAGCACATGTGCTAGTAGGTAAAACTAGAAAATTAGAACATCGATATAAGGTTTGCATGTTTGTTGGGTATGCAAAGGAGGTTTGTTCTATAGTCTTCAAGATAACAAGGTATTTGTATTGGCAAATGTCACGTTTCTTGAAAAAAAAACTCCAAATTTAACGAAAAAACACATTCTGAAAACCTTATCGAGTCAACTACAAATGTCTTGAAACTTGCATTTTGATACGAGGTTTTTCTGATTGCAAAAAATGCCAACGAGTGTCTGGAGGTCAGATTGTAGGGGGATTCGTGAAGTCCACTACAACTTCTACACTTGTATTTGAACTTCTACTTATGCTTGATATTGAATAACTCCATTTGATATTTGGAAGTTGGTTGGATGCATTTCATATCTTTGTGCACTTTCCTCCATGATGACTTATAAATGAACACTAGAAATATTGTTAGAAAATCTCCATGCTTGAATGCGAGTGGATGGATCCCGTGGTGCATCATCCTCTCAGGGTTGAAGAGGATTTGACCACAAATCCAAGGTGCATTCTACTTCTTCTTCTTTTACTTGCCCAGGATAAATAGAAAAACATTTAACATACAAAATGGCTGAAACTCCATACTCAATGGGCTTCCAAACAAAATTCAAGAGTTTGACTTCTCTATCCAAAACAATTGAATATGGTAACCATGGTATCTTTACCATTTTCTTGAAAATTGGTTTGTCAATAAGATACAAATCATCCATTACTATACAAACTTTCTTGGAGAATATTTCAACCACCATGAAGTTAACTTCTTTCAGCATAGGGCAAGAAAAAATATCATTATAAAAACAATCTTCTAGTTTAACAAAAACATCCTTGTCCTCATTGTTACAAGTGTCTTGCCAAAATTTTAAACTAATATCAACAGCACTAAAAATCAGAGTCTTCCTCAAGATATAATATGTTCTTCTAGCTCCAAAATAACAAGTACAACACCAAGATTCAATACGATCAATAACACTCCTCTTGTTCTACCACTATGCATGCCAACATTGTTATCCCCAAACGAATTTCCATTATGTGTAGAGAAATTAACATCAACCAAAATATCAAAATTTCCAATCCAAAGTGGTATAATATATTCAAAATCACCAAGATTTTTTATCCAACCAATTTTTAAAAAGCCAAGCAATTAACGTATTTAATAGCATGTACCTCTTTGGAATAGCTTCGGCTCTTTTGCTTGATTTTCCATTTTGGAAATTTTTAATATAAAGATTAGAATGTAAGAAAGTTTCCACATGAAGATTTTCATCCATGATCTTGGAACTCATAATGTCACAACTCCCTTTATCAAAGATCAATGAACAAACTTTGTCCTTGTTCAAACATTGGGTAATAAAATTTTGCTTCCTTCGACATTCTTCTTCTCAAGATTGAGGAGTTAGATCCCTTTGAGGCACCACATGGAAAGGTTCATCTTGAGCATAAAACATCTCCTCATGTTTCAACTTCCCTTCTTCAGTTGTTGTCAATAATTCTTTTTTACTCTCTTTATAATCAACTTGGAAGATTTCTTCTTTCGGACAGTATTTCTCATTCATTAGAGACTCCATCATGAATAATGAACCTTCATGAGCATATATAAGTTCTTCTTTCAATTCTTCTTCTTCATTAGTTGCCACCAAGGAGTCTTGTTTGCTTCCTTTATCATCCAAGCATTCCTTTAATATAATATCATTTTAGTTTGGACATTTGAAGCCTTGTGCCCAAAACCAATGCATTTGGAACATTTGATCTCTCTAGCCCTTAGCCTTGAGGTTTCAACAACAATTTTCTTTTCTTATTACCCTTTACTTGCCACACTTATGCTAGCATAGGACATATCAACTTGTTGTGTTTGAGGTTTGTGTACAGTTGGAACCTTTGAAAAATGTCAAATGTTGAAGGACTTGAATGACCTCTTATGTTGTCTTTCCACTTTAATTATCCATTGTATTATTTTATTCAATGAATCATTTGATTTCAACTCTACCACATCAGCAATCTCCTTATTTAGACTATTGAAGAACCTAGCAATTGTCTCTCCCTTTGGCTCTTTAACTCCACTCCATAATTTTATAGATTTAAAGTCGGTAACATAGTCCTTCACATTAGATGCTCCTTGTCTCAAACTTTGCATTTGAATCCTCTTCATTACAAGGATTCAAATGCAAATTCACAAGGTTGAAGAGGATTTGACCACAGGATTTGGCAAGATGATTGTCAAATATTCGATACAAAACTCCAAAAAAAGTTTTGTACATTCTAGACATGGAGTTATTCTTTCTAAAAAGCAGTGTCCTGACACACTTTAAAAGGAAGAAAACAAAAGATGCTACCTCTATGCATGAACTGTTGGGAGCTTGACATATGCTATGTTGTGCACGAGGCACGACATATGTTATGTAATAGGGATAGTTAGCTTGTTCCAATCAAATCTAGGATTAGATCATGGGATAGCAGTTAAACATATTCTCAAGTATCTAAGGAGAACGAGAAACTATATGTTAATATATTCTGGTAGGTATTTGATTCCAACTAGATATGCATATTCTAATTTTCAAACTGATACAGATGATCAAAAACCGACATTTGAATCAATCTTCACCCTTGAGGGTGGAGCAATAATCTTGAGAAACATAAAACAAGATGGTGTTACAGGCTTCATTATAGAAGCAGAATACATTGCTGCTTGTGAGGCAGCAAAGGAAGTTGTGTGGTTTAGAAAATTCTTTAGTGTTTTAGAAGTAGTTCCAAATACGGTAAGTCATTGACCATGTACTATGACAATAGTAGAACAGTGACGAATTCTAAAGAACCTAGAAGTCACAAGCGAAAAAAGCATATAAAAAAAAATATCATATGATAAGATATATATGTTAAGACATGACTGTTTTAAAGATTCCATTAGCTGAGAATCTTGATGATCTATTCACCAAGACGTTACCTACAAAGTGTTTTGAGGAATATTTGAAGGGCTTAAGGATTAGAGACGTGTCTTATTTGCTTTAGGGCAAGTGAAAGATTGTTGAAAATTATGTGTATAACAAGCAAATGTAATAGAATAATTTTTTTTAATATATCAATAAATTTATATTGATTAATATTATATTTGCATTATAGATTATGTTTTACATAATTAAAAAAAATTATTTATTATTTATGCAAAACTTTATATTAATATATAAATTGTAAGAGATAAAATATAAAGAGTAATAACCAAAATAAGTCCATGACTTATATTTAAAGTATGAAATATTCAAATAATTCATAGTTATAAATATAGTTCATCTTATTAAAAATATATAGTCATATCTTATCTATGTATGTAATAACATAAGATAAATATGTTTTATATAATATGATTATATATAATTAGACTAGATAAAATTATATTATTCTGATAATTTTTCTTAAATATAGAAAAACTAATTTTATCATAATGATGATCATATATGTATGATCTTAATACATTGTATTTAGCAAAATTCTATTTTATTTTAATTTATTCTTTCATTTACTCTGTAAAGTTTTGTGGAAGTTACAATTCATATACATTGTATATTGGGAATAAATTAAAATAAATAGTTGAAAATATTAACATCGATACAATGAAATTATTAGTTCAGAGATTGAATAATTAGCGTCTAATTCATAATCATTATAAATTAATTATTCAATCATAAACTAATTGTAGTCAAAGATAAATATTTAATATGAGAAGTTAACAAATTATAATCGTAGTTCTATTACGAATCTAAATAGAGGGTTAATACATATGACACAATTACATAAATTAACATTATTTTGTGTAACTATACTCTATAGTTTTAAAAGTACAACTCTTAGTATTTAGTAAAATTACTTTAGAGTTAATAATTATATTAATTGATATAAAGAATTTATATTAATTAATGAAAAATTATTAGAACTTAAAACTATAGGTTTATTGATCCCTTCGACACTTTCTATCGTTATTCGAATAATTGAAAAATAAACCAAAAAACTTAAATAATTAATTATGAATGAATTATTTAATACAATCAATAATAAATTTTTTATTTTTTTAAATAATTGATTATTCAATTAATTAACAAATTAATAAAGCACATTGACAAAAATTATCATAATTAATATGTCTGTTATATTTCATTAAATGAAATAGTTGAATTATTGATTAATTAATTAATTAACAAAATTATAAAATTATTTTTTAAAGTGGTTTTTGAAAATGGATCAAGACAAAATTTAAGTTGATATAATAATTGTCACACCCCAGAAGGAACTCGAGACAGAAGGGAGAACAATTTGACAAAAAAAATAGACCGAATTGTCCAACTCTCATCTTATCGATAATTGGCAGCAGAAGATAAAAATTTAACTTACAAATCAAGCCCAAAAATATAAATCCAAACATGATATTTTAAATAGTATAAAATAACGTGGTCCAAAACACGTAAAAATAAATTAAAATAAAACTAGGGTATGAATCTCACGAAAATATTCTAAACCACTCATGAAAAGAAAAGAAAAGAAAATAATTTAATTAGGAAAAACTCCAAATTCTACTCCTAAGATGGCAAATAGGAATCACTTTGATTATTTCCTGAAAGTGAGAGTCAAATCTGGAATGAGTCAACTATACTCAGTAGATATTAGATTTTATGTACAATATTTATTTTATATAAATATGTATGCATGCCAGCAATTTATTTATAAAATAAACTTAATTTTTGAAGAAAATAGAAATGACTAATAGAGCAAGTAATAAAATTTAACAATGGTGATACTCAGACAATCACAACAGCCAAAAAGACTGACTAGATTTACAGTTTTGCGCCTAGAGACATGACATATACAATTGTTTCATTACTTTAATTAACAACAATGCATAAAAATAAATATAAATATAACTAAACTGAATATTAAATTAAACATATACTTTGAACTTTAAACATGTTCAGTAAAAAAGATTAGGCAATTCATGAAACTGACAAGTCAAACAAGAACGAAATATGTCTAAAATATTATATTAGAAAACCATGTATGTTGAATATAAAATAACCTCTATGATGCACTTGCGGAAGCTCTATTAATTAAATGATAAGCTAGCGAAGCTTACTTAGGTGTTGGAGTGTAGAAAAGAGAGGCACGGGTGTTTGGGATGAAGAACAGACTCCTTTAGAAAAGACGGCCGTCAAAAATTGGGGAAAAAAGAACGACAAAAGTGGATAACGGACGACAGATATGACTGACAGACGTCCTTTATAGCTGAACCATCGTCGTTTTGAGAGAAGGAAGACAGACGTTTAAAATGGGGGAAAGACGAACGTCCCTTTTATAAGAATGGACTCCTTTAACGCGAATGAATTGATGGTGTTAAAATTAGAGTAACGACAAATGTCCTTTTTTAGAAGAACGGATGTCCCTCAAGGCGAATGAATAGACAGAGAGCTAACGGGAAGCGGACGTCCCCTGGAGGACGGACGTCCATTGGAGGGAATGGACGTCCCTTATAGAAAATTGACATTAAAATTAAAATAGAGGGACATCCCTTAACAGAAACAACGAACTCTTATATAACGAAGGACGTCCCCAATGAAGCAGACTTGCTGTGAGCGACAAAATAGCGAGGGAGAATCTGAATGAGACGGTTGTGCAACTCAATCCTTTGCACTAAGATAATAAGAGAGTTTGCCCCCCGCGTCTGTCTAATGGTGAAAGACCAATTCTTGAAGAAATCACACCCCGAATCAATAGAACAACAACGGATGAAAGGTGGAAACTTTAGAACAAAACCTTCATTGTGAATTGCTGCAGTCTTCCTTTGTTAGTAAGGGATGAATAACACTATACAGAAAAGTAACAAGCTAGTTTGAAAAGACACTACTGCTGTGTATTCCAACTTCAGTGGCTGCTTTGCAAGAAGTAGCTCTCCAACTTGGATTTTTGAAAGTTTTCTACACCTTTGTTGGATATTCTTCTTCGATGGCACAATGAAGAGAAATGAGTAGCAATAAGAGAAATCACCTAAAACTTACAAGAGATGATCTCAATTTGTACACCCAAACTTGTTCAGATATAACTCACTGAAAAGGATGCAACAGACTGGAGAAACTCCAAATTTGAACAAACGTTCAATTTTTGGTATTCAAATTCTTCTCCTTTACAAAGTCACTTAGAGAAGCTTAAATACTACCCTAATTAGGGTTAAGCCCTAATGATCTAAATTACAACGATAACCTTAAAAATAAAACACCACATACGGACAATAAAAACACACAACAATCGGACAATAAACAAACAACAAAATAACAAAAAATAAACAATTTCAACAATAATTAAACAATTACAAACTAAAATATTTAATTTAAATTAAAATAAAAATGAGGCGGAGCCCGTGGTGTATCACTCTTCCTCGAGTTTGGGTCTACCAATACTATGACACAATAGAAAAAGGCTAATGAAACTCAATAATAGAGAAGTCCAACAATCTCTAAAGTCTTAGAATGTAATCATAATATTTATACTAAATCAAAATTCAAACTCAAAAATTGAAAATATTGAATTTCTAGGCAAAACATTAACGACCAAAGAATAAGAGGGTCGGAAGCCCAATGAAGTACAATACAGTCCCTGAAATGACCCAAAAACAATCGAGTCAAAATTTGGGATAAAAATTAAATTTGACCTGAAACAGGGTTCCGACCTTGGCCCAAGGTAAGATGGGTCGCAGCCCATATGGGCTCGAGCCACGGCTCAAGGTAACCTGGGTCATGGCTAGGGACATTCCAAGTCGCGACACTAGGGACTCGACAGAGTCGTTAGCCTACAGAGATCCAAAAAATTCGTCCAACAATCCGACTTTTCATCCCAAAACCATAAATTTTCCACAATAATCCAAATATCAAACTTCAGAACAATTACACTTCAATTTCTCCTTACAATCCAACGGAAACATCAATCCAATAATTTACAGAGACTTTCTCAAAAATTGGAAATTTCAATCATAACTTGAGAAATTTACTTCATTGCTGATTTGTCTCTCCAGAGTCAGCCTCATAGTTCTAATGTCCACTCTTAGCCTCAAAGAAATTAATTTTGTCTGTTAGATACTTGAGAAGGAGAAAAAAATATTTGAACGCTCAGGGAAATTGAGACTCACCTCGACGAAGAGCGAAATTGCCAAACCATTAGAAAACCTCACCTCTCGCACCATCGACTTGCCGAAGACAGGGATTTGCAGGAGAGGGGGAGAGGAGTGGGGGGTTCAAACTTCTGCCACTCCATCTGAAATAGGGATTTTTCCCCTACTTCGGCAACAACCACCCGAAAGGTAGTTCTAAATATTTTCAAATATTTTATTTTATTTTATTTTTCTCTTTTTTTCGGTTTTCACATTATTCCCCACTTAATGAATTTTGTCTTTAAAATTTAAAACAACCTCTATCGTTCCATTCAACAAGTGAGGACACTTTGTCATCATTTCCAATTCAATCTCCCAAGTAGCTTCTCTTTCATTATAATTTTTCCACTGTATTCGAACCAACGGTATCTCACAATGACGAAGAACTCTTATCTCACGACCTATTATTTTTTTAGGTTTCTCCTCATATGAAACATCCTCCTAGATGGACACCTCGGTTCATGAGATTACATGTGATGGATCAGATACATAGTTCCTCAATATAGAAACATGAAATACATTATGAACATAGTTTAACTATGGTGGTAAGTCTAAACGATACCCTACTAGACCAACTCTTTTAATAGTCTGAAAATGATCAATATATCTAGGAGCCAACTTGCCCTTTACTCTAAAGCGGCTGAAACCCCTCCTTGGTATGACCTTCAAGAATACAAATTTCCTAACTTAAAATTCAACTACTTTTTGTAATAGGTTTGCATAACTTTCTCTGGCAACTTTGTGTTAGATTATTCTAATAATCTATAAATGTGATCCATGTTAATTAAAGTGCATTGACTTAATATTAAGGTGCTTAATGTGATGATTTTTAAGCATAAAGGAAATTAAGTTATTTGATTTTTAATTCCCTCTCCTTGACCTTATTAAAGTGTATAATATATGATTAAAGAGATGTAAATAAAGGGACATGAATGAAAGGATATTTGTGTAAATTCCTTGTAAGGTGAAAGAGTATTTGTGTAAATTCCTTTTAAGGGATCTCTTTTAATTCTCTTAAAAGATATTGAAACGAAAGTTTCTTTTTGGTGAAGTGTGAAGAACAATATAGAAACTGTCCCACTCTCTCTCTTTAAAAAGCATCCATCAATTCTCTTAATCATCAAAGGGGAAACAAAAAGCAAAAGGATCAAGGCGATAAAAGTTTCTAGATCAAATTCTACACTAAAAGCTTTATCATGGACCAAGGTTGGTGATTTATAGTTTGTTTACCCGCGAATTGATTGAAAGTAATGGTTGAATTAACAACGTTAATTATGGGAGCTAAAGTATTGTTTGTATGTAAAATACACTAATAATTGGTATTAGAGCACGGTGATTAACATTTTGATTTGCCATGAAAAGTTAGGGTTTCTAAAATTGTTTGCTGCATAATTGTTTCTACATAATGGATGTTTTTGTTTAGCATAAAGGTAGAAAATTTACTTGAGAATTATGCATGAAGAGTATTGATCAATGAAAGGATTGATCAAATACTCGCAATAGACCAAGAGGAATTGATTTTACAATTAGAGAATCAAAGGAAGTCGACTTCGGACAATAGAAGTCGACGCAAATTCCTTTCTACAATGAATTTTGGAGTTTACAGACGCTGTCGGACGACTACAGTCATCATAAATTTGAATCTGTAACTTTAGTTGCATTTTCGGACGATAGCGGATGATTGCGGACGCAGGCAGATGATAACGTTTTGAATCTGTAAAAATTTTCATACGTATTCGGACGATTGCGGTTGATATAGGACGCCTGTGGACGTCACTAAATTGAATATGTTCTAATTTTGTTGTTTTTTGGATGATAGCGGACACATGTTTGTCGTCCGGAACTCGTTCGAAAAGCATAAAATGAAATTTTGGATTATAAAGGATGCATGAGGATGATCAATATTAGAATTTGTAATTTTTTTAGTGTGCTTTTTCGAACGATAGCGGATGCATATTCCTCATCCGCTAGTCGTCCGCAAGGCAGAAAAGTAGAATACAAAATAAATGTTATAAATGAAAGTTTACTCAATTAAATATTGTTGTATAGAAATTTAGTAGTCACCAAAGTGGCCTAGTTTGAAATGATCAATATTAAATTGTGTAATTTATTCATTTAATTAAAGTGATGTTATTGAAAGGAAATTATTAATTATAAACTAGTAGGTCACCCAAAGGTAGACCAATGTTTATAATCAATAATATTAAAGTGGCATGTTTACATATTTAATTAATATGTTTAAATATCCAAAGATATTAAACATATTGCATTGAATATGTTTATGAGTCTATTAAAGTTTATGTAATAACATCAATGATTGTTTATTTCTCTAAGGATTACCCAAAGGTGAACTAAAAGAAATAAAAATTTATGTTTATCTTAATCCTATTTAGGTTGTTCAAAACATTAATGTATGAGCATGTGTTATATTTTGCAGTTTCTATAAATTTATTCGCCTCTGGTAATTCTTTACTCAAGTTCAATGGTTTAAACTATGTTGATTGGTCTGAACAAATCCAGTTTCAACAAGGTGTATTGAATTTAGACCTGACATTAGTTTGTGATAGACCACTAACCATTAATGAGACCAGTACGGAAGCTGATAAATCTTACAGTGAGACTTGGGAATGGTCTAATAGGCTGAGTTTGAGCTTGATAAAGATGACAATGGCTGAAAATGTTAAGCCATCAATGCCAAAGACGAATGATGCAAAGGAATTCATGTCAAAAATCAAATAATATTCCCAATAGGACATTACCTATAAGTCCGTTGTAGGGAATTTAACGAGTGAGTTGACGACCATAAAATTTGATTGGTCTCAACCCATTCATGATCATGTAACAAGCATGGCCAATTTGGCAGCAAGGCTAAAAATGTTGGTTATGGATGTAAGTGAATCATTCTTTGTTCAATTTATCATCAACTCACTTCCTCTTGAGCTTGGCCAGTTCTAGGTGAATTACAACACCATTAAAGAGAAATACAACTTTCAAGAAATTAAGGCCATGTTGATTCAAGAAGAAGGGAGGCTGAAGAAAATGAAAGACCATATCGTTCATTTGATGTTTAAGAAGGAAGCCAATAATAGCAAAGGAAAGCCAAGTAAAAAGAACAAACAGAAGGGAAAAGGCTAATTAAAGATGAAGGATGACCAAATCTGAAAAGAGCTTAACTGATACTTCTGTAACAGAGCTGGACACATCAAGAAGGATTGTCTGAAAAGAAAAGCTTGGTTCAAAAAGAAAGGTACACTATTTGTTTCAGTATGTTTTGAATCAAATATTATAGAAGTACCTAGTAATGCTTGGTGGTTAGATTATGAAGCTACTACTCATGTATCTAATGTTACGCATAGATTTCTTTCGATCCAACCCATAAACGAGACTAAAAAGTTCCTGTTTATGGCAAACAGAATGAAGGCACTGATAGAAGGAATAGGGACGTACAGATTAATCTTGGACACTAGATGTCGTCTGGATCTAGAAGAGTGTCTCTATGTTCCTTAATGTGCTAGGAATTTAATTTCTGTTGCAAGTTGGATAATGTAGGAAACATTGAGATTGGTAATGGTGTTTTTATATTGTACAAACAAAAATACTGTTATGGTTCTGGTATTTTAAAGGATAGTTTGTACTCTTTCAATCTTAATGCTAAATATATTGAATCTCTGTTTAATGTTGATCATGTGATTGGAACTAAACATAGTGCAACAAATGAAAATTCTGCTTCATTATGGCATAAACGTATAGGTCATATATCTAAAGAAATGATGTTGAGGTTAATGAAAAGTAATATTTTACCTCAATTAGATTTAAATGATTGGGACGTGTGTATAAATTGCATTAAAGGAAAGAAAACTAAACATACATCAAAGTATCCTGCCACAAGAAGTAGTGAACTTTTAGAATTGATACACACTAACATATGTGGTCCATTCGACACTCCATCATGGAGTGGTGAAAAATATTTTATCACGTTTATCGATGAATTCTCACGTTATGGTTATTTGTATCTACTGCATGAAAAGTCTCAAGTGATGAATGTTATAGAAATATTCATCAATGAGGTGGAAAGGCAGTTAGATAGAAAAGTAAAGGTAGTGAGGTTTGATAGAGGTGGTGAATATTACGGAAAATTTGATAAAAATGGACAAAACAAAGGTCCATTTGCAAGGTTTCTCAAAAGTCAAAGCATTTGTGCACAATGTACAATGCTGGTAACACCATAACAAAATGGTGTAGCAAAAAGGCGGAATCGTACTCTTATCGAAATGGCTAGGAGTATGATGAATAATAATGATGTACCTTTATCGTTGTGGACACACGGATTAAAGACCGCTGCATATCTGCTGAATAGGGTTCCTAGAAAGGAAGTTCCTAAGACACCTTATGAACTGTGGACGGGAAAGGAAACCTAGTTTGAGACATATCCATGTTTGGGATTGTCTGGCATAAGTAAGGATATATGATCCACATGAAAAGAAGCTCGATGCAAGAACCATCAGTGGTTATTTCATTGGCTATTTGGAAAGGTCAAAATGGTACATATTTTACTTTCCAAAGCATAGTACAAGAATAGTTGAATTTGGAAATGCTTGATTTATTGAAAATGACAAGTTCAGTGGGAGTGATGAATCACGAAAGGTGAATATTCAAAAGAATCAAGTGGAGGAAACAACACCTAGTACTCCTCATCAAGTTGTTGTTCCTTTTGTTGTATCACAGTCCAACAACATATCAGAACGACATATGAATATTCAAACCAATCAAAGTAAACGTGTCAATGATGAGTATATTGATAATAGGCAAGTCATAAGTGAACCATCACAAGAAACAGAATTGCGAAGGTCTATAAGGGAGAGGAGACCAGTAATTTCTGATGATTATGTGATTTATTCACTTGAAGAGGAATGTGACTTGAGTAACGATAAAGATCTAGATTCATTTAAACAAGCCATGGAATGTAATAATTTTGAAAAGTGGTTAAATGCTATGAAAGAAGAGTTGCAATCGATGGATGATAATAAAGTCTGTGAACTTGTAGAGTTACTTGAAAGAAAGAAACATATTGGTTGTAAATGGATTTTCAAAACCAAACGTGACTCGAAAGGTAACAACGAAAGATATAAGGTCAGACTTGTCACCAAAGGCTGCACTCAGAAAGACAACATCGACTATAAAGATACCTTTCTCCAGTTTCAAATAATGACTCTTTAAGGATAGTTATGGCTTTGGTAGCTCATTATAATTTAGAGCTCCACCAAATGGACGTAAAAACCGTCTTTCTTAATGGTGACTTAGAGGACGAAGTGTATATGGATCAACCGGAAGGATTTTCATTTCCTGGAAATGAAAAGTTAGTTTGTAGATTGAATAAGTCAATATATGGATTAAAACAAGCTTCCGGACAATTGTATATTAAGTTTAACAATACCATTACGTCGTATGGTTTTATAGAGAACACCGTTGATCGGTATATCTACATGAAGGTCAGTGGGAGTAAGTTTAGTATCCTGGTATTGTATGTTGATGATATTCTTCTTGTTACAAATAATAAGGGTATGTTACATGACGTAAAGGCTTTTCTCTCTAAGAATTTTGAAATGAAAGATATGGGTGAGACATCCTATGTAATTGGAATAGAAATATTCTGTGATAGACAGTAAGGTTTGCTGGGATTGTCTCAGAAAAGATATATCGATAAAATTCTAGATAGATTCAGAATGGATAAGTGTTTTACTGGTGTAGCTCCAATTCAGAAAGGGGACAAGTTTGGTGAAATGCAATGTCCTAAAAATGATATAGAACGTAAGGAAATGGAATCTGTTCCATACACATCAACAATAGGAAGCTTAATGTATGCACAAACATGTACTCACCCAGATATCAGTTTTGCAGTAGGGATGTTAGGCATATATCAATATAACCCAGGAATGGATCACTAGAAAGCTGCAAAGAAAGTCCTTCGATATTTACAAGGAACAAAGGAATACATGCTCACTTACAAAAAATCAAATCATCTTGAGGTGATTGGATATTCGGATTCAGATTATGCCGGATGTGTATATTCAAGGAAATCTACATTCAGTTACGTGTTCTTATTAGCTGGAGGAGCCGTATCATGGAAAAGTAGAAAACAATCTTCAATTGCTACTTCCACTATGGAGGCAAAATTTGTAGCATGTTTTGAGACTACAATTTAAGCATTGTGGTTGCGGAACTTAATTCAGGGTCTAGGAATGGTTGACAATATTGGTAGACCGCTAAAAATTTATTGTGACAATTCCCAAGCTGTGTTATTATCAAAGAATGAAAAGTACTCGAAAGGAGCAAAACATATGGATTTGAAGTACTTGTCAGTCAAAGAAGAAATACAAAAACAAAAGGTGTGCATAGAGCATATAAGTACAAGTTTGATGATAGCGGATCCATTAACCAAATGATTGCCACCCAAAACCTTTAAGAACATGTTGTAAGGATGGGTTTATGTGACAAATCTTTGTATATGTGATTGTAATAGCATAACTTGTATCTTATGACACTTTTGAATTCACTAAGGAAATGTTTTTGTATGCATGTTTATTATTCATAGAATGGTGTATACAATTAAAGTTGTTTATGAATCATATGTAAACTTTATGAAAAGTTAAAGTTGAAAGGTAAATGTATAGTATTCCTCGACTAAAGAATTAATGAATTGTGCTAATTTGTGATACATGGAAAGAATCATGTCATTCATTAAAAACTTGTGACTGCCATGATCTGATTATACAATTCATTATGAAAAAAATACTTGATAAATTCACATTATGGTACACTATAGAAATTGATTGTGAATGCAAGTTGTGACAGCTGAAAAATAATAGCTGGAAATTGATTTTATTAAAGTTAATATAACATGACCCAAGCAAGAGATTGTGAGATTATTCTAATAATCTATAAATGTAGTCCATGTTAATTAAAGTGCATTGACTTAATATTAAGGTGCTTAATATGATGATTGTTAAGTATAAAGGAAATTAAGTTAATTGGGTTTTAATTCCCTCTTCTTGACCTTATTAAAGTGTATAATATATGGTTAAAGAGATGTAAATAAAGGGATATGAATGAAAGGGTATTTGTGTAAATTCCTTGTAAGGTGAAAGGGTATTTGTGTAAATTCCTTGTAGGGGATCTCTTTTAATTCTCTTAAAAGAGATTGAAACGGAAGTTTCTTTTTGGTGAAGTGTGAAGAACAATATAGAAACTATCCAACTCTCTCTCTTTAAAAAGCATCCATCAATTCTCTTAATCATCAAAGGGGAAACGAAAAGCTAATTGATCAAGGCAATAAAAGTTTCTAGATCAAATTTTACACCAAAAGCTTTATCATGGACCAAGATTAGTGATTTATAGTTTGTTTACCCATGAATTAATTGAAACTAATGGTTGAATTAACAACGTTAATTATGGGAGTTAAAGTATTGTTTGTATGTAAAATACACTAACACTTTGAACTATTTTTAGTCTTTCTTTAATCAATTGAACTTTTTCAGTGGTTTCTTATATCATATTAGGCCCAAGAGTAATACATTCCCCTAAAATATTGTCTTAGAAAATCATGTATGCTGAATATAAAATAACTCCTACCTCAAATTTGGGTCTATCAATACTATGGCACACATAAAAAGCCCAGGAAAGCCAATAATATATAAGTTCAACAATCTTTTAAGTCTTAAATCCTAATCATAATATTTAGACTAAATCAGAATTCAAACTCAAAAATTGGAAAACTTGAATTTCTAGGCTAAACATTAACAACCAAAAAATAAGAAGGTCGGAAGCCCAATGAAGTACAGTATGACCCCTGAAACTACCCAAGAACGATCGAGTTAAAATTTGGGATAAAAATTAAATTCGACCCAAAACAAGGTCTAAGCCTTGACCCAAGTCAAAGATCAGTCGCAGCCCACATGGGCTCGGGCTGCAGCTCAAGGTAACCTAGGTCGCAACTAGAGACATTCCAAGTCGCGGCCACAGTGACTCTTTTGAGTCGCTGACCAACATAGATCAATAGAATTCGTCCAACAATTCGGCTTTTCATTCCAAAACCATAAATTTTCCATAATAATTCAAATATCAAACTTGAGAACAACTAAACTTTCAATTTCTCCTCACAATTCAACTGAAACATCAATCCAATAATTTACAAACACTTTTGCAAAAATTGGAAATTTCAATCTTAACCTGAAAAATGTACTTCACTGCCGATTTGTCTCTCCAAAGTCAGCCTCACAACACCAATGTCCATTCCTAGCCTCAAAAAACATTAATTTCTTCTATTAGATACTGTCTTGAGAAGGAGAAAAGAAAAACAAGGCGCCAAGGAAAATCGAGACTCACCTCGTTGAAGAGCGAAATTGCCAAACCGTCAGAAAACCTCACCTCCAGCACCGTCGGCTAAGGATTTGCGTGAGAGGGAGAGAGGAATTGAGATTGGACCTTCCTTCACTCCATCTTAAATAAGGGGTCTTCACAATAATGTTAAGTGTTAGTCATGATGACAAGTTTATTTTGATTTACGTAACAATTTTATTCCGAATATATCAATGACCATTAAGAAATCATTTTCAACTTCTATGGAATATTGAATTTCGTAATGATTTTAACTAAATGATATGATGATCGTTACGAAATTTTTCACTTTAAATTAGAGGTTACAACCTCATTTACAAGATTAATTGGATACTTTGAGACTACATAATCAATTCTTTTGAACATATTTGTAAGTCTTTCGTATTAATTTTAAAAAATTATTTTCTAAATTTAAATAAAACATTTCACAAAGTTGAATCTATCATATTATGAATATGTTTTATTGTTTTTGCTACCAACATCAAGCCCAAGCCCACACGTGCTTATTGAGAATTAACAAAGAAGATCGAAGATCTCAAAAGGTAAAAGAAAATCGTTATCAAAACTCCCCGATTTTGTAACAGTATGAAACTACCTATAAAAGTATAATTATTTGATCTTTTACATTAAATCAAAAATAAAATATTTTTATAACATGATTATTAATATATTATAATAATAATTCATTTATTTTCGGGATAAATTATTTTTCATAATACATCAATTTCGCACAACACTAGTATCATGAACTCTAGGAGGAAACCTAAAGACCAACCCTTACAACTTTGATGAACCACTAGAAAGAGCATGTTTGACAAGCTCCCTCCTCAATATCTTTCCAGCCGGAGATTTTGGAATGGAGTTTATGAAAGCTACTCGTCGTATTTTCTTGTACGGCGAGACCTGAAAGTCAAAACATGCGAAATTGAAGGCCGATCAATCCATAAAACGACTCCTAAAATGATAGATTAGAAACCAATTTTACAAAAGTAAATGAAACAAACAATCTCTAACGGGAGATTCGACGAAATTCATACATTTCTACCGAAAATAAAAAGAACCGATACCTGTTTTGCAATGAAATCTATAACTTGGGCCTCCGTGATGTTGCTTCCTGGCTTTCTTACCACATATGCCATGGGGATTTCTCCGGCAACTTCGTCTGGATACCTGTTTCCAAATAAATAAAAATGAGAAAATGGCAAGTTTCTTCTATGTTCATAAATTTAGTCATCAAAGACATGCAAATAACTTGACATTCCACAAAAACTAAGGATTTATAGCCAGATCTAGCAATTTCGATCCATACGGAATTACAGCAGCATCTGCAATCTCAGAACTGGACTGAAGTAAGTGCTCCAATTCCGCCGGGGGTACCTAGGGACCAGGCCATCGAATTAAAATATGAATTACTTTAACCGGAGAGATCCGAAATCTAAACCACAGACACGGGTCTATTCACCTGATATGCCTTGTACTTAATCAATTCCTTCAATCGATCAACAATGTAGAGGAAACCATCAGAATCGAAATAACAGAGATCACCGGTCTTCAGCCATCCTTCTGGATCCAGGGTTGCAGAAGTCGCTTTGTCGTCTCCGATATAACCTGCTCGTTCATCATAAACAATCGAAAATAAAATGGATTCTAGCTTAGATACGTAGAAACTATTTGTGTAACTTGGAGCTGCAGTTCATCGTGTAAAGATTAAATTTTTACAACTTTTTCATTTTTATGGCTAGAACGTACTAAAAAGGATTCTTAAAATCCCCGACACCGTAATCTTATCCGCTAAAGTTGGGTTCTTTTTACTAGAATGCAAGCTTTATATGGTTCTAAAATGACTTACTCATTCTACCAAGATCTTTCCAACCCGAAGAAAATAGTTTCTACTCGGATTTATGTTCTTCCCGCGAGAACTTATACTCCATACGTGTATCGCTTTATTTATAAATAGATTACCAAAATCGAGCTATTAAGGGAAGCCTCATAGCAAATGAAAATGCGATAAAGAAACGAAATTTCATAGCACCTTGCATGATCGTGGGGCCTCGGAGCCACAGCTCGCCTTCCCGGCCAGGAGGCAATGTCTCTCCCGTCGATGGGTCTACTATCTTGGCCTCCATGTTTTCAGCCAATTTTCCCACTGAACTTATTTGCTTACACTCTTCCGTTCCTATTAAGCTCGTCGCCCGTCCTGTGCTTTCAGTCAAACCGTATCCCTAGCAAGAACGTCAAGGTTTGAAAAGGTTAAAGCAAAGCACTATTCTTAATGCATAAGTTTTATAAAGTATTACAAATTGGATCGTATCATCGCTAGAAAGACGACTAAATACTGTATAAACATGGCCTGATCAAAAAACGGATCTACAAGTCGCAAACCAAACCTGCTTACTGGTAACACCCGCGTTTCACAATAATACTCAGCTAAAACCATGATTTCTACTGAATTTCCAACTTGGTTTGAGAAGGGTAAGAAGATAGAACTGATGTCAACCAGAAAACTTACAAAAACAAAGATCTATGAATAGACGATGGAACTCTAATGATTAAATTCAACTTTTGATTAAAATCAAGCCACTCGAATTACTTATTGTGATTAAGTAGCTTAAGAAACAAAAATCTTGAATTTTGAATGAGGTATTGAAGAACTTTCTCAAAAGGAAACTTTTTCCCAAAAATTTCTAAAAACTAACCGAAATAAATCGGAGATTGGATATTTAAATTGTACTCTTTGAGATGTATCCAAAAGTGCTTTTCGATTTTCAACTTTTTTTTTTGAAAAAAAATCGCACTTTTTTTTTGTTTTTGCTGAAGATGATCGAAAAAGAACAACTTTTTTTTATTGTATGATCGCCATGATCAAACTTTTTGATAGATAAAGAGAAAGCAATTTTTTTTAAAGTTGATCGTAAGGATCAAGAAAAAAAAGAAATTGATACGAAAAATTTAAAGATAGCACATTGAATCGTTCCAGCCAACGCTCAGATACCAATTGAAGCAAACCTAGGGTAAACGAATCCTAGATCCAACAACGTACGCAAAAAATAACGGATCTTCTCACAAATTCAAGATCAAAAGGGTTGAACTCGACCCTAGCCAAACTTGTCAACTAAAACTGGAGTATTTCGATGAGGAGCTTGACCCAAACCAAACTCGTTGGTTGAACCAAAGCTATCAAAAGGTTCGGTCTTTCAAGATTACACTTGAAGAGATCAAGTTCTTTGTAAAAAAACTTGAGAAGAAATTCTCCCAAAAAGTAAAAGCTTCAATTTTCAATTTGTCAGAAGATTTCAATAGTTGTTCCCTAAGGTGCTTTTATAGGCTAAACATAAAGTAGATCTAATCCTAATAAAATAAAGAAAACTAATTCAAAATAACTTATAAATCATAAGATAAGATCTAACTAATCAATGACATGTACTTGACATGTGCTTAAACTAGTGGCTTGATTTTAATCAAAATTTGAAAAGTTGAATTTAAAGTTTGAAAAAACGTTTGATTTTTTGTGATTTATGCTTGATTGAAAATTTACCCTTTTTCTTTGATTGAGTTGTGAGTAAAGAGCCAAAAGAAAAGAAAGAGTGGTAAAAGACAGAGTGTGAGACCATATTGAAAAAGCCATTCGAGTGCAAACACGAGTAGAGTGATTCATTATTTGAGTGAAACACGTGAGCGAGTAGAAAGGTCCAAACATTATTATTTTTTTTTTCTAACACTTATTTGTTTGCTTTGTTCTTGAGCCGAAAATATGAGGGGAAGTGGAAAAGAAGCAAACATGGATTTGAGGACGTGTATGAGGGCTATGCAAAACCAATTCCAAGCCCTAAATTCGAGGATGGATCGGTTAACAACACCAACTCCTACCAATGGTCGAGAAAAGAAAAGTTTTGAAACAGATTTCCGTATGGATAAGAAAGATGGTGGTTTGAGAAACATAATGGGAAGTATACTACATTTTCAAAGAAAAAGCGATCCGGAGATTTACCTAGAGTGGGAGCGTAAAGTGGACCTTATATTTGGATGCCAAAGTTTCTTGGAAGAAAAGAAAATTAAGTTGGTCACTTTTAAGTTCACGAATTACGCAAATGTATGGTGGGCACAATTAATAAAGGATCAAAGGCGATATGGGGACCCACCAATTCGAATTTGGGAAAACTTGAAGGTCATCGTGAGGAAGAGGTTTGTCCTTTTACACTATCATAGGGAATTAAGTCGGAAATTACAAGACGATTTTGAAAAACTTTATGAGTCTTGTTTGAAGAAGAAAGCAAACACCCCAGCCACATTGAGTTCTAAAGAGGTGAATGAAGATTCGAAAGAAGTAAAACAAGGAAGCAATTTCAACTAAAAAGATAAGTTGGTCAAAAAGAGAGAAGTTGAGAAAAGACGAGATGTTAGTGATGATAAAGGAAAAGAGAGCAATAAAGTAGAGCAACAAATTGAAAGAAATACACAAGAGGAAACGTTTGAAATAGGAGAAATAAAGAGAGTAAGTGGCGATGAATTACCACCACTTGAGGAAAGTAGCGATATGAAAGTGGATGAATCAATAAAAGAAGAGTTGTTGGTCACAAGGAGAGTTTTTGCTGTGCAAGTCGAAGAAGCTAGCAAAGATCATGAAAAAATTGCCAAGAGTCCCAAAACAAGAGCAAGAGACGAAAAATATGATTTTGGAGTAGTTGAAAAAAAAAATTGAAGTTGAAGAAATAAATATAATTGAAAAGGAAAAAGGCGAAAGTGAAAAAAAGAGACAAAAGAGCCATAGAGAGAAAAGTCAAAAATAAAGTGAATGAAAAATTCAATGAGGAATAAAAGAATTTGGAGGAAGAGAGAGTAAAAACCGAGAAAGAGAATAAGAAAAAAATAGTGGGAGAGGAGGTAAAATCCGAGTGAGAAAAGTAAAGAAAAGGAATCGGAGTGTTTAAAAAGAGGGAGAAAATTAGAGAGTTGAATATATTTTTATGTAAAAATATTTATTTTACCTCCCATGAGATAACTTCTTTTCTAGTGTATGTTTCATCTATTTTGCAATATTATAAAAACATACATCCAAAGGAGTTATCAAAAGACATAACACCACTAAGGAGGATTGAATATCCGTGGAAGGAGTACATTGAGAAGTGTCCATATGTCATCAACAAAGGTAAGAATATTGTGGTTGCCAACCCATTGTCAAAAATGTATGTATTCACTCTTTAAATTAAGTTATTAAAGTCTAAAAATATTAAAAATTTGTGTGATAATAACTTAGATTTTGGGAGATTATGGATAATTTGTAAAAAGAATGCATGTGTCAAGTATTTTGGAAATTTTGGTTTGCATGTGAAAAGTTTGCAAGTTTAGATTTTTATAGTCATAAAAAAATTGCAGGTGTGGGATTTCCTGGAAAAATTTTGAATTATTTGTGGAAAAATTGCATGCGTAGAATTACACGAAAATTTTTGGATTATTTGTGGAAAAGTTGCATGCATAGATTTTTATGGAAAATTTTAAATTGTTTGTGAACAAAATGCATGTCAACTTTTATGAGCATAAGGATCTTATTCAAGAAAAATACATGGTTTGTTCCTAAGCATTATCTTTATGAATTACCAACTAACAATTATATGAACTATATGAAAAATAGTATCTTTATGGCTTTAGTTGGTATCTTTGTGAATTGTGAAGCATGTTCGATTTCTAAGATTGGTTTAAAAGATGATTATTGGAAATTTGTGTTTGAAATTAAATATGGAGCATGCATGTTATTTAAGATTGATTTGAAAAATAGTCCTTATCAAATTCGATTTAAAAAATTCAAAATTCCCAAGTGTGCCCACTTTCCATTCCTAACGCCCCAACAGTCCATTAAAGTTTTATCTCATACATATAGATTCCAAGCAAAACACATGTTAAACACATGTCATTAATTAATTCAAACAGATGTCAAGCACATGTCATTGATTAGTTAAATCTTTTCTTATGATTTTTAAATTATTTTGAATTAGTTTTCTTTATTTTATTAAGATTAGATCCACTTTATGTTTAACCTATAAAAGCACCTTAGGGAACAACTATTGGAACCTTTTGACAAATTGAAAATTGAAGCTTTTGTTTTTGGGAGAATTTCTTCACTTGAATTCTTTGCGAAGAACTTGATCTCTTCAAGTGTAATCTTGAAAGATCGAACTTTTTGATAGTTTTGGTTCAACCAACAAGTTTGGTTATGATCAAACTCCTCATCGGAATACTCTGATTTTAGTCAATAGATTTAGCTAGAGTCAAGTTTCACCCTTTTGATCTTAAATTCGTGAGACAATCCGTTATTTTTTGCGTACGTTGTTGGATTTAGCGTTCGTATACCCTAGGATTGCATCAATGACCAAATTCATTCTAAGTTCATAACGGAATCAAAATCACCAGCAAGCTAGACCCGATAAATGATATAAATTATTAAATTCATCCAAATTAATCAGCTTTTAGGAAGCTCGTACCCACCTGCAAAATTTCCACGGTGGGAAATTTCTCCCTGAATCTGTTAACAATCTCTTTTCCAAGCGGAGCTCCTCCGGAAACAAGTTGCAGAAGCGAGCTAAGATCGTATTTCGCCGTCAAATCTGACTTGACCAGAGCCACCACAAGGGGCGGTGAAACTGGCATGTAGTTGACCCTGAACTTCTCCACCACTCTGAGCATTACCTCAAAATCAAACCTTTGCAGCAGAACCAGCGTCTCCCCCATTGAAATCGCCCGTACGAGCATGAAGAAACCGAAAACATGAAAGAGCGGCAACGTGAACAATGAGACGGGGTTGGCCGGATTTTCGGTAGTATTCTCTTTGCGGTTGCGACCGTAAAATCCGGCGATTAAGACAATGAAGTTTCGGTGACTAAGTAAAACGCCCTTGACTCGTCCGGTTGTGCCGGAGGAGTAAAGAATCGCAGCGGAATCAGACTGTTTCACCTCAACCGGATCTGAAAGACTGTTTTGTCCGTTAACTGGTTTAGTTTCGTTCATCATGGAGAAGAAATCCGGCGAGTCGATCAGAATACTACCAAATTTGAGGTTGGGAATTTTATTGGCTGTAGAGGAGGTCGTGAAAGCAATGACGGGTTTGCTCAGTTGAATCTGGTGCGCCACTTCCGAGTCGGAACCGAGTGGATTAGCCGGAGAAACAACCACGCCCAAAGATAGCAGAGAAAAGTAGAGAACCGGAATCTGAAGAGAAGGCGACGGAATGAAAGCCACATCTCCCTTGGAGAGAAAAGTACGGGCTCGGAGGTTGGAGCTGAGAGTTTGGACTTGCCGCAGGAATGAAGGGTATGATAGGTGGTGGCCGGAGTCGGAATCGATAAGGGCGGTGGTGTTGGTGGCCGGAGAGGATAACCGGAGAAGAGATAATGTGAACTGGGTCAAAGAGAGTGGTTCAGATATCGGCGGGAGAGGTACCGGAGGTCGGAGACTGTGAAAAATCTTGGTCCTTTCACAAAAGCCAGATTTGGAATCCATGCAAGGTGTAGCGCTGAGGCTAGTCTGAGCCCGCCAATGCATTTACATTGACCTGAGAGTCGCAGGTACGAGAGAGAATATACTCAATCTAAACTCTAGTAGATAAGGCTTGAAGCAGTCAGAGATATACCAATAAAAGAAAGTACGTTATATTTAAGCGATTTTTTTTTTTTGAAAAAACTATTATTAAGAATAAATTTACTAAGATCAAAATATAACATGAGTTTTACAATTTTATCTTATATTAATTTATAAAAATAAAATAAAATTTATAATTTGAGCTCATTGACCTTATCAATAGAATACGACATCGAAATCTAACAATCTCTACCTTGACATGAATTCAATTAAAGAGTTATATAACGCGTGCTCGTCAGCCCGACTCAACAGAACGAATTCAAAACCCTGAATTCTAACAATTTTCATTTCGAAATGAATTATGATGCAAAAAACCAATTTTTAAATCTTCAAATTTTCTTTTTCTACATTCTTAAAGAAGATCTGCAACGAGAGCCTGTCTGCTAGTCTCAAAGAAATATACAGATAACTAATATAAAAGTATTTAATGGTAAATTCAGCAACCGATACTGACCAAGTTTAAAAAACACTTAAACCACAATAATAACATCTTCAAATCCCACGAAGAGTCATCTAAATTTATACGAGTATATCTCACCCCTTGACCTGTCATATCAAAATTGTCTTTCAAAACCTTTTAAAATTCCACTATCGTTATTTTACCATAACGAAATATTGAATCTCGATCTAAAAATAGAAGATCTACTTTAATGATCTTATCGCCACAAAAACACATTTTTGAACAAAATATCTGACAAAAAAATCACTAGCTTCAATAAAATATTCAACCCAAAAAATTGAAGCGGAAATCCATAGATATCACAAGATTTCAAAAGATATCTCTAAAATTTATATATTTTTGTCATAACAAATCTTCCCCAAAATCAAATCAACTAAATAATCACAAATATTACAAAATTCAAATCTTATTTTAATTTCAACTGAAAACAATCTCTAAGATTGAGATATTTCCGCGATTCCAAATCTACCATAAATCATCAAATTTAATCTCCCAAAAATTATCCAAAAATCCAAATGATTTTCAAAAATTTTTATCTCTGGCAAAAATCTAACTTTGCAAAGGACACTCTCGTCACAGTCCCAATCAAAACGGCTTGACACTGAGAATGGAGAACAACAATGTAGATGATCTATGGCGATTGACGATAAATAGAAAACCCTCTAACGACGAACTTGTTACTCGGAGGCACAACTGCTCTTGAGAACTCCATACAGAGAAATATTTGAGATTTCACGACAAACGGGGCAATTGTTTCTAATGGCAGCTAAATGATAGAGAGAACAAATCTCATGAACAAAACGAATGGCAGGAAGAACAATTTTTCCGTTTTTTCTTTTTCTTTCTTTTTATCAAAAATTGTAATTTTCTAAAAAATTGCACAAACTTTGTTCAATGCGGAAGGACCGAAGAGATTCTGTTTCAACATACTTGGAAACATGAACTCTTAAAACCAATGCTCTGATATCATTTCTTAGAGATCGAATGATAATCGGAAAAAGAAAATACGATGTGGGACACCAAATTTACGTGGAAAAACCCTTTCGAAAAAAAAAACTACAAACAGATAAATAAATCTACTATGAAGATTAAAATACAACCGTGAGTTTTGAGACTCTATCTTACATTAATTTATAGAAAAAATAAAATCCTAAATAAGATTTATAATTTAGACTCACTGGTCCTACCTGGTAAAATTTTAGTCGCACCAAAATTTACCCAAGTCATTTAGAGAACTTTTTAAGTATTTCTAAATTTTGAGTAGATGATGAGAAAGAAAACACCAATGCAGAGCACTAAAAATGGGTTTTTTTTTTTTGTTTCCGTGGATTTCAGCGTCTCAAAAGAGAGGATGCCATGTAGGAGTCTTGACTAAATCAAACTAAAGTAATTCAGGAAAATGACAAATTAACCATCGTACTTTATAATTAATGACAAGTCAACCATTAAATTATTTTCGCAACAATTTAACCATTATACTATGTGAAATTGATGGTGTAAACACCACGGTTACGTTTTTCGTTATATAGTGTCGTCGATCCACAGGGAATCATCTTTGATCCACAGCAAATTGTGAATCTTTGAAATATAACTCAAGAACTTCGTCAATCTGTGGAGGATCGTCGTTGATCTGCGGTGGATCGTCTGTAAATAAAAAAGAATTCATTGTTTTCTTCGTAGAAAAACACAGACAACATAGACAAACTGTGATTCTTCCATCGACTGTAAAACAAATTCTAAACTATTCAAAAACTAAAACATTAACATTCTTTTATAAAATCTTTTAAATTATAAAATCTGAAATCTTCTAAATCTATTATTTTACAAAATTCAAAATCTTCTAAATTCATTCTCCATGGATATTAACTCTTTTCCACTGAAAATGTCTCATAAAATTACGAATTCTTTCTGTTTTTTCTATGAGTATTAGTTTTTTTCCACTGTAATTTTTAGAAAGTTAACGACAATATTCGTGGCAGTAATTTCTTAAAATTTAGTGATTAAATTGTTAGTAAAACAAATTTGGTGGTTGACCTGTAAAGTACTAGGGTGAATTCGTAATTTTTCCTAATTATTTTTCTGTCGTCTTGTCATTAGGGATCGTCGATCAGGACGACCATTTGCTCAACTCTTATCGCTTCCAGTCACTACAATTTGGGTAATTGATGTCTGAGGTTCTTCATCAAAGATATTTTAAAAAACTATTGCACGATTTTTGATCTCATTCTCTGTCCGCCATTAATTTCTTCCGTGGATCGTCCTTCCATCGCCGTAGATGCCGACGGAAGACCCAATTCAGGTTCCACCAAAGGGGATGTCTGCGAATCCTCTAGATAATCTTTGAGTGCGACTTTAATGGCGGCATCTGGCTCCATCACATCACTAGCAAAGCTTTTACTCCCGGGGTGGTCAGTCGTCAGACCTTTCAGGAAACTAGACGAAAAGCTCTTTAGGAGGCAAAGACTCTCCATTGCCATTGATAGAACAGCAAGCGTTAGGGAAAATCTTCAAAACTGAAATTCTCTCACATTCAATTTCGCCATGACCACATCTAATTAGCTCAATTATTTCATGTAATTTGGAGAAGCATCGGGTTGGATTGAAGGCCGCAACTTTCGTGAAGTTTTTCTTCATTGGGAAAATGACAAATCAACCATCATCTTTTATTGTCATTAACAAACCAACCGTCCTCCTTTTTTTACTAACAAATTAACTACTAAACTATAAAAAAATGACACCGTTAATATCATTGTCACGTTTGCCGTTAAACATTTTGACGATGAATCGCAGCGGCTTGGCGAGGAAGCGTCGCGGTTTGTCGTCACACCGCCACGGTTCGTCGACAAATCGCAGCGGCTTATCGTCACACCGCCACGGTTCGTCAACAAATCGCAGCAACTTGACAACAAATCGCGGCATTTTGACGAAAAATCGTTGTGGCGTGACGATGAATTGTGGCGGTTTCACGACAAACCGCGGCGATTCGTTGTCAAGAAGGAAATTCTCTTCTTTCACATTCTGCAACGGTGAATCTTTGTACATCGATAATTCTCTCAATTTTCAACAGTTTTGAATGCTTGAGGATTTGTTTTCCATCATTTTTTCGCGATGCACAGGTAGGAGAGATCTATTTTGGCATTCAGTGCTTATCAAAGCAGATTTAGGCAGGAATCAAATGTGATCATTTACTCAAAAACTTTGGAAGGCCATAACTTTGTCCCACTTTCGGGTCCTAAAAACGCTTCTAAGTCCTCCAATTTCTCTTACACAATTCAAAACTGCGAAGCTCCGCACATTTTTCAGCCTAAATCTGCTCTGATAAGCACCAAATGTCAAAACAGATATCTCCTACTTGTTCATTGGGAAAAAACGATGAAAAACGAGTCCTCGATCGTCCAAAACTGTTTAAAAATAAGAGAATTATCGATGTTCAAAGATTCACTGTCGCAATATGTGAAAAAAGAGAATTTCCTTCTTATCAAGCCGCTGCAGTTTAACAATGTAACCCCTTAACTATGATGATATGCCGTGATTTAACAATTTAACCCCTAAACTATGACAACGAACCTATGAGGTTTAACAATTTAACCCCTAAACTACGATGACGATCCACTGCGAATTAACAATTTAATCCCTAAACTATGACAATCTGCCCTGGTTTAACAAATTAACCCCTGAACTATGACAAACCGCTGTGGTTCGACATCATAACGTTTAACGGCGAACGTGACAGCGATGTTGGTAGCGTCATTTTTTCATAGTTCTGTGGTTAATTTGTTAGCAAAAAAAAGTTAGTAGTTGACTTGCCATTGATTGCAAAGGATGATGGTTGGTTTGTCATTTTCCCTTCTTCATTTTATTCCTCAATTCAGTAGATTTTTCTTTTTGAGTCGTCTTGATGTTGGGAAGAAGCTATTTTTAGGGTAGTCAGTCTCTTCTCACCGGTAGCCTGTTTTTGGCCATGGCTTCCTAAATCATTTCTGCAATCTTTTTTTTCTTAAGAAAAATGACAAATCAACATTGTACTTTGTGATAAATGACAAGTCAACCACTGAACAATTTTTGCTAACAACTTAAATACTAAACTATGAAAAATAGACGCGGCAAACATTGCCATTACCTGTTGAGAATTATTGCCATGAAAATGCCGCTAATTCTATGTTTACTCTTCACAAATTCTAATTTTTATGCTAAAATTGCAATAATTGAAGCAATATTATAGAGAAGATGATGTCGAGAAGCTCCGGCATGGTTTGAACCGTCGTCGAAAATAGTTTCCACGCTTTTCAGTTTTTTGAACATCTTCTCATCTTCGAAAACAATTCTCTCTTCTCGATTTCACCTTCTAGTTCTCATCACCATCTTCTCCTCTTCTAGGTCCATCGTCGTCGTCTAATGTTCATCACCAATGTCTCACTTTTTTTGGGAAGAAAATAATCGTTCTGCCGCGGAAAGTGATCGTTCCGCGGTGGAAAGCGATAGTTCCGTAGCAAAAAGTGATCGTTCCACAACTTACAGTAATATTTTTGCAAGCAAAACATTGTCGTTCTGCCGCAGAATTGTCGTTCTGCCGCAGAATTGTCGTTCTGCCGCAGAATTGTCGTTCTGCTGCAGAACGTTGTCTTTCTGCAGCAGAACGACAACTCTTTTTAACGAATAGTGGAAAAACAACGTTTCGTTGCGGAAAAAACAACGTTCTGCAGCTAAACGACAACACTTTTGAACGAAAAACATAACTGCGATGTTGCTTTGTCCATTTCCCCTAGTTTAATGATTTAATGATTGACTTGTCATTAACCATAAACTACGATGGTCTATTTTTTTTTAAAAAATAGAATGTTAACTTGGTCTCAAACATTATATATTGACAAGATGATTGTCAAATATTCACTACAAAACTTTAAGAAAAGTTTTGTACTTAGACATGAAGTTATTATTTCTAAAAAACAGTGTCCTGTGACACTTCAAAAAGAATAAAATAAGAAACGCTACCTCTATGCATCAATTGTTAGGAGCTTGATTTACTATGTTGTCTTAAAAGCCCAACATATGTTATGTAGTAAAGATAGTTAGATGGTTCCAATCAAATATAGGATTAAGATCATTGGATAACAGTAAAACATGTTCTCAAGTATCTAAGGAGAACGAGAAACTATATGCTAATATATTTTGGTAGGGATTGATTCCAATTGAATATACAGATTCTAATTTTCAAACTTATAGAGATGATCAAAAGTCGATATCTGAATCAGTTTTCACCCTTAAAGGTGAAAGCCATAATATGGAAAAATGTAAAATACAGATTTCTTTTTGGAAGCAGAATGCATTGTTGCTTGTGATGCAGCAAAGGAAGCTGTGTGTGTAACATCCCGATTATTCTTACAATTTAAAACTTGTGATTTTGAAAACTTTTTCCTTTTAAATTACAGCGGAAGACTTTTTATTTGAAAACTAGCTCAGTTAAGAAGTATATAATTAAAATTATTTTCGTTAAACCGTTTATTACTTAAAAACATATCATGAATTAAAACTTTATAGCTTTAAAACCTTTACAATAGCAGAAGACTTGTATTTACGAAACCAAAAGAATCAGAATACAATTGAAAAACCTTCTTAATAAAACAATTACTATAATTGAAGTTTACTTTCTTTAAAAATATTATTACCAATCATTACGTTTCTTTTTAAAGCTTTTATCCTAACCAACAGCCAAACCTGCAACATACAAATACCTCATGAACTGCTTCAATCCTCAATCCTATGCATACCTACATCACAAGATTTAACTATGAGTCTAACACTCAGTAAACAGTATAAAAATAAAAGTGTGCATGCAATGTCTTTAAAACACATACAGTTTTCTCAATGTTCATTATTTCATTACTCTTTATAAAATAGTGATGAACTTTTTACTATAACAGTGAACTTATATTCTGGCGGTGAACTTGTACCTTACTTGTGAACTTAAATTAAATTGGTGAACTTATGTATTAGCAGTAAACTTGTACCTAACTAGTGAACTTAAACCATATCAGTGAACTTATACCGCAATGGTGAACTTGTACCATGATGGTGAACTTATTCCATCATGATGAACTTAAACCATTTCTGTTTCTGTTTATCTTTTACTTATTTGTCTTTTACTATTATTTATTCTGTGATTCTTTTCCACGTGAGAGCAGCCTCTTCAGTTTCTGAACTCACGTAAAAACAAATCCATTTACGTTTATGTTTATTCACAATTGGGTGAGAGCAACCTCTTCAGTTTCCGAACTCACTCGCACAGGTTTGCTTCCTCATTTAGTCACAATTTAGTTACGTTTGTATTTTCGTGTGCATTAAGAACAATGATGCAAGCATCAATTATATATAACTTTTAATGTGTTCTTCTTTCGTATCCTCAAATGTGAGTTATTCCTAACTAAAGAAATGAACTTAACTCTAATAAACATACAATTTATAAAAGCAATCATTCAGCAATACATCTCCCAAATATAACATAACCTATACATCTAGTAAACAAGCATCAAACAAACCCTAATTCCCATTATGTAGGCTCTTTCGGACAAAACTCATGCAATACTACTTACCTGGAGTCTTTCGCTTTAAAGAGTTAGCTCTTAGAATTATCCTTCGCGAAGCCTATTCATGATTAACACATCCGTATTAATAATTAATTTCTAATAATATAATCCACCAATAATGTATAATTCCTAATATGTCAAATAGAATAATACATTAACCAATGGAGTGTAATTTCTAACTCTATCCAACAATTTAACTTAACAGGTCATTCCAACAGTGATCAAGGTATATATTTTCCAAAATATATCCATACATATGCAGTAACATTTACATACCACTAGCAGAGTACAAACAACCTCTTCAATATTCTATTGCCTCATTTATTTAAAACCATTTTTTTCTATTTTAAATTTTAGTAATATAAAATTTTTTGCTTAATTTATCCAAAACGTGTAAATCAGAGTAAGTAAATTCATTTGAAAATATGCCAGAGTTAATCAAGCAAAAATAGATACTATTTTTTTTTTTCAAAACATAGTTTTAAACCTTCCTAATGAGGTCCATGCTTACAAAACGTTCACCATATCAAAGGGAAGTGAACATTTCAAAATAACCAATACTGTTTTTATGAGCCACAACCATCAAGTCGAATCTGACTAATAACCCAAGAGATCTTCATGGAATGCCTCCTCCTCTACTGGTACGTCACAAGTTCATTATGATCACCTACATCACGGGAGAAAACAATGAGCCTAACACTCAGCAAGAATCAGAATGGAATGCGATGCAAATGCTAATGCATGCCATACGATACGTATCAGAAAAGAACCTATCTTTTCTAGTATACCAAGAGAAAGGATACATCCTAGGGCATCACCACCATGACCGTCACCATTCTCTTTTGTTAAAGACGTTCGGGATTTTCGTACAAGAGAAGAGGATACATCCTATGGTCCATGTGGTTAAACGTCACTCCGATGGAGAGATACATCCTATGGTGTCCTCACCGATGGACCGTCACAAAATCTCCTGACCCCCACACGCCTATATACATATATTATGTATGTCATGCAATATGCCAACAGTTTTATAAATCCTATGTATGACGTGTGAATGCCAATACAGTTCACAAATATATTTAAAGAGGAAACACAACTTTTAGCAACTAATCATGGAGAACAATTTAAAGGTCAAGGAAGAAACCATCAACCAAACTAAACAATTACTAGCAGTGATAAATTAGAAATCTACAAGGGGTAATCATATGTGTTATTGGGCAGAGAACAAAGCCACCACAAATCCCAACTTTTTACCACTATTAACAAGGGATGACTTGTGAGTTCACATTTTAAATTCATGTTTCATTCATCATTTTTCAAAACAGGGAAATAGCTATCCCGAGTTAGCTTTAACCTTAGCAGTTCATAATATCCAGTTCAAGCAATATGTAAATCTTCAACAAAAATAGTATTTCACTATTGCAAACTTGCTAGTAAAGATCATTTCTAATTATCCTTATTAATATGACAGTAAAGATTTCCATCGAACATTAACAGAATTCACAGGTTCAACAACCAGACATTTCCACACTTCACAGTCAACTAGATGAAGAAAATGCTCAACATCAATAGTAAGCAATCTGCATTTCACAGTGACTAAATTCATTCAATGTTCAATATCAAAACAACAAACAAACAACCTGTGATGTAGGGCCTCCTCAGGCCAATGAAAACATCCAAATTATTACTTGAAGATGTGTAGTAGCCAAGATAGAAGATCCAATCTGTAAATCCCCCAACGCTTCTTAGACAGAGAGAAGATCAGTGGGCAAATTGACCCACAGAAATTGATAAAAGCTAGAGATTTATTAACCAGTCAATAAAATCTCAAAACCAACTCTTACCTTTAGCATAACGTCACTCCAGTATCACGTCCACCATTCAACTGTAACACCACCTAGGAAATCTTTCCAAAAACAGGCTCACTTCAATTTTCCCACAGCTCACAGAATGTCTCTCACTCACTGAACAAAATGTAGCACTCACCTTACACTTCTGTCGCAGCTCGCAGAGCAGAAATTCAGAAACGTCACCCATGCCTTAACTTATAGATGAGAGAGAAAGAGAGAGAGAGAGAGAGAGAGAGAGAGAGAGAGAGAGAGAGAGAGATGGACACACGTGGGGGAAGAGGACAGCTACCCACTTTGAAAGAGAAGGCCCAACCAGCCATTGTCGCGTGTAATATCCTGATGACATTTTTTTCGTATACGTGATGTAATCAAGTGTTGCGAAGAGTAGGACATTACGTTGCGTATCTATACATGTCAAATTGTGACGTGTATTTATGGGGAAGTTATTATGGGGTGAGAGTTAAGTGGAAAATGTAGGGAAAAACCTATTAAGTTGACTTTTGGATGCATGCGGACGACATGTAGACCAGAAATGTCGTCCGTAAATGCATTGCACGTCGCCCTTGAGTCTTAGGACGACTCGGGATGCGATTTCGCATCCTAACCTCGTCTGTGTCATGAAGTTTCGGACGAGCTCGAACGAATGTGGACGCGGGCGAAATCGTCTATTTTGAATCTGTCTAATTCCTAAATAGTTTCGGACGAATGCGGACGCTACATGCGAACGCCATCCTTCGTCCTAATGTTCAATTTTGCCTAAGGAATAGAGACCTTCGGACGCATGCGGACGAGACCCTAATGTCCGCACTCGTCCGAAATAGCCTAGACCTGCCATAAATTAGGGTTAATAATTAGAATTTCTTGTTGTGTAGTCCATTATTACACACGGTGCGAGACACGGGAGATGACCCCCATGCCAGACACCGTGTTTCCCTCGCCTCTAGCTACAATCTCTCTACCCCTAGGTGTACGTTGTCTCCAGTTATGGACTTTAAGTTCATTCCTCTCTCATTTCCTTCAGTCCAGCTTTCGCTTCCTACAAGACTTCTCCCTGTGAGAGTTCTCCATATGTGTGAGGAACCGAGAGTAAAACCGTGAGCTCGTGAGAGTTGTGAGATTTTGTGATTTTCCTAAGTGGTACGTGAGTGAAGCTTAGAGCAGCTAGAGCTGGGTGTGGTGGAGTATCTATAAGGATTTGAGTGTGTCTTTGCCAGTGGAGGCCCTACCCACAAGTAGTGTGCGTGAGTGGTATAGATGTCTTTACTGTTAGTTCCCTGAATTCTCTTTACTGCAAATGCTTTACTTGAGCTGTGTAGATAGTTGTTTAGATCCCTTTACTATTAGTTCCTGCTATTGATATACTGTTGTTAAATTTCCTGTAACTTTAGTTAGGGTACTTCCTTTACTGCAATTACTTACTTGGATAGAGATAAATGTTGTAAAGAAGGCTTAATGCTTGAATGAGGTGAAGGCTTAATGTGCGAATGATGAATGAGCTAAGAGTTCCTTTGATCCTATTCTGTTATATGAATTTGTACTGCCTTACTTCCTATCACTATGTTATTAGTGCTGCATATATATTGTCTTGTCATTTCATTTGCTTAAATATCTCTGTAATAGCTAGATGGTTCATCTTTAATCTGATCATGCATAGATAGTTGATCTAATATGTTAAATTGAGTATGTTAAGTAACTAATTGTAATTAATCCTTTGAGCATGTTTAATTAGAATAATTAATTAGAGCATTAACTATAACTAGGATAACTAATCAGAATCATCATAATCTTTCTTTGAGCATGTTCAATTAACTAGAACTAGGTTATTCCATGTTTAAATAGCATGTAATTAGTATGTTTAATCAGCATGTTTAATTTATAAGCATGTTTAATTAACACAACTCTTAGTCTTAGCTTGTATTATTACTGGTAATAACGAACTATTAATTAGGAGGGTAGCATGTTAATTAACTAGATTGATTAACTAGACTTGAGCATGTAATTAACTAAGTATGTAATCTGAGCATGTAATTAACTAGACATGTAATTTGTGCATGTAATTAACTAGGATAACTAACGATAATAATAATCGTAGCAGATAATTAGCATGCTTAATTAACTAATCAGAATAATATTAACATCTTAATTAACTAGGTTATGCCATGTAATTAGCATGTTTTAATTAATTAGTAGTATGCTAATTAACTAAGTTATGCCATGATTAATCAACTAAGATGTCATGTTAATTAACCATGTTTAATTAAATAAGATATACCATATTTAATCATCATGTTTAATTTAGCACGTTTCCGTTATCCATTGGTTGAACATGTTTCCGTTTAAATTATTAATTCCATAAACTATTTGCTGTATTTCATGACTACAATTATCGACTGAAAAGAAATGCTTAATAATAGAAAAGTGATAAATGAAGAATGTTTGCTGCTATTAGTACGTGAATGTGTAGTGTTATTTTACTGTTAACTATCCCGTGATTTCCTTACTGTAAATTACCTTGTTGTGAATTCCCTTGATGTTTAATTAACAATTTACTCAGCATGTTCACCCTTTCGTTAGTTGTTTGATTCGTTAATTTAAAAGCATGATATTTCCAGCATGTCGTTTTATATTCTGATATTAAAAGCATGCAATCTCTCTATTATATTGTGATATTAAAAGCATGCAATCTCTCTAGTAAGTTATTTATATTCGTGGTTTCCATTCACGGCTATACTTGCACGCTCAATTACTATCGTTCAATTATGCTTTATTGTTCAATATCTTTGTTTGCTTTCCCTTAAATATGCTAGTCCATTATTATTATCTTCAATTATTACTTACCTTCATTCAATGCGTTATTCAATGATTGTTTGCTTACATACTATGCGCTTTCAATTTCCGTTATTCAATTATTGTAAATTACTTTCTTTTATATGCACAATTCAATTATTATTAAAGTTACGTTATACTACATCATGCATCATGCTAATAGAAATCAATAGGGAGTGCCACCTTGGTGGTGGTACTCACAAGCATTATGTGAGGAAAAACGAAAACGAAGAAAAAGAGGAAAAGGGAGTTGGGGGATGGAAGGATAAGTACGAATCAGCCAGGTAGACCAGATTTATAAGAACCTTACCTTTCTCTTGTCAGGACTGCGAGACTATCTACTCTAGGTGGTTGAAGTCAACAAAGACTACCCTTCCGCCACGAATTTCTCCAATCTCCAGCTCGATGTATGAATAAAGAAAAGAACCAACGAACATAATGAAAAGATTGGTTTGGGTGGCCCCTTCCAAAAGAACAAAAGAGAGGCATAACATATTGCATAAACCATTTTCCTTACTAATCCTTTGGGATTGCAGATTACTTGTGATGTAGGTGTAGGTACTTGTATGCAAAGACAATGCACATATCAAAAAGCAGGGATGAGGGATTTGCACGCGCGAGACTCTTGGCTGGCCAGACTAAAGAGAGTAAAAGAGAAAATAGTTGTAATTAAGCCATTAAGTTGTATTAAATTGTTTAGTTTTCATTTCTCAAACGCATTATTTACGCTTCCGCAAAGTTTTGATAAACCCGCTATGTTTCTTGATTTGAATTTCGTTGTATTGTGGTTAAAGATTTCATAACGTTTCCATAGCGGGTAGCGTGAAAAGAGTTTTAACGGTCTGACTTTTGAAAGGCACTCTAATTATATTTCAATTTAAAGGTTTTAATAATAATTTAATTGTTTTATAAAAGTTTTAAATTTTAACGCATTTTTAAGAGGAAATAAAAAGTTGGGTCGTTACACCGCGTGTGAGGCTTACCGCCGTCTTGGGAGAGGAGAACATTTGTCGGTAGAAAAATGAAGAAAAGAGAGAGATTGTGTCTGACAGAAGCGAGATTCTCATCTTAAATTGGTTTTTCGATCGAGGAAGGCGTCTGAAGCCTCGATCACATGTCGATTGAAAAGTCCAAAAATACAAGCAGAGGCTGATTTCAGTCGAGAGCTTTGACCAAAACATGCAACCACACATCAACCGAAAAGTCAATTAATTCAATAGATTCAAATCCTTTATGTTCACCACTCAATCGATTGTCGATCGCAGTGCAACTGAAAACCCCTAGTGTGACCTAGAACGCATTTAGGCCGAGATACTCGACCTCAATCCTTACCTTGACTTAACCAAAAAAGCAGGGGGTGGCCTGAAATGGAATTCAGTCAAGACATTCGACCCAGGGAACGTCCTGAATTGCAATTTCGGTCGCGATACCCAACCAAATCACTACCTCTACTCGACCGAATGTGTAAAATACACAATCCATAGCCATTCTTCTTTTAATAATTTTTCAAAATATTTCTTCCCTACATTTACATTGCATCTAGTCCCAATTTAATGATTGTGGAACATATTCTTTTTTTATAAAATATTTGTTCATTCAATAAAATCTTTTACATAATACATGGAAGATTTATTTGGGCATTATAATCACCCATCCTTAACAAAAATTTTTCCTCAAAATTTGGCTAAGTAAATAATTTCGGATACTTGGCTTCTATATCTTCCCGTCTTTCCCATGTGGCTTCTTCTTTTGCGACTTGGTTTTTCCATAATACTTTAACGTGTAGGATCTACTTATGCCGCAGTTTCTTTACTCTAGAGTCCAGAATCTTAACCAGTTTATCCTCGTAGCTCAAGTTGGCTTGGACTTCGATTTGTTCTTGAGGTTCAATCTGAATGGTCTTCCCAAGACATTTCTTCAATATCGATACGTGAAATACGTTATGCACACCTGCCATAGCAGTTGGTAGTTGTAATCGATACACCACCCTAACGACCCTTTTTGTGATTTCAAATGGGCCAATATATATCGCGGATTGAGTTTTCCTTTCTGCCCGAACAACATAACACCCTTAAATGGTGATAACTTAAGAAAAACTCAGTCTCCAACATTGAATTCCAAGTCTTATTAATGACAGTCAGTGTAGCTTTTATGGCAGCAAGCATTCTCTGCCTAATTATTGCAACTGATTTCGCTGTCTGCTGTACTAGATCAGGGCCACAAAACGCAGCTTCACCGGCTTCACACCAATACAAAGGGGATCTGCATTTCCTGCCATATAGTGCTTCATAGGGTGTCATACCAATAATTGGCTGAAAACTGTTATTGTAAGTAAATTCAACCAATGGTAGCATCTTTCCCCAACCGATTTGGAAGCCCAGCATTTAGGCACGTAACATATCTTCTAACACTTGGATCGTACGTTCATTTTGGCCATCAGTTTGCGAGTGAAAAGCAGTACTAAACTTCAATTATGTGCCCATGGCCTTGTTCAAGCTCTTCCAAAACATAGATGTGAATCACGGATCCTAGTCAAATACAATAGAGACCGGAACACCATGCAGTCACCCAATCTCTTTAACATACAGGTCTGCGAACTGATTCATTTTGTAAGTCATTTGTACCGGTAAAAAGTGGGCAACCTTTGTCAATCTATCAATAATTACCCATATCCCTTCATGCCCCTTAGCACTCTTTGGTAACCCAATAAAAAAATCCATTGTGATGTGCTCTCATTTCCATTCAGGTACTGGCATTGGTTGAAGCATCCCACCTAGTCGTTGATGTTCGGCCTTAACTTGCTGACTTACTTGGCACAATGCAACATACTTGAAAATGCCGTACTTCATCACAAGCCAGTAATAGTGCACCCTGAGATCCTTATACATTTTATTACACCTAGGGTGGATGGAAAAACATGAAGAATGAGCTTCTTTCAATATCGTCGATCGTAACTGTTAGTCAGCAGGCACATGTCATCGATTTTTAAATTTCACAATTCTATCTGCAAATAAAGAATAGTCTTGGAACTTAGGCAGAGCCGGATTCAATTTGAAATCTTCACATTGGGCGTCTTTTTGCTGAGCTTCCTTAATTCTTTCGAGTATGGAGGGCTTAAGTGTCAAAGCTGATAAAACATCTGCCAACTATGTAGGAGCTAACTACACATCCAACTCTCGCATGTCCTTCTGTAATCCCGCAGGTGTAATATCCCTAATTTCCATAACAAAAATTAAATAAATAAAAGAGAAATTAATCGGAGAAAATTCTGGATATTACTCTATTCGGATAATTTAGATTATTGGAATATTATTTATAACAAATATTTAGATAATTGTTGATGGAAGAAAAATATTAGAATTAATTAAGTGGAATATTTGGTTAATAATTTATTAAGGGTTTATTTAATGGAGAATTAAATTGGAAATAGAATCAAATAAATTAAATTATACGGGTAATTATTATCAAGAAATATTCTGAATAAATCGAAAGTAGAAATTAGGTCAATTAATTTACGATACATATATAAATATATAAATAAAATGTGTTAAAAAGTAAATTGAATAAAATGAATGAAATAATTAATGAAATAACTATTGTGCCTAACTAGGGGGTATGTGGCAACATATAGGGGAGTGAAATAACTATTGTGTCTAACTATAGGGTATTAGGGAAGTGAAATAACTATTGTGCCTAACTAGGAGGTATGTGGCAACATCTAAGGGTGTGAAAAAACTCTATAAATAAGCCTTAGATGTTGTAGGAAAATCATAAGTGAAAAGAGGAGAGGAAGACAAGAGAGAAAAGAGGGGAGAATCGTGAGGATTTTAAGTTATATAGTTCAGGGGTGAGTTCATTACTTTGGTCATTAGCGGGAATTTCGACGGGAAGGAATTACGGGGATGCTCTAGGATTTTTAGTAACATTTCTATTCTCAAAATTAGTTGTTAAATTAGTTAATAAATGTTAGTTCAACTATTATTATTATTATTATTATTATCACGCTATTATTAATATTATTAGTGATATAATAGTACTGTGCAAGTAAATTCTGTCTAAGGAGACTGGTATTTAATATGAACCGTTGTGACCCTCCAATCTCTCCTGGAAACTTACTTGGAAAAGATATTTTGTCTAAGGAGAATTGCTAAGGACATTCTTTCCTGGGAATATTCTTGATCGGTACTATTCATGTTTAATAAAAGAGATAAAATAATTAATGGAAAAATAATAATTAGATAATTATCAATTATTGATAATAATTATGGATTTAACTAATATGCTTAAATTATAATAATTAAGGGATAAAATTACTAAACGTAATTAAAGAAGATTATACTATCGAAAACGTATAAATTAGGTAAATAAATAAAAAGAAAAAAATGTATATATTAGGACTATGTTTTTAGTAACTATAAGAAAAATAAATAAATAAAAATTAGTTAAATGGTAATTAATAGTAAACAAGAAAATACAATTAGTGGTAATAAACAAGAAATACGGTAAGTAGTAATAAACGAGAAATACGGTAATTAGTAAATAATACTAAATAGAAATATGATAAGGAGTAATTAATAAGAAATACGGTAAATGGTAATTAATAAATTAACGGTATCAAAGTTAGTGTTTAATTGATAAATATATTAATAGATAAATGATAACTATTTTGAAGGTATTAACGGAGAAAAAGAATAAGAAGCTAAACATGCTAAGGACTGCAGGTAAGTTGATACTTACTGTGCTTTGGTCTTCTGACCATACATCGCAAGAGTTAGGATTTGTATGCCGACTATTTATTACATTTAGGTTCTTTACTAGTTTTGATACACTATTCTAGGATTTTGGTATTGATCTTTTATGCATCGAGGTTGTATTGCTGATTGCTGTATGTTTACTAAAATTAAATTCTTTTAATGATATGTTTAATAGACGAGCATGTTTAGGGATTTTATTGTAATAGACTGTATGTATTCACGAGCACCATGCATCATGGTTTTTAAAATAATATGAAAATGGTTTTACATGCATGGTTTTTAAAAGGTGATTTAATGGATGCTCACACATACTAAGTGTACGGTATTCGTGGAGAGCTAATCACCCGAAGTGAATGACCATTATTTAGGTTGTAGGATTATCCACTGATCCTAGACTGAAATAGAATAAATGTAAAAGACTTGATGCAAGGCAAATGATATGCGTGATACTGTTTAAGTCCGTGGACAAAGATTGGGACACAGTCGCTAGTGGGCTTTCGGAGAAAGTCATTGTCCACTAGCTAAGCTTTCAGTCAGAGCCGAGGTTGCCATGCTAGTTGCGAAATTCCTGGACAAAGACCGGGACAAACTAAAATGTAAAGAAAAACGGAAAACAAAAAATGGAAAATAGAAAATGGAAACGCATATGGTTTTGAAAAGAGCATAGCACGTGCATTGTACGGTTTTTATTCCTATCACTTACTGAGCATTAGGCTCATTAGTTGATTGTCTTGCAATGTAGATATATGCTTGGAAATAGAAGACCAATACAATGAATAGTTGATGAAGGATTTACATGAGCAGATCTTGTGGCTGGTTGGGCTAAAAGAGTAAATGATTTTGTAAATAATAAAGTAAACAGTTTATGCTTAATAAATGCATTTTGAGTTTAATAATTATTTTTATTAATGCTTTCGCTATATTTCAAAAAAAAAGGATATTTAAGAAAGATATTCCGCTGCTAAAATGTTTTAAATTATTATTATTTCTTAACGCGATAAACTGAAAATGGATTTGAATTATTGGATTTAACACTCGGTTTTAAAAGAAAAGTCTTACTTTGATTTTATAAAATAAAAGTTTTAAATTTCACGTAATTTTCAAAGTAAAGAAAAACTGAGATGTTACAACAGGCATCTCTTCGCACATTATGCTTATCATAGCAACATTCCTGCTTAGAGCGTCAACCACGACGTTTGCCTTTCCTGGATGGTATTTGATCTCACAGTCGTAATCTTTCACAAATTCCACCCACCGCTGTTATCTCATGTTTAGCTCCTTCTACATAAAGATATACTTCAAACTCTTTTGGTCAGTAAAGATCTCACACTGATGCCCATAAAGATAATGCCTCCAGATTTTTAGTGTGAAGACCACAACAACAAGCTCAAGATCATGAGTAAGGTAGTTAGTATCATGTGGTTTAAGTTGCCTCAAGGCATAGGCAATTACTTTTCCATTCTGCATCAGACCACCACCGAGTCCACTCTTGGATGCATCACAATATATACAAAAATTTCCCTCTTCCACAGGTAGAGCCAATACCAGTGCAGATGTCAGCCGACGTTTCAACTCCTGAAAACTTTCCTCACATTCACTGGACCACCAAAATCTCACATTTTTCTTAGTAAAACCGGTGAGAGGCATAGCAATTTTTGAAAAATCCACTGATGAATCGTCTGTAGTATCCAGCCAACTCAAGAAACTTCTAACATCGCCCACGTTTTTTGGCTGTACCCATTCAACAATGGCCTAAATCTTCGCCAGGTTCATAGCAATGCCATCTTTAGAGATCACATGATCAAGGATATGACTTCCTTTAACCAGAATTCACACTTGGAAAACTTAGCATAAAGCTGATGTTGCTCTAGGATAGAGAGAGCGATTTTCAAATGTTCATAATGTTCTTCTTCTGACTGGGAATATACAAGAATATCGTTGATGAAGACGATAATGAATTTGTCTTGATAGTCTTTGAATATCCGGTTCATTAAATCCATGAAAGCCGCCGAGGCATTGGTCAACCCAAAAGACATCACCAGAAATTCATAGTGCCCATATCTGGGTCGAAATCCCATCTTGGGTATATCTTCTTGTTTAACCCTCAACTGATAGTACCTCGAGCAGAGGTCGATTTTTGAAAACATGCAGGCACTGCGTAGCTAGTCGAATAGATCATCAATTCAAGGCAAAGGGTATATGTTCATAATCGTCACTTTGTTCAATTCTCGATAGTCCACGCACATCCGTAACGAGCCATCTTTCTTTTTCACTAATAAAACTTGAGCTCCCCAAGGTGAAAAACTCAGCCGAATGAACCCTTTGTTGATTAATTCCTCAAACTGGGTCTTCAATTCACGCAATTCAGCGGGCGCCATCCGGTACGAATTCTTTGAAATTGGCTCAATGCCAGGATGTAGGTCTATTACAAATTCGATTTCTCTGATAGGGGGCCAACCCAGGGAGATCGTCTAGGAAAACCCCCGAAAAGTCATGAACCACCATAACATCTTCGACCTTTGTCTCAGACTTCACCGCGGAGTTCATAATATTCACAAGGAAACCTTCACATCCATATCCCATTGGTTGATCTGCCTTGGGCGCAGAAATAACCGCCAGCTTGCCTTTTTCCTTGATTCCTTGGAAGATGTGTTGTTCACCATCGACAGGATGGAAACGGGCCTCTCATCTTGCACAATTGTTAATTGCCTAGTTCTGGGTTAACCAGTCCATGCCAAGAATAACATCAAATCCCTTTATGTCCATAACTATCAGATTAGCATGGAATTCCCGACCGTTTATCTGAACTGCATAAGCTTTCAAAATATGCTAGCAGCCATATAGTCTCCAGAAGGTATGAGTACTCTATACCCACTTTTCAAAATACTAGGGGGACAATATGCCTTTGCGCAAAATTAGGTCAAGATGAATGAATGAGCAGCCCCATTATCAAATAAAGTTTATGCGGCTACATTGTTAACATATATAGTACTAGGGTGATCAACAAGGTTATTTATTTAAGTGTAAAATTTCTAAGGTTACGGGGAAACATATCATATAAAAGCATATGAATAATGACTTTATAACATTTTTGTGTACCTGATATAACTATTGGTAGCTCCTCTTCTTCGTCTTTCCCATATAATGAGAACACTCGAGGAGCAACCCCACCAGATCCTCCTGCCAAGGATGGACAATGTCTCGCCACATGTCTGGGATTTCCGCATTTGAAACACCCTCCTAAGCCAATTCTGCACTGTCCATGATGGTTCTTCAAGCATTTAGGGCACTGGTTGGGTGGAGTAGTAGTTGCTTCGACTACAGGGCAATTGTCACACCCCTGTTGCATGTTGTTCCCAGGTGGCCTCTTCACTCCAGGGTTTGTTGGTGAAGCACCACGCTGTTGTAGACTTTTATTATTCCGCCAGACCCATTGACTTACTTCCCATTATCTTGTCACAATTGTCTCAACATCCTCAGCATTAAATGCCCTAGTAACAATCTGAGCATAAGGGACAACTTGTATACCAGCCAGTCAGACTACCCTCAAGATCTCCACCTTAAGTTCTTGGACGAAATGCTGGATCTTGTGTCCATTATCAGCCACCAGATGTGGAGCAAACCATGACAATGCCTCAAATCTCCATATGTACTCAGATATAGGCCCCGTCTAGTGTAGCCTCATAAACTCTGCTAATTTCTGATTCTGGACCGTATAGCTTAAGTGTTTTTAATTGAACACTTCCTTGAAATCTTCCCATGTGAGAGTCCGAATATTCAACGTCGGTTTCACAGAATCCCACCAGAATATTGCATCATGGGTCAATAGGCACGTAGCACACTTCACCTTTTCAGCTTCTCGTATATTAGCATATTCAAACATCTTTTCTAGAGAGCGTATCCATTCTTTCGCTCCCGTGACATAAAAAATGTTGCCTTCAAAGCTAGGGGGTTTAAGTAGATGGAACCTTTCCCAGCCAGCTTCCGCAGGGACCACAATAGCACAATGATTCCCATTTCCATTACCATTTTCACGCTCCATGAATCTTTCCATAAATTGGGCTTATTGTTCCATAAACTGCAATTGACGTTCAACTACATCAGTGATATGATTAAGGGCCTCATCCCTTTCATTAGGAACTAGAGGTGGCTAACGAGCCGAGCCGAGCCGATCGAGCCTGAAAAAGTCTGGCTCATCGAGCCTTCCGAGCTTAACGAGTCGAGCCTAACGAGCCCGCCGAGCCTAACGAGTCGAGCCTAACAAGCCGAGCCTAAAGAGTAGAGTCTAACGAGCCTACCGAGCCTAACGAGCCGAGCCTAACGAACCGACCGACCCTAACGAGCCTTAACGAGCCAAGCCTAACGAGCCAAATATACATAAATAATAATATCTTATATAAATATATTATAAATTATTTTCAATATTATACAATTTAAAACTATAATAAATATTTACTATTATAATGTAAAAATACTATAATTAATAATTTAATTCAATAAATATGTTTATTCAATTGAATAAATATTTTTATTATAATTTCAAATTTAAATAAAAATTCAAATTACAATTTCAAAACACAACTTACAAGTTAAAGAAAATATATGAAAATGAAAATTACAATTTCAAATTTAAATGAAAATTTAGTCTTCGACATCCAAATTTTTGAATTCTTCAACTATGTCATCCTCTTGTTGTTGATCTATCGTCACAGCGTCGTTCCAATCCTTCATGCAAATGAGTGCCTCAACGATTTCTGGTGCAAGTCTTCCTCGTTTATCATCGTACACACGTCCACCTGCACTAAAAGCAAACTCCGATGCTACTGTAGAGACCGGAGGTGTTAGTAGATCACGTGCCATTCTAGAAAGAATAGGAAATGAAATAGAGTTGACTCTCCACCAAGCCAAAATATCAAAATGATCGTCACGAGGAATGGGATGGTAGGTGTTAAGATAAATATCGAGTTCATTTCTTTGTGAAGTATAACAATGAACATTGCTAGCTATTTGATTAAATATATCTTCCATAAAATCTTGTGGATCTCCACCACAAGCACCACTACTAGAACTAGCATGTATATGTGAAGAAGGAATTGAACGAGTAACATTAGAATAATTAAGTTCATAAGAAGAAAATAAATTCTCAATTTCATTTTTTAATTGAGCACCATCAATTGAAGAAGAAGTACCTAAATTAGAAGAAATTTTATCAACCATTATACACACTCCATTTAATTTAAATCCAGGATGCATTATGCATGCAAAACAAAAAATATTAGGTATGTTAAGCCAATATTTTTTAAATTTTCTTTCCATTTTATCAATTAATGCACAAAATTCGTTTCTTTATCTAAATTTTGTAAAAGTACCCATTAATTTTATAAAAATTGGGAGAACACGATGAATAGTGGGATAATAAATTCTCAAACATTCATTTGTAGCTTCAAAAAATGGTTTTAGAAAATCAAGAAATAAATTAGCAATATCGCAACTACTATGATTAAGAGTAATACTTTTTTTTTCACTAATAAAAGCACAAATAACTAACCAATATGGCTTAGCATTTTCTAACATTAAATAAGTCGAATTCCACCTTGTATCTACATCGGTTTTTAATTTTCTTGGTTTAAGTTGAGCAACTTTACAATATTCTTTATATTCTTGCTGTTGCGTATTAGATGAAGTAATATAAGAAATTGTAGATCAAATAGATTCAATATGATGCGAAATAAATGACATGTCATCTCAAACAACTAAATTTAAAATATGACACACACATCTCATATGAAAAAAAGTATTATGAGCCGTATCTAATTGAAATAACTTTTTAAATTCAAGAATTGCAACATCGTTAGCAGAAGCATTATTTAGCGTAATACTAAAAATTCTATCTCTGATAGCATATTCTTGCAAAATTCTAACAATATGTCTATAAATGGTAACGCCACTATGTGGATATTCACAATTACGAAATCCTAATATTCTTTTATTTAATTGCCAAGAGTCATCAATAAAATGAGAAGTTACGACAATATATCCTAAAGCATTAGGTGCACTCCATAAATCAGAAGTAATACAAATAGACATAGACGGAGCATTTGAAAAAAATGCAATTAATTCATTTTTCATATTATTATATATTTTAATAATATCACTTCTCGTCATACTTATAGGGACTCGTCTAAAACTAGGATTAATATACACTTTCATAAAATTTTCAAATAACTTGCTATGAAACATAGATAAAGGTGCCTCAGATTATGTGATATATTTTGCTACTCCTTCTCTCATTTTATTATGTGAATACATAAAATTGCCACTGCCACTAGCATTTATGAGTATTTGTGTAGGGTCTCTCACTTGCTCGTGTAAGTGACATTTTGTATAATGCCTACCAAGTGTGTTAGTAGAACTACCGGATTCGTATGCATAATATTTAATACAATTGTATTGTGCTCTACTTTCTATTTTTCCACCAATTTTAATATCTTTCATTTCAAAATGATTTCATACATTCGACGTTTTACTTCTTGTTTTTTCTAGGTGACGATGTGAATGCATGTGCAGATGATTGAGCAATTGAAATTGCGAGATTATCCCCCATAATTTCCTCAATATCATCATTAGTGTCAACAAAAGTGTCAAGCAAAAAATCACGTGGATCCATAATTAAAAAAATTGACTACTGCGTAACAATTAATAAATAAAATGATACCGCACACCAATTACTCAACAATGGTATGCAATTGTTGTGATCACCTCCACGAATACAAGTCCTACAAAAATCGCAGAAAAAAAATTGTTAGTTCGTAATACACATTAAATTAAAAAAAATTAAAATAAATAAAATAAAATATAGCAATTGAGAGATTGAGAAATTGAGAGATTGAGAGATTGGTGAAAAAAATTGTAGAGATTGAGAGATTGAAAGAAAAATTTGGTGAAGAATTCTGTAAGTAGTGTAGGGGTATTTATAGAAAATGAAGAGGAGGAATGAGAAGGGGAAGGGGAAGGGGGAGGCAACGGTCAACGCCAACGGTCTTTAGACTGTTGCAAGCAACGGTCTGAAGATCGTTGCACTGCACGGAGCGTCGGAGCCTCAAGCAACGGTCTTCAGACCGTTGCTTGAGTGATCTGAGCCTCAGATCTGAGGCTCAGACTCTCTCAATGACTCAGCCTGAGAGAATGAGTCTCAAAAGTCTGAGACTCAGACCGAGGCAAAGTTGCCTTAGAGACTGCGTCTTAGACGAGAGATCGAGGCAAAGTTGCCTCTGATCTGAGGCTGTCTGTTTCGGCGACGAGGCTCGAAACGGAGGCTCGGAACGGTGACGGGGTCTCGATGCGACGATGCGGGACGGAGACAATCTCGCGACGATGCAAGACGGAGCTTCGGGAGTTCACCTTCACGCGAGCTCAATCCTAGACAGGAGATGACCTGTCCTGCTGGTGACGGGAATGCAGAGCTCGGCGAGCTCTGTCCTGCCGGCTTCACTGAGCTTCGGGAGTTCGCCTTCACGCGAGTTGATGACCTCTATCCTGCCGGCTGCCGCCTTTGGGAGTTCGCCTTCACGTGAGCTCTGTCCTAGACAGGAGATGACCTGTCCAGTGGAGGCCGGAGAAGAGGCTGGGAGCCGGAGCCCGGAGGGTAGCTGTCCGTCCATCGAGCCGTCGAGGTAACTGGCTGGCCCCAGCCACGAAACTGGCGGGCGGGCTCGGCGGGCTAGCGAGCCTGAGTGTTCGGGCTCGGCTCGACCCGTCTACTAGGCTCGGGGCTAGCCCGCTCTGTTCGGCTCGGCCCGCTACAGTAACGGGCTGAGCGGGTGGGCTGGCTCGGCAGCCCACCCGTTAGCCAAGTCTATTAGGAACTAGTATATTATTTCTTGCTCTTCATGCTATTATAGAGTTGTCAACGTTTCAAATTAGGGAATAATAAGTTAAAGGAACATAATTAAATTTTTTAAGTAGAACTAAACTTACAAACTAAGGAGTATTCCACGACGAGCATTGTGTTATCAGCAGTCTACAGAATCGAGTTTGACCGGTTATGCTCTGATACCAACTGTAACGCCCCGTTTATTTAAAACCCTTTTTCTCTATTTTAAATTTTAGCGATATAAAAATTTTTGCTTAATTTATCCAAAACGTATAAACTAGAGTAAGTAAATTCATTTGAAAATATGTCAGAGTTAATCAAGCGAAAATAGATACTAATTTTTTTTCAAAACATAGTTTTAAACCTTCCCAATGAGGTCCATACTAACAAAACGTTTATCATATCAAAAGGGAAGCGAACATTTCAAAATAACCAATACTATTTTTATAAGCCATAACCATCAGGTCAAACCCTGCTGATAATCCAAAGGATCGTCCTGGAATGCCTTCTCCTCGACTGGTACATCACAAGCTTCATAATGATCACCTACATCATAGGAGAAAACAATGAGCCTAACGCACAGTAAGAATCAGAATGGAATGTGATGCAAATGCTAATGCATGTCATACAATACGTTGCAGAAAAGAACCTATCTTTTCTAGAATACCGAGAGAAATGATACATCCTATGGTCATGTGGCTATCCGTCACTCCGGCGAGGAGATACATCCTATGGCATCACCACCAAGACCGTCACCATTCTCTTTTGTTAACGACGTTGGGAATTTTCGTACAAGAAAAGAGGATACATCCTATGGTCCATATTTATAACCGTCACTCCGATGAGGAGATACATCCTAGGTGTCCCCACCGATGGACCGTCACCAAATCTCCCGAACCCACACACACCTATATACATATATTATGCATGTCATGCAATATGCCAGCAATTTTATAAATCCTATGTATTATGCGTGAATGGCAATACAGTTCACAAATATATTTAAAGAGGAAACACAACTTTTAGTAACTAATCATGGAAAACAATTTAAAGGTCAGAGAAGAAACCATCAATCAAGCTAAACAATTACTAGCAGTGATAAATTAGAAATCTACAAGGCATGTGTGTGGCAGAGAACAAAGCCACCACAAATCCCAACTTTTTACCACTATTAACAGGGGATGACATGTGAGTTCACAGTTTAAATTCATGTTTCATTCATCATTTTTTAGAACAGGGAAATAGCTATCCCGAGCAAGCTTTAACCTTAGCAGTTCATAATATGCAGTCCAAGCAATATGTAAATCTTCAACAGAAATAGTATTTCACTATTGCAAATCTGCTAGCAAGGATCATTTCTAATTATCCTTATTAATATGACAGTGAATATTTCTATCGGACACCAAAAGAATTCACAGGTTCAACAACCAAACAGTTCCACACTTCATAGTCAACGAGACGAAGAAAATGCTCAACATCAATAGTAAGCGATCTGCATTTCACAGTGACTTAATCAATTCAGTGTTTAGGTCAATGACAACATCCAAATTCTTACCTGAAGATGTGCAGTAGCCAAGACCGAAATTCCAATCTGTAAATCCCCCAACGCTTCCTAGACAGAGATAGGATCAGTGGGTAAATTGACCCACAAAACTTGATAAAAGCTAGAGATTTATTAACTAGACAATAAAATCCCAAAACCAACTCTTACCTTTAGCAAAACGTCACTCCAGTATCACGTGTACCATTCAACCGTAACACCACCCCAAAAACAGGCTCACTTCAATTTTCCCACAACTCATAGAATGTCTCTCACTCACTGAACAAAATGTAGCACTCACCTTACACTTCAGCCGTAGCTCGCAGGGCAGAAATCCAGAGAGAGAGAGACACGTGGGTGAAGGGGATAGTTACCCACTTTGAAGGAGGTCCAACCAACCATTGTTACATCTGAGGCATGATAAAAGCTAGAGATTTATTAACCCGTCAATAAAATCTCAAAACCAACTCTTACCTTTAGCAAAACGTCACTCTAGTATCACGCCCAACATTCAACCGTAACACCACCCAAGAAATTTTTCCAAAACAGGCTCACTTCAATTTTCCCACGGCTCACTGAACAAAATGTAGCACTCACCTTAAACTTCAGTCGCAGCTTGCAGAGTAGAAATCCAGAGAGAGAGAGAGAGAGAAAGACGTGGGTGGAGGGGACAGTTACCCACTTTGAAGGAGGAGGTCTAACCAGCCATTGTCGCGTGTGAGGCTTGCAGCCGTCTTGGGAGAGGAGAAGATTTGTTGAGAGAAAAATGAAGAAGTCCCCACTTTGAAGGAGGAGGTCCAACCAGCCATCGTCGCGTGTGAGGCTTGAAGCTTGAAGTCGTCTTGGGAGAGGAGAAGATTTGTCAAGAGAAAAATGAAGAAAAGAGAGAGATTGTGTCTGACAGAAGTGAGATTCTCGCTTTAAATTGGTTTTTCGGTCGAGGAAGGAGTCCGAAGCCCCGACCGCATGTCAACTTAAAAGTTCAAAAATACAAGCAGAGGCGGATTTTGGTAGAGAGCTTCGACAGAAACATGCAACCGCACATCGACCAGAATCAATTAATTCGACAGATTCAAATCCTTCACGTTTGCCACTCGACCGGCCGTGGACTGCAGTGCAACTGAAAACCCCAAGTGTGACCTGGAACGCATTTAGGTCGAGATACTCGACCTCAATCCTTACCCTGACTCGACAAAAAACACAGGGAGTGGCCCGAAATGGAATTTGGTCGAGACACTCGACCCAGCTTCGACCGCAAGTCGACCGAAATGCCAGGGAAAGAGATAAAATGCAATTTTGGTCGCGATACCCGATTGAACCGCGACCTCTACTCGACCGTATGTGTAAAATACACAATCCGTAGCCATTCTTCCTTTAATAATTTTCCAAAATATTTCTTCCCCACATTTACATTGCATCTAGTCCCAATTTAATGATTGCGGAACATATCCTTTTTTTAATAAAATATTTGTTCATTTCATAAAATCTTTTACATAATACATGGAGGATTTACCTGGGCATTACAAATATAATCCAACTCATTAGCTTATTCCTATTTATTAATAATTATACCTACTACTAACTAAACAATTTTATTCCAACTTAACAATGATTAGACCAAGAAAACGTTAGAAATCTACATAACAAAACATATCTCTAATAACATTCATCAACAAAGTAAATAACTAATACTCAACTAACAAGCATTAGGCCACAACAAATCTCAATCCAAGTGATAAAACCTCAATAGCAATTTAGGTAACAGAGAATATGCCCACTAACATAACCAACACAACTAAGTATCATCAATGGATTTAATCAACAGAGAGTCGTCCCCCATTTAATAGAACAAAATCTCATTATATATAGTCACGCAAACACAGAGAGCACATCACAATAACTCTCCGACATATTCTAAATAACTAGAATAAAAAATCCAACTCAATAGTAATGAAGATTATGGAAGAACATGGCTTACCCGAAGCACCAAAGAGAAAACGTGAATTCCTTCTTCACAGTCTCCCTTCTTCCAGACTTTCTCTCTCACCAAACTGCTTCACAGAAACTCTCTTACAGAACTGATTCTCCAAAATGGCCTCACTCTCTACTCTCCATCGTCTAAAAACAAACGCAGCAACACAGCGATACACCATCATGGTTTCACAACTTCTCACTCACTATCTGTTCATTCAGACCTTCTCCCTTGTGAACTATTTATCCCAAAATCACAGAATATCTTCATAGTTTCTCACTCAAAAATCACGGAACCCTCTCGGCCTCACTCTCTCACCAAATTTCTCTAGAGTTTTCCCACGATTTTTCCTCAACAACACAACCTCGATCCATCCTCTCCATTTATAGACCACTCTCAACACCTTTTCAGCATCCAACTAAAGATGGAAGGCCAAAAGGAAGGATGCCAAATCGTCTAGATGCTTCAGACGATGAGTCATTCCATCTTCGGGAGTCTGTTTAATATTTTCAGACGACCTTCTGGATTGGCGGTCGATCATTTTCTCTTTGGACGATTGACCACCAGACACAATCATCGACCGCCAACCACAGACGCCGATTGATTGTTTCCCATAGTGGACGATCGACCGCCACTCAATTGATCAGCCTCAAAATCTTATTTCCTAAATCACAGGTCGTGCACGCCAATTGATCAAATCCTTTGGATGATTGACCAACAATATTTCCATAATATTGTTTGATACAAATGCAGGTTGTTTGATTCTTTCAATGAGCAATCAACCACCATTTTCCTTCCAATCAACCGTCAATCTATATTTTGCCACTTAGTTAATTACAAGTTGATCACTATCAACCTCTAAGATCAACCTCCATTTCAATCTATCATCCGCCACATTATTTCTTCTTTTATAGTTACAGGTTGATCACTATCAACCTCTAAGATCAACCTCCATTTCATTCTATCATCCGCCACATTATTTCTTCTATATATACAGTAACAATAAAGTAAATTCATATATATATATATATATATATTTATATTTATATCCTAACTATCCTTAGACTTCAATAACCTTCTTACTAACTTATTTTCATATTACTTCTTTGTCATCTACTAAATCTCCAGTTTATTTTTGTATCTCATAAACAAGCCTTACTTCCAAAACCAACACTAAATCCAATATTGATGCACCCACAAGAGGATAAGGTCCAGCCCAACATGATATTGTCCACTCTGAGATCCACCCCTCACGGTTTTGTTCTTCGGGCGGACCCTCCGAAGAGAGCCCAAGCCCAAAAATGCGTCAAACTGGGACAAGGCCACCACCCACTATAAGTGTGACTAGTCTAGTTGTCCCAAATCCGATGTGGGATAGCAAAGGCACTACATCACCCTCCCCCACTGGGAAAGTCCGCGCCCTCACGGACGAGTGCGTTGCGGACACATCGGACCAGGCTGGCTTTGATACCATATAATGCACCCACATGGGGATAAGGTCCAGCCCAACATGATATTGCCTGCTCTGGGACCCACCCCTCACGGTTTTGTTCTTCGGGCAGACCCTCCGAAGAGAGCCCAAGCCCGAAAACGCCTCATGCTGGGACAAGGCCGCCACCCACTATAAGTGTGACCTGTCCAGTTGTCCCAAATCCGATGTGGGATGGTAAAGGCGCTACATCACCACTGATGTGGCCCGGGATGCCCTTGATCCGACCAGCGTGCCACTGTAGCTCGGAGGTGAAGGCGATTGCTGGGGGGAGTGAAGGATCGCCTTGGCCTCGGCCTCAGTTGAAGTCGGGTAGGAAATAGGTTTACAGTATCTAAGGGGAGGGTGAGTTGGGCAGTAAAATAAGAAAGTTGAGAGGGACGTGGACACAGGAGACAGCTGGCAGATATTCAGTGGGGAAGCGGGAGCTGACTCGACTTAAAATGATGGACGTCCCTGGAAAGGGAGGACGTCTCTAGCGAATTGCAAAAAGGAGGCCAAGAACGCCTCCTTCTCTGGCCATATTCACCACCTCCTGGATCAAATGGAAAATTTGGGGTGTTCTCCAGTTTGAGGATGTTCAACTTAGGCGGCCCAGCATAAACAGCAAACCCATGTTCTTCAATCAAAAAATTCACGGTTTGATTACTCCCCTGCAAGTCTTCCATTTCCACTCTAACATATGCAGATTCAGAGTCAAATGTAAAATCTAAACTTATGTCACACTTATTTTTCACAGTCTTAAACGGTCCAGAATAGACAGCAAGACCAGGGTTAGTGGTTTGAAGGCAGACTTCAACCTTCAAACCCACAGCTTGGTCACTCCGCCTCAAATTTCCACCAGGGTCAAATAAAAAAATTGGCATCACACTAGGCATGCTCCTCACTCCAGACTTCTGCTCAGGAAGGATGGAATCACACTTCACAAACACAAGATTATTTGACAAAAATAATTCAAAAACCCCCCATAAGCCTCAGCCGTGATACCCCAATTGGCCTTCCAATAATTCAGATGGCCTTCCATTGAAGGATGGAAGCAGTTCCACCATCATTAGTCATACTAGTATTTTCAGAGCCATGATCCCCTTTGGTTAGCAATGAGACAGAATCACAATTTTTATTAACCAAAATATCTAGATTAATCATAGATAGAGCCACAACTAAACAGTATTCACAATCTCCAGTGTGTATGCTGCAAGTCTCTACCAAATTGGAAATACCAGGTGTGAAATTACAATGCACAAACACATATTCATAGGGCGGCAGTAAAACAGAGTCACCATTATTCTCAACCAGAACATCCATAAAATTCATCGACATATCCGGATTGCACAAAACAACAACCAAACAGTACTCAAATTTGTCTTTAGGCATGCTGAAAATTCCCATCATGTTTAAAATGCCAGTAGATATGAAATAACCAACAGAGGCAGTATCAACCATGTGTTCAATCCAACAGGGTAGAAGAAGTCCAAAAACATCATTATGCTTAAACAAAATAATTTGTAGCAGTAATACCGAATCAACAAAATTTCCAACCCAATTGTCTAGAACAATCAACAGCATAAACACAACAAGGCAGTATTCAGATTCTTCGGATTTCATATTCTTCACACAATAAATTAGATGGGAAGGAAGTTGGAGGAAGCTTTCCTTAAACTGTCTAGAATAGATAGTAAGACCAAGGCTGGTTGTTTGAAGGCAAATTTCATCTTTCAAACCCACAGCTTGGGTACTTTTCCTCAAAATTCCACCAGGATCAAATAAAAGTTTTGGTATCAAATTAGGTATGATCCTCACTATCTGTTGATGCTTAGGAGGAGAAGAATAACAATAAATAGATATAGATTCATAGGAAGGCAGTAAAACAGTTTTTCCAACAACCAAAATGTTCAGACTATTCATAGACATACCAACAATAAAACAGTACTCAATCCCTTCGCTCAGCATGCTTAAAACTTCAGTCAGGTTTAAACCGCCCGGAGATAGAAAAATACCAACATTTGCAGCAATAGAAATAATTCCAGTCCAAGGAGAATTAAAATGATCAATATAGACAGCAGTAGAAACAGTCCTAGTTTGAGGTGGCAGGCAAATCCTAACAGTGTCATTCCATCCAAATTTGGATTCCCAATTGCAAAAGGGAATTAAGGGAGCATACCTTATTTTCGGATTTTAGGAGTTGAGCTCCTGCACTCTGCCACTGTGGATTGGGACCGTGGAGGGAAGAAGATGATTCAAGAGGGCGGCCTCTTCTGGGACGCCACCTAGCTCACGCGGCAATTGGCCACTGAAAATTGGGATAAGGGAGTGGAGAGGAAGAGTGAAGAAGGTAGGCGCTTCTTGAACGCCACTTTCCTCTGCGTGTGTTCCCTGTTTCGTCGGACTAATTTCCGAGGCAGTGTCCTTGCCCACAGGTTCTTTCGATTCGGCCCAGTCAGGGAGTATAGCACTTTCTTCAAGCTGCTTCCCTGGGGTCTTTGTATCTTCAATCACAGCTTTCTCAGCCACCGTGACATTGTCCTGCATGCTTGAGGCTTGAAGATTTGTCAAGCTTAAACAATTGGACAGGCTGTTAAGCCGATCAAGGATGCTTTGCAATTCAGCTTGAATTTCTGATTCTGGCCTCTGCTTGTTCTTGGGCGAGTTTCTTCTGGGCTTCGCAGATGGCGAAGGAGAATGGGCTCCTCTGGTGGATGTCGGAGCGAATCTGCCCCTCATGAGCCGCTTCATCGAGCTCCATGAGTGTATGGTACCTTCACCAATTTCTTTTTGGTCCAGATTGACCCGATGCCACCAACGGAGCGCTTCTTCGATGATCTTTGCCGATGTGACCTCCACCTTGACTCAGCCTGTAATGTCGTGGCTAAGGAAGAAAAATTCCAGTTTTTCTTCCCATTCTTCATAATCAGCAGCAATACTCGAGCCTCTGAAGTTTGGGATAACTCGCGCAAACTCCCTTTTTCCTTCATCGTGGCGATACTTCACACTGCGGCAGTTTTGGTTCATCTTGGCACTATCAAACATTAGCGAAACAGATTGTTTAGCTCTGGCCACGTGGAAAGGATAACTGAGCTCTAATACCAACTGATGTGCCCCGAGATGCCCTTGATCCGGCCAGTGCACCACTGGAGCTCGGAGCTGAAGGCGATTGCTGGCGGGAGCAAAGGATCGCCTCTGCCTCGGCCTCGGTAGAAGTCGAGTAGGAAATAGGTTGATAGTATCTAGGGGGAGGGTGAGTTGGGCAGTAAAATAAGAAAGTTGAGAGGGACGTGGACACGGGAGACAGCTGGCAGATGTTGAGTGGGGGAGTGGGAGTTGACTCGACTTAAAACGATGGACGTCCCTGGAAAGGGAGGACATCTCTAGCGAACTGCAAAAAGGAGGCCAAGAACGCCGAATTCGACGGAGGGCAAAAAAGGGCGAGAGACAGTGCAAGGCGAGCCTTTGCACTCAGAAAGTGACGGGGGAAGACTTCGGGTTGGTCTGAGGCCGAAAGTCAGAATTTTGGTGAGAATTGTGTTCAAATGGACAGAGGCGAAATTGATAGAGAATGAGAGCTTGAAACAGAAATTCATCTCTGTGAATCATAGACGAATTCCGTCAATAGAGAGGGTAGGAATGAAGGGTGCGAGAAGGATTGCTTCATAATGGAGAATGAGTTTGCTTTTGACAGTGGCTGGGAAAGTGGACGAACGAAGACAAAGAGATTGAAATGGCTCTGTGACAGGTGGGGAAATTGCAGAACAGGGAAGTGGTGGAAATGAGGACAGAAATTAACGGGCTGGTCCGAACAACACCACCTGAAGGGTGTCTCTGACTTCAATGGCTGCCTCGCGATGGCAGCGCTCCAGATCGGATTGGGGCAGTTCTCTACTTCCTTACAGAAGAGTTCTCCAACAACGGCACCTTGGAGAGAAGGGAGAAGTATGAGAGAGACACCAGAGACTGGAAGACGGTGGCTTAAATTTGGAACACTCCGCTCGCCGGATGTTACTCACCAGAGAAACGTTGTGCAACTGAAGAAAACTCCAAACGGTGACAAGTCGCTGTAAAATGTTTTGCATTCAAATCAACTCCTTGTTACAGACTCCAAAAACCACTTAAATAAATAGCTAATTAGGTTCCTAATTAGCAAATTACCAAATTGCTCCTAAACAAAGACATACAACGGATACAAAATAACGATAAAAATGGGCGTCCCCAAAAATAACACGGACACCAAGGAAAAAACCAAAATGACCGCAAAAATGCCCAAATTAAAATACTTAAATTAAATTAAAATAAATAAAAATGTGGCGGGATTCAGGACACATCAAATATACTCATAAATATTAATAACTTTAATATATCTAACTATTACCAATACCATGAACAAAAACTTTCATCCATCACTTCAAATTTCACTAACTATAAATCACTGATCCAATTTTATTATTTTCGTATCCAACTTCAATATTACTGAACAATTTTCTATTAACCTTAATTTTTCTCCCAAGTTAAATAATCCAAAGGTATTCAGTTCACTTTATCCAAACATGTTTTTTTTTTAACAATATCTTAAATTGTCTCATTCTGCTCATACCATCCCAAAATCATCACCTAAGACTCGTGCTTAGCGCCACGAAAATTCAGAATATTACAGTATGGTTTAGAAAATTCTTTAGTATTTTAGAAGTAGTTCCAGATATGGATAAATCATTAACTCTGTACTATGACAATAGTAGAGCATAAGTCACAAGCGAATAAAGAATATAGAAATAAAATATCATATGATAAGAGATAAATTACAATATAGAGACATGACAGTTTTGAAGATTCCATCTGCTGAGAACCTTCACAAAGACGTTACTTGCAAAGCGTTTTTAGGTAGGGGTGGGCAAGAACCTAAAAGAACTGAGAACTGACCTAGAACCGAGATTCGGTTCCGATTCTTGGTTGTCAAATTTGCAAATAGGTAGGAACCGAGAATCGGCTCTCTGTTTCAGGTCAATTCTAGGTTCCTAGTTTATGGAACCGAGAACCCGGGCCTATTTATTTCCTTGATATTTTTCTGATAGCAATATAAAAAGATAAATTTTGTTCTGAAGTAGGATTCGTACGAAAGAAACAAGAATCGGAATTGAATAATTATTCCTTTGGCTTTTTTATACCACTCATTGAATCGGATCTGTGACTCGGGATTTAATCATTCAGTTGAGCAAAAGCTAATGGAGAGCCCTTACTTGGATGTTTTTGCTTGGGAGAACAGGTATCAACTAATTAGAGTTCAAGCAAGAGGGCTTGGTGAAAACTGCAAGTGGCTGGAGATGTTTGAAGACGTCAGTGTTGTTATTTTTTGTGTCTCGCTGGGTGGCTATGATCAATATTCAGTCGATGGGAATGGGGATTTAGTAAACAACATGTTACAGAGCGGGAAAGTTTTTGAAAGCCTGGTCTCGAATCCGACCTTTGATCAGACGGACTTCCTTTTGCTACTAAACAAATATGATCAGCTCGAGGAAAAAATTGATCGCCTACCCTTAAATCAGTGTGAATGGTTTGAAGATTTTGATCCAGTGGTAAGCCGCCACCGCTCCCACAACAGCATAAACAGCAGTCCCTCGATGGCTCAGATTGCATTCCACTACATGGCAGTGAAATTTAAGAGGATTTTTTCGTCTCTGACCGGAAGGAGGCTGTATGTTTCGATGGTTAAAGGATTAAAGCCTGATTGCGTCGATGCATCTCTGAGATACGCAAGAGAGTTTTCGAAATGGAATGAAGCGAGAGTAACTTCTGATTTAGCGTACACATCACAACATATGATAAAGAAAATAGATCACAACTCCCTAGGGATGATATAGGATAAAGAAAATTATCCCTTCATGCCTAGCAATGCCAGTCCCAAACACATCACAACTCCCTAGTTTTAGAAAGGGTCTCAAACAAACCAATAAAATAAATATCAAAAGAACATGCAACCAAGTAATACAGCAAAGGAAAAACAGATTTAGAGTGGGGTCAAATATGTTTTCTTTCCTCGAAAATATTTATGGTACATATAATTAAAAAAAGATATTTAAAATTTGAAAAATTTCAGCAATATATGGAACCAATTCAGAACCGAAACTGAGACTCGAGTCCGATTCCATGTGGTTCCAATTCCAGTTCCTCACTCTTGGAATCGAGAACCGAATAGTCGATTCTAAAAAATCTAAAACCAGAACCGAAAATCGATTTGTTCACCCCTAATTTTAAGATCGGCTAAAAAATTAAAAACATGTCTCATTTACTTTAAGATAAGTGAAAGATTGTTGAAAATTTTATTCAATAAGTAAATATAATAAAATAATTTTTATTAAAAATTATTTTCAATGTAATAAAATAATTTTTATAATATATCAATAAATTTAAGTGGATCAATATTATATTTACATTATAAATTATGTTTTATAAAATTTTAAGAAAAATTCTTTATCATTTATGCACATTTTATATTATTATATATAATATATATATGTAAAAATAAAAATAAAAAGTAGTTATCAAAATAAATCTACCACATTTATAGTAGGAAACCTTCAAATAATTTATTATAAATATAATTCTCCTCTTTAAGAATATATAGTCATATTTCAACTATATTTATAATAACATAAAATAAATATATTTTATATAATATAATAACATATTATTAAATTATATAAAATTATATTATTATGATAATTTATATTAAATATAAAATAATTAATTCATGATCTTAATTTATAATATTTAACAATCTCTTATTTTATTTTATTCTATAAAATTTTGTACAAATTATTATTTATATACCTTGTTTATTGTTTATTGTGAACGAATTAAAATAATAACTGATAATGTTAACATCAATATAATGACATCAATTTTTATAAATGATCGTGTTATCAATGCTACCCCATTTGGTAGGCCATATAAAGTTACAAAAGTATAATTCTTTGTTCTTTTACCTTAAATCTAAAATATAATATTTTTAACACATGAATATTAATATATTATAATAACAATACACATAATTATTAATATATTATAATAACAATTTATTTATATTCATGATAAATTGTTTTTCATGATACATAAATTATTAGCACCGATAATTATACTTTACGAGGAAACCAAAACATCTACACTTACAACTTTGATGAAGCAGCAGAAAGAGCATGTTTAACAAGCTCCCTCCTCAATATCTTTCCGGCGGGAGATTTGGGAATGGAGTTTATGAAAGCTACTCGTCGTATTTTCTTGTACGGCGAGACCTGAAAGTCAAAACATGCCAAATTCACGGCTCCGAAAGTGCTAGATTAGAAACCAATGTAGGCCAGGAAATAACTTCAAACCACTTGCATAACGTATATGAAATAAAAGAACCAATACCTGTTTTGCGATGAAATCTATAATTTGGGCCTCCGTGATGTTGCTTCCTGGCTTTCTTACCACATACGCCATGGGGATTTCTCCGGCAACTTCGTCTGGATACCTGTTTCCAAATAAATAAAAATGAGAAAATGGCAAGTTTCTTCTATGTTCATAAATTTAGTCATCAAAGACATGCAAATAACTTGACATTCCACAAAAACTAAGGATTTATAGCCAGATCTAGCAATTTCGATCCATACGGAATTACAGCAGCATCTGCAATCTCAGAACTGGACTGAAGTAAATGCTCCAATTCCGCCGGGGGTACCTAGGGACCAGGCCATCAAATTAAAATATGAATTACTTTAACCAGAGAGATCCGAAATCTAAACCACAGATCACGGGTCTATTCACCTGATATGCCTTGTACTTTATCAATTCCTTCAATCGATCAACAATGTAGAGGAAACCATCAGAATCGAAATAACAGAGATCACCGGTCTTCAGCCATCCTTCTGGATCCAAGGTTGCAGAAGTCGCTTTGTCGTCTCCAATATAACCTGCTCGTTCATCATCAACAATTGAAACTAAAATGGATTCTAGCTCAGATTCGTAGAAACTATATGAGTAACTTGGAGTTGGAGTTCATCGTGTAAAGATTGGTTCTTTTACCAGAATGCAAGCTTTATATGCTTCTAAAATGACTTGCTCATTCTACAAAGTTCTTTCCAACTTGAAGGAAATAGTTTGTACTCAGATTTATCTTCTTCCCGCGAGAACTTATACTCAATCCGTGTATCGCTTTATGTATAAATACGATTACCAAAATGGAGCTATTAAGGGCAGCCTCATAGAAAATGAAAATGCGATAAATAAATTGGCAATAGAAAAAAAAAAGGGAAATTTTGTACCACCTTGCATGATCGTGGGGCCTCGGAGCCACAGCTCGCCTTCCCGGCCAGGAGGCAATGTCTCTCCCGTCGAAGGGTCTACTATCTTGGCCTCCATGTTTTCAGCCAATTTTCCCACTGAACTTATTTGCTTACACTCTTCCGGTCCTACTAAGCTCGTCGCCCCTCCTGTGCTTTCAGTCAAACCGTATCCCTAACAAGAAAGTCAAGGTTTGAAAAGGTAAAAGCAAAGCACTATTGTTAATGCATAATTCTTCGAAAGTATTACAAATTGGATGGTATCATCGCCCCAAAGACGACTAAATACTGTATAAACACGGCCTGATCAAAGACGGAACTACAAATCACAAACAAAACCTGCTTCCTGGTAATACCTGCGTTTTCAGGACAATGGACAATACTCGGCCAAAACCATGATTTATACTGAATTTCCAACTTGATTTGAGAAGGGTAAGACGATGAGAACCAAATTCATTCTAAGTTCAGTCAAAACCATAAAATTCTTTACACGACAGATCAACGATCCAAAAAGATCCACAGATTCAATTGAATCTCTATGGAATTTAAATACCAGAATAAGAGGATCCAGTCAAGATTCAATGGGTTAGATTAGATTGGAATGATTGAAAATAATAACCGAATCAAAATCACCAGGAAACGAGACACGAGGAATGATATAAATGATTAAATTCATCCAAATTAATCAGCTTTTAGGAAGCTCGTACCCACCTGCACAATTTCCACGGTGGGAAATTTCTCCCTGAATCTGTCAACAATGTCTTTTCCAAGCGGAGCTCCGCCGGAACCAAGTATCAGAAGCGAGCTAAGATCGTATTTCGCCGTCAAATCTGACTTGACCAGAGCCACCACAAGGGGCGGTGAAACTGGCATGTAATTGACCCTGAACTTCTCCACCACTCTGAGCATTACCTCAAAATCAAACCTTTGCAGCAGAACCAGCGTCTCCCCCATTGAAATTGCCCGTACGAGCATAAAGAAACCGAAAACATGAAAGAGCGGCAACGTGAACAATGAGACGGGGTTGGCCGGAGTTTCGGTAGTATTCTCTTTGCGGTTGCGACCGTAAAATCCGGCGATTAAGGCGATGAAGTTTCGGTGACTGAGTAAAACGCCCTTTACTCGTCCGGTTGTGCCGGAGGAGTAAAGAATCGCAGCGGAATCAGACTGTTTCACCTCAACCGGATCTGAAAGACTGTTTTTTCCGTTGACTGGTTTAGTTTCGTTCATCATGGAGAAGAAATCCGGCGAGTCGATCAGAATACTACCAAATTTGAGATTGGGAATCTTATTGGCTGTAGAGGAGGTCGCGAAAGCAATGACAGGTTTGCTCAGTTGAATCTGGTGGGCCACTTCCGAGTCGGAACCGAGTGGATTAGCCGGAGAAACAACCACGCCCAAAGATAGCAGAGAAAAGTAGAGAACCGGAATCTGAAGAGAAGAAGGCGACAGAATGAAAGCCACATCTCCCTTGGAGAGAAAAGTACGGGCTCGGAGGTTGGAGCTGAGAGTTTGGACTTGCCGCAGGAATGAAGGGTATGATAGGTGGTGGCCGGAGTCGGAATCAATAAGGGCGGTGGTGTTGGTGGCCGGAGAGGATAACCGGAGAAGAGATAATGTGAACTGGGTCAAAGAGAGTGGTTCGGATATCGGCGGGAGAGGTAACGGAGGTCGGAGACTGTGAAAAATCTTGGTCCTTTCACAAAAACCAGACTTGGAATCCATGCAAGGGGTAGCGCTGAGGCTAGAGTCTGAGCCCGCCATTGACATGGCCTGAGAGTTGCAGGTACGAGAGAGATAATCCTTAATCTAAACTCTAGCAGAGATAAGGCTTTGAAGCCATTTATGGGACGAGAGAGAACTTGGAAACGTTTTAAGTTTTTCTGAATTTTGAGTAGATGATGAGGAGGAAAGCACCGTTGCAGAGCAATAACAATGGGTGTTTTTTGTTACCGTGGATTTCGGCGTCTTAGAGGATGAGAGCACGCCATGTAGGAGTCTTGACTAAATCTAATTTTTCTGTCGTCTTGTCATTCGGGATCGTCGATCAGGACGACCATTCGCACTAACTCTTACCGATTCCCGTCAAAGATATTTTAAAAAACTATTGCACGATTTTGAATCTCATTCTCTCTCCGCCATTAATTTCTTCCGTGGATCGTCCTTCCATCGCAGTAGATGTCCACGGAAGACCCAATTCAGGTTCCACCTAAGGGGGTGTCCAAGAATCCTCTAGATAATGTTTGAGTGAGACTTTAATGGCGGCATCTGCTCCATCACATCACAGTAAAGCTTTTACTCCCCATGTGGTCGGACATCAGACCTTTCAGGGAACTAGACGAAAAGCTCTTTAGGGAGGTAGAGACTCTCCATTGCCATTGATAGAACAGCAGGCGTTAGGGAAAATCTTCAAAAGTGAAATTCTCTCGCATTCAATTCCGCCATGACTACGTCAAATTAGCTTATTGATTTCATGTAATTTGGAGAAGCATCGGGTTGGATGGAAGACTGCGGCTTTCGTGAAGATTTCTCTATTTTATTCCTTAATTCAGTAGCTCTTTCTTTTTTGAGCCGTCTTGATGTTGGGAAGAAGCTGTTTTTAGTAGGACTGGGCAGGAACCGATGGAACTGAGAATCGGAACTGGAATCGAGGTCAGTTTCAGATTTGGTTCTGGTTCCCGGTTCCACAAATGAGATTTCAAAACGGGTTCAGTTCCTTGATTAAAGGCGGGTTCGGTTCTCGGTTCCAGGGGTTAAAGAACCGAGAACCGACTATTTTACCTTAAAATCAGAAATTCTGATTCATAGCCCTACCCTCCCTGACCCCGACTCCCCGATTCTGATTCAGAGCCCTACCCGATTTCGAGAGACGACGAGTGACGACTGCGATCAAAGAACAGAAAGACAACTGCGATTGAAAGCTGAGAGACGACAACTGGTCGACTGCAACGAGGATTGATAAGGTGCGCCGAACACTACGAAGCTGCAAGCCTGCGAGCGACGAACACCGTGAAGCCGAGCCACTGCAACTGCAATTACACAGGGTATTGTCTACTTTGATTGATCTGCTCCTCTAATTTCGAATATTGTACTGCTCCTCTAATTACACAGAATGAATTTGTAATGCAATTTTACAAATTGTTCTCTGTAATATTGTTAACTTAATGACTGTTGAAAGGCGATAGCCATCTGTAAAGCAATCTGTAATGCAATCTATAATGCAATTTACAGATTGCATTACAGATTGCAATCTGTAATGCAATCATTTACAGATTGCAATTTACAGATTGCAATCTGTAAATGCAAATTGCATTACAGATTTGCAATCTGTAATGTCATGCCTTGTTTTGTTTGGGTTGGTTCCTGTTCTATTTTGGATAGAAATGTCGAAAATTCATTTTGAATCTGCTGCTCTGTTGGACTTGGACAATTGTTGTGTTTAAACTCTGCTGTTATTGAAAATCAGAATTTGGAAACAGGTTCTCGGTATTGAAAATCAGAAATTGGGGAAACAAGTAAACAGCCGTTCTCAGAACCGAGAACTGCCGGTTCCGGACCCGGAACCGACCTCGATTCCGGGTTCGGTTCCAGTACCCATCGGTTCTGAGTTCGGTACCGGCTCCCCGAAACTGAGAACCGATTATTCGGTTCCGGACCGTCCGGAACCGGACCGTCCGGAACCGGACCCTAACCCGAAATGCCCAGTCCTAGGTTTTAGGATAGTCAGTCTCTCCCACCTGCCTGTTTTTTGCCATGGCTTCCCAAATCTTTCTCCAACCTGTTTTTTTTTTGGAAAATGACAAAACAATCGTCAACTTTGTTGGTAACAAACCAACTCTATCATTATTTTTTTTAAAAATAAATTAACCACTTAACTATAAAAAATTAATGTTGTTATCATCACTGTCATATTTATCGTTAACACTTTGACGATGAACTGCGATAGTTTGAGGACGAACCGCCGTGATGTGTCATGAAATCGCTCCGATTGTCATGAAATCGCGGCAGATTGTCATGAAATCGCGGCAGTTTGACAACCAACCGCAACAGTTTGTCTTGAAATCGCAGCGGTTTGTCACGTCTAAAATTTTTTATCGCAAATTTGAGGGCTTAAACTTGTGATTTTGGGTTCAAGAAATGTGGGTCACGGGAAAAACCCAGTGACAACTCGTAGATCTCTGAGAGAGATTCGATTTGATATATTATGTAGCCGATTCAGACACTGTAGCTAAAGTTATGGTCATTTGAAGTTGAAAATGTCAAAATTATACTTCTGCTTCCATAAACCAGGAACTACAACAGTTTAAGGACAAACCGCAGCGGTTTGTTCTCAAGCCACTGCGGCTTGACGACGAAACCACTAGGAACTACAACAGTTTGAGGACAAACCGCAGCGGTTTGTTCTCAAGCCACTATGGCTTGACGACGAAACCATCTATGTTCGTCGTCAAGCCGCAGCGACTTGAGGACAAACTGCGGTAGTTTCACGAAAAACCGCTGTGGTTTGTCGTCAAACCGTCATGGTTCATCTGCAAATAAAAAAAAAAATCCATTGTCTTCTTCATACAAAAACTCAGATAAACTGTAATTCTCTCTCTCATATACTGTAAAACAATTGTAAATCATCCGAAAACTACAAACATTAGCATTCTTTTACAAAATCTTCTAAATTATAAAACCCGAAATCTTCTAAATCCATTCTTTTACAAAATCCAAAATCTTATAAATTCATTCTTCATGAATATTAACTTTTTTCCACTGAAAATCTATTTTAATATCACGAGTTCTTCCGTTTTTTTTTCATGGATTTTGTTCTTTTGCTGTGATTTTGAGAAAGTTAACGTGATTTTCAGAAAGTTAACGGTGATGCTCGTGGCGGTAATTTTTTAAAATTCAGTGGTTAAATTGTTAGCAAAAAAAAATGATAGTTGATTTGTCACTAACAATAAATAATGATGGTTGATTTATCATTTTCCTTTTTTTTTTAAATCATCTGCGACAAATAGCAGTAATCAGTTGGAGCTATCGAAGATATGACAATAATTAAGAATTTGAATTGTATTTTATCATAATTGAAATATTTTGATTCAATCTTCACATGAAAAAGACTTAAAAATCTAGAGTGAGCTAAAATATTTTAATTTCCTAAAATTCAAATATTTGAAATTTAATTCAAATGACCTAAAACTTTACAAAATTGAAGTTGAAAGAGGTTCTCTCCTAAATTTAAACTCATTCAACTCACCTACGTACACATAGGGAAGGGAGGTTCTTTTTTCCTTCTCCTTCTCTTGAAACCTTTCTACCTATTCTTTTGATGTCATTTATCACCAAAAGAATCAAAATGCAGATAATTCCAATAATTGATCCTCAAACATGAACCTTGTAGTGGTCTCAAATTTTCAGTTGAAAGATCAAATAAGATAGATAGTGAAATAAAGATCTCAATGACAATAAAACTAAGGTATTTGAGTTAACAATGAGAACTTTATACCAAGCGGAAGTTAATATCTTGATCAAGAAATATACCTTAAAATATATATGCAAAGAAAATATTCTGTTGATAGAAAATTTACACGCGTCACTTGCTTAATTAAAATACTAATTATAATTAAAATATGATTAATATTGGTAATTTTATTATTTTTATGAAATTGAAGGGTAAACTCAAAATTTTTTGAACCACAAATTAGAAAAAATTGAAAAATTATATGTATTATTTAAATGAAAACAAAATTTATTAAAATAAAGAAAAATTGAAGAAAAACAAGAGAGAAGTGAGATAAAGTGTCAAAGGGAGAAAGTTTTGCTGTTTGGAAATTTGGATGGAGAAGAAATTTGAGCAACAATTTGGACAAATCATCAACACGACAATTGTCTTTTTTTGCAGTGTTGTTTTAAAGTTAAAACCTTTTTATAATTATTTTAAAGTATTTATTTTAATACTTTAGCATTTGTTACACTCCACCACAACATTCTATTATTGGGTGAATATATTAAAAAGATGAAGGAATAGATATGTGCATTGACACTCTGTGTGATGATAAAACTCACATCATTGGTATGAAATCAGGAAGATAGGTGATTGATAAACATCACAACCTGATTAATATTTTGTTAATGTGCGAAATATGTGTATTCATGATGCAGATAAGAGATCAACTAAATGTTCTTGTTAAGTGCAAAATCCTAAAATCTCATGAGATAGCAGAAGTTGGTGGTGTGAGATTCTGCTAAGTCTAACGGTGTATGGACTAATCCTTCCCTACATTCTTATTATTTTTCTTATTGTGACTTTTAAGTCTCCCCAGTCATGTCGAGGAGACGGTGTTCACGGGCTTCTTGAACCTTTTTTAGTCTCTCGCTCCCTTTGATAAAAGAGTATACACTCTTGTTTCATACGACTCCATCCCGGTATCAGGATTGAGAAGATCAAGGACTCCCTTGCCATCGTTTCAGTGACTCATTAGGCTTCCCTAAGCTCAATCTTTTTGCTTATGCTAGCACATTGTATCTAACCACATTGCGACAAATCCATACAAGTAGCTAAGCTTACCTATAAGACAACTTAAGCCCCATTATTCAACTTAACTCCCTCACCCAATTACTTACAACATAGGGGATATTGTAAAGTACCCCTCTTCCAATTTATTTAGGGGTTGAGGTTGAGGCAAGAAATAGCGGGATTAGAGATGGACACTGCCACCTTGCCCGGGCTTTGGAAACCATCGAAGTCAAATTCTCATTCTAGGTCGTCCACTTTGTTAGCTTAATATAAATTAAGATTAATTATTTTGATGATGCACGTGATTAATTGAATAATTAATTTTAAGTTCATTATGAATTGTTTTGATGATATGTGCATTTGGATATATCTAAATTGATAATGAATTATATTGATGTTAAGTACATTTGTTTCTATATATATATATATATATATAAGTTGATAATGATTATTATTGTTTGGATAATTTGATGATGAATTATATATCCTTGCTATCATTGGAAATACTCTCAATAACGGGTACTTGGAGGTATTAACATGTTTGTTAAATCCTTGCAATTAATGATAAAATTCATAGGACTTACACAATGTAAATCAAGAAAAAGATGAAGGAGTAGTTTATCTGCATAATTTGAGAGGTCATTCAAAATCATACCCGAGAGCAACAAACTTTCAAGACTCGCTAAGCTTGTCGACCTGGTCATAACGCGGTTGATGGGTGTGGTTGACATACCTAAGCTAAGGGGTTAGTCGAAAGCATACCCGAGAGCAACAAATTTTCAAGACTCGCTAAAGTGGTCAACTGGATCATAACACAATTGATCGGTGGAGTTTACCTACCAAAGCTAAGGGGTCATCCGGAAGCATACCCAAGAGCAACAAAGTTTTGAAGACCTACTAGAGCGATCGACCAACAATTGCATAGGTTCACCCGCGCAGTAGATCAGTCAAAATTGCGGTGGTCTGACAAACCATTTGAGAGCATCTAGTTTCAGAAGTGTGCTGAAGTAGTCTATCAGAGAGAATGTGTGGTCGACCGGAGCGATTGACAGAAGTTACTTGTGGACGACCGAACGTGCTTAAAATTCAAACAATGGTCACAAGAGAAATTGACTGATTTATATAGGTCATCGACCGAGACTTAGATTTTTTGAAGGTGTCTATAAATAAAAGCAACCTCTATTGTGCAAACCACTGAACGCGATTTTCTACAAAGAAGTGATGTCAAATTCCCTTGAAATATTAAGTCTTCAACTGAAGAATCATATTTGTAAGAGTTAGGTGATTCGTTTGTAATATTTCAAACTTTTACATACACTATTGTCGAATGATTAAAGGATGACACCCGAGAAAAGTGGTGTAAGGCTTCATTGATGCCTGGAAGTGCAATTGATCATAATAGGAAGGATTAGAGTTGAAAGAATCTTTTAGGAGGTGTCTTGAAACACATATGTAGGTAAGATTGGCTAAACTGCATTAAAAAATCATTTGCATCCTCTCTCCTTATACTCTTTATATTATTGGTTGGGTTGCATATTAATTAAATTTAAATAATTTAGATAGAATATACATGTAGGGATAGCAAACAATATGATGGGCAACGGATCTCATCCACATGTCAACCAGCGAGAAGGTTAACAAATTTGAGTTATTTCTTTATCTTGCAGGTATTTCTTTCAAGATATTTTAGAAGATCCTCCAAGCATCCATGTTTAAGATTTGGCTAAGTGTACTTGCTTATGGGAAGCCTATGGATTGAACCAAATGGTTGATTGAAGAGGCCCTCTTTGATTGGGAGAAAATTGCCACTCTTTGAAAGAGAACCCTCGAGATTGAACTCAAATTTTTGTTGTAGCTATGTGACCTCTTGTTGTTTGAAATTTTTGTTTAGTTATTTTATTTTAACTTGTATTAATTTTAAATATTATGTTGAAGTGTTTTCAGCTAGAAATTGTTCTAGTAGTAGATGTGTTTGTTTAAGTGTTGTTTTTGTATTTTAGATTTTTACCTTGATTTATGTTGGTATTAAAACCTTCGCTTAGAGGCTTTGTTTGGAGATTTTGGATGAATTGAAAATTAGTCAACTTTAAGCTACCTCCACTTGTGAGTTGCAAGAACCCACAAGTTCAGTTTGGGTATTATCATCTGATTGAGTTATGTTCAATTCCTTGTTCTTTGTGAGAGTTAAGCAAATGTCTTTGTTCTATTGTAGTCTTCTCACTGCTCGTCCCCGAGAAGTGAATCTTCAGCAAGACTGCAAAACACTCACATTCATGCAAGTTGGAGTGCCGCCTTGTTCTCAGGGTCGCCGTTGAAGTTGAAGGTTGTTTTTGGCAACTTTTTGCACCATCTTGTTTCCCTCGGTCTATTTCATCCCACCATCACTCCATTGTTGCAGCAATGTTCAATCTTGAATCAATTTTTGTTTCCACTTCATTGGCATCGGGAGACAGAGAAGCTTGTAAGAGAAGTTTGGTATTTGTTGTCCACTACAGATATTCAGGATATTTGCGTTTGCTCCAGATATCCGTTACTCTGCGTTCAAGGGTAACTTTCCGTGTTTTAAACTCCCGCAGCACCCTTCTCTTCCACTAGGAATCTTTCCTTTATGCGGACACCAAATATTCTCATTCAACAATCGATCTTCCTTCCGCTCATGCATTGAACGACCTTTTTGCTTTCATTAAAGCCACGTGTGTTGTGCACGTGACTTCGTCTTTCTGTGGAAGCCTTTCTCCTTTCAGTGGATACCCATCTCCCTCCTTATTCAACACCAACCGTCCACATGTCTCATTCCTTTTCTACGGACACTATTTTCAGCCCTCCAATCCTTTCCGCGAAAACCTTCTCCTGTCGCGGATACGCATCTCCCTCCTTGCTCATCTTACATCGTCCACATGTCCCTTTTCTTTTCGAGGACATTATTTTCGCCCTTCGAACCTTTCTACAGAAGCCTTTGATACAATCCAAGGAACCATTGAGAACCAAAACAAGCCGAGGAGCCTAGGTACATTACAAAATATGAGAAGGTCATTGAAAGGATCCATGACAAAGAAGATGGACAAAAGTATACATGTTTTTATCAATAAAATCTAAGATAAAGACCCATTAAATGATAAACCAAGACTCATGATGGTGTTAGGCATTAATGAGAATCCAATGAAGGCCCAAGGTAGCATTGGAAGGAAGAAAATATGGTTAAAATGGAAGAAAACTGAAGTAGCCCACGCCAGCAGTGCGCGTCCCCAATAGCGCGCCTGCCAGCGCTTACCAGCCGCCCACCTACTCGTGCCACCCCACTGCCTGCTGCTGTGCCACTGCCCTGCGCTGCCCTCTACGTTCCACCCACGGCCATTTCCACCTAAAATTGATTTTTTTTTCATTTATTTTATATATTTTAAGTCATTTTATAATGTTTTAAGGTCCCCTCCTATTGTTGCCAATATAAGCATGGACAAGGCTTCATTGTAAAGAACAACTCACAACTTACAACTTTAAACTTGAGAGCATTTTGCTTTGAGAGTGATTCTCTTCTTGAGTTCTATTTGAAGAACTTGATCTTCTTCACGTGTTTACTTGAAAAGGTTGAACTTGATATCTTTGGTTCAATCAATAAGTTTGGTTCGGGTCAAGCTCCTTTTCTTGATACTTTCGGTTCTTATCTCTTTATAGATAACAGTTGAGCTCCTAATTTCTTTTGAATCTCCAAGGCGTCTTGAGATTATTTCGCGTTGTTGTCGGGTCTAGATCTCAAATATCCGTGGTTTGCATCAACCTTCCTTGTCTTTTCGCAGATACCCATCTCTCTCATCATTCAACATCATATGTCAAAGTGTCTATTTCCTTTCCACGGACACTATTTTCCACCCTTTGATACTTTCTGCGAATACTACTTTCACCTTTCATTCTTATTTGTGGAAGCATCCTTTTCCACGGCAATACCTGTTTCCCCTACTTATTCTTTATCCACCGTCCACATGTCATGTGTCTTCCCGTGGATGCTATTTCCTCCATCTAATCATTTCCACGGAAGCTTTCCTTCCTTCGCAAACACCAATTCCTTCCGTTGCAGACCAGTTCCTATCTACTGTGGACACTAAATAGTCTTATCTAACGACCATCCTTCATCCACCCTCTCATCCGATGGTCCACTGTTCACCTGTTCTTCCTTGTTCATCTGTCCTTTTTTTCTTAATCTTCCATCTTTTTCGATTTATGATTATGTTGTTCCCATTTTTGGAGTCTTTCTAATTTCTAAATCCATTCATTGTTTCATTTTTGTTCCCATCTATTTTGTTTCCGTGTTCCACCATTAATAGTGCTTCCGCCTCTGTCGTTTTTCTCATTGTCATCTCTGTTTTTTTACTATTGTTTTCCCTGTTCACAATTATGTTTTCTCATCCCCTGTTATTTACCAGATTCCATGTCAAGAGCTTCTATCTAATTGCTCATCGTGTATCAAACAATTTTTAGAACTTCACTTCTATTCCCATTTCTCACCCCTTTGTTGCACATCACTTCTAGTTTTATTCCTGAAGCAATTGTGAGTTTATCAGTTTGAAAGCATATCACACTAAGATTAACATAATCACACGAAAAAAATTAAATAACTTAATTTATCCTAGCTCTTAGGCTATCATCAATCCAACACTCTTTGCTATCCAAGTAAGTCGAGATAGCAGAACCAAATGTTGAGGTTTTAAAGGCAGATATCTTCGTATACCTCCATAGTATAGCTTCATCTCTTCCCAGCACCGCCGCTAGACTACTTTTGCTCACCAAATGGCACAACCAGAGTATCTGGCTTGTCCATCCCTTGCTCTGGTCCACGCTCCCCTTTATCGGGATAAAGTAACGAAATATTGTAAGAATAAATAAAATACTTGTCTTGTCTAATCTGGATTCTACTTTATAGACCAATTCTCCTTTATAGACAAGCATGAAGCAAGTGTAGCAGCTCTGTGACCGAAGTTTGTATTAGACTAGATAATAAATAGATTATAGTATGGTAGGAATACCACTTTTTAGGCTAACCACTCTTTCTAAGGAAATCGACAAAATAACCCGTGTAATTTTCAAATTGTTCCAAAGTTGAATTAATCAAACTCCATTTATAACTGTTTATTTTATTTTACTATATGATTGTAAGGAATTCATTTAGCAATTGATTTAGCAAAAAATTCTTCTTCAACGCAAAAGGTTGTGAGACGCAAGTTCATGCGGAGTGGGACCGATAAACTCGACTATACTATCAGAATTAACCTAAGAGGGAGGAATAAATTAGGTTAATTAAGTTTTGTTTTGTATAATTAAAAATTAACCGTTTGCCAACTTAAATATTGTATTTTTTTTCTTAACTAGTTATGTCAAAACTATTATGCAAGCAATATCAAAGACAATAAGTAAAAGAGTATCAAACAATTTGTTAATGCGGTTTGACCAACTTTATTTATGTTCGTGCTTCAAAGCTCATCCTTGAAAATCAATAACTTTCTCGGTTACTATGGATTGATCTTCCATACATGAATTTTACTTTACAATGACTATTTTGGAGCGTCACTCTTCAAGTCTTCCACAAGTCGCAAGTGTAGGAGGTTTTGAACAAAAACTAAGCATAAATGCCTAAACTCTCATAAGAGTATGATCTCAAGTAAGAAATGAGAGAGTTGGGCTAAACATTCAAGAATAAAAATATGTTTTTTGCAAATGAGAATGATGGCACTTCAATATAGTTTTTTTGGTGATTTGCAAGTTTAAAAATGCCTCTGTTTATAGTCCTCTTCAAAAGTCTTGAGTTGTGGGCGTCCTCTGCTTTGTCACAGGCATCTCCAAGATATCCATTAGAGACATAAAGGAGGCGATGGGCTTCCGCAACTTAAGTCTGTGCTATCGCTATGAGTGAGAAGCCTCATTTTGAAAGCACTATCTCTAAGTTGGACATCCTCTATTTGTTCTGGGAGTCTGCTTTGGGCATCCGCATGAATCTCCGGGCGTCTAGCCTCTAATGATGCCTCAGAACAAGGCTTCTGTAACACTTCAAAAATTTTCATGAAGAATTTCATATGTAATATAACATTTTGAAATTTAAAGGGAATGAATAACATTACAATAGAAAATTATGTATTGTTTAGTAAAAGATTATACTTTAATAAAAATAAGGAAATTATTTTATGAAGCATATTACAAAATTAGGAAGCTAAGTGAAGAAAGAAATTGAAAAGAATGTTGTTTGTGAAAGGGTCAAATTTTAATAAAAATATAGGAATTGTTTTATTAAGCTCACTGCAGGATTACGAAGTTGGGTGAGGAAAGAAATTGAAAAGAATAATGTGTAAGGATATCCATGAAAGGGAATGTGTTTGTGTGATGATGTGTCTGCGAAAATGTTTGTGTGATGATGTGTCTGCGAAAATGTTTGTGTCCGCAGTGGAAGTATTTGCGTTCACGGATACTTGGATGGACAAGTGACAACAAATAAGTGGTGTTTGCGGAATAAGGTGTATATGCAGAAGGGTTGGTGACCACGAAAGTGTTGGTATCTGTAGCAGAACTGCTGGCATCCGTGAATACTTGGTTAAGGAAGGACACGTGGCCATACAAGAGTGGTCTTGTGGAGTGATTGGATATCCATAGTGAAAACATTGGTGTTTGCGGATGAGGTATCCGGGGAAAGAAGTTTGTTTAAGAAAAGACATGTATACATGGTTGATTGCTATTGGCAGACAAGGTTTGCGGATATCTATAGCAAAAATGTTGGTGTCTGCATATAAGGTAGAATCCGTGAAAAGAAGTTTATCTCGGAAAGAAATGTGTACGCGATAGGTTGTGATTGGTGGACAATGTAAGGGAATATCCGCAGCGAAAGTTTTGGCATCTGCAAATGAGGTGGAATTCAAAAAGAGTTTTTTTTTTTTATTTGCGAAAGAATATGTAAATGTGGCGGATGGTGATTGGTAGACAATGTGAGCGAGACGGATATTCGCAGTGGATATCCATAGTGGGAGCGTACGCATCTGCGACTATAGCACACGCGTTGGCGAAGGTGTACGTGTCAGCAACTGTAACACACGCATCCGTTGAATTGTTCTTTTGGACAATTCCAGACACAATTTTTCTGTGGCATTTTAGGACTACGAATGTATCTTCAGACTATAGTTTCAGACTACTGAAAAAGAAGGTCGTGGATTTATGTAAAGGAAAGTTATGACAAAAACCTAATCTCTCATGCACTAAGAGCCGTAGAGTCTAAAATTTTTCTCAAACTCTCTAAAGGTAAGTCTACTACAAACTAGTCCATAATTAGATTCATTTGTCGACTGTGGTGGTGAACGACAAAAATCATGAGAGCTGTTACTAAGTCTTTGAAGCTGAATAGTTGATAGATTTTTATTCTTTTTATTAACTCGATTTTTATTTATCTCAATAAAAATAAACGTGTTGGAAACAAGTTAGAACAAAGATTGGATTGGATTGGATTGGATTGTGATTAAACAGACTCCACTAAGAATCTCAGGTAAGTAATACTTGTATGTGTTTGACGTTTAGCCTACATTACAATGTGTCAGGGTAATGAATTATTATGATGTTATTCTACTTGCAATGCCTACATTCGGTTGATAGAGAAGGAAATGTTTACTGCTTACTGCTTATTGTTTACTATTTATGTTTGGGACGTTGATCAAGGACATGCTTATTGCTTGTTGTTTCCTATTTATGTTTGAGTCGTTGATCGAGGTATGCTTACGAATTGTTGTCTACTGTTTATATTTGAGACATTGATCAATAATATGCCTACTTAGAGATGATAAACAAGGGGGCCGAGTCAAGCCAAGCTTGGAAAAGTTGGACTCACCAAGCCTACTGAGTTAAACGAGTCGAGTCTAACGAGCCAACCCAAATAAAATTTTAACTCGAGCCGACTCACAAGCCATAAGTTAAACGAGCTGAGCTGGCTAAATGAGCCTAACAATGCTTAAAGAGTCGAGCCTAATGAGCCGAGCATATAATACATAAATGTTTTAATTTATATAAATTTATTGTATATTTTTTAAAATTTTAATTATAAAATTATATAATTATTTATTATTATAATGTTAAATTGTTAATATAGGTCATGATGTAATTAAAAAACAAACACGGAGTTGAAGTAATGAAATATGGTCTATGGCTCGGCCCATGGGCCATGAGGTCAGTGATAAAACAAACACTAAACAATTTTTACTAACAAATAAAACACTAAACTATAAGCCTATGAGAAATAAAAGATGCAAACATTGTTGTCACATTTTTTGTTAAAAATTAAATTTTTTTTCCACAGCGGAAGACAAGTATTCGCTACGAAAAGGGTTCCACTACTGAAAATACCCTTTCCACAGCAGATATATGTCTTCTGCTATAGAAAGTAAGTCTTATTCCAATTTCCAAGGACTTACTTTTCAAAGTAGAAGGCAAAGCATCCGCTGTGAAAAATATGTTCGCAGCGAAAAGGGTAATTTCCCAGTAGATACTTACCTTCTGTTTTAGAATCTTATTTTACACAACATAAAGGTAATTTCCCTGCTGCTTTATTATGTGTTTAAAAAACAAAGTATTCACACACTAATTACATTACATAATAAGTTACTGCAATCATCAAAATAAGTAACAGTTATGTTTATCAACAACAAAATGCTATCAATGCAGAGACATTACCTCTCCTGAAACATTTGATACAGTCCACTTGGCTCTAGAAAAGATCTTAGGTTTGCTAAGACAAGCGGAAGCCTCAGTAGATAGTAGTATTGGGTTCCGCTATGGAAGCTAAGATTCCACAATAGAAAGCAAGTATCCGCTGCAGAAATTACTCTCTCCACTGTGGACACATTTTTCACAGTAGATACTTACTTTCCACTGTGGAAAGTAAGTCCTTGGAAGTTGAATAGAACTTACTAGACTTACTTTCCACAGCAAAATGCACATTTTCATTGTGGAAATGGTATTTTCCATAAAAAAAGTATTTTAGCAAAAAATATTTGAGAGTTGAGAATCTAAGACGATCCAATAAAAAAGAATATCACACAAATATGAATTATCATTACAAATATTTAACAATTTTATCACTATAAATTAGATATGTCTCAACAAGGTTGGCACTCATCTATTTGCCAATCATTTGCAATATGTTAAAAAATTACAAGTTTGAAAAAATTACTTCAAATTACAGTAGAAAGTAAAAAAAAAAAAAAACAAGATCTAGTCTTCAACATCTAAATTTTTTAAGTCTTCAAATATTTCATCCTCTCGTTGTTGATCTCGCGTCTTGTCGTCGTTCCAATCTTTGATGCAAATGAGTGCTTCTACGAGATCAGGTGCAGATCGTTCTCTTCACCTATCGTATACACATCCACATGCACTAAAAGCAGACTCCAATGCTATAATAGAGACCGAAGGTTTTAGTAAATCTTGTGTCATTATATAAAAAATAAGATATGTAGTAGATTATTTTTTTCACCAATCTAAAACATCAAAATTCTCTTCTCGAGAAAATTGATAACGTGTTTCAAAACAAATATCAAGTTCATATGCAAAGTAGTAGAACAATTTTCACTATCTAATTCACTTCATATATCATGAATACTAAATTGTGGAGCTATAATAACACTACCACTACTACTATTAGGATACTTCTCCATGTGTGGAGGAAAACGTGAACGACTAATATTAGAATATTTTATTTCATTATAAGAATATAAACTAGTAATTGCATTTGTTATTTGGTCATTAATAATTAATGAATTGTATATAAATTAGTAGATATACTATTAAGCAAAAGACACACTTCTTTCAATTTATATCTAAGATCCATGATGAACACATAACAAAAAAAATAAGAGAAATGTCATGCCAATATTTTTAAAATTTTATTTCCATTTTATTAAAAATATTATTGAATTCATCTATTTGTCAAAATTGTGCAAAAGTATATGTTAAATGTACAAAAATTGGAAGAAAAAATTGAGAAGTGAAATAATAAATTCAAAAACATTCATTTGTAGCATCATAAAAAAGTTTTAGAAAATCAAGAAATATATTAGTAATATCACAACTAGATTTATCAAGATTAATATTTTGTGTCTTTTCACTAATAAAAGCATAAATAACTTGCTCGTATGGCTTAACATTTTGCAACATCAAATAAGTTGAATTCCACCTATTATCTACGTTTATTTTTAATTTTCTCGGTCTAAATTGGGCATCTTCACAAAATTCTTTATATTCTTGTTGTCACGAATTAAATCCTATAATGTAAGAAATTGCAGATCTAATTAATTTAATATGAGGCAAAATATGTGTTATACTATATTTAACAACTAAATTCAAAATATGACACACACATGTTATATGAAAAAGAGAATAATGACTAACATCTAATTGAAATAATTTTAAAAATGGAAAACGGCAACATCGTTAGTATTAGCATTATCAAGAGATATAATAAAAATTATATCTCAAATATCATATTCTTGCAATATTGTTACAATATATATATATATAGATACTAGTGTGAAGATATTCAAAGTTACAAAATCCAAAAATTCTTTTATTTAATTGCCAAGAGTCATCAATAAAATGAGAAGTTACAACTTAAACGTAAATAAGACGTAATACTATCTTTAATAGCATTACATGTAGTCCACAAATTAGACGTAATACAAATAAATATTGAAGGGGTATTTGTAAAAAATGTAATTAATTTATTTTTCATATAATTAAACATTTTAATAATGTCGTTTCTCGTTATACTTCTCGGTACACGTTTAAAACTAGGAGTAACATATTCTTTTATAAAATTTTCAAATACTTCACTATCAGTGAATGATAAAAGCAACTCAGATTGTGCTACAAGTTTTGCTATATCTTCTATCATTCTATTTTGTGAATATGTAAAAGTGTCACTGCTACTAGCATTTAATTTTGTTTGTTTAAGATCTCTTGCTTGTTCATTTAATTGACTTTTTTGAAAATGTCTATCAATTGTGTTAGTTGAATTATGAGAAACATATGCATAATTTTTAATATAGTATTTACATTTAGCTCTAATTTCTATTTTTGTACCAATTTTAATTTCTTTTCACTAAAAATGATTCCACATATCAGATGTTTCATTTCTTTTTTTCGAGGTGAAGATGTGGATTCTTGTGTAAATGATTGTCTAATTGAAAATGTAGGACCTAACTCTCAAAATTTCTTCAATTTCATTATCATCAATATTCTCAACATTATAATTCCGTGGATTCATAATAATAAAAATAAATATATAAAATAAATTTTAAATAGTAAATTGATACCATAAAACCAATAAGAGCTTATAGATGGTGTGAATTTGATCACCTTCATGTATACGAAATCTATAAAAATTGATATAAAAAATATTAAATCTTATAAATAAAATTAATAATAATGTAAAAATATATAAATAAATTAAAAATATACCTTGTTGAATGAAAGAAAAGAGTATAAAAATTTGTAAAATGAAGAAAGAATGATGGAGCACTATAAATTGAGAAGTATAAAATTAAGAGATTGAGAGAATTTTTGATGAAATCATTGAGAAGAAATTGTGGTATTTATAGAGTTTGGGAGAGGGAAGAAGTGAAGAATGGTCACACAACCGTTCGTTAGTGGCCGTTGGGCAATAGTCGTGATAAGACAAATACTAAACAATTTTCGCTAACAAATAAAACGCTGAAGACTAAAGTATGGGAAAGGAAATAAACAAGGAAACATTAAAGATTTAAATTTTTTCTCTGCAGCGGAAGGCAAGTTTTCCATTGCAGAAAAGGTTGTCCTATGGAAAATACCTTTTCTGCAGAGAAAACATGCTTTTCATTGTAAAAAAATATCATTTTCACAGTAGAAACGTCCCTTTCCGCAGCGGAAACATGCCTTGCGCTGTGGAAAATACCCTTTCCACAATAGAAACATGCCTTCCGCTGCAGAATACTCTTTTTGCAATAGAAACATGTCTTCCATTGCGGAAAGTAAGTCCTATTTCAATTTTCAACAAAGAACTAAGATTGAACTTCCTTAATCATAGTATATATATAACTTCACATTCTACTCCGGATAAAGGCATAGAGCACACTAATCAGAGCGATTTTTTAGCGAACTCTAAACACACAACCTAACTCTCACTCTCTCTTCCAATGGATTCTACCAGACCTACAAAATTGACTCTCAAGCGTAAAACAACTCCCTCTCATTCTCAACTTCAACCAGAATCTAAATCAGCCCTTACCCAATGTATAACAGATTATTTCTACTCATTGGTCTTTAGGATTGAGTCAAAAAATGATAGGTACAAATATGATAATAAAAATTATTTGATTATTATATGTAGAAGAGTAGATTTCGATACATTGAGTAATATGGGAATAGAAGACATGTTTGAGAGTGCTATAGTAGTTGGTTTGTGTAAATTGGGTGGAAGATACTGTGAGGGAATTGTGAAACTTTTTTATGCCAATTTTAAACTGTCAACCCAACCATTAGAGCTGAAGACTTACATGTTTGGATGGGAGTTGAGGTTGACTCCCAATGATATTAACCAGTTGTTTGTATGTTCAACGAATGAACTAAGCGACCAATATTACTATGTATCTCGGGATCCATATTTCATTAGAGGAGGAGAAGGTTTGGAGTGCTTCAACAGTTGCACTGGAATCTCAAGACTGAAGCGTTCAAGATGCCAAAATCCAAGGACCTGAATGTCAGAGCCCAAGTGATCCATAACATGATGATGCACACTATTCTACCTCAGGATGGGCATCAATACCATGTTAGCTACATGGATCTCTATATGATGGAAAAGATATTTAACTAAAAGAGGGTGAACATTGGTTATGTAATTTTGAGGATTATGTACAATGTCCTTAACAACTCAGGCAAGAGTTTGTCATATAATTGACTTGTTTAGAATATTGTTGAGCATAACGGGATACATATTTTGGATGAGAATCAGAGAATCAAAGAGAAGCTCGTCAACATCTATAATAACTTGACAATGGACTATATGAGGATCAAAAAGTCGGAGGGGAATGGGTATCTAAGTCTCCATCCAAGTCGATCACCAAGACTCAATCCCAGGTTTCCCAGCCTCTAGCCCTCTCAGTCAGACTACCCGAATAGCCTCCATCCACCTCTGCTAGACAACCTCCATCCTCCCTAGCTAAACATCCTTCACACACCTAAGCAACATCGCCTATGTAGGCCATGGAAAATGATACTCTGAAACCAATGTCTCCACCCCTCCTCAATCATCTCATTTTACATCGATGGTTGAGGAGAGGTTCAACACAATCGTCAGCTACTTGGAGAGCCTGACTTCCCTAGTTCCATCATATGGCAGCCAAATGGAATGAATGAAGGAGTGAGCGGAGGAGCACATGCAACAAATGGAGGACCAAATACAAAGAATGGAGTCCCAAATGGAGGCAAGGAGTGAGTAAATTGAAAAGCTCAGTGCCACTCAATAGACTCTCGTGGACATGTTCCAGCGGATGAGGAGGTGTGCACATGATCAAGCAACCCATCCATCATCCTCTCTAGTGGCCTTTTGAGCATCGCCTCCAACATCTTCTCTAGCAGTCTCTCTAGTAGTCGAACCCTCAGAATGCCTATAAGTTTTTTAATTTATATGCAAAGTCCATATATGCATTAATTCTTTGCTTTAGTTTATTTGTATGAGATATAATAATGTGTCTCAAATGTGAAGAGCAAGAGCCCTTGGTATCACATGACAACCATATCCTTCCGTTGTGCTTGCCAAGGTGCAGCAAATAGTGGCTCCCATTTCTCCATGGATAGAGGTGTCGAGCGGAATACAACTTCTATGTAAAATTTTGCATGTGGTATGTCTTCAATTTAGTTCTCTGCACGTCTGGAGTTCTTTATGCCTTATGTGATGGTTTGAAAATATTCATTTCAGCTACTAAACCTGATGGAGAATCTTTTGAAAATTTCTCGTGAAAATACGAAGATAAACCTAGAGACATGCGATATTCTTGCAAGGGTTACAATAGGAAACTATTTCAATTTCTGTCATTATGTGTTTTGGACTTTATGCTGACAATATTTTGCTTCCTATTTTTATTTTTAGAGAGATGATGGGTACCACATCACCACTCTCATCATCCCCAAAGTAAGAATCGACAAAAAAATATGGTGAGAATTACGTTATGTTCAATTAGGTAGTTCAGAAGATTTTATTTTATTTTTCATCTTTGTGTTCTTTGTATGCATATGCAGTGTAATATGTTGAACGAAGAGGAATATTTTGTCATTCATATGGAGAGATCACTTATTATGATAGGGGGGATTCACGTAAGTAAATTTTTTGATTTTGTTGTACTTCATGTTTGAACAATTCTAATACATGGTTTACTTTTCAGAGACACTCATCACAAATATGTTTTTTGTCATCCGTTGACCTGTACACTCATTATTCATACTAGGCCTTGTTGCCAGAAGCAATTGCAATTGTCATGGCTCCAACAGATAAAGAGAATACATCTTTTCATTTGTGTAGATTTATATTACTTTGAACTTATGTGCAGATTTTCGTCTTTTCATTTAAGCCCATATGGCTTATTTCGTTGCATCGATAGGGATTTAGGGCTGATCCAAATTTGTAAGGAGATTAGCTTCTATCCTCACAAAAATACTACCAAATGAGACTCCCTTGTACGATAAATGTTCCGATGTATACATGAACCCCACTTGCACGTTTGAGGTTATTGATCTAAGGAGGAAATCTCACAGCGAGGTGCCTACGTATGTGGTCAATGTCGATGTGTAGGGTTGTTAATAATTGTATGTTGAAACTTTGTTAATAATTGTATACTGACTTGGTGTATTAGTTGTGTAACTTTGTTAAGGAAATGAAATGTGTATTTGGATTTTTTGAAAAGTGAAACTTTGTTAATGAAATGAAATATGTCCATTACAACATAGTCAGGATGAAATGAAATGTTAATAAAACTTTGTTAATGAAATAAAATATATCCATTACATCATAGTCAGGAACAACATGTTAGTGGATTTATCATAGATGATGATTTGAGGATCTATGATGATTTAAGTTAATTGGTGCTCACTATATAATACCGCGATTTCCCATAATAGAATTAAGTAAAGGTAATTGGGAAATTAATCAGGTGTAAAATGATTATTTGGATAATTATTGAAAATTTATTCAATGAAATTATTAGAAGTGGCTAAGTGTGAATTTATGTTAAAATGTAACATGTAAATTATTAATGGATTTTAGAGAAAATGTTAATTTGTGAAGATTTTGATGGAGTAAGTTATAAATTGTTGAGGAATTTGGTTAAGAATTAATGGGGAATAAATTAAAAAAGAAATATAATTGAAATAAAAGGGAATATAATAAATGAAGGGAAGAGGAAACGCGGAGATCTGGCTTTGGAATTGGTGGAACGACATTGTTCGGGTTAAGACGAATGTCCCTCAAGGGAAAATGGACATCCGTTATTGAATATGGAAAACGGGAGGTGTCGTTTGTTAAGAGTAAGTAGAAAGCGGCATCGTTTTGATGCGAGGGACGTCCCTAATGAACAAAGGATGTCCAAAATAGAAGTAGCGAGAACAACATTAGTAATAAGTGAGACGACATCGTTTGGAACTAAGAAGAAATGGGAAGGAAAGGACGTCATTTATGGACAAAGGTCATCCAAAATAGAAATAAAGGGAATGGCGTTAAAATTTAAGTGGGACGGCGTCGTTTGGAACGAATAGGAAAGGCTTTTAAGGAGGAACAGACGACAGATGTGATATATTGGACGTCCAACACTGAGAGAAGGATGGGGCCACGTGCTAGGCATGAGGAAGTCAAAAAGAAAAAATGGACGCGTGTTAAGACCGTCAGATGAGGAAGCGAACGAAATAAGACCGTAGGATTCGTGTTGAAGGATGTCCCTTATGGAAAACATACGTCCTTCACATTTAATTTCTGAGAGCGCCAAATTGTGGTGGCTATGAAATCTTCCAAAAAGGAATCTACTCCCTTCCAGCAAGCATTTTGGCTTTCCTTCTACAAGTGTTTCGGCATTTCGATTTCATGATCCTCCTGAAACGATAAGCTGGTATATGTGGCATTTGGATGTGGTGCCACCTAGGAGTTGTTGGTGAATATCAAGCACGCTGAAACATCTCAAGGAGATTTCTCTCCTTATTAAAACGAAGAAAAAAGTAAAAGAGGAGGACATTTCTGAATTTCCTTATGGAGAAAAGAAAAAGCGAGGGAGAAAGGCACATAGAACGTGAAGAAGAGAAAGAAAGTTGCTGCTTTCGACGTGAAGGAAAGCGTACGGCTGTAAGAAATCGTCAAGTGAGGTAAGAAATATGGTGTAGTTGACAAGTGGAGGCCCTACATCACGAGATTTTGTTTGAAGTTGATTGTTGTCTTCATTCCTTGTTGCTAGATGTTAATATGCTGCTATGTTATTTACTGCCTTCTATGATGATTGATTACTGCCTTGGTTACTCCTTGTAAATTGTTAGTATACTGTGAATAAAAGAAATCAAATACGGTTATGATAATTGGATAAAAGAAACGGGAATATTGCCATCTGTAAGGATGCGAAATGAATTGTTCTGTCGAGTTTTGGGACTACCATATGTTGTTGGTTTGTGATACTGAATTACGCATGAGTTGTCTATTTGCTATGAAATATTGTGATATTCTTGGTCTTATTAGTCTCTGTTAATTACAGTGTGATGGATAACTTAGAAATTCCTTGTGATTGTTGGTAACCATGAAGTGTTAGACAGAAGAATTACTTTGAAGCATAAATCTATCAATTAGTATATGAACTGTTCTTTGTTTAGTTTAAGCATGCACTGTTATATTATAGCTTCAATAGTATGTTTCCTTTTGTATACTTCTGTACATTGTTGTGAACTGTATATGACATGACATACATGCATCACGATTAGGACTTATGAAAATGTTGACATATGCATGACATGTTAATAAATGAATGAGTAAATGTAAATAGGAGTGTGGAGGTTCGAGAGAAAAGGTGACGGTACATCAGTGGTGACACCCCTAATGGATGTATCTCCTCCTACGTAGGGAAGAAGTGACAGTTAAGCCACATGGATGATAGGATGTATCCTTTTCTTGTATTAGAAATCCCTCACACTTGCACAACACAGGAGATTGGTGACGGTCATGGTAGTGACACCCCTAATGGATGTATCTCATCGTAGGAGTGACGGTTAAGCCACATGACCATAGGATATATCATTTCTCTATAATGAAATGTAAAGGAGGAGATAGGTTCTTCTCTAAGACAAATTGCATAAGCATGCATTGAACATAAGCATTGCATTTCATTCTATTTCTTGCTGAGCGTTAGACTCATTGTTTTATCCTGTGATGTAGGTGACTGTGATGATACAATTGACATACCTGTGGAGGAGGAGACATTACCTGATGAACACTTGGGTTATCAGCAAAGTTTTACCTAAGGGTTATGGCTCATATAAAGCAATATAAAGTGGTTTTATTTATTTTGAATAATTGTAAGGTTTTACATTATGGTAACTGTTTGTTAAACAATGAATTTCTGTTGGAAGTATTTAAAACTATGTTTAGAAATTATTTTTAGTTTCCGCTTAAATTACTCTAATTCGTTTTCTTCACACATGTTTTAAATTAAATTAAAAAAATTTTCATGGCAAAGAAAAACATTTTAGTAAATCATGGCGTTACAATTGGTATTAGAGCATAACCAGATCAAACGTGATTCTGTAGACTGTTGATAACGCAAGACTCATCACGGAATAATCCTTCGACTGTAAGTTTAATTTCATTTCTATTTTCTTTCTTAAACTTAACTATCCCTAATGTAAAAATGTAGAGGACAATAGAATGGCAATGAAACCAAAGCCAATTTACAAATTGATGAAGAGAGGAATGACATAGGCGGCGGTCAAGAAAATGCTGCTGGCCAAGTGAATGTAGAGATAGCCGACGGTCAAAAAAATGTTATAGGTCAAGAGCATGCGAGAAATCGGGATGACACCATTGACCAACTGATAGCTATAGTTGAGCAGCTTATAGAGGGAGACAACGAAAACGGGAATCATCATGCTGTAGTAGTTCCGGAAGAAGTTGGTTGGAAAATGTTTTGACAACTCAAGCCTCTTAGTTTTGATGGAAATCCTTCTGATGTCATGGGACACTGAAGAATGGATACGGACTCTTGAAGACATGTTTGAGTACTCTGAGATACAGGCGGATGAGAAAGTGACATGTGTTGCTTACTTGTTAGTCCAAGACGCGCGATTTTGGTGGGATTCAGTTAAGGTGACACAGAATGTCTGAACTCTCACCTGGAATAATTTCAAGGAGCTATTCTATGATAAATATTTCAATTATACAATCTAAAATCAGAAACTGGTAGAGTTTATGCTATTACGCCAGACAAGGATAGTATCCGAATACATTTGGCTGTTTGAAGTATTGTCTAGATTCGCTTCACATTTAGTAACAGATAACGAGCACAAATTCCATCACTTTGTCTAAGGGCTTAAGATGAAGATTATGAGGGGAGTTAAAATATCTAGCATTTAAGGTGTTCCCTATGCTCAGATTGTGGCGAAGGCGCTCGATATGGAGGACGTAGAGTCAATGGCAGCAAAACAAAGGAAAATAAACCATAGGGTTTGGAGGAACAGTTAGAACCAACAACAACGGGGTATTCCAACTACAAACTTTGGGATGAAAAGACAGTCGGGGAATGAACCGCAACAGGGAAGAGGCAAACGCCCTATGGCTGAAACAACTACTCCATTCAGACAATGCCAAAAGTGTCAAAAGAATCATCCTGGGAGTGCAAAGTAGGCATGGGAGTTTGCTATAAGTGTGGAAAGCCTGAACACGTGGCAAGATATTGCCCAACTTTGGTGTAAGGATCAGGAGGGGTAGCTTTGCAAGTTTTCGCATTATATGGGAACGACGGAGAGGAGGATCTACCGACGGTTGTATCAGGTACACATGATATTATAAGTAATCGCACATGCGTTTTATATGATATTGGATTATTCTTTTACAACACTAAAAATTTTTGCATCAGCGTAAATAAAATTTTTTGATCATCCCAGGTTCTATTTACATTAAAAATATTGCTACATATGTCCTATTTGATACTAGGGCTACTCTCTCATTTATTTAGACTGAATTTTATGAAAAAGTAAATTGTCTCCCTGGTCTTATGAAAATGGAGTATAGGGTCCTTCTACCTTCTAGAGATTATCTTACTACTTGTGGCATTCTAGAAGCATATGCAATTCAAATAAATGACAGCATATTCCATGCCAATCTAATTGTTATGCACATGAAGGAGTTTGATATTATTCTGGACATGGACTCGCTATCACAAAACCAAGCGATTATCAATTGTAGGAGAAGGGAAGTTCGCTTTCACCCTTTTGGTGGCGATCAACATATCTTCCAAGGGGTCAAGGAAAGAGGCAAGCTTGGTGGTTATTTCTGCACTCAAGGCAGATCGACTGCTAAAAAGCGGATGTGAAAGATTCTTAGAAAATGTAATGAACACCACAATTGTATCAGAGACAAAGATAGAAGATGATGCGGTGGTTCAAGACTTTTTGGGGGTTTTCCTAGATGATCTTCCTGGATTACCGCCGAATAGAGAGATTGAGTTTGTAATAGAATTATATCCCGGCACAGAGCCCATTTCAAAGAATCCGTACAGAATGGCACTAGCAGAATTGCGCGAGTTGAAAGTCCAATTAGAAGAGTTGATCAGCAAGGGGTTTATCCATCCAAGCTTCTCATCTTGGGGAGCGGTGATTTTGTTTGTGAAAAAAAGGATGGATCGTTAAGGATGTGCATAGATTACCGGGAGTTGAACAAAGTGATGATCAAGAACAGATACCATTTGCCTCGAATTGATTATCTATTTAACTAGTTGCATGGTACTTGTATGTTTTCAAAGATTGACCTTTGTTCAAGATATTATCAGCTAAAGGTTAAACCGAATGATATACCTAAGACAACATTTCGAACAAGGTATGGACATTACGAGTTTCTTGTGATGTCGTTTGGATTGACCAACGCTCCGGCAGCGTTTATGGATTTGATGAACCAGACCTTCAAAGATTATCTTGATAAGTTTGTTATTGTCTTTATCGATGACTTTTTGATCTATTCTCGATCATAGGAAGAATACTGTGAGCATATGAAGAATGCCTTGTCTATTTAGGAGCAGCACCAACTTTACTCAAAATTTTTGAAATGCAAATTCTGGCTAAATGAGATTAGCTTCTTGGGCCATGTGATTTCTAAGAATGGTATTACAGTAAACCCAGCAAAATTCAGGCAATCATCGATTGGAATCAACCGAAGAGCATGGGTGATGTGAGAAGTTTTCTCAGACTTGTAGGATACTACTGACGATTCATAGGTGAATTTTTTAAAATTGCGTTGTCTCTCACCTGCTTAACAAAGAAGAATGTAAGATTTTGGTGGTCAGATAAATGTGAAAAGAGTTTCCAAGAGTTGAAACACTGGTTGACGACAGCACCTGTCTTGGCCTTACCAGAAGATGAAGGCAATTTTGGTATTTACTATGATGCATCCAAAAACGAATTAGATGGGGTTCTCATGCAGAATGGAAAAGTAATTGCGTATGCTTTGAGACAACTGAAACCACATGAGGCTAACTATCCTACTCATAATCTAGAACTAGCTGCTGTGGTATTTATTCTCAAAATATGGAAGCATTATTTATATGGCCAACGATGTGAGATTTACACAGACTACAAAAGCTTGAAGTATATTTTTATGCAAAAAGAACTAAACATGAGACAACTGTGATGGTTAGAGATCGTAAAAGACTATGAATTTGAGATCAAATACCATCCCAAAAAAACGAATATTGAACGACTAAAAGACTACAAGACAGACTGAATAAACATAAATAGTCATTGTAGGCGGGGTTCGAGTTGGCTATCCCACATGACGTGGACCTAATGGTGTCACTCTTTCCCATAGATTAATTACCCACAATGATTGGACTATTATGTGAAAGAAAAGAAAAACGACTTGTTTTTTTATGAAATTATTGAACTTTGTAATGTAGTTGATGATGTTTTTCATGAAACACTTGATAAAAGAAATATGTGAAAGATATAGTTGGAGGAGTGCTGTCACGACCCAAAGACGGGCCTAACAGAACCGTCGGGTCAGACGACCCGATCCTCATAGAGAACCCGATCACCCAACCCAATGCGTGAGTTTTAGCGAAAGACTTATAATATTTAGTTCGGCCCAAAAAGTATGGGCCTAGGTCCGAGTAGGGATCACGAGAAAGTGACGATGGATAAATTAAAATCTAATCCAAGTACTATGCAACAAATCCAAACCAACTGTATTTAAGGTTTACAGATCCAAAATATAAATATCTTCACCAAATGATAATAATCGCTCAAGGGAAATAAAAGAACACTTCTGATCCAAATCCTTAGCTACTCTTGCATTTACCTGTAGTTTTTGGGAGGAGTCGTTTGAGATGAGTGACAAACTCAGTAAAGTATAGCTATACTAGATGCACCTCATACAAAACTAGTTTTTCTATATTTTCAAAAACAAGGTTATGTTTCTCTTTTATCCGTACATGAATTTTAAATTACTTCAAATCTCTTTATCATTTTATTAAATTGGCCCATGGCCATCAATGAGGCTTTTAATCGAAAACTCGTTATATACATAGACAGCTATACCTCATAAAATAGGCGGTCATCGTTTTTCAAATTGAAAACGTCATCAGTGAAAAGGGGTGGTCACTCATGGACTCACCCGCCACACAACATAGAAGAGGTGGTCACCCGTCGATGACAACACCTTATGAGGCAGGAATAATGGCGACGATCCGAAGATTCCGTACGTCACCCGAGTTGGCGGCGACCTGGCTACACGACACAACTCGTATAATCAAATAAAATGGATACAGTTGCTCGCTATATGTGGATTTAGGATAAACAAGTCTCAGCAATTGACAACCGTCTGATCCGTGGGACAAATCCTGGCCAGGTTTAGGGGCTTCAACCCAAGGAGACGTCATCACTCTCCCATACGAGATTTACGACTTTCAGAAGTTTCAACCTGAGGACACGTCACCAATGCCCCACCTATATTTTTCGCACGTCAAACAATCAACCTTCACGCAGCAGAAGGTATCAAAGGGGATAGCGGATCCATCCCTCAACATGTGCACAATAAATCTCAAACCATGTATGGAATAAAACTTGAGAAAACATACTACTAATAAAAACGGACGTGCTGTCGAACAGTCCCCGTCATTTTTCAAGTGTGGTATTCCACAAAATAATTATTTTTGAAAATGGGATACGATGCAATATAACGCAAGAGGTATAGAAATCCCAACCTCGATGACGATCTGTCTTACCAACAGGAGCAACCAATTATGCAAGAATCAAATCACTCTCACTGAAATCATCCAAACCTGGCAAATGTACCAAATGCGAAAATTCATAAATTAATCCCAAAAATAAACAAAGGGTCCTATACCAGAATAGGAGCCCAACCAACCCATTTAAAAATTTCAATAAAATTTCCAACTTTATCTAACAATATTCTTTAAACTCAAAATCCAACTTTGAACATCTCAATAGTTTTCTAAAATCCAAAATCTCATTTACTTAACATTGATATATCCCACTTCAATCAACACAACTTGAGACTAAAATTTCCAAGTTCTATAACAAAACAGTAGCTTCAATTAATCTTAGCAAACAAAGTCCAAAATCATTTCAAATGACTAATAATAAATCCAACAATAGAAACAACCAACCATAAATCCCTCACTAAAAGCTGAAATCCAAAACAGACTCATAATCAACTAAAATACTCAACTTCAATGTTATTATAAGCTGGAGTACCCTTATACAGAACAAGTCCAATAAGTCGTCAGTTCTGTCAATAATGTCCATTAAACAGATTATTATAAACCCACAGCTAACATCCAGAAATTTATCACTTAAGACGGAAGTCCAATAAAACAGTGGAAACGCTGAATTTATTCAATCCGACAACAAAATAGAACCAATCAGTTTTCCAAGAACATGATCTAAACCCAATTTATCAAGCATAATCCAAACAGAGAGCATAATCATTTTTAATAGAGCAATACTCCTAACAATGGCTTATGGCAGGAAAAGTAAACCAAACTTTCAGCCCCAACGAAAGATTTCAACAGAAAGAGGCAGAATCCAAAAATTGAAGTAAAACATCCAACTAAAAATTTATCTCCAACAGAACTGAATCAGACTTAGCCCCAAATTGCAACAGAAAAATCCATCTAAAGCAGTAAATCACTCCTAATCATAAATGAATTCACACTCAAGACTAGAAATGGAATGAAATATCCAACTTACCCAATAGAACAAAACAGTACCGAGTGTTCTGTTTTCGACGGAATAGGAGAGATGCTCGGATTCGGAGCTGCCGTCGCTGGAGGTTGCCTCTCTGGAATCCTTCGATTCAATCACTGTAAACCCACAACACAAATCAACCAACGACATCACAAATCCAACTTAACATCGGAATCAAAACTCGAATCAAAGACCTCACCCATTGAACCGAGCAAAACCGCGTCGGTTCGCTCGTCGAAATCGGAAACGGCTCGGTACTGGAGCTCCTGTCGCCACCGGTATGCCCGTTTTCACCCGCGGCACCGTTCTCCCCCGCGATAGTCGCCGTTTGCAGCTCGGACGTCGGAAAACGTTGGTTTGCTCTTGGGAGCGATTCGGGATATATATATATATAAAAGAGAAGAAATTAAATGATGGAGGAGTGAACCGGTGGAAATTGGTTTGATTTTGGTGAAAACAAAAAAGAGAGATGGGCCATTTTGAGAACAGAGAGAGGGAGCGATTCGGGATAGAGCTCGGGTGATGGACTTCGCGATGGAAGAGTGCAGCAAGGGAGGCGTTGTCCGGCTAGCTGAGGGTGACAACGCAAGGTGCGGGAGCGACGAGTTGCGGGGCTAGGGCTTGGAGAGACTCAACCTGCGGGGACAAACGAGCGAAGCAACCACGGGCTGGGATGTTGCAACACCGAGCCGAGATGAATATAAGCGAAGTTGGGGATTGGATTTCAGACGGCAAGGGTGGCCTTCTCCGGCGCCAGTGTGAGGTAAGTTCCCTGTGCGTGTTTTGGCTTCTCGGCATTTCAATCCAGAGCACTGTGGATTGGTTGGTTCTGAGATGTTCCTCCTCTGGTTAATTTCAATTGTTGTGGGTTGTCGTGAATGGTACTACATTTGGGATCACCGTGGGACACTCAGGGGCATGGACGAACTGGCAGTGACGAAGAAGCACAAGAACCGGCTTTTGGTGTTGACCAGGCCGAGAGGAAAATGGGGATCCCGACAGATCGTTGTGTGTAAATTCTCCACATCCTCCTATTTTACAGATGGAATTATATGGTAGGTGTTCGGTGAAGCATGGGGATTATTAATGCATATATAGGAAGCTTCGTTTGTGGCAAAATTAAAGAGAAAGGGGGAGAAGGCAAAGAAGAAGCTCTCTGGTGGAAGTGGGGGCCGAGAGGAAAAAGAAGGAGAAGTTGAAGGTGGAGGAGAAGAGTTCTCTGGAAGGAAATTGGAAGCAGTGAAAGAAAAGAGCAGAAGACAGAGGAAGAAAGAAAGGAAGGGTCCTGGATGCCTTCCGTCCTCGAGTTCTTCAGGTATTCCTTGTTCCTTCTCATTTTTATCGATTTTAGGGAATATATGGCAGAAGATAAAGGTCTATGGAAATTGTAATCTGTTGTTATATTATGTTATGTTGTGTTTTATTGAAGGATATTTAATATGAGATGATAGAACGAAGAATTGTTGAGAAAAACCACCTAAAACAAATATGCGGAATACGGTTTTTCCAATCTTTCGTACCTAATTCGAATCACAAACAAATGTCGCAGATGCAATAATAGTCAAGTGACAAACAACGCAAAACAATCACACGATGCACACCAATTTTAGCGTGGAAAACCCCAAAACGGGTAAAAACCATGGGACCGATTCGGCCGCTTAAAACTTCCACTATCAACGATAATAATGGGTACAACTATGTCTTAATACAGCACAATCATCACCTATCAAGATGGAATCAAGAGAGGACCAAAAACGAACAAGAAAATCCGATTTTTCTTATTCGTGTACAACCTGGAAGACGGACTTACAGAGCACGAAACACGATCTTCACCGTTCAGAATGTTGCCCAGGACGTCGCAAACATGCTGTCAAATTTTCAAGTTGATCCAACGGTCAGAACGCCGGCAAATGGAGAAAATCCGAGGCTGCAGGGAAAAATTCGAACCTGCTCCTCCTGCTGCGTTTTCCCTCTCGTTTTTTGCTTCTCTCTCCTGCTGTTCTTCTCTGCCGTGTAGGGTCGTCTACCCTTTTAAAAAGAAACATTTCTTTCTTTTAAAAAAATAAGGGCGTGAGCCCACGTGGCCGAACACAACAAGAATGTATTGCTCTGTTTGTTGGTTGTCGTAGAAAGATTATGTGGTAATGCTGGAAATGGTTCTCTGATAATTATTGTTTTGTTAGAAATAATTGCAGGAGAACTATGATGGGTGTTAACTTTGTTGACTGTTACTCTTCATTTTGTCTACGATTATACAGGATATAGAATATTGTTGTTCTGGTTCTCTGTTACGGTATTTCTTTGGGAATGTTGTGAGTGTAGTTGGATGAAAATAAAGAAATTAAAATATAGAATGAAGGCTTTAATGTGCATGTGTGAGGAAGTATAGTTTATAGGATTGTTATTAATAATTAAATGTTATGAATTTGTGAAGGTATTGATTGGGAAAAGAAGGGAGAAGTGCAGAAATGTGTCACAGACACTAGGTATGGAATAGTGCATTTGTGTGGCCAGTGGAGGCCTACATCATGGATTAGAGTCTGTGTTTAAGTTGCTATGTTTCTTGAATTTCCTGCTTAGTTTAGCGCTTTGTTGCTTAATGCATAATCTGTTAGTTGAAAAGATATTGCCTTTTGACTAGTTAGCTCTCGGTTATTAATTGTTAGTTTAACTGCAGGTTGTTAGTTGCCTATTTTATCTCTATTGTGTTTTGATACATGCTTCTGTTGAGTTTAATTTCCTATATTATTGAGATGGTTGTTGACTAATTGGCCCTATGCATTTAATTCGTTATAGTGAATAAGAATATACATGAATTCTATGAAAGAGATCCATAACGCATGCTCAACAGCCCACCCCAACAAAATGAATTCAAAACTGTAAAATCTGAGATTTTTAAAATGCCAGTGTAAATTTTTTGTGAATTTTCAGCTAGATTTAAGAAGTTGACTCGTTTTGTCTCTTAGCAACCACGTGTGCATTTTTTTTAAAAAATGGCCAAACTGAGCTTTTCTGAGCGGGAATTTAATTTCATAAATGTTTTGGTAAATTATTTTGACTAAAGAAATTATTTTCAATTAGCGTTTTTAAAATGGATTGGATTTTAAATCGAGTTTTTGAATTAGATTTATAATATATAAATTAGATTGTATATATTATAAATTATTATAAATTAAAGGGTAAATGACAAATCAACCATCGTGGTTTCTAGACAATGACAAATCAACCACTAGGATATTTTTTTTAACAAATAAACCACTGACGTATGTGAAAATGACAAATCCAACATTATAACACGTTGACCGTTAAAAAGTTGGGCGCCACAGTCAGAACACCGGAACGTCCCTTGGCGTTCTAGAGAATTCCGAACGCCAAAACGACTCGCATTCTGAATTCAGAACGTCCAATTCTTCAAAACGCCCCGCTTTCTGAGCGCCAGCGTTCTGATTTTTTCAAAACGCCATTCTGAATTCTTCAGAATGCCTTCTTCAGAACACCGAACGCGCGGGGCGTTCTGAATTCTTCAAAACGCCGAACAGTGTTTTTAAAAAATCAGAACGCCCCGCGGCGTTCTAAGCTTCGGAACGCAGCGTTCTAAAGAATAGAGACCGCAATCTCGTGGTCTTTGATCACAAGAGACCGCGATTATCGCAGTCTCTGATCGCAAGAGACATCGCGGTCTCTGATCACAAGAGACCGCAATTATCGCGGTCTCTGATCGCAAGAGACCGCGATCTCGTGGTCTTTGTGAGACCAGAGATCGCACTCTGATCGCCAGAAACCGCGAGAGATCGGGGTCTCTGATCACAAGAGACCGCGAGTTCACGGTCTCTGATCGCAAGATCGCGGTCTCTGTGAGACCAGAGATCGCGCTCTGATTGCCAGAGACCGCGATGCATCTCTGGTGTCACAGAGATCGCAAGAGATCGCGGTTTCTGTTCTTCAGAACGCCGGGCGTTCTGATTTCTTCAAACGCCCAGCGTTCTAAAGAATTGAGAATGCCAACGCCCCGCATTCGGCGTTTTGAAGAATTGGGCGTTCTGAATTCAGAACGTGGGTCTTTCCAGTATTCGGAATTCTCCAGAACACCGATGGGCATTCCGGCGTTCTGACTGTGGCACCCAGCTTTTTAACAATCAACGTGTTGGGATGTTGGATTTTTCATTTTCACATACGTCAGTGGTTTCTTTGTTAAAAAAAATACCATAGTGGTTGACTTGTCATTGATCAGAAACTACAATGGTTGATTTGTCATTTATCCTAAATTAAATAAAATTTTAATTTATAAAAAAAAAATAGAAATGAGAAAAAGAATTAAAGAGAATAAAAATGAAGGGAAGAAGGAGAAGACCTGCAGCTAAAAAATCGAAGTGGGGAAGGGGCTTCGGCCGAGAAGGGCTTCGCAGGAGAGGAGGCAAACCTTCGATTCCGGCCAACAAAAGCTACGGTCTGTCGGGCATTTTCAACCGTCGGAAGGGTTGTACGGTCTAGCCGAGGACCCTTCGCGAGGGGTTGGTCGAGGTAGAGAGCTCGGGAGTTAGGGCATTCTCGACTCGGACATTTCTTCCATCATTTCTTCGATTATGGTGAGTAATGTCGTTGGCTAGGTTTGATTTTGATCTTATTTACGACAGTCGGTAATGCATTCCAAAATATCGGTTCTGATTTTTGGATTCCTAGTTTTCACTCTGGTTTTTTTTCTCTGAATTGGATGATGAATTTTTCAAGTGTTGTTCTGTTGGTTGGGTGTAGTTCTACTCACTATTTTAATGATTTTGATATTCGGTTCATGGATAGTGGTTAAGGTGTATTCTGTTTACTGCCATTGAGGATGAAAAACCGAGAATGATGATTTTTGGTCCCTGTTTGTGTTACTGCAGTTTTGATGAAATGTCCGAGGAGTGTGTCCTATTTTGGGTTGCCATGGTTCTACAGAATAATATTGGATGAAATGTTGAGACTCGAGAGTAAAGATTTTTGCCCCTATATTGTTATAGTTTTTACTGAAGATAATGATTTTGGATTCCTACTGTTGGTTGTTGAGTTGTGGATTCATAACAGTAGGAGTGAGATATTCAATTTATTGTTGTCCATAATGTTGGTTTTGTTCTGTTTCAGCTACTATGCATTAGAAAGGATTTTGCATAGATTGAGGATTAAATAATAGTTGAGTTGGAATTATGTTATTAGGAGATTAAGGTTTGATTTTTATAATTGAACTAAGGATATAATGCTATGTTTAGGGTGGTATTGTTATGTCTATTGGAACTGATATATAGAATTGGTACACTTTGGATGTTTACTAAGTGATGAAGTTAGAGGATTCTGAAGTGGTTGGCTTTAGATGAGTGCCCTCGACTTTCGAGTCTTGGTTGGTTGCTGGCGTGTCGTATCGACCGTTGTAAAATCTCAGTTGACTATCGACGTGTCTCGTCAACACTAGGTGGTCTTGGTTGACTGTTTTTTTAGTCTGGTTGAGGCTGCAAGGTCCCAGTTGACCCTCACCTTACCTCGACAACTGTTGAGTGGTCTTAGTTGACCATTGTGATGCCTTGTCAACCATGAGTGGTTCGAAAGGCTTCAGTTAAGTCTTCTCAATGGTTGAGTGGATCAAGTCGGGTGTGTTGTGTCCTGTCTTCCATCACCGTGTCTTGTCGAACAGTTGGACTGTCGAGTGGTCTGTTGAGGTGCCGGGTTGACCACGGTTATGTCTTGGTCAACTGCACCATTTGTTTCCAGGAGTTGGGTTTAGCAAACGTCATTCAACTTTGTCAGCCATACCTTATTCTAAATTGTGTGGATTCTCAGCTCAGGTGTAAGGGACCTGTCGTTCCTCGTTTGAGTTGAGAAATCTTTTATTGATCCTTCTGGTCAGGGTTGGTTTGGGATTTAGGATCCTTGTTGTATTCCTGGATTTTTGGTTTTCAGTTTGGGACTCGTGGTTGTCCCTAGAAATCGTCTTGAAACTCGAGTCTTGTTTGAAACTTTTCTATTATCCCTTGTATGTTTGTTGGGATGTTGACATCGACTTTGTTATAGGTTTTAGAGATATCAGCGGTGCGACCTTCACTTACGACAGCACGTGGAGTTGGCTTGTCGGTAAGCATGTTATGGTCGTCATCGAGGTAGGGATCTTTATACTTCATGCACTGTATTGCATCATGTTTTCAAAAACTAATATTTTATGGGATACCACACTCAAAAACCCGATAGGGATTGTTTCGACAGCACGTCAATTTTTACGTATACGTATGTTTTCCCACGTTTATATTACGTACATGGTTTGATTTATATAGTTATGCATATATGCTAGGAGGATGAATCTTTTTATGCTTTAGGCACTCTGGCTCTAAAGCATCACAAAGCTATCCCTTGAAATTCTTTGCTGCGAGAAGATTTGATATTTGTTACGTACATTGGGAGGATGAATCATCTTGATGCTTTAGGCACTTTAGCGCTAAAGCATCATGAGGCTATCTCGTGAAATCTTCTGCTTTGAGAAGATTTGTTATGTACATTGGGAGAATGAATCCTCTTGATGCTTTAGGCATTCTGGCGCTAAAGCATCACGAGGCTATCCCATGCAATCTTCTGCTACGAGAAGATTGGTTACTTATGTGCGAAATGGCGATGGGGCATTGATGACATGTCTTCGAGGTTCGAGCCCCATAAGTGAAAATGAGGATGAGGTATTGATGACATGTCATCGGGTTTTGAGCCCTAAAAGTGGAAATGTATAAGGTGGTAATGACGCGCTCTTTGGGTTTTGAGTCCCTAAACCTAGCCATGGTATTAGTCACACAGCGATGGAAGGTTGTTTGTCACTGAGTTTTGCCTATCCTAGTACCATTCCATTTAACGGGTTGTGTGACGGCTCGTAACTTTGCTCGTCGGCAACCCCAGTCAACTTGGAACCTAGAGGTATTTTAGTTGAGAAACAATTCGTCACGGGCAACCTCATTCGTTTATTCGATCATACGAGTTAGGTCGTCGCGGAGCTTGCTCGCCGATAACTCGGGTGACGTGCTGGATCTTCGAGTTACCGTCATTGGTATTCCCTCTTGCGTCATGAGATGTTGCTATTGACGAATAGCCACCTTTCTATGAGATGTGCCGGATAGGTCCTTGAGCGACCATCCTCTTTGATTTACGGATCGTATCGACGCTGAGCTATGGCTCATCGACACATCTAGGCGATCATACGAGTTGTGCCGTCGCGAAGCATGCTTGCCAGCAACTCAGATGATGTGCTAGATCATCATATTGCCATCATTATATTTCCTCTGTCTCATGAGATGATGCTCTTGACAAATGACCACCTTTCTGTAGCATCCGTCGGATAGATCCTTGTGTGACCATCCCTTTTCACTGATGACATTTTCGTGTGGAAAACAATGTTGGAATATTTTGAGGTATAATTGTCTATGTATACAGCGAGTTTTGATGTAGCCACATCGAGGGCCATGGGCTGGTTTGATAAAATGATAAAGAAGGTTTCAAATTATTTAAAATCCATGTATGATAAAAGAGAAGCATGAAATGGTTTTGAAAAGATGAGGAAAATGGTTTTTTGCATGCATTGCATTTAGTATCTATTTCCCTACTAAGTTTGTCATTCACCTGTTAGACTCTATTTTCTCTCAGGTTAAGTTGTAGGCTTGGTACATGGGATTTCCACATATTGTCGTTGGGCGATGCTGGTGTCCCCTGGTGGGTGTTCGATCCCCCCGTGGATGGGTGGATGTTAGTCGGTTCAATCCCTTCGTATCTGGTACGTTTGGGACTTTAGTTTTGGTGTTGTTTGATTTAATTTCCTGCACAATATGTTTCTTTAATTATATGATCATGTCTCTAGTTGATCACTCTGTGGATCCCAACCCAAGTGATTTGGGTCTAGGCTTAATTTCTCGTTAAGAGTTTTGCTTCTTTTAATACCTTCGGCTGGGTAACCAGGTTCTCGAAAAGAACTGGGTCGCTTGACTCGGCAGTTCTGTTAAGCCCACCTCCAGGTCGTGAAGAAAACCCTGAATTCTGACAATCTTTATCTCGAAATGAATTCTGCTGCAATGAACCAATTTTTAAATCTTCAAATTTTCTTCTTCCACACCCTTAAGAATATCTGCAACGAGGGCTCGCCTGCCAATCTCAAAAAAATATACAAATCACCAATATAAAAGTCTTCAAGGGTAAATTCAACATATGATGCTGACTAGGTTTAAGATACACTTAAATGACAATGATGATATCTTCAAATCCCACAAAGTATCATTCAAATTTGCTCGAGCGTATCTCGTCTCTTTATCTGCCATATCAAAACTATCCTTCAAAATCTTTAAAAATTCCGCTATTGTAACGAAATATTGAATCTTAATTTAAAAGTTGAAGCTCTACTTCAAAGATCTCATCTCCCTAAAAACACATTTTCCAATAAAATATCTTACTCAAAATCAATGACTTCAATAAAATATTTAACCCCAAAAATTGAAGCAGAAATTCACAGATATCACAACATTCCAAAAAATATCTCCAAAATTTAGATATTTTTGTCATTACAAATCATCCCCAAAAGCAAATCAAATCTAATAGCCAGAATAATTACAGATGTCACAAAATTCAAACCTCATTTGAATTTCAACAAAAAATAATATCCAAGATTGAAATATTCTTAAGATTCCAGATCTGCCATAAATCATCAAACTTAATTCTCCAAAAATCTTTTGAAAATCCTAAGCATTTTAAATAATTTTTATCTATGGCAAAAAATTTAACTTTGCAAAGGACACTTTTGAGATGATTCAAATTGAAATGGCTGGACTACAAGAATGGAGAACATTGATGCAAATCTATGGTAACTGACGATAAATATGTACCCTCCAATGACGAACGTATTATTCAGAGGTGCAACGCCTCTAACAAACTCAAAAGCATGCAAAAATCAGAGTTTTCATGATAGACTGGTCAACCGTTTCTTATGGCGGTTAGATGGTAGAGAAGAACAAATCTTCATGAAGAAGACAAATGGCAGGGGGGACAATTTTTTTTTTTTTCCTTTTCTTTTTCTAAAAAATTGTAATTTTCTGAAAAATTACACAAACCTTATTTGATGCAGAAGAACTGAAGAGAATCTATTTCAGCACACTTGGAAACATGAACTTTTGAAACCAAAGCCTTGCTACCACTTGTTAGAAATTAAACGATAACCGAAAAAAGAAAATACGATGTGGGACACCATATTTATGTGGAAAAACCCTTTCGAAAAAAAATCATGGGTAGAGGAATAAATCTACTATGAAAATCAAAATACAATCGCAAGTTTTACGGCTCTTGCTTACATGAATTTATAGAGAAAACAAAACCTTAAATGAGATTTATATTGTAAGCTTATAGCCCGACCCAATAGAATTAGGGTCACACCAAACTTTAACACGTTTTATTTGAAATACATGTTCTGTAACACTTCGAAAATTTTCATGAACAATTTCTTGTGTGACATACTTGTTTGGAATATAAATGGAACGAATAACGATCCAATGGAAAATGTATATAGTGTGTAGTGAAGAACAATGTTGTAATAAAATATATGATTTATTCTAGTTACAGAAAGCGAAAAGCTAGGTATAGGATTTAAATAAAAATATGAGAATCTTAGGTAAATTAGAGAATTATGAAAGCTAGGTACATAAAGAAATTTGGAAAGAATAAAGTAAGAGTGTCCACAGAATGATTAAATTAGGGATGCGTTAAGTAATTTCAGAATGAGGAAAAACTAGAGTGATGGATTATATTTTATGAGCATTTTAAGTAAATTACAAAATTAGGAAAGTTTGGGGATGAAAGAAATTTGAGAGAATAATGTCAGCTAAAAGATTTTATTTTTTTTATAAAATATAAGATTTATTGAGCAAATTAAAGAATTAGAAAAGTTTAAGGAGGAAAGAAATTTAAGAGAATAATGTCCACCGAAGAATTGTATTTTTAATAAAATATAAGATTTATTAAGTAAATTAAGGAATTAAGAAAGTTTGGAGATGAAAGAAATTTGAGCATGAAAGAAGAAGAGAAAAAAATAACGTGTACAGTGACAGTGGAAGAGTGCCCACAGATGTGAGGCATACACGAAGGAAATATATACGTGATAGATAGGGAAGGGCTAACAATATGGATGAATTGGTATCCGCTGAAGCATTTGTATCGATGGAAGCATTAGTGTAACAACCCTTTCTAAAAATCTCAATTTTCCTTAAATGCTTTTTTTGCACAATTAACACTTGTCATTTAATTACTAATTGAAATAAAACCATAATTTAAATCAACTATTATACCATGCTTTTATAAAACATTTATTGCGGAAGACTTTTCCAACTCACTACATAATCCATAAAAACCACAGTTTAAAATCCAACCATTTAAAACAAAACCTATCTTTCGTAAAGAAACCATGAAAATAGTATCAAATCTCCAGCCTTATCTCACGGTCAACAGACCCAACAACCCCAAGTCTTCATCATGGGTAAGCTTCCTCAACATGTATGTCTATAACTATTTTCTCCATTTCTTTCTCACCTACAATGCAAGGTTCAACTATAAGTCAAAGACTTAGTAAGTAGTGCATAAGACCATGAACATGACACTTCAAAACATTAATTTCTTTTTCTTCTTTCTTCATTGATTTTCTTTTCTTTTCTTTCTCTTACGGATAAGAGTGGGCTAGGCAGTGGATCACACACCACTTTTCTCCACCCTTTTGGGAAAGTCTCCAGCCTATGCGAAGAGTCGAAGACAGACTCCAGCCTTTTGGGAGTCTTCCATTAGTCGCTATGCAATTTAATACAAGGCAACCTAGCGGCCCTTGTGTCAATCAGCTTTGGGTGTCACCGAAAGCAAGCTAACGAACTTATGCCTTACCGGTCTACCCTTTTGGACAGCCTATCCTCAGTACCTATGCATATTCATGTCATCATCTTTTATCTTTCTTAAATGCAGACTCATGCATGAACATAACATCGTAATGCAACATATCATATTCTTAGTATCATTCATCAACATAGAGAGCATTATGCATCAAATAACAACAACATATCCTCGAATACATTTTATCATAAAAACCAAAATCATCACAATCAAATGACCATAAAGCGACCACAAAACAGAGCCTCAACATCATTTATCACCATAAATAGAATGGTACCTCAATCACTAAAATAACAGACCCTCGAAATCATTTTAAGCTAGAAATAAAACATAATATCTATCATCACACTTGTAGAGTATCACATTCTTAGTTCATTAAACATAAAATAAACACATAAAGCAAAATATCAAATACTCAGAGTCAATAGTAAAACAATAAGCATGGCAACCCAAACCTACCTAGCACCTTGCGATGTAGGCCATCAGGCCATAACCATGCAAACACTACTTACCTTAAGCTTTTTAATGGAAGAAAACATCTCTAACATCTCGTCTTTCTCATCCAAAAATGCTTTACCCCCTCGCAAAACTCACAGACAAATTTATTATCGCCGCTAGTAATAAAACAATTTCAGTCTCTCAAAATACCCTCTTTTTATTCTCACCATTAGGGCGTTAGACAGTCATCGTCTGCGGATGCATTCCCTACCGCGGATCCCTATGACCCCACGATTTGCACCTCCCTTTGTTAATTCTTGACCTAAACAACCATGTTTCTTAGTTTTGCGGCTATGTTTACCTCTAAAAAGATACGCTTTTACACCACTCCCATTTCCTTTACAACTCGTAACCCAAATGACATCGTTTCTTTCAAATCATGGACGCATTCTGCTCCATGGGTGTCTACGCTTCTACAATTCCCATCTTTTCCTCGCATCCCTGCTTGTTTCAATTCAAACGACAGCATTTCACGCATTTTCACTATTTCTCACAAGCACGTTTCCTTCTATGAACAGTTATGCTCCCCCTACTTCCACTGTTTAATGTATGCCATTACTCCAATATGACAGTGTTTTTCTTCCATGTGGCATCTTTCCTTCTTGAAATGGAATCTTTCCTTTCCATGGGAGCATCTTTTCTTATGTCCAACAATCCATGTTTTTTCCTCCCATTTAATCAAACAGCCATCCTCTTTCCTACAATGGAATCTTTCTCTCCCAGGGGAGCATTTTTTCTTTCACATCATAATTCTATGGTCCTTGTCTCGTCCGCACTTTCCATCCAATGACCCTTGTTTTATCTGGTCTTCCCAATCGTTTCTGCAATCTTCATCCGATAGATAATGTTTCACCCTCTGTTTCCATCCAACAGCCCTTGTTTCACCTCCTCCTTTCCACCCTTCCGCATGCATGTTCCTATCTACAGATGCTCCTCCTTAGCAGATACCTCGTCCAACGGGACCATTTTGTTTATTACCTTTTTGCGCCACAGGATATATTTCCATTCCGCACTAATTTATCATCTCCTTGTTACCTACATGCACGGTTTCCATAAACCAATGTTGTAATGCCCTGTTAATTTAAAACTATTTTTCTCATTTAAAAAATACGACGTATAAAATTTTTCGCTTAATTTATTCGACATTTGAAATCCATTTTTAGAAGAAAACGAAATCAGAGTAAACTTTGCGGAAACATAACAAAAGTTCAAAACATAATTCCGAAGTTTTAATCAAAGTCCCAAAATATAATGTTCGTACATTCCAAAATACCATTAAAACCAAATTACCAAAATACCCTTTTCAAAATACTGTTAAGTCTTGGAATATGTGAACCGCACCCATCAGGTCAAACAGGTTGATAACATGAGGGGTCATCCTGGAATGCCTCCTCCTCTACTGGTACAAATTCATCATTAAAATAATCACCTACATTACGGGGAAAACAATGAACCTAACGCCCAGCAAGAATCAGAATATAAAATGCAATGCATATGATGCATGATCATGCGATGCATTACAGAAGAGGTCCGTATCATATCTGTTATTTGGGGCGATGGGTAAGTCTAGGTCTCGTGGCTTAACCGTATTTCCAACGAGGAAACACACCAATAGGGGTGTCACCACGAGCCATACCCATACATTTTTGTTGAAGACATTGGGGATTTCAGAACAAGAGAATTGAGAATCTTACGATTCTCGTGGCTTAATCGTATCTCACTGCCCCCTAATTGGGAGTAGGCACTCCAATAGGAGTGTCACCATGTGAACCATTCCCAATCCTCCCGAACCCCCACATACCTATTTACATATATTTTAGGATGACATACAATATGTAAACAGTTTCATAAGTCCTAGGATGATGCATGAATACCACAAAATAAACATAAGAACAATGTACACAAGAATACAATTATTGTAACAATTTATAAAACTGTAAAGTGGCACAATGTAGAGGAAACTTGTAATTTTCTTCATTTTCCCATTTTCTTAATCTCTTAACTAGAATTTGTGTATGGCAGCACTATAAGTTTCTAGGCATCCTTTTAATATTTCAAACAAGGTAAAGCATAACTAGATCCAACCAATTGCAGGGATTAATCCATTGCTATCTCAACCATTTCATGTAGATTTACAAACTCAATTTGATAATTTGCCAGCATGTCTACGATGCTATCATACCCAAGATAACCATTTTTGAGCAGTTCATATTATGCAACCTATCATTTCAATGGTTGGTCTATCCATCCTTTTTGATAGTAACTACAATTGTAATTTCATTTCACAACTGATGATAATAATCACAATCTTTGTATGTATCAACGTCAAGCAGACCAAGGTTTTAACAATCATAAATCTAAACCTTCATGGCTTCATTCTTATCAAGTTTAACAGTTCATGCTGGTCACAATAGAAAGAATTCAAGGCTTGACAGTTCGAATGAAAGTAAAACAGATCCGATTTCTAACAGGAATTTCCACATAACATATTCTTTCAAACCAAACATATCATAGCATATAAAATCACACCAAACCCATAATGTAGGGCCTTCCATTGGCCAAAAACAATATTCCAATTCTTACCTCAACGTACAATAGAAAAGTCTTAGCAAAACAGTAAGCACAGGAGCAAAATATTAGCAATTGCCAGCCAATGTTTATCCCCAACCTCCAATTTCCCAATAGTTCCTAACAAGGCGACATAAATGACAAAATCTCATTTTTATGTCCAACTTAACTTAACCAAAGATTCATAATCGAACCAACAAACAATTACTTACCTTGCTTCACTTCACAGTCGAAGTCCAATAGCAATTTATCTAGTAACTGACCAATACAATTCACACTGCTTCACCCAATTTCTCCCCAACAGAGCGACACTCTCACACACCTCACAACTTGCTAGACCAGAGTATTTAGTAGGAAACTTACCTATATAGACAAAAGGGAGGAGACAAGGCAGCTGCAGAGGATAACCTGCAGAGAAGACAGACTGCCATTGTTCAACCCAAGGAAGATGTGGTCCAATGGCTTAAGACTGCGTGGAAAGCTTCCAACTCACCTGGATGAACTGGATGTCACAGGGGAAAGGTAGGATGGAGATAAATTTCGTGTTTTTTTACGAAATTAGAAGAGAGAGAGAGTTTATTAAAAATGGGTTTCTCGGAATTTCCCAAACATTCAGACAAGTCGAGTCGTCTACAATCCTCGTTCGCTACCGTCCGAATTGTCCCAAAAATTGTATAGATTCAACGCGGACGCGAACCTTCTTCGTCCACTATCGTCCGCAATCGTCTGAATTGTCCCAAAAATTGTACAGATTCAATGCAGACGCGAACCCTCTCGTCCGCATCATCCGCATAGGCGTCCGAATTAGTTTGGGACGTAATACGTCGTCCCCAGTCGTCCCAGGTTCAACAGTGCAACACTACAGTGTTGCGGACGCGGGCAAGCCGTTCGGAGTGTTGTCCTTAGGCGTCCGCATGTCACTATTATGCACTTTTCCTAAGTTTTACATACTTAGATCATTTTCCAACATTAACCATCTATTTTCCATGCACGACTTACACTCACCGTTGTATAATTCGATTTTAATATTCATATATTAAAATTATCTAGAATTATTACATCATAAAAAGGAAAATACATTTTTGGGGTATTACAAATGTACTTCATTCTGTTAAAATACTTGCACTTTCTAGAAACCAATAGTTCCTTCTACATATTCACAGCATAATCCCAACAAAAATCCTAACTTCCATCCAATCTCAGCAATTATAAATTACACAAGTCATTATTACAATCCAACGACTATGAAATAACACATCTCACCGGTAAACAATTAATATAAGTCATTGTGATCACTATAGTTAGTGTATGCGAAAGTGAGTTGTCCACGAAGGAATTGTATAGGTGGCAGACAGCTATTGACAGAAAATGTAAAATGTTGGTATCTATAGTGGAAATGTTAGGATCCATGAAAAGGAATGTGTCCATGGAAAGAAATATGTTTGCAAAATGGACAATGTTGTATTATGACAAGGAACGTATCCGCAGAAGGGAATACATCTACGATAGATAAGTAAATTAGTAAAATGTCGTCATTGAATTGAAGTATCCACGAAGGAAATGTATATATATTGGGTAATTAATGAGGAGTTAGTATTTGTGGAAAGGAATGTGTCCGCAGCAGATAAGTAGAAGGAGAGTAATGTCATCATTTGGGTTGAACATCTGCTGATGACAAGAATCTGTGGAAAGGAACGGGTCCGTGGTGGATGAGTAAGGTACAAAATGTCACCAATAGATCAAAGGATCTGCGAGAAATAGTGTATATCACAAAAACGTTAGCATCTGCAAAAGTGTTGGTGTCTATGATAAAGATATCTATGAAAGGATAGGTGTACATGGTGGATATTGATTGGCTAATAGTTTAATAAGGATCTATGGGATGAAGTATCCATAGAAACGTTAGTGTCTGTGGAAGCATTGGGTCTGTGGAAATATTGGTGTCCACGAACGTAAGTGTAAAACATAAACATAGCAGATTGTTATTGAAGGAGAAAGGTGCGCGGATGCTTGTAGTGAAAGCCCACACGTCTGCTATATCTATGGACATGTTCAAAATACATTTATTCTAAGAATGCGAGAGCTATGAATTGATTCTCAGAATAATAAGGAAACGATAACGCTAAGAAAGGTGAGCGGATGCCTGTAGCAAAAGCCCACACGTCTGCTATATCTATGGACATGTTCAAAATATGTTTATTCTAAGAATGCGAGAGCTATGATTTGATTCTCGGAATGATAAGGAAACGATAACGCTAAGATGCATTTTTCATGAAATTTTGAGATTGACAGTCTATAAATATGAAGGGTTATGGCAAAACCCTAATCACTCTTGAGAAGCAAAGTTGAGAAGATTTTCTCTCTCAAGCTCTCTAAAGGTATGTCTTCTACAATGAGGACTTCATCTTTTGGAAGGGTGACGGTGATGAATGAGGAAACCGTGAAAGCTGCTTCTAGGTCCTTGAAACAAAGTAATTGTTAAAGTTTTATCTTTTTTCTTATTATTAGCTTGTTTTTGTTTTAAGTCTCATGGGAAGTAAAACATTTTAGAACAAAGAATTTAGATACTGTGATTGAATAGACTTTAATAAGAACTTCAAATAAGTAATGTTTGCTTGCGTTTGGCCTTTGGCCTACATCACAAAGTGCTAGGGTAAGGTAGTAATATGATGATATTCTACTGTGATGCCTATAAGCTGCTGATTGAGGGTATTATTATTGTTTGTTGTTTACTATTTATGCTGAAACGTGAATCGATGATATGCTTACTGCTTGCTGGTTATAATTAATGTTATAACGTTGAACTATTGATGGAGGATATGTTTACCGTTTATTGATTACTATTTATGTTGAGACATTGATCGATGATATGTTTATTGTTTGTTGGTTACTGTATATGTTGAGACGTTGATCAAGAATATGTTTACTGTTATTAAGCATGTACTCATACATGTTAAACTGTTATTATGTGTCACGTGTATGTTTTATGCATCATGAAAAATATTTTCATTAAGAAAGATAAGAAATAATAAAAGACAGACTAAATAAACATAAATAGTCGTTGTGTTTAGGGTTTGAGTTAGCTGTCCTCCATGAGGTGGTCCTATTGACGTCACTCTCTCCCCTTAACTGAATTACCCACAACGACTAGACAATTAAGTGAAAGAAAAGGAAAAGAAAAAACGATAGAAAAAAACATGTTTTAAAAAACTGCATCTTCTCATGTTTTATATCCATCTCTTATTGAGCGTTAGACTCATAAGTAAACTTTGTAATGTAGGTAAGGATGATTTTACTAAGGAACTTGATGATGTGAACGAATGATGGTTGTAGTTGATGGAGAGTTCTCATGAAAAAAATTACGGCGTTGTTGAAGCGAAATTGATACGTGAGTGAAGATTTGAGGAAAATGAAATTGAAAAAGAAAGACTTTTTATTTTTATTTTATACTTTTAAATATTTGGATTTAAGTTGAAATATTTTACGAATACTTAAGTTTATTTTATAATGAGATTTCTTTTAAGACTTTCACTATATTGATTTAAAGGCATGATTTTGATATGATTTAATGGATTTATCATTTTTAAAAAATGGCAAGAAAAGAGATTTTACACTATGGGTCGTTACATGTCCAATTGAGAATTGTGCTTAATTAAATTTTTCATGATGTTTATCCATTATAAGTCTGAAGAAAATATTATAGGATATAAGTAAGCAACTCTAGCGAGACTTGCATGAAAATAAAGATTATCGGTCATCCAAATAGTTTTGCTGCAATATTTTCATAGCATTTGTAATTAATTTCATATAAGTAGGGAAATCAAATCTAAGCCATGTTTCTCTCACTTAATCTCCTTATTTGATTAATTTGTGTTCTGTTTTAATTATTCATTACACTACCCAATTAATTTTCATTTTAAATTAACTTTGTTTTACTTAGATTTATATTTGATAAATTATCCTTGTGATATCGATACTCTACTTATCTTATTACTTGATTTATGACATGTGCATTTGCATAATTTTATAGTTTTGCGCACTAGTGGGCAAGTCATGCCACTCACACTCGGGGCTCCTTTCCTCTTGAGTATTAACTTTGTTGCCTTTGTTGTCATTTGCATTGAAGAAAACAGAATGATTTTGGATAGAATTGAAAATTTTTCAAACTTGACAAACTTTGAGATTTAGACACAAAACTTGGTGAAAACAAGAGGGAAAGTTCAAAAACAAGAATAGAAACGTGATTATGAGGTAGGGAAACAGAAATAATGCTAAGAAAACATATGAAAAGGCTCATAAAGGGATTTAGGGTTTGCCCATGAGGGTTTTCATCGCATGGAAGTGACTGAGGTCAACCTTACCTATTTATCTATGATTATGCGGGCATTCAAAATTCAAATGCGGGTATCCAGGGTGGACGTCCTAACTTGATCAACGAGCGTCTTGAAAACCCAAAATATGAACTTTCAAATTTTCTATAAACTTTTTTTATGAATCAATTCTTATGAGACCTAATTGAATTCTAATATTTTTTACTGTCTTCTCATCTTACGGTTTGGTAAAAATATTGGCTAGTTGATTTTTGGAATTTACGAACTCAAGAGATACATCTCCTTTTTGAACGTGATCTCAAATAAAATGGTTACTTTTTCCCTCTTCACCATGTTTTTGAAATTGCTGCGGGCTCCTCATTTCCCTCTTCACTTTTAAATGAATAAAAATAAAAATTAGATTTTTATGCTTTAGATTTGGCTCTGATGATCGTAATTTTGGTTACTCTTTATGATAACTATTGAGGATTAGTTGTTGTTGTTGTTGTCTGCAAAATTGTTACACGGTGGATTGAATGATTAAAAATGGATAAATTGGTTGAGTTCATTTGCTGCATTGGATTCCTGTTTCCAAGCTAATCAATTTGGTTCTATTTTAGTTGATGGGTTGTGATGAGGTTAATTTGTTCACTGTTTAGAGATGGTTTCCTGGTGATATGTTGCTTTGACTTTGGTGACTAATTTTATGTTTGGAGAAATGTGAAATAGATGTCATGTTGGTTTTGGTTTTATTACTGTTTGTATATTTGTTCCCAATTAGAATCTGTAAAGCATTAGTAGACATTGGAGACTTATGAACAAAAGAACAAACTAGTTTGCTTGAGTTGAAAAGTAGATAGTGTAGGATCGATATACGCCTATAGAGGGGGGTAAATATAGCGTTTTTAGCTTTTTCATGCGATATTTTAATCTCTAATTACCCTAAGTGATTTAATGCATATAATTAAAATATTGATAACATTAAATGCGTAAATTAAAGAAAAGGGTTAGAGCAATGCACACAATATTTGTTTACGCGGTTCGGCAAGCTCGTCTACGTCCGCACTCCAAGTTTCACTTGGAGATATACTAAATAATTGGCTTACGGGTGCCAATAAAACCGTTTACAAATTGACTATTAAACGGGGCGTCACCCTTGACTAATTCTAAGGTCGTCAACCTTTGACTTTTATAGGACGTCACCCTAAACTTGACTATTGCGGGGCGTCACCCAATATTTGACTATTGCGGGGCGTCACCCAAGTGTGATGAATTCTAAGGGAATCACCATTTACAATCAAGCACAATATATGATTCAGAAATTTAAACCGCAATCTAGCTAATCCGAACTCTCCCAAATATAACTCGCAAATTCGGAATAGGGAGAATTGGATTTACAACGCAATTAACAAGCTCACTAAGTAGTATTCGAGTGTTGATTTTGCCAGGGCTTCGCCTCGAATATCCGATTCGTTCCTTGTGGAGAGCATAGAGTGATCCTCTATTCATACACACTCCCACTGCGGCTTCTGGACGAGCTCAGCGTCCGCACCTATCGTCCGCACGACCGTTGCAAAAATGCCCGTTGAAAATATAGCCGTTGGACAGAAAATTCTGCACTTGCGGACGCCAAATCCATCGTCCGCTGCGTCCGCATATATCATCCGCGTCTTCAATAAAATCGGACAGATTCAAAGCGAATGCCATTCCCATCGTCCGCTGCGTCTGCCTACATCATCCGCGTCTTCACACAAATGTTGGACGCCAAAACAGCGTCCTCTTCTTCGCTTCCGTCCGCACAGCTGAAGACCTGCGGACGCCATTTCACGTCCGCCTCGTCCGCACGCATCGTCCGCGTGTTCATCAAAATGGACAGAGGCAAATCGGACGATTGGAAATCTCGTCCGCGGCATCCACACTTCATAAACTGGCGTCCGCATTTCACTCCAAAACTGCCCTCGAACTATATTGAGTCCCTAAAAGATAGCCAACACTACATGAACTCAAATAGACATGTTAGCACACTTTAATACCCTCAATATGGGTATTTTTGATAAATTTGAATATAAGTATAATGAATAAGACATTGAATACATTATCAATAAAAACACAATTAACCAACTTATTATTTTCATTACATTAAACTATTTGGTCATCATCAAAATAAAACTAAGCCTAACAAAAAGGCTAACAGATAGAAGTTGCTTAACCCTGTTTGTACGATGTTACTTGGAACTATTAAGATATCATTAAAGTTGAGGATTGTCTCCATGTGTAGTTCTATTTTGTGAACTGTGGAGGGAATGATAGGTGAAGTATTGAAAAGCATTAAACTTAGTTTGGGTTTAGGATCCTCTCACTTAACCCTCGACACGTATTTATGAGATTTTCTCATGTTTAACATGTTGTAGGCTCGAACGAGATTGAGGACTTTGATCAGGTACCTATGTTTGCTGCTCCTTTGTATTTGAGGAAGGACCCACCAACCAGGTAAGGGCTTTATACTTAGTTGCTTGCATCGCATAGCATAGTTTTCAAAAAAAAACTGTATTTTATGGAATACCACATATGAAAAACCTGACGGGGACTGTTTGACAACACATCAGCTTTTTATACTATATATGTACAAAAATTTTACACGTTTACTTTCGTGCATCAGATTTTATGTTTTTATATGATGATTATAACCTGTTTCGGTAGTGATGAATCCTCTGATACTTTGGACAGTTTTGGTATCAAAATATCAAGAGGCTACCCCGATACATCTACTACTGTGTGGAGATGTTTTGTTTGCGCGCTGTGTGAAATATGAGATTAGGAAGGTGATGACGCTTCCTTGGGTTGCAAATCCCTAAACTTGATTAGGGTATATATATTACGAGCGTGTCGTTGTGGAGCGTGCTTGCCGACAACCTAGGTGACGAGCCAGGTCTACGGACCGTCGTCATTTGTCTTCCTCTAGGCTCATGAGGTGTTGCCCGTGTTGATGGCCACCTTTCTGTGAAATTGTTCGGAAGAGTCCTTGAGTGGCCTTCCTTTTTTACGGACCACAATTTCAGTATAAAACACGACAAGAGTATTGTAACTTATAGTTGTCTACGTATACAACCATGTTTTCTTAACATCTCGTCGGAGGCCTTTGGTAATTTCCTTGAGACGAAAAAGATTTAAATGTTTTATTAAAACGTGCATAATTACCTGAAACTCATGGTTTTCAAGAAAAGGTAAAAACAAGTTTTACACATGCATAATATTTCGTATAAATTTCATACTAAGCTAGTCACTCACCCCATGACCCCCACCACTCCAAGTAAAGGAAAGATTAACTAGACTTGCATGGATCAGATTAAAGACCTTGCTCCATTTCTTCCCATTTCTTTAGTTGGAAATTATTTATTGGTAAGAGTAACATTGGATGACTGTTTAACTTTTAATTTGGATTACTGTAAAAATATTTAACTTGGGTGTTGGATTTCTGGGTTAGATGCACAGTATCAGTCAGACACTTTTAAGTTTATTATTTTTGCATTATGAATTATTCTCGCAATCACTATATGGACCGTAGCTCATCACAAGTGGGTCACGGGTGGGTATTTATACAAGTTTTTCGCAATAATTTAACAAGTCTTGGGCTAGGTGATCGGGTCTTCCATGAAGAGCGGGTTGTTTGGCCTGACATTTTTGTCCTGCACACCTCCGGGTCGTGACAGATACAATCACACCTCTATGTCTTTTTAGGTCAACACACTTTCCATACTCACTTTGTCTAATTTGCTAGAAGTGCTCATTGGAGTGTGAGAAGATTTAGAGCTATCCATTCCAAATTTCTTTAGTAACATACTTCTCTTGATTTAGGAAGATTCCATCATTTGATTCTTTTGATTTGAAGACCAAGAAGATATCTCAGTTCACTCATCATGCTCATTTCAAATTTACTTTGCATTAATTCTGCAAACTCTTTGCAAAGTAAATCATTCGTTGCACCAAATATAATATCATCAACATAAATTTGAACAATAAAAATGTTCTTGTCTCTGTGTTTGATGAACAAAATGGAATTGATTTTCCCATTTTAAAATATCTTTCTAAAAGGAATTTGTTCAATTTATAATACCAAGCTCTTAGAGCTTGCTTTAAACCATAGAGAGCTTTTGTTGAGCTTGTACACATATCTATCTCATCATAGGCTTCAAAACCTAAAGGTTGTTCTTTGTATACTTCTTCCATGATATACCTATTAAGAAAAGCACTTTTAACATTCATTTCACAAATGATAAAATTCTTAAAGCAAACAAAGACTAAAAGTATATGAATGGATTCTAACCCAGATATTGGTACAAAGGTTTTCTCAAAGTCAATACATTCTTTGTGTTGTATCCCTTTGCAACTAACCTTACAACAACCCCATTTTTATCTAATTTATTTTTGAACACCCACTTAGTTCTACTAATAGAGTGTTTTTTTGGTCTAGGAACTAGATCCCAAACTTAGTTTCTTTCAAATTGGTTAACCTCTTCTTGTATGATCATTATTCAATTTTCATCAATTTCGACCATATTGAAATTCTTAGGTTCTATTTAAGAGATGAATACTATATTTGCACAATTGCTCCTAAGGGAAGATCTAGTCTTAAAACCTAAAGATGGATCCCCTAAGATATCATCCATAAGATGACTTTTAGCATACCTCCAATCCTTGGGAAGATCAACATTCTCGATTGGAATTGCTTCTAATTCCTTAGGAAGAGTATCTTGAGGTGTACTCTCTTGATTAACATTAATCCTATCTTCCAAATTGAGGATTTTCATCACCTTTCAAGATTTTCATTAAACTCCATATTGTTTGATAGTTGGATGGTTTCATTGAAAGTTACATGCATAGATTCTTCCACAACTAAAATTCTTTTGTTGAAAACTCTATATATTTTGCTAGTTGAGGAATAACCTAGAAATATCTCATAGTTCATCTTGGAGTCAAACTTTTCTAGGTTATCATTTGTGTTTATGATAAAATAATTGCACCCAAAGGATTTAAAATAGCTTATAATGGGAGTTCTACTAGTTCATAGTTCATAGGGGGTTTTTTCAAGGATGGGAAGAATGGATACTCAATTGAGAACATAGCATGTTGTAGCAATCACATCTACCCAAAAATTTTTTTGAAGGTTGTTCTCGTTAAGCATGGTTCAGGCTAGCTTTTGGAGAAATCTATTTTTCCTCTCAACAACTCCATTTTGTTGAGGGGTTCTTGGTGAAGAAATATTATTTTTTGTGCCATACTTTAGACAAAGAAGTTCAAAACTCTCATTTTTAAATTCCCCACCATGATCACCATAGATGGCAACAATTGAGAGATCCTTCTCATTTTATACTTTCTTCTTAAAGCTAGAAAAGTTTCAATGGTTTCATTCTTTGACCTTATGAAGAAGACCCAAGTGAATCTAGAGAAGTCATTCACAATGAAATATGCATAGTATTTTTCTCTTTAAGTTAGCAGTCTTTGATGGACCAAAGAGATTCATGTGAATTAGTTGGAGAGGTTTGGAAGAGGATACAATATTTTTTTAAGCAAACAAACTTTTTTTTTGTTTTCCCATTTGACAAGCATCACTAATTTTATTCTTTTCAAATGTGATCTTAAGAAGACCCTTAACTAAATTATTTCTAGAAATTTTAGCTAAGATATCTATTCTTATATGCCCTGATCTCTTATGTCCGGACTAACAATTAATAGAAGAATTTTCAGTAAAATATTTTTCATCAAAACATGAAACATTATTCAAATCAATAGGGTATACATTTTCATGTCTATAACCAAAAAATAAAATTTTTCCATTTAAGCTATCCTCAATCATACAAATATTTTATTCAAATGTCATTTTATAACCTTTATTGCATAGTTTACTAATATTTAGAAGGTTATACTTCAAACCATCAACTAATAATGCATTTTCAATGATCGAATTTGAAGAGTTACCTATATTGCTGATGCCAATTATTTTTATTTTTTTTGTTTACCTCCAAATATGACATTTCCTTTCTTCTTGGTGGTGAAGGTAAACTTTGAATAGTCTCAAGTCATGTGCATTAAGCATATGCTATCAAGGTATCACTCATCCTTCATGGGAGAATCTTCAACCTACAAGAAAAATTTAATTGTTTTTTCTTAAGTACCTAATCCTTTTGGGTTCTTGAGAGTTAGTCTTGGTTCCTTTAGAAACTCATCTTAAATTGGTAGCCAATTTCTTATTATTTAAATTTAAAGGACATGTAAAAGATTTATGGCTTATTCTATTACATGCACGACAAGTAGTTTGACCAACGAAAAAAATTTTATAAATTTTTTTTCTTTTAAACAGTTCATATCTTATTCCAACTTTATCAAACATGTTCAAATTTTTACTTTCATTAGTAAACTTAAGCACAATAATATTCATATCATTATTTTTATTTTTCAAGCCACTTATTTGTTTCTCAAATGATTGAATAACACTAGCATGTTTTTTCACTAAATTTATATTTTCCTTGTTCAAGAATTTATGGTTAGATTTAAACACATTAAATTGTTCAAGTAACTTATCAAAAGCATTTAACAATTTATTCTTATCAAGGTTATCATTTGAATCACTGAAAGAGTTATGTATCTTATCCTCCTTAGCCATAAAACACATATTAGCCACTTCTTCATCCTCGGATGAGAAATCTTCCTCGCTATCATCTCACATGGCTTTCATTGCTTTCTTCTTAAAGGTTTTTTGTGCCTTCTTCGCGTGTGGGCAGTTAACTTTGAAGTGGATCGGAATTAACCTAAGAGCGGGAGGATGAATTAAGTGAATTAAGATTTTTTTCATTTAATTAAAAATTAATTGTTTGCAAACTCGAATATTGTATTTTTTTTCTTAACTAGTTATGTTAGAACTAACATGTAAGCCATGCCAAAGACAATAAGTGAAGGAGTAATAGAGAGAAATGTAAACAATTTGTTAACTCGGTTTTGCCAACCTTACCTACGTTTGCGTTTCAAGGCTCATCTTTGAAAATTCCTTTTCTTAATAACCTTCTCGATTACAAACGATTGATCTTCTGGGCGTCGATATTGCCTTACAATAACTATTTCGAGGCATCACCCTTCAAGTGTTCCACAAGTAGCAAGTGTAGGAGGTTTTGAACAAATATTAAGCACAAATGCCTAAACTCTCACAAGAGTATGATATCAAGTTAAAAATGAGAGAGTTGAGCTAAACACTCAAGAATGGAAGAAATTTTTTGCAAATGAGAATAACAGCACTTCAGTATAATTTTTCTTGGTGGTTTGCAAGTTTAAAAGTGCCTCTCTATTTGTAGTTCTCTTCAAAAATCTCGAGTTGCGGGTGTTTTTTGCTTTGTCATGGGCATCTGCAAGATGTCTGTTAGAGATATAATAGAGGCGATGGGCTTCTCCAACTTAAGTCTGTGCTACTACTGCGGGCGTCCGTGTGAAGCCTCGTGTTGAAATCCCTATCTCTAAGTCGGGCATCCTCTATTTGTTTTGGGAGTCTGCTTTGGGCATCTGTATAAATCTCTATGCTTCTGGCCTCTAATGGTGCCTTGGGATTAGGCTTCCGCATCTTGAGTTTGGGCATCCACTACTGGTGTCCGCATATGGGTCTAAGCATCAACGTGTAGAATGTTTGAAAAATGTTGCCTCTGGGCCGGGCTTCCGCAGAATATGTCAGGTGTTCAAGGCGAGTGTCTGCATCTAAACTATCCTTTGGATTGGGCGTCCGGTGTAGACCTCCATGACTAAACACATCTCTGGACTGGGTGTCCAGTGCAAGCATCTGCAACTAAACATGTCTCTAGACTGGCCCCTGCTATCATCTCCAATTTACACAATCCTCATGACTGAGAGTTCACTTATCAACTTAGGGCTCTCGCTTAGAACATACTTTGGTCTTTTTCAATTTGAGTTCTACAATGGGTTTTAACCTTTGTTGCATATACTCAATGAACATGTTAGACAATCATATACCATTCTTCAAAGGTAACTCTAAAGTATATAAAATTTATATCAATTGTGCACTCATTCAAAGCTTAGTAATAACTTAAGATAAAAACACTCGTCATCAAATTAATTATGCCTAATATATTAGGCCAACATAGATAACTTGGAAAGCCTTCTTATTATTATTAGACGACTGAACCCACTAATGAATTCTCTGTGAAGATGTGGAATATCAACTGTTAAACGGTAAGACCTCGAGGGTTGCATTCATAAACATTTTCTTGTGGGTCCACGCCCCCAATTGATCCATTTGCTAGCGAACCATATAATCGCTTTGATCTTTTCCCTTACGACATTATATCATGATGATGGACATATTGACATACACACCATAATGTTAATATGGATAAGAAAAGGTAGTGAATATTTAATTATCATTTGCATGTAGCTATAGACATGCGTGCAACATTATAGTATTATAATCATGTACATAGCACTGATCCACTATAGAGTATTTTACGGTGGATGCTACAATTGTGTTAGGCACTAGGGCATAGTTTTTGGATGTGTTAGAACATGTGGATTAACTTTATACTTCTTTAAATCTTCAAAGTTTATTTTATCATACTGGGCTTTATAAGATCCAATTACATGGAATTCCTCTCATTTTGCAAACACAGGTGTGATATTCCGTCTTGTGAAGGCAAAATGACCTAGGTGAGTGTCCGACTCATACTAGTGGGGATGCACAATCTCACATCACTTGAGAGAATGAAAAATGTATGGTTTATAAGTAGATTTCTCCTCTCTACCTAATACAACATATTTAGGGCCAACCTCAAAAACAAAAATGTGCGGGATTCGACCCAAAGCGGGCAATATCGTACTGGGAGGATTGGAAACATTATAAATGGTATCCCCAGAAGTATAGCCGACAAGGACGTTAGACTCTCAAAGGGTGGAGATTGTGGCAACTCGCCTTGCCTTGCGAAAATGAGAATGACATAGGTAAGAGTTTGACCCACTTATATCAGTAGAGATATACAATCTTACGTCGCTTAAAAGAGTAAAAAATATATGATTTATAAATAGAATTTTTCTTTCAATCTAATACAACATGATTAAAACTTACAAGATCATATCAAGTGAGGGTGACCAGAAGAGGAATTTAAAGTCAAAGGAGGACAGATATTTTGGCATGAAATCCATAGTAATCCAGAGTAAGTCACTATTTCCTACTCAGTTATCTCGTTCTCACTAGGTCATTTATGATGTATGCTTGCGTGTTTATTTAGGCGTGTTGTCTTGTACATAGGTTTGTATGAGGCCTGCAGCGTTTGCACATTAACTTTCACGTTTTGTATAAGATATTATAAAATATAGTCGTAGATTATTATGATATTGTGACACGTATACACTTTGTTAGACATATATTTGATTTCCTGAATGGGTCTTCTCATTTACATTGCAATTAATTAAATCTTGAAATAATTTAACATTAAACTTTATCTAATGTTCAGCTCATATTAAGTTTAAGATCTTAATCAAAACTGGTAAGAAAGAGGGAAGATGAAGGACTTTGAACCATTTGGAAGATATGATTTGGCCCACTAATATAACCCAACCTAACCCAATAAATATAGTCCAACAGCCCAACCAAATCCAAAAAGTAAATTTAGCCCAAAAGGGGACCTGGTCAAGCAGTTCATCTGGTCCAAGCTGACTCAACATCGCCCAAGTCAACCCAATCTATGTAAGGATTTTATGTAATAATTGTTGATGATAATGTGACATGAATGAATGCATGAACGTGTGGTCACATGAAAAAGAATGGTTGAAGAGGAAGTGGTGCTGATAAAGGATCTTCCGGTTGCAAGTGAGCCTACAGCAAAAGTAGCTAACTATCAATTAGAGTGAAAGAAGGGTAATCAAATCGCCCATGGCCTGTAGGTTGCCTGCAGAATTTTTTTTTTTAAAGCATGGTCCGTGTGTGGCCGGACCTCAGAACAGAGTTAACCGACAATTTCTTTAGAGGTTCTCCGGTCGACCCACGAGCCAATTGATTTAAGGTTTTACATATATTCCAAACTAACCTCGCCGACGTCACCTTGCTGGCTCACCGTCTTGGACTATCGATGGCGCAGAAGAGCGATCTTTGCCATCACTGTCTTCATCTCTATTTCGACCTAGTTTGGAGAAGGTGAAGTTGGCATAGAATCGAACGATTCTGATGGCGCATAATCGAACGATTCTTTCTTACGGCACAGAATCGATTCAGATGGCACCAAATCGATCAATGGCGAAATTCCATTATGTCTCAAGTGGCGCATAATCGATGGATTCTGATGGCACAGGATCGATCGATGGAGAAATTCCATTACGTCTCGTCTTCCTGATGAAGTTTGAGGTGAAGTCTTTCGAGGAACGATTCTCATTGTTGTTTTGGGGAAGGTAAACTTCTAAGTTCTAAGGATCGTTCGTGATGGATTCAATAGAATGGATCATTTTGGGAGTTGCAATTGACTCCATCTCCATCACTGACTTCATCTCCATTTCAAATCCTCGTTCAATAATCTTTCTAGGACCTCCAAGGTGACCCGTAGAGGTCGGCATGGCTGGCAAATGGGTGGGCCATCCTAGTCTAGTCCTTGGTCCAAGCCAATGCTCTGTGGGAGCCAATTCCATCTCTAAGTGTAAAATGAAAAATTAACAAAACAATAGAACTATTGAATCAATAATCACTAAATAATTTTTACTAACAGATAAAACACTCTATTATAAAAAATAAATTGAGCAAATAGCGTTGTCACGTTGTCTATTAAAAATTTCAATTTATTTCTACAACGGAAAAATTAAGATCTTACTTTCTGCATTGAAAGTCTAATTTCCACAACGAAATGTTGTCTTTCTACTGTGGAAAGCAAAAAAATACTCTTTAAGATCCATTTGTTGAATTCTTTGTCCTTCTTCAATGTAGCAAACAATGAATTTTCCAACAAGTTTTCTCAGTGGATCAGAAACATATTTATCTTGGAGTATATTTATTTTTTAACAAACAGTTAACTGAAAATCTACCATTTTGATACCAAAATTGATTTAAAACAATTTAACGTTTCTAAAATATGTTTTTCGGTAAATTTTCTTAGTGAATCAGAAACATATTTACCTTATAGTACATTGATTTTTTAACAAACAGTTAACTCGAAATCTTCTATTATGATACTAAAATTAATTTCGAACAGTTTAACTGTAAATTTTTCATTTTAAAAAGTCTTTTCGTTTTTAACGTTTCTTTCAACAAGTTAACAACGATATTTGCATCGTTTATTTCTCATTGTTGAGTGTTTTATTTATTAGTGAAAATTGTTGAGTAATTGACTAGTAATTAATCCCAAAGTTTAATAGTTATTTTGTTAATTTTCCTAGTAAAACAAAAAAAAAATTGAATTAAATATTTACTTAAGAAATATCATGAATTTTAATAAAACTAGTCCGTGAGAACTGAGATCTACTTGTTTGCCTTAATCTTAGGAATAAATCAAGATTTTCATATGATTAGATAGTTAAATTGAGGGAAAATGACAAATCAACCATCGTACCTTGTGCTCAATAACAAGTCAATTATTAAATTATTTTTGCTAACAACTTAACCACTGAACTATGAAAAATCGCCGCTGCGAACATTGCCATTAACTTTATGAAAATCATAGTGGAAAAGAATAAATACCCATGAAAAAAATGAAAGAACTCGTGATTTTAGGAGAGACTTTGAATGAAAAAGAGTCAATATCCATGGAGAATGGATTTAGAAGATTTCAGATTTTATAAAATAATAGATTTAGAAAATTTCAGATTTTAAAATTTAGAAGATTTTGGTAAAAAATGTTAATGTTTTAGTTTTCAGATGATTTAGAATTGTTTTATAGTTCATGGGAAATCACAATTTGTTTGTGTTTTTCTATGAAGAAGACGATGATTTTTTTTAATTTGTAGAAGTTCCTCTGCGGATCGAAGACGTTCCTCTGTGGATTGACGACAAACCTCTGCTGATCGACAATCCTCTGTGGATCAACAACAATCCTCTACGGATCGATGACGTTCTTGAGTTATATTTCAAAGATTCACGTTTTGTAGCGAAAAGATAATATTCTGCTGTGAAACGACAACGCTATTTAATGGAAAACGTAACCGCGATGTTTACTCCGTCAATTTCTATAATTTAATGGTTAAATTGTTAAAGAAAATACTTTAGTAATTTCTTTGTCATTAATTATAAAGTACGATGGTTGATTTGACATTTTTCCTTAAATTGATTTCTCTATCATGTACTGATGATACAATCTTGATTGAAAGCTTGTGAGCTAATGAAGCTTGTGAGTTAATAAATAATAAAATTAATATTTAGTTTGATATAAGGTATATTTGAAGATTTATATATTATACTGTTTAATACTTTACCTAATTAATTACTTTAACTTTAACCTAAAAAGTAAATGGGTTAGAGCAAAATAAATGGAGTGAGAAATAAATAGAAGAATTCTAATAAATATAGTCAAAATATTAATAAGGTTCTAGATAAATTTTGATAAAAGACTTATAATTTAGTAATGAAGGCTTAGGGACTACTTAATCAAGTCTAATTTGAGAATTAAATTGAAGAAAACTTTTAGAGTTTCGAGTTAGAGGTAAATATTTAGGCAGGTTGTTAAATATGCAATGTCAGAATTAAGTACTTGATTTAGAAATTTGGATGTTGAAAATTATTTTATTTTTTTTAACTTTGTATTGTATTGTATTGTAATTTGAAGTAATTTTTCCAACTAATTAATTTTTTTGACTTATCACGAATGATCGATAATTAGATAAATGTTAGCTTAGTTGAGTGATGTCTAATTTATAGTGGTAGAACAATCAAATGTTTGTAGTGATATTCATGTAATATTTTTTTTTAGGAAAATTAACAAATCAACCATTGTACTTTAAGATCAGTGACAAGTTAACCACTAATATATTTTCGCTAATAACTTAACCACTCAACTATGGAAAATCGTCGTCGCGAACATTGCCATTAACTTTTTGAGAACTCGATGGAAAAGTGTTAATACCCCTAGAAAAAACTGCAATAAATCATGATTTTATAAGAGACTTTCAGTGAAAAGAGTTATTATCCATGAAGAATGGGTTTAAAAAATTTTAGATTTTGTAAAAGAATGAATTTAAAAGATTTCAGATTTTATAATTTAGAAGATTTTGTAAAAAAAATGTTAATATTTTAGATTTCAGATGATTTAGAATTGTTTTACCGTCCATGGGAGAATCACAGTTTGTTTGTGCTGTCTGTGTTTTTCTACGAAGAAGACAATGATTTTTTTTTTATTTGCAGACTTTCCGTAGAGTAAAGTCGTCTTTACGCAGCGGAAAGTTATTTTTCTGCAAAGTAAAAACGACATTCCTCTGCAGAATGTCAATTTTCTTGAGTTCTATTTCAAGGACTCACATTCCGTAGCGGAAATATAACGTTCCGCAGCAGAAAGACAATATTCCGCAAAGAAACGACAATGCTATTTAACAAAAAACGTAATTGCGATGTTTACTCCATCAATTTTTCATAGTTGAGTGTTTAAATTGTTAGCAAAAATTGTTCAGTGGTTAACTTGTTATTGATTCCTAAGTATAGTGGTTCATTTGTTAATTTTTCTATTTTTTATATTCTAAATTATCAAATAAATATGATTTTCTAAATATATGTTATTTTATATATTAACTAAATGATATTATAAGTAAACGATTAATGTCCATTATAAGAATAAATAATTATTATAATTTTAATAAGTTTACGCATGTTTAACTTATTATACTCATCTCTTTTAACTTGTTAAGCTTGACTTATTTAACTTGTGACTTGCACATGGACTAAAATTAAATATTTTTTTGAACTTGGTCATTACTCTCATTAAGTTTGAAAGCTCGTTGATCTCGACTTCAACTCTTTAGACTCCGTAAAATATAATTTTTCTTGGGAAATTAACAAAACAACAATTGTATTATGAGATCAATGACAGTTAACCACATAACAAATTTTGCTAACAACTTAGAATGAAGCAAATATTGTGGTTATGTTTTTCGTTAAAAAATATTGTCGTTTTCGCTGCAAAATGTTCTGCGGCGGAACATTGTCTTTCCACTAAAAAGATTTAAAATACTACTTTCTGTTGTAGAAAAACAACGTTCTGCGACGGAACGACAACTTTCCACAAGTGGAAAATGAGACATTGGCGATGAGCATTGGATGACGACGACGAACTAGGAAAAATAAAGAGAAGAAGGTGATGAAAACTGGACAGGTGAAATCGAAAAAGAGGGTGAGTCATGCTGACATACGATAGTGTTTTTGAAAAACTGAAAATGTGGGAATTGTTTTCAACTACGAAAAGACCATGCCAAAGCTTCTTGAGATCGTTTTCGTGATAAGATTACTTCAGTTTATTACAATTTTAGCATAAAATTAAAGTAGAATTAGAATTGTAGATAATATGTTTTAGCATCGTTTTTGCACTAATGATTCTTTTAATAGATAATAATAATATTTGTGTTGTTTATTTTTTATAGTTAAGTATTTTAGTTATTAGTAAAAATGATTTAATGATTAATTTGTTATTTGATTAGGCAGTTAGAGTTGTTTTGTTAATTTTATTTTGTTTTTTGTTTTTTTGCTCGCCTTTGCGTTTGACAGACGCACCCTTGAGTCTTGTATTCGCATCTTAGACAACTCCCCGCTTCTTTTTTATAAGTTCGCTAGGTGCTGCTCTATGTAGTTGATTAATTGGATCTTCGCAAAAATAAGGCGAACTAGACGCAACGAAAGAGACGCTACAAATCTGAACTTTGAACCTCGATTATGGCTGGTGAAGGAGTTGACGCCAGACGAAGTTCTGTCGTCTCTGATCTTATTTCCTACTTGAATGCTTCCCCTACTGCTTTCCATGCTGTTGGTATCTTCTTCTTTCTCTTTCTTCCAAATGTGTGATTGAAGCGTATCATTTGCTTTTTTGTTATCCTTCATTTTATCGCCTAGGAAGCCGCCCTAATATGTAGGCTTGTTGTAAATGCTGATATTTTGTAGAGGAGGCGAAGAAGCGTTTGTTAAGCGCGGGGTATGAGCGTGTATCTGAGAGAGAGGATTGGAAATTAGAAACTGGAAGAAAGTATTTCTTCACGAGGAATCACTCCACGATTGTCGCATTTGCAATGGGTAAAAAGTATGGTTACTGACCACAATGGACTTCTGCTGTTTCCATTTTTTTTTCTCTAGAGAGATGTTGAAAAGAAGAGTGATTCTGTATGAAATTCTAATGGTTAAGGACGTGAGCTGAGAAATAGCATGTCTCATAGAATAATTTGTTAACTGCATATTCGTAGTTCATTTGTAGCTGTAATTGTTTAAGTTCTCAGATATGAAGCTGGAAATGGATTCCACATAATAGGTGCTCACACTGATAGTCCTTGCCTTAAACTAAAGCCTATAACCAAGGTAATTGCTAATAATAAGCTCGTGATGATTACTTAAGTTTGAATATCAATTGTAGAAATCTTCTGAATTTATCTTAAAATTACTGGAGATTTGTTCAGGTAGTGAAAGGTGGATATTTGGAAGTTGGTGTCCAAACATATGGAGGAGGGTTGTGGCATACATGGTTTGATCGTGACTTAACCGTTGCAGGAAGGGTTATCACTAGGAAAGAAAAGGATGGCTGTGTCTCATACTCCCACCGACTTGTACGAATTGAAGAGCCCATAATGCGTATCCCTACTTTGGCAATTCACTTGGATAGGTTCTCAATGCATGAAATGATTTTTATTATCTTTGATCTGGTTCCATGAATGAGTTTTTTTTCTTTTCAATTCCTTTGCTCGAGAAGGTAGATTTATAAAAAGGACCACTAGGCTATGTTTTGGAAATTTTGTCCTTCGTCTTTCCTTTACCCCTCGGTGTACTAGGTCTTCAAGGAAAATTGACTTTTTTCTCTGTTCTGGTGCTTTTTTTTTACTATTCTTCTGATAGGGATGTCAATGATGGGTTTAAAGTGAACAACCAGAATCATCTACTTCCTATTTTGGCAACTTCTGTTAAGGTAACCTTCGTGATACAAATAGTTTGAGTGTAAAGTATTCAAGTTTTGTTTTAACTTTGTGTCATTTCATAGAAATCAATGTTCTCAATTTGAGAGTAACTATTAGTGAAGCAAGCCATACTAAGCTCGTATATTCTTATCTTTGTATTTAAGTTTTTGTTTGCTTATCACTGCACAGCTATATATGTCCTGAAATTGAAAGGAGTCTTGTTCACAAGTTTGCAAAATTTGCTCTCGAAGTATGAACAAACGTGAGACCTACATTGTGTGTAGTGAATGCATATTGCCATTTCTATAATTCTCACTTCCTTTTGTAGAACGAGCTAAATAAAGTGGTTGCGGAAAATGGTGCTATTGATAATCCAGTCCAGGCAGCTGGAAAGAAAGATGATGAAAAGTCGGCTGTCAATAACTCAAAGCATCACTCACTTTTGTTAGAGGTTTGCAATTAAAAACTTTGGCATTTTTTTTTCTTTATCCTTACACTCCCAGTTACCTCTCCCATTGCCGGGAGTTGTGGGCAAAGATGGCGGGACGCATGAGTTTTACTTGTTCGCATTCTCTTGATTCAGTGGCATCTAGAGAAGTTTGGTTGAATTGGTGCTTATTTGTGTAAAATTTAACATTAGTTTAATATCCCTACTTTTCTATAGCTCCTGGCTTGCCAACTTCAATGTGAGCCAAATGAGATTTGCGATTTTGAATTGCAAGCATGTGACACTCAACCTAGTATCGTGGCTGGTGCTGCAAAAGAATTTATTTTCTCCGGAAGGCTTGATAATCTCTGCATGTCATTTTGCTCTTTGAAGGTTTGAGTTTCTGTATATGTTTTCCTCAACCCAGATATTATTATTATTATTAGTGGTGCATTTTTGTGAAGATCTTGCAGTTCTTGAAAAGCTTTTTATATTATTATTGTTCATGGTTTATCAGGCATTGATAGATTCGACATCTTCTGAAAGCAGCCTTGAGAACGAGACAAGAGTTAGAGTGGTGGCGTTGTTTGATCATGAGGAAGTTGGATCTTATTCAGCACAAGGAGCTGGTTCACCAGTCTTGTCAAATGCTCTATCTCGTATAACAAGTTCCTTTAGCTCAGAATCTGCGGTATTAACTTCTTTATGTGCTTACTCTTTTCTGATTCTTTATCCAAATTTTACTGACAGTTCTTTGTAATTCATACGATTTGTGCCTCTTTCTGAGTAGTCTATGTTTAAGTTTATGTGAATGCCTCAAATTCCAATAATGAGATGAATAACATCACAAAATAAAATTTCCTGCTAATAATGAAGAATTTGCTTATTTTTTCTTGAAAGCTCCCATCTTGTCTTTCTATGTGCGTCTTGCCTTGCCTTTTCAAATGTACGAGTAACCAAATTTGATATGCACTTTACAATTTTGGCTATACACTGGTCGGGTGTAGTATTTGCCTCTCTTTGTTTTGATGCCTTTGATTTATTTTAATTTTCTATGATGAGATGTTTGACTACCAAGAATCAAGAGATTAGCCATTGGTGTGTATACTTAGTAAAACTAGAATGTTTTAGTTCTATAATCCTGAAACCACCAATCATAAAAGAAAAAAATTCAAAGAATGTGGACAGAATCAATTTCCAAAATCCGAGCTATAATATTCACTGATTAATTTGTAAACCAATCGGTCTAAACTACCCAGTTATATGTACAGTTGCTTGAAAAAGCTATTCAGAGGAGTTTCCTTGTATCTGCTGACATGGCGCATGCTTTACACCCAAATTATATGGTAGGTGGTCTCTTCATAAAGCTTACAGCTTTGACTGTTTCGCCTATACCCACTTAATGATAGGGAGATTTCTTTCACAGGATAAACATGAAGAACATCATCAGCCGAAGTTACATGGAGGGCTAGTAATAAAACAGAATGCAAATCAACGATATGCTACCAATGCAGTTACTTCCTTCATATTCAGGGAGATAGCAGCAAGGCATAACTTGCCTGTACAGGTCAGTTTAATTCGATCTTTCACATTTGCATGAATGAATAATTTAAGATGAATTCTCAACAGATTCGAAATTGTCTATATTCCCTATTTTTTGAGACTGATAATACCTTTTAGCAACTCATGAATTGGGTAATACTAACCTTTTCCATACGTTGATACTGATAATACCTTTTAGCAACTCGTGAATTGGAGGATAATACTAAGCTTTTCCATTTTGTGCTTGTTCTAGTATCTGATTTGAGTTGTGGGATTTCTTTTAGACGATAAATCAATAAAAGAATGGATTTAAATATATTATAGTTGGACATGTACTTGTGATGAGAGCAGATTATTATGATATTTGTCTGTGTTGATAGTCACGTACCCTAGATTTTTTGTTTAGAAAAGAATAAAATGAAATTTAGACTTTAAAATTTGCCATTATTTACAAATCTGATTTTAAACTCAGTTATCAACAATTTAGATCTTACTGTCAATTTATCTATTAAATTCAATATGTATGTATCACGTTTTCTACTTAATTATGTATTTTAATCTAATTTCTAATTCCTTTGACGATATCTAACCCAATATCAAGTTCCATCGAGGAAATTGACAGAGTTTGAAATTAGATTAAAATATCTACTCAAATAAAAAACGTGGTATACATGTACTGGATGAATTTAACAGATAAATTGATGAGAAAGTCTAAATTGATGACAATAAAAAGGTGAAGATTGTGTTTGTAAAATAAAAATAAAAATTAATGTTTAAGTTGTAAATGACTTGGTAAAGTCTAAATTGCAGTTTACGTTTTTAAAAAATAAATGGATCAAGGATGACTAACCCATTGGACTATATGATTTGAGAAAATAGCCCAGGAACATAATGAAATATAATTATGATTGATCATATTCATATTGGAATGATAATGATGCAGGACTTTGTGGTTCGCAATGACATGGCTTGCGGTTCGACAATTGGCCCGATCCTTGCAAGTGGCTTAGGGATCCGCACAGTAGATGTAGGAGCACCACAACTATCGATGCATAGTATACGAGAAATGTGTGCGGTGGATGACGTAAATTACTCTCACGAGCATTTCAAGGTGTATTTCGAAGAATTCTCCGATCTCGATGAGAAGATTCCCATTGACATACTGCTTCCTTTATCGATTGAGTGAGTTCTGATATTTTAGATGTATATCATCATCTTGCTCACTTTGGTTATGATAATAACTCCACTAGGTGACATTGAAATAAACATGATTGTAATGACTACCATATCAAATCTTCTGCTGTATATAAACGCGTTGACACCATGAAGTAATTATGTTATTGGTGATTTCATTTAGTAATAATTAATAACTAGAGATATGAGATTGATTTATTTTTATTCGAAATTCAACTATGGATCATGTCCTACTGTCTCTTGCTATTCGTTTAACATATATGACAGTCTGAAGACCATGGAAGATTTAGGTGTGGGTTTGGCCTATATCAGTGGGGGTGTATAATCTCACATCGTTTGAGAGAGTAGAAAATGAATAGTTTATAAGTATAGTTGTCATTCTTACCTAGTACAATGCGTTTTGGGCTAACTCCAAAAACAAAATCTTATAGGTTTTGGTAAAAAAGAGAGAATATTGTATTGGAAATACTGAAGAACATATATATATATATATATATGTTGTAAGTGATTGAATTAATTATGTGTATGTGTTTATATTTATTGGATTATTAACGGTGGTGGAAAAGAAAAAGTAACGAGAATGAAAATTAGACAAATTGAAAATGTGATAAAAGATAAAGGAAATTGGGTCCAGCCGACACCTAAGAACAATGAGACACGAAAAGAAGCGGACTCATTTTGGTGGTGAAACGCCTCCGGAGCGACACCCAACAACGGCACTAGTGTCTCCGTAGCAACCACAGGAGGTTGTCATTTACCTCCATCCTCAATTATAGATGCACATACCACTTGGTTAGGTTTGATTTTGAAATCCAGACTATGAACTAATGGGTTTTAAGTTTGGTGGACGGTAGATGTTAAAAACTAAATTGATCGGAGTTTATTTCCGCAATAAAATAAAAACACAAGTTAAAGCCGAACTACGGGTTAATTTTGGTTTTGAGCCGAGTTTTGGTTAAAATTTGAATTCACGACTCGGTTCGAACGATTGTTGCACAAAAAATTATGAATCCAAGCGTGGGAAACAATTAATTTATATCAATAACAATAGTTCATAGTTCACAAAAGAGTCAAAATCCGATAAACACATTGTTTTTGTTTGAACGACAGTTAAGTTATGGTACGGTTTTACCTACCCGTACCCTTAAAACGTGAAAATCATAAACTGACGTTTCGCACGTTGAATGTCGTTTTTTTTGTCCCCTCGATTCTGTTATTATTTTTGAAACATTTTCACTCTTGTGTTCTCTCTATCCAAATAAGAGATTTTAATTTCTATCCAAACTCTAATGTGTTTGACTAATTACAATGTAATTGCATATTTGACTTGAGATGAAACTGTGGACTACAAAACAAGCCACCTTTTTTCGTGAATAAACAATGCTCAAGTCAAAGGCAATACATGTGTACGTAAATATTACGGATACAATTCTCCGAGTCAACCCCAAGTTAGGCCGGTTCGGCTGGAATGCTTTTCCCCCCAACCCGACCACATTAGACCGAGTCCTCTTAAACATTTGACGTCCAAAGAAACACGTCCACTTTTACTCGCGTATAAATTCAACCAACGTGCTTTGCTGATCTCTGACCCTCGGCGAAGCTTCATTCTCAATCATGGTTTCGTTTTAGGGGAAATCTGAAAAGGGGTCTTTCATTATTCTTCTCTCTGTCTGGGTAATCTCATCTCTCTGGGTTCCTTCGGATTGTCTGTTTTGTTTTGGGTTTCTCATGTTCAATCAATGTTGATCAACCACTATAAAATCTGGGGTTTTTTTCCTCGGATTTCTTTTTGATCTGTGTCTGTTCGTGAAAGATCTTTAAGATCTGTGCTAGTATTAGTCGATCTGGAAAAATGTGACTCAGATTGTTTTCATCATTTATCTGTTCAATCGCTCAACAGAACTTTTGGGGTCTTCTATTTCTGGGTTTTGCTATATAATTTGAGTTTTTCTATCATTCAAGATGGATTACGCGTGATGGAAGGACAAGTATTCATTTGAGATTCAGTTTATTGCTTCTTAAAGATTGCTTGTATTCACTTGAGATTCAGTTTATTGGTCTTGAAAGATTGCTCATAAGATTCTTAATTTCAAATCAGGAGGCGAAGGTCCATAAGAAGATGAAGGCACTGATTCTGGTTGGAGGATTTGGGACGCGGTTGAGGCCACTGACTCTCAGTTTCCCCAAACCACTCGTTGATTTTGCTAATAAGCCCATGATTCTGCATCAGGTATAATTTTTAAGATCCTCCTCTTGTCTCCGAGTTCTAATTTTTGTTTTCTCTTTGATTATTCCTATGTTTCACTTCCTCCTGTTTTTTTCCATAGTTTTATTCCTATGCTGTATTAGTTTCACCATGGTCTGTCATTCCTATCCATCCTGTCTATGGCCTATTCTGTCTGGTTTCTTGTTTCTCTCATGGAAATTTTGGATGTTATGTGGAATAGTTGGATTAAATGTTCAATATTGTCATTCTTCCACTACAATTTCTCTTTTCTCCTACCAATTTCAGATAGAGGCTCTCAAAGCTATTGGAGTAACTGAAGTGGTTTTGGCCATCAACTATCAACCCGAGGTAGAAAAATGGCCATTTTATTGACAAAATTTGCCTGAAATTTGATGAGGTTAATGAAAAATTATTTATTTCTGCAGGTGATGTTGAATTTTTTGAAGGATTTTGAAGCTAAGCTTGAGATCAAGATCACATGTTCTCAAGAGACAGAGCCACTCGGTACTGCCGGTCCTTTGGCTCTTGCGAGAGACAAGCTTATCGATGATTCGGGCGAACCATTTTTTGTTCTGAACAGTGATGTTATCAGTGAGTACCCCCTCAAAGAAATGATCGAGTTCCATAAATCCCATGGAGGTGAAGCGTCAATCATGGTTACCAAGGTAATAATTGATTTATGACATTTTTCAAAATGAAGTGCATATTAGTAGTTAAATTAAGGGCGAAGAGTAATTCGGTTTTTGTATTTTTTTAGGCCTATAACCTCTTGAACTTAAGTGCATTAGCAGAAAAAAGGACTTATTGACTATATACTCCAAAATTTAATGGCTACTATGCATTTTGTCTTATTTTTTATCGTCTTGTTTTTATACAACTTGTCTCCTTTTGAAGGTTGATGAGCCATCGAAATATGGTGTGGTTGTAATGGAAGAATCATCTGGAAAAGTGGAGAGATTTGTAGAGAAACCAAAACTATTCGTGGGTAATAAGATCAATGCTGGAATTTATTTGTTGAACCCGTCCGTTCTTGATCGAATCCAGCTACGCCCGACTTCGATCGAGAAAGAAGTCTTCCCAAAAATTGCAGCAGAGGAGAAGCTCTTTGCAATGGTTTTACCTGGATTCTGGATGGACATTGGACAGCCAAGAGACTACATTTCAGGCCTTAGACTCTACTTAGACTCCTTAAAGAAGAAATCTTCACCAAAACTAGCATCCGGACCGCACATCGTGGGCAACGTAATAGTCCATGAAACTGCAAAAATCGGCGAGGGCTGTCTGATCGGGCCCGATGTTGCAGTTGGTCCGGGCTGTGTTATCGAGTCGGGAGTTAGGCTCTCTCGCTGCACAATTATGCGGGGAGTTCGAGTCAAGAACCATGCCTGCATTTCGAGCAGCATAATTGGGTGGCACTCGACCGTCGGACAGTGGGCCCGGGTCGAAAACATGACCATTCTGGGAGAAGATGTTCATGTGGGTGATGAAGTTTACAGCAATGGAGGGGTTGTGTTGCCTCACAAAGAAATCAAATCTAGCATTTTGAAGCCAGAGATAGTGATGTGAAAGAAGTGTTCATGTTTGAATTTTCGATCCTACCAGAATGTTTTCGGAGTGTTTGGAGGAGGTTTGTTGGTCAAGTGTTCTTTGTTCTGGTCTGCTTTAACATTTGATTGATTGTTTAAGTTAATGGGTCAGTCAGTCTCTTGTATTTACTATTTTTTTTCATAAAAATGTAGTCTTTCTAGTATGTATATGCAAATAATTGATGAAACATTTGGTGTTTTCTATTGATGTTCTTGCAAAGTATATATTTTACTTTTATTTCTATATTTAACAATTTATCATCACATCCTAACAAAATTTTATTCATTTGAATTTCTCTTTTGATATTTTAACTTCATTTAAACAAAACTCTAGGTGCAAGAGATAATGAAAAATGAAAGTTTAAACCAGAACACAAAAATAAAGATTAATTGTCGGAATTTTTAAGAGAATAATTGTGACAAGAAGAGCTTTGGTGTGGATTCGGCTGTACAATCTCACATTAATATAACGTATTATAAACTAACTTCAAGAGTAAGGTGTACAATCTCACATTAATATATCGTATTATGAACTAACTTCAAGAATAAAATCATGTCCAGACAATATTATATTAATAACCCTGAAAAATATTACAAAAACACTAAAAATTTATTATAGAAAATCAAAATACGCAACTCAAACTTAATAATATATATAGGTACTACATCAAAATCTTAAAATAATTCTGTATTTCCATTGGGTCCCTTGGACAGCAAATCTGAATAAAAATATCTATAATTTTCTTTAAAGATTTTTATCATAATTTTGCAATATGACAAATTAAGTAAAAGTCAAATATAAATAATTAAATTCCTCTATTTGGAACCCTTTTCATCAGAAGGACAAGATACATTAACATTTCAACTGAGGAGTTTAATTAATTAATTATGGGATAATTTAAAATTAGTAAAAGTAAATAATATTATTAAGTAGAAGCTCATGGAAAATGTGATGAATAAAAAATAAAAGGGGGTCGTCAATTGAGGATTGATTGCATTTGCCGTGTTACTTCCACTTGGAGTCACCGAGCATGCAATTATTGGAATATATTAAATATTATTTTTGGGATTAACCAAAATTAATTTTATTATAATATTTGAAAGACAATTTTACGTCACTTGATGTATAAGTGCCAGGCACATCGCGTGGGAGTTGAATGTTACATCAATATAACTCATATTCTATATATATATATATATATATATATATAAAATATATATTTTTTTTTAACAATATGATCTATAAATTTTACACCCTAAAAAAACAAAATCTTATTTTGCATGTTCATTTTTTATTTTGGATGATTAATATATATGTCCTTAACTCTTTGATTTTACTTTTTTTGTATAATTTTTGGACATTTCGTATGAATCTTTTTATAAGAAAATATAAATATATATTATTAAATTTCGCATGATATTAAAAAGAAATAAGAAATATTTTTGATTTGACAAGCCACTTAAACTTTAGGTTTAGCATTAATGGAGATGAGGAAGATCTAGATTTGGGATTCCAACTCCTACACAATAATTATAATATTTAAATTAAAAAATAGTTTATTTACAAATATTCTAACATCAAGTGGTGGGAAAAAAAAATCAGTATAAAAAAATAATTAAATATTTGATAATGTAGTTTTTAATTCATGTGGGCCTGCCATGAGAAGAAAGGAAATGGATAAGATAAGAAAGGGAAGATGAAAAATTAACTATTGTTTTGGGAAAATGACAAATCAACCATCATGATTTTTGATCAATGACAAGTTAACTACTGTGGTATATTTCTTAACAAGTTAACCACTAACGTATGAGAAATTGAAAAATCCAACATCACACTCAAGTTAACCCAGACAAAACTGCTTGGACACCGCAAACAAGTGCCTGGACGCCGCAAACAAGCGGCGTCCAGGCAAAGAAACAAGCCTGGACGCCGCAAACAAGCGGCGTCCAGGCAAAGAAGCAAGCCTGGACGCCGCTGGTTTGCGGCATCCAGGCAAAGAAAAAGCCTGGACGCCGCAAACAAGCGGTGTCCAAGCAAAGAAGCAAGCTTGGACGCCGCTAGTTTGCGGTGTCCAGGCAAACAAACAAGCCTGGACGCCGCATGTTTGCAGCATCTAGGACCCACCCACCCAATCATTTTCTCTTTATGAAAAGGGAAAATGAAAATTAGGGCTCTCAGTCTCGACTCTCCCTTCTCGAATCTGAAACATACCCTAAACCTAGCGATTTGTGAGAACTGAAGCGAGAAGAGAAAGGTATTTTGGCAAAGTTGAAGCATTTGTTTTCAAGAAAATGGCGCATTGGAGTGCTTGGAGTGTCGAAGAAGCTGATATTAACCGTGAAGCTGTAGTGGGCCCTTCAGAGATATTATTGGCGAATGAAAACGAGGTACGTGGAATTGGAAATGAAGTTGCAATTGTGTTGCATTCTGTATCTGCAAGTCTAAATGAAGAGGACAATGAGGACCTCCGATCAGTGTGCCAATCCACTAGTGATGAAGACATTAACATGGCACAGAGTAGGTCTATACGCCAAGCAGAAGCACAATGCAGCTACATTGGTATGAGCTTTGGCAAAAAATACAGTTCATTGACGAAAATTAGAGAAGAAATTGTTGATTATGCATTGAATAATGAGTACGACATAAAATTCACCCATAGTGATGCTCGTCGGTTGAGGGCTGTCTGCCAGGAAGGATGCACAAGAGGGTGGTCACCGGTAGCATCTATCGGACTTTCACACGAAAGGTATTTGAACGTATGAACAAACGAAGGTAAAGAGAATCAGAGTGGGATGGAAGCAAAAGGATATTTCTATTACACAGCAAAGAGTGAGTCTGCTTGTAGTATGTGCTACTTGCAGAGCACCACTTACAAAGGGTTACAATATATAGGCCAAGAGGCAGACGCAGCGGGTGCGCATTGGGCCCCATCGTCCTGCGTAGATGCCGTTCGTCTAGAAAAGCAATCTCATTATGCAGACGAATATATTCGTCTGCATAAAGCAAAAGAAACTTAATTATGCAGGAGAATATATTCGTCTGCATAAAGCAAAAAGCAAGCTAAAGCAGGCAGGCGAATATATTCGCCTGCATAAAGAGAAAGCATATTACAGTACACACATACACACCACAAACAAAGGCGAATATATTCGCCTTAAAGTAAAGTAAGTAATAATGGTGCGAATAGTGGTCATGTGGGTCTGTCAGATGGGTCCAGCAGGTTTAGCGGTCTGTTCCATGAACTGGAAGATGATGCAACCATAGTCTTGCTCTTCCAGCTGGATGCCTGGCGTGATGAGGCTGAACCAGTTGTCCTTTGTGGAGTTGATCTGGCAGTATATGGTTCGTAGAATGAGAATGGTTTCCAACTCTTGTAGGGCAGTGATAGCTTTGCGGACAGCTTGTTGGCGAATTCGGTACATTCGGTCTTGGATCCAACTGGTTTCATCAAGGGACATTGGGCCGATAGAGTAGTCGAGGAGGTCTCGATACTCTTGTGAGAGGATGTCTTGTTCTGTTGGTCGTGGGCTTTTGGGGTTGGGCTTGAATTGGGCTGTGCCACTTGTCTGGGCATCTTTGGTGTTAGCTTTGAGGTTGTCGTAGTAGTTACGACTGGGAGTAGCCTTCTTATTAGGAGGTTGACCGTCACTTGCCATTCAGGGTTAGTTTCTGCGTCTTGTAGGGCTTGTAAGGCAGCAACGATCTCTTCACTTCTCTCCCCAGAAAAAGGATCTGGAACCTGAACAAGGGTACAGATCAAACGAGACAAGGAGTCAGATAAAATATTTTCAGTACCCTTAATATGTTCAAACTGGATGGAGATGCCGGTTCCTGTAATGAAATCCGTAAAACTGAGCCAACGGACGCGTGATGGTTTATTCTGACTGGATTTATTGTAGAAGCTAATAATAGCTTGGCAGTCAGTGTGGAGAATGATCTCCTTCTTGTCAAGATAAAATATCTTGAGAGATGAAAGGGTTTCCATGCAAGCGTGTATTTCAGCATCAATGGTTGACTTGATTTGTGAGAATTTACCACTCGCATAAGCACAAATGCGTTCAGCATTTTTAGGATCATTTTTGCATGGCTTCCATTTGCAAATACCACCCCAACCTTCCATGCAGCCATCGGTTTCAAGGATGATGTAGGCATTGGGTGGTGGGAGTTCCAGATCGGGAAGTTTTTGTACAATCGCCTTAATTTGGTTAATAAGGCTGATATCGGAAGCTTTTAAGCGCTTATTGCCATGAGGGCTGGTCTTGGAATACAGAGGGCCCAATAAGATTTCCAAGCGGGGAATATAAGGACGGGCATAATTCAGGATACCCAGCCATGATCGTAGGCCATTCTTTTCTTTGAGGGCCTCGAGATCAAAATCCAAGATCTTTTTAGTGATATGGGCCTGGAGTTTAATTCTTCGATGGCCCAGAATGGTACCTAGGAAGTCAATTTCTGGTACTGCAATCTTCATCTTTGTAGGAGAAATGACTAGGCCGTGCTTTTTGACTCGTTGAACAAATTCAAGCAAGTGCTTAGCATGCTCCTCCTCGTTCTGTGAAAAGACTAAAATGTCATCAATGTAAACTACAATAAACTGCTCCGTACCTGCAAAGCAGTTATCCATCTTGCGTTGAAAAATGGCTGGTGCGTTTTTTAAGCCAAAAGGCATAACCAACCATTCGTAAAGTCCGTTAGGGACAACAAAGGCTGTCCAGGGAACACTATCAGCACTCATGGCTACTTGATGGAAGCCGCTTTTGAGGTCGAATTTTGAATAAATTCGGCTATGCCCGACCCTGGCTAGGAGCGTATTTATACCTGGCAAGGAGTATTGGTCCTTATGGGTATTATCGTTCAAGGTGCGGTAGTTGAAGACCATACGTTCTTTGCCTTTAACTTCTAGTCCGGTGTTGGGGTCCACGGTTATGCCTGAATTTACAAGTAGGGCCATTGTTCGGTGCTTACTTGTACTGGGCCGGATAACCTTTAAATCCAAAAGGGCTTGGATGTGTTTTTGAAATGAATCAGCCATGGCTGGAGTGACGTGTTTCAGAGGTCGGTCCTGTATCGGGGTTGATAATATCTATGTGACATATGACTTGGTTCTTGGACCAGTGTGCGACAGGATCATCCCCAATGTAGCCCTGTATTTGCAGATCACTGATTATAGCAGAGAACTTACTAAGAAAATTTGATGGTTGTGCTATCAAGGAGAACTCCTGTTGTTCAGGAAGGTCGAGGTTAGGCAATTCTTCAACTAGTTGATTGGCGGTAGCCTGTTCAGCAACGGTATTGGTCTTAATTGTTGTTACATTCTTATAGAATGTAATTGTTGGCCCTTCGATGCGCAAGCCTCCTCGCATTGCTTTGATAAATTTGCATCCCAATAACATTTGTATCCCATCCGACAGTATCTTCATAGGAAAACAGTATGTAAAAGGGATACGGAAGGAATTTTCTTCGATCTGCATGGTTCCTCCTTTTAACTTTTGAGTGGCTTCTTGTGTCGAGTTAACACCATCAAAACGAGCGGTATATGGGCTCGGTTCCATTGCGTCTAGTGGGACTGAGTCACTATCAAGGCAGCAGACAGTTGCTCCAGTGTCTAATATCGCTTTGAGTGAGAAGGGTTGTATACCTGGTATTTTAAATGTAATAAACATATTATACAGTCTGTTGGTTGTTGCTTTCAATATGATGCCACTCCTGCAGGAATGGTCTACTAGGACTTGAGCTGATTCTTCAATAGGCTCCTGATGTTCTGGTTCTGAATCGAACAAAGGTGGCAACTCCTCATAGTCTTTGGTTAGCCTGTCACTCAATCCTTGATTTAATCGATGATTTTCATTTGTTAGGTAAATAATATAGCCTAACAGTTCCTCATCAAGTTATCCGTTGTCTGATGGACCTTAAAGGGTCTTGGTTCTGAAACGCAGGTTGTATTGAAATAATATACTGAGCAAAGAGGGCAAGAGGTAACCTTGGAAATTGAGCAGTGGATCCTCATTTGTTGCTTAGTGGCACGTGGTGCATTTAGAGAATTCATCCTCCAATTCGGGGTGCTGAAGCCAGTTATGGTCACAGTTTTCTTTTTCCCCAATGTCGACTTGCTTTCTCCACCCATAAGGTGATCCTAAGACGTAAGCGGATTCAAAAGGCATGTCATAAGAATAGAGTACTGCAGCTCTATGAGTATCTTCACCCTCACTAAAATTGCATATTGCTTCGCTCATGGATTCATTCATGTCAAGGGAAACCAAGTCCCAATCTTCAGGTAGGTCTATGTTTTCAAGTATGGCTGCTCGATGAATGTCTCCCTTTTTGTTGTTACATTCTCAGGCAAAATGGCCAGGTTCTCCGCAAATAAAGCATTTACATTTGCGGACTTTGTCCTGCTGTTTCTTTTTGAAAATCCTTACGTGAGAATCATGAGGCTTGCCCTTGTAGGTCTTAGATTTGCGAAGCCCAAGTCTTTTCTGGGGAGTTTCGTAATATCCGGGAATAGGGATCTCCTGGCAGAAATCTAAATCTTTCAGACTACGGTTGAAAGCATTTTGCTTACATAGTTCTGCTAGGAATTGGTAGGCGAAGTGAATTCTTGGGAGTACGCCAATGGTTACTCCAGGGTATTTGTTAAGAAACGCCTTTTCAATAGTTTGTCCCACCAAGGAGGCATCTTTTTGGTGAACTTTTTTGATAATTCTGGTGAGATATACATCCTGCCAGATTTAGCGGCTAATGTTTTGAAAGTATTCATAAAGGCCAATAAATTCTTTACCGATGGGCAAAAGAGTCTCTCTAGGTCTCTGTAGGCCCGATTTTGTTCATCTGTTGATCCCTGCGTGGGATCCTCAAGGAGAAATATTCTTCTTATCTGGGAAAGGACATTCTGAGTATCATCAGCAATGTTGACTAAGGAGCTGTAGTCAGAAGGATAAGCCATTCGCCATTGGATGAAAGTTTTCTTTTCTACTTCCCCAAGGAGATTTTCGATGTAATTCACCCTCTTTGGTATCAGAGCTATTAACAAGGTATTATGTCCAGCTAAGCATCTTTTCTAGGAGTAGGATACTGTTAATACCATCGAACGTTTCACGACTCTTGAAATCTGTTTATATGGTTAACCATGTTTCTTTAATTAAATGCCAAAAGACTGCAAGAAGTACCCGCGGTAGGGGAAGAAGTCAGGTGAGGGTTTAGTTAAGGTTAACAAAGTTCTCCAAATTTACAGATTCAAGTACTTAAATTATTGTGGTATTACAGTATACTCTCCTAGAATCCTCATTATTGTGTTTTTGCTATTGTTCTTTCATGTCCTGGAGAGACACAGAGAAATCCACTCCCTATCTGTCCGCCTTATCTGCCGTTTCTAGTATTGAAGAACCATCTATTGGTTTCAGTAACCCCAGCGAAGTTACTACCAAATCTGTTGCACAATCTTTGGCGACTATTATCAAACAGAATAATACTCAGATCCAGCTCCTTTGTTCTATTAAAAGTGATACAGAGCAAATATTGCGCTCCATTAAAGCCAAAGAACCTACTGTTGAAAACGAATTCAGTCAACAGCTGCATCACCTAACAGAGCAACTATCATCCTTAAAGCTTGGCACATCTGTTCAGCGGCCTCAACCAACTACTGCTAACAGAAAGCTGTACTGTTTTCTAGACCCGCAGAAAATCTTCGAGGAAGAGAAAGCCAAGTCCCACAAATGAGGACTACAACAGAAGAAGCAACTGAATCAGTATACGATGACCAGATACGTGGCTACCGCCACTTGCATCGTCTACGTCATGCAACGTCCAGACTCCTTAGAAGAAGTCCTGCCTCAAGAACTTTAGAATCCCTACTGGATCCCCAACAGTAGTTACAATTATCTCACTTGCTCCCGAAAGATGGAAAGCCGTCATACCACTGCCAAATGGGTGGCAACGCATTACTTAGATAGATTTAAAAGTCAGGCCGATTGGGACGTATCTTCCATAATTGAGACTGTCAGGAAGGACGTCAACGTCAACATCACACCCAGTCTTGCCAGAAGGGCAAGAAATGCGGCAAAGAAAATTAACGAAGGTGATGGCAATGAGCAATACAAGCTCATTTGGTCCTATGCTGAGGAGATTCGGAGGTCGAATCCCGGAAGTTCACTGCGTGTTGACCTTGATATGAGTGTATTTAAAAGGATGTACATGTGCATGGATGCATGCAAGAGGGCAGTGTTGAACTGTGGTAGACCTGTTATTTCTTTAGATGGCTGCCACTTAAAGGGAGTACTCCGGGCCAACTGCTTACTGTTGTCACCATCGACGAGAACGATGGTATGTATCCGATTGCTGTAGCAGTCGTAGAAGCAGAAAATAGGGCTTCATGGAGGTGGTTTATAGAATTGTTGCTAGACGATCTAAACACCCCATCTGGCAATGGATGAGAAATTATTTCTGATCGACAAAAGGTGTTGTGCATTGCTTTTGAATTATGTGTTTATGTTATGCATGTTTTTTCCAATGTCTGTCTCATATTATGAAAGTTTGCAGGGACTAGTGCCAGCTGTGAGAGAGGTGGCATGGCAAGCAGACCAACGGTTTTGCATCCGACACCTGTATGCCAATTTTCAAAAACAATTTAAAGGCAGGTTGTTGAAGGATGCAATGTGGGCTGCATCAAGAGCCACAACAGTCAGGCAATTTGAGAAAGAGATGGCCAAGTTATTTGTCCTTGACCCGGCGGCCCATGAATATCTACGTGGAATAGAGGTGACTTGCTGGGCCAAACATGCTTTCTCTTCCATCCCAAAGTGCGACATAAGCCTCAACAACCTCAGCGAGTCCTTCAATGCCTGCATCCTACCAGCCCGGGACAAACCAATTCTAAGTATGTTCGAGATCATTCGAAAGGGCATCATGGGTAGGATCGTGAAAAAAAATGAAAAAATGGCTCGCTCGACCGATCTATTATGTCCAATGATTAGCAAACGGCTCTCTAAAGTCCAACTTGCTAGTCGAAATTGGAGTCCCCAATTTGCAGGAGCGGCCCAGTTTGAGGTAAGCAACAATACCGACATGTACTCTGTCGATTTGGACAGGTGTAGTTGTACTTGTAACCGGTGGGAGTTGACCGGCATCCCGTGTGTCCATGCAATCCCATGCATTCACTTCATGAGGAGATCTCCTGAGGAGTTTGTGCATTGGTGCTATCACCGGGAAACATACATGGTGATGTACTCCCACTTTCTCCGCCCCCTCAATGGCCCAATCGAGTGGCATCCTGTGACGAATCTGGATCCAATTATCCCACCGCCGTATAAAAGGCTTCCAAGCAGGCCCCGCATACATAGAATACGGGATGTGGATGAGGCTCCAAGCCGGACAGTGCTTACCAGAAGACATTTAAACGTGCATTGTGGCCGGTGTGGGGGTGTGGGCCACAATGCCTGCACGTGCGAAGGGGTAGGGGAATCCAGTGCAGGGGCTGGCAGAGGCAACAGAGGGGTGGCTAGAGCCAGAGGAAGAGGTGGCAGAGGAAGGTCAGATGACACATTTATGGGTTTCAGAGTCCCCGAGACAGCTCTCGATAGAGTTCATGAGACATAGGTCAGCGCATTATCGCATTATGCTTTTAATTGATATTTGAACTACGCTCATTTCCTTTGTAATGTGGTCTGCAGGAGTTTGATGCTGAAGGTTCTCCCACACCTACATATACAGATGTGGACCTTAACCTGCCGTGATATAACCCTTTTTGCTTGCAACAAATGTACATGACAGTCAAAGGCCATTGATGTAATTATTTTGTTGAAAATAAAATGAGTTTGATAGACTTGCCAATTTTTTTAAAATTTGAACAGAATGTCCCTTGTTTCTTGACTCCATATAGTTATTCTCGTACATCCTGCACAAACAGCCCAAACAATTCCAGTATCATCCAAACATCTCATTCATCCACTAAATGTAAACTACACCTAACCTCCCAACATATCATTGACAACTTAACATACATTTTAACGTACAAGTACACAAAATCAACTAAACTACGCATTCTTCTTCTTCCTGGGCTATTTCCGGGGCAAATCCGTGACCAGAAACGACAAGTTCAAGTCAAAGACTACTTTCTCAGCTCGGGCGAACAACGGACCCTCATACTGAAAGGTTGGAGGTTTGTGCAGGTGGAATTGTTCCATAATGTGGCACTCTGATATCATCCACATCCCCTCAGGGGTACACCGAAAGACGCTAAACGGCTTGTAATGCAAAGGGAACAAGTGTCGAGCAATTACGTGGAAAGCAAAATTAAGAATTTACACTAGGAAAACTACATACTGTTGTTTGTCAGTGGGATCTGTGATAATGGAGATTGATTCCCGCAACAATGTTTGGTAAGCGAATTGCATGTGCAGATCAACGGACGACATAAAACACTCATGTTTCGGGTGTGACTGCAATGTGAACAATACATTATATGATCTCAGTAAACATTAACTCCAACCTGGAGAAACGACATGATTACTTACGTGAATCCATCCAAGTGTGAGTAGATCGTGTCGCTGTTGATAATTGAAAACTTCTGTGTCTGCTTCTGCCATCGTATAGCACTGCATATAAGTTTGGATGAGTACTAAGATAAAATCTTATACACGAACACCCAAAAAAGGCCTCTCACCATATCTGGCGTTCCTTTCTGATCTGGGAAGATGAGTTCAGAGACGAGGTATATATTGTCGTCAGCTTTCCTGCAAGAATTGCGCATGTCTCCAAGTTCTTTCGAGTATTTGCCCGGACATAGTCTTGGAACTTACTCATCAAATCATTTGCCTGCAACAAACGTTCAGCGTAACCATGAATGAATACACATATATACCGAAATGAAAGACGTACCAGGCACAAAATTTTAAGGGGCGGCGGCCTGAGAGGCACGGCTGGAGGATTTTGTAAGCGGCTTCTGACAGGTTCGCTGCAAATTAACAACACGTCAGTACATGAAAGACAAATAAAGTAAAAATTGAAATTCACGTTCAACAAAATTAACTTACAATCGGAATGTCGCATCTGGTGCGTCCGAGGAGGATGACGCACTTCCTGAATGGGTTGATCTCCTCTCCCCTTGCTTAAGTGCTGCCACCATCTCACGATGCCACTCCGCTGCTTGCACATGCCACTGTTGTTCTATACCCCACCTCTCTTCTGCGATACCCCACCTTTCTTCTGTAAGCTTGGCTGCTTCTTGTATTTGGCGTTGTTGCATTTGTATCTGGTCTGCCATCACTTGCATATGGGTCATGGACATATTATGGAGCTCCTCCATCTTGCTCATCCATTTGAGCATCTCAGCAGGTATCGAACTAAAGTGAGATGACTGAGGAGGAGGCAACAGTGCATGCGAAGGGACTGAATGTGAAGGCTTTAAGTTGGGTGGATGTGCTGCTACCTTCTTCCCCTTGCGGAACCATTCACCTCCTGTTTGGGTGATACACATTCGGTCCAATAATGAATTGTTGTACATGTCATTGACTGGCTCTTCAATTCTTGGCTCGTTCTCCGGGATGGGGACCCCAAACTGCTCAACGATCCTCTGGATTAGCCAGTTGTACGGTAGGGACTTCGCCGAGTTATTGAGCACCTCTTGCATGTGGCTCACGATTATATATCCAATTTCCACCTTTTTTTGCCATAAACACCTTCTCCAGCATATAGAGATCCATGCTGGTAACAAGGTCGCGATGCCCATTTCGAGGCAAAATGGTGTACATCATGATCAAGTGAATCAATCGGGTGAAGGCATTCAACTCCTTTCCCTTTGGCTTTCTGTACTCGCCAATCTCGGGATCCTGGTGCAACAATCTAAGCACCGCTAACCCACCTCCTTGTTTTATAAATGGTGGCTCCCGAGCCATATGATAATATTTCTCGCTTGGTTCATCCAATACACATCCAAGCATCGTGTTTACATCGTTGGAAGTGAAACTCAACTCCCTTCCAAAAACGTACGTCCGCACCTCTAATGGTTTAGTGGATATTCGTAAATTTGTGTAAAACAATCTTATAACTCTCTCGCAGTAACTGCCCCTCAAATTGCACAACCCGGCTAATCCAGCAGCTTCAAGCATACGTTCAATTCCCATTTCTGCGAAAGAGTCCAAATCTACTATTTTGGACACAGTAATTCTACGATGTTGTATATCTTCTAAATACCGTGTTTTGCAATTAGCGTTCCAGAATAATTCTTCTTCAAGGTCGGCAGTTTCTTCGTCTTCCACCACTGTCGCGGGTTCGACATCTTCCACTTCCGTAGTTTGAACGGGTTCAACGGCCTCCACCGTTGCCTTCCGACGCTTTGACTTCAATTTCTTAGGCCGCAATTCCATGCTGATCATTGAGAGTAATTTGCCAACAACCTGCAGTATAATAAAAAATACAATAAAAAAAAATTTATGAATAATAAAACATCCTAAATCAACAAACCACAAAAAAAAAAAAACAGAATGCAGTTTCATAAATCAACAAACACAATTTAGCTTTAGCCAATGGTACAAGCAGTTTCATAATTGGAAGTAGTGTATCGAGTTTCTTAGTACCATTATCGATTAGAATTGCATTTTCTAGCAAACAAACCCAATCTGCTATTTTGTTTTTAACAAAACTAAAAATAACTAACAAACTCAATTTAACTAACAAACAAAATAACTAGGGAATTACCACAAAAAATAGACGCAGTGCAGATCTACCACAGGATACTAACACTCTATCAAAGAAAGGCGAGAGAAAGGCGAGATCCGAGAGATAGGCCGTTCGGTGGTTGGCGTCGAGTGGTGGTCGCCGTTCGGTGGTTGGCGTCGCGTGGTTGTCGCCGTTCGGTGGTTGGCGTTGCGTGCTCGTCGCCGTTCGGTGGTCGGCCTCGCGTGCTCGTCGTCGCCGTACGGTAGTCGGCCTCGGGTGGTCATCGCCGTGCGGTAGTCGGACTCGTGGCCGATTGGGGGAGAGTGGGAGAGCCGATTGGGAGGGAGAGTGAGAGCAGAGGGTCGGGTAGGGGGTAGGAGATGCAAAATAATGAGCCTTAACTTTTATTTTCCCTTTATAAAAGGGAAAATGATTGGGGTGGTACACTAGCCTGGATGCCGCTGGTTTGCGGCGTCCAGGCAAAGATCTATGCCTGGACGCCGTAAACATCTTCTTTGCCTGGACGCCGCAAACCAGCGGCGTCCAGGCACTTGTTTTCGGTGTCCAGGCAGTTTTGCCTAGGTTAACTTGAGTGTGATGTTGGATTTGTCAATTTCTCATACGTTAGTGGTTAACTTGTTAGCAAATATACCACAGTGGTTGACTTGTCATTGACCAAAAACCATGATGGTTGATTTGTCATTTTCCCTATTGTTTTTTTGTAATTAATGATAAGCTAATTATTAATTTTTTTAATAAATTAACAACTAAATTATAAAAAATTGTCGCTGCAAATATTACTGTTAATTTTTTGAAAATTGTAATGAAAAAGAATAAATACTCGTAAAAAAAAGGAAAGAAATCGTGATTTTAAAAAAGACTTTAAGTGAAAATGATTTAACATCTATGGAGAGTTGATTTAGAAAATTTTAGATTTTGTAAAAGAATGGATTTAGAAGATTTCGAATTTAATAATTTAGAAGCTTTTGTAAAAGAATGTTAATATTTTAGTTTTCGGATGATTTAAAATTATTTTATAGTCCATGAGAAAATGTTTGTATTGTCTGTGTTTTTCTATGAAGAAGAGAATGAATAATATTTTTATTTGCAAACGATCCGTCGTGATTTAACAATTTAACCCGTGAACTATAACGATCTGCCGCAGTTTAACAATTTAACCCCTAAGTATGGTGACAAATCGCTGTGGTTTAACAATTTAATTCCTGAACTATAATGACAATTCGCTGCAATTTAACAATTTAACTCCTGAACTATGATAATCCACTTAAGTTTAACAATTTAACTCTTGAACTATGATAACAAACCACTGTAGTTTAACAATTTAACCTCTAAACTATGATAACGATCTACTGTGATTTAACAATTTAACTCTTGAACTATGAAGATCCACCGCAGTTTAACAAATTAACTCTTAAACTATGATGATTTGCTGGGATTTATCAATTTTACCCCTAAATGAAAAACATAGTCTCGATATTTACTCCCTCAATTTTTTATAATTCAATGATTAATTTATTAGCAAAAAAAAATTAGTAATTTCCTTTGGTAGATTTCTCAAATATAAAATAAATGTTCCAAAAGCATTTACGTTTGTGCTCTTTAAAAACATAGATTTCTTTTTCACTGTCGGTGATAACATTGGACCTAGGCCCAGTTTAGACGGTCAACCCATTTTAGATCCACTTTGTTGCTTTTACAAATCACAACTATAATAATAAAAGCGGATTTAGCCAATTTCATAAAGAAAGAAAAAAACCATAATGCTCAGAATACTTACAGAAAATATATTTTTTTGTCATAAAAAAATTATTTTTTTTAATGAAAAATTTGACAGCGAAATTTGTTTTCTTCATTTTTTATAGTTAGAAGTTTCAGTTGTTCACAAAACTATTTTTAAGATTTTTTTTGTGATTGACCCAATAGTTTATTGTTTATTTTGTTAATTACCCATGAATAAATGACATGTTACAAGATAAGTGTAACAAAAAATTAAAAAAGATATGTTAGCATGGTTGCCAAACTAGTAGTTTGTTCTTTCATAGTTGTTATGCATTTCATTAGAATACTGTTATAATTCATGTAGTAGGTGATCAGAGCTCAATTTGAACCAGATCTAGGGTGAAGATTGTGAGTTCTCATTAACTTGATGCACATCAAATGATTCAATTGAAGAATCATTTTAGTGCCTATCCTTAAAAATTTGTGTCGTAACCACCATTTTCAATTGACATGAAGACCTAAGTTTTAATTAAATTAATTATTTAAAATAGTTGGCGGTTACAAAATAAGAATTTCTTAAATTGTCGGCTCTTCTCACATTTTCTCTGCTCATCTAAAGGAAATTAAGAGATGGTTATTAGTGATTGTGAGAATTGGAGGATGAAATTTTGCCAAAATCTTGTTTTCTTTCGGGAATAATTGGTGGTGAGTTATATCTGCCAACGTACAATGAAACTTTTCAATTGGAATTTTTTAATGTTATGTTGAACGTAGCCAAATCGGCAAAAGTCTAGGATTTTGCATGTCTTCGAGAGGTGAAATTTGATTTAGCTTTAAGTTTCTTCTCTATCATTTTTGAATTTGTATGTCTTTGGTGGGAAGTTTAAATTTTTTGCCATGATTGTGAGCGATGGACGAAAAGAAGTGGAACATTGTATGAAATAAAATTAAATTGTATTCTAATATGTTTTTGGATTGATTAAAGTTGTTGGATCGGATAAAAGTTGGATTTTTTTTAAAGTTTCAAAGTAGCTTTTCGATGTAGCGGGTGCCCAGAGCTTAGGGTCGAGCGATCGGTCAATCTCTTGGTCGAATAGGACTTCCGAATCATTAGTCTGGATATCTAGACACAAAGGATCGGTCGACATGAGGATAGTCAAACAATTTTTGTGTCAATTGAGATATGCTTTTGAACTGATTTTTTGTGGGATTGTTACGTAGTTTGTATCTATGCTATGGGTTCTAACAAACCTTTCTTGAAGATCTTGAAAAGTCTATTAATGTTGGTATGTTTGAATAGGCGCTGGAGAGTTATTGCTCTAAAATATTAGACTTTGATCTTGGGATTTATGGTTACTACATTCGAGATAAAGATTTAATTTTATGTACAACATTGCATGTTTTTTTCAAATCTTATTTTGAGACGTGTTCTCATATAAAATAATGTGTTCATTTTTTGAGTTTATCAATTTTAGTATATTATATGTATTTTTAATTGTCTATATTTTGTTGAGCACGCATATTATTTATGGATCAATTTGGTCATATAAACTGAGTTTGATTGACTCACATGAAGGTCTTATTTTTATTACTCACATGCGACTGTTTGAGGATATGTTTGTTTGTTGTTAAATAGAATAATGAGACAATTGAATGTGCTATGTCCTTGGACGCAAAACCCTAAACTTGATCAGGATCTTTGTAACTGTTGCGATCGCCTAAGTATTGCCTTTATTTATTTATGCTATGCCTTTGACATGATGAGCCCGAAGTCCATGAATGACTCTATTTTCACTGAAACTTTCATAATTATATAATAAGGATTTATTTTAATTACGTACCATACCACAGTATAGTGAATTGTTTTGACATCTGTCGTTATGTATGTTTTCTAATCAGTTTTTTTTAATAAATTTTTTTTATACAAAGTATGCTCATACATTGTCCTTTAATATTAAACATTGAGTATAAAACTTTATCCCTACTAAGTTTAGTCAACTTACCCTAAACGACTCTCCCATTTCAAGTCTTAGTCAAGGAGATCATCAGTTATCGGTGTAAGAGTAGCTCGGCAATTTACCTTCCTAGTTTATTTATTTTCTTTGAGAGATTACCTTTAGCGATGTTTGGCTTTTGGATATAAACCCACCTCTAGCACGGGCGGCTGTTGACTCGTAATATCCAACTCTAATCTCAGTTGCGGCCTCAATCAATAGCGCATCTCTCGTTTTCCTAGTCAAATACATGATTGCACGCTCTCTTTCTAACAAAACCTAGGATGAACAAGGTAGTTATATATAACTTCATGGATTGATATCATTTACACAGCTTTGAAAAAATTAAATCAAATTATACTTATCATTGTCCAAGCCTCATATTATATGATAAAAAGAAAATTTACTACACAAAATTTCTCAAATATTTCTCTTTACAGGGTCCAGTGATTTATTGTTACTTAACTATCATGAAATATTATTCTTACACCTTGTACTAGTCTAATTTAAGAGGTACATCAAATTTTCTAGCGTAATCATCAATTTAAATTTGGTTCTTTTGGTTATTTGCAACCAATATCAATACGGCTCTCTAACTTTATAATTTTGGTTAGTGACCCTCTCTCTTTCTTTGCCTCTCTTTCTATAATTGGTTGCTCAACTTACTTCTATCGTTTTTTTTTTTTTTTTACAGAATCACACAAGAATTTTTTTGCTCAACTAGTTATCAGCCTTGGAGTTTAATTTTATTTCTGAGATGATTGTTGCTACTTAGCGAGTTGAGGCTGATTTAGATGAACAATTTGATGCATAAAAATGAAAAAAAAAAAAAGAAAAGAAAGAACAATTGTTGGGTGATAAGATGACCAGAAAGGATAAGAGAAAATGTTAGAACCGAGAAGGTCACACTCAAGCCAACTTTGGTGGACAGTCTAGTGGTACATCCTATGCCAAAGGCAGCTTGTCCCACTTTTGGGGCCTAAAAATGCTTCTAAGCCCTCCAATTTCCTTTACACAATTCAAAACCGCAAAGCTTCGCATGTTTTCCAGCCCAAATATGCTCTGCTAAGCACCGAATGACAAAACGTATGTTTTCTACTTGTGCATCATGAAAAGAAGATAGAAAACGGGCACTCAAGCGTCCAAAATCGTTGAAAATTGAGAGAATTATCGATGTTCAAAAATTTACCGTCGCGATATGTGAAAGAAGAGAATTTCCTTCTTATCAAGTTGCTATAGTTTAACAATTTAACCCCTGAACTATGATGATTCACCGCAGTTTAACAATTTAACCCCTGAACTATGACAACGAACTGCTGCGGTTTAACAATTTAACCCTTGAGCTATCGATCCGCCGTGGTTGAACAAATTAACCCCTAAACTATGACTAATCGCCGCGGCTCGACTTCATCACATTAACTGCAAACATGACAGCAATGGTGACAGTGTCATTTTTCAATAGTTCAGTGGTTAATTTGTTAGCAAAAAAGAATAGTGGTTGGTTTGTCACAAACAGTAAAAGATGATGGTTGATTTGCCATTTTCCCTTCTTTATATAAATACATATTATTTGTGTTTCATGATTATTTATTGGGAAAATGACAAACCAACCATTGTTCTTTGTGATCAATGACAAGTTAACCGCTAAACTATTTTTGCTAACAAATTAACTACTGAACTATGAAAAAAAGTCGCCGCTAACATCACTATCGCGTTTGCCATTAAACGCTTTAATTTCGATTCGCAGCAGATCGTGTAGTAATATGCTGCGGATTGACGACAATCTGCGGTGTCTTGACCACGATCCGCGGTGGCTTGATAAAAAGGAAATTCCTTTCTTTCACCTAGAGAAACAGTGAATCTTTGCAGATCAATAATTCTCTCAATTTTCAACGGTTTTGGACGCTTGAGGACTTGTTTTCCATCATATTTTTGCGATGCACTGGTAGGAAACATCTATTTTGTCATTCGGTGCTTATTAGAGCAGATTCATGCAGGAAAATGTGCAGAGCTTCATGGTTTTGAATTGTGTAAGAAAAATTAGAGGACTTAGAAGCATTTTTAGCCCTCAAAAGTGAGACAAGCTGCCTTTGGCATCTTGCCAGCGAGTAGATCTTGAAACGTTATGTGAAATAAAAAAAAAATTTGTCAAAATTGGTCAACTGAGCACAAAGTTATGACCTTCCAAAGTTTTCAAGTAAACGATCTCATTTTTTTCCTGCCTGAATCTGCTCTGATATGCACCAAATGACAAAAAAAGCTCTCTCCTACCTGTACATCGTGAAAAAACTATAGAAAACGAGTCATCAAGTGTCCAAAACTGTTGAAAATAGAGAGAATTATCGATATGCAAAGATTCACCGTTTCTCTATGTGAAAGAAAGGAATTTTCTTCTTATAAATCCGCTGCGGATCGTGGTCAAACCGTCATGGATCGTCGTCAAGCCGTTGTGGATCGTTGTCAAGCCGCTATGGATCGTCGTCAATCCACGGCAGATTACTACATGATCTGCCGCGGATCGAAATCAAAGTGTATAACGGTAAATGTGACAGCGATGTTAGTAGCGAATTTTTCTCATAGTTTAGTGGTTAATCTTTAGCAAAAATAGTTTAGTGGTTGACTTGTCATTGATCGTAAAGTACGATGGTTGGTTTGTCATTTTCCCTTATTAATTTATTTTTTGAACTAGAAGAAAAATTATGTGAAATGCTAGTACCATAATCTTTTTACTGTATTGAGTGATAATGTCACGATTTGGAGGTGGACTTAATAAAAATATTAGGTCGAAAGACTCAATTCTCAAAGATGATATGATCATTCAATCTAAGGCTTTGTTCGCAGAGGAAGACTTGAACACAATCAAATATATAGCTGCCACAAACCCGACTTCGTTGCCCTTAGGAATTGAGGTGGTGAGTAAGATTCTCCGCTCAAAGAATGCATACAAACTAGCGGAAGCTCTTATGCGAACCTAGGGTATTAAAGAACCCTAGACCCTACAAAAACACTAAATAATTGCGGATCGTCTCATGAATCAAGAAAAAGTAATTTGACCCTAACCAAATTTGTCGGCTAGAACCAAAGTTATCAAGATAAGCAGGTTGATCCTAACCAAACTTGTTGGTTGAACCAAAACTATCAAAAGTTTGATTTTTCAAGTAATACTTGAAGAAAATCGAGTTCTTCTTCACAAAGAACCAAAAAGAAGAAATCTCTCACAAGCACAAAAGCTCAATTTTATAAATTCATCAAAAGGTTTTTTTTCGTATGGTACCATTCATGTGCTTTTATAGAATACATTAAAACTAATCCTAATAGAATAAGGAAAACTAGGTTAAATCAAATTTAGAAAGCTTGGGCTAATGGCGTGTACGCGGAATGGAAGGTGGGTGCGCGGATGAGTTGTAGGCTGGATCGGGGCAGATGAGAATTGAGCCACAAATAATGCGTGGTTAAAGAGGGCGTACGGTTGGGTTGGCGAAGCGCAGGCGCGCGAGGTTGGGTTGGCAAAACACGGGCGCAAAAGGATGGCCTGTGAAGATTGCGTGGATGCGCTGTCGGATGAAATGCTGATGGGGCGTGATGAGGCGCGCTGACGGGTGCAGAATTCAAGGGATGTGCATGCTAACGATGTGCTATGCATGTGGGTGGAGCGGGTGCTGGGCTGCGCTTATTGGATCACACGCATGTGGGCGCGCTGCTGTGAGGTTGAGCAGGCTTCTCGGGGTGCAATGGGCTTTTTGGACCAAAAACAATTCTTTGCATTTTTTATTTGTGTTTCTTGTATCTCCTCTGTTATTTCATCTCCAATGCTTAGCAAATTCATTGTTCTTAGCTCATGGATTATAGACTACTTCTCTTAGATTTCTTCCACCAAAAGTTGAAGTCTTTCATTCATTTTCCTTGTCCTTGCCCTAGTCATTGGGTCTCCGATGCCTTTTAATAGATCTTGGTCTTTGTGTGCAACCTGGATTACATCAAGCTCATAATTGAACATACATTTACGTAATTGGGCCAGAAAAATATAAAATATAATACAAACGGTAAAGTTATAATATTATTTATTTTACAAAACTTTTTCTGAAATTATTTTACAAACATGAGTTAAACTAAAATTAAATATAATAAAAATAAAAATTCAAACTCTGACTCTAGGCCTATGCTATGCAAACACTTTAAACCAGTAGATTTTTATTTTTTTGTCTTTGAGCTACTATCACTTGCTCATGAAATATTTGATAAAAGAATCACAGTGAGCTTTTTGAATTTAGTAAAAATCATAATTTAAGAATCCAATAAACCATAAAAATATCACAACTAACCATGTACTCAGTCCAACATGATTAGTCCTCACAACCTTAACTTCAATGTTCAACTTTTGATCCACTCTCAAGATCCCACATCACATGTCTATGTGTCATCTAATCCTTTAGATATTTCATATTAATATCTCTTCTGTGATATACCTCTTTATGTAAGAAGTATTTAGTGCATATGTGTGAATTCTTAGGCCTACGATTTAGGAAATCATAACTTACCTATATCCCAAACTCATGTGCAATTATTCCTTTATGCACAATTTTATCTCATGGTTATATATACTTCAAGTATTTTATTATCGATTCTTCACGTGCTATTCCATTTTAAGCACATCTATACTTCTTAGAATATTTATCCCTTCTTTTCCACTTCCAACTCTAACATAATTATTTATTTTATACTAGTCATGTACATTTTCTCATTATTTCCATTATTTGCATTTGATCAAACTAACTGGACATTTCTACTTAATGTCTAATATTAAACCATATCTCATGTTCTTCTTTGGTTGATCTATTAATAACAGTATTTAGATATTTCTAATGAATGCCCAACCCCAAGCTATCTGGACATTTATAATTAATGTCTAATTACCATTATACCTCTAACGTCATCCTCTATGTAAAGGACTTCCATATGATGCATATACATGAATGCCTAGACTCATGATGTCATAGATCATAGCCTGGATACCTTTATATCCCAATTCACATACCTTTTTACTCTTACCCTCTATATGAAAGACCCCACAATGCACATAAATATGCAATATGATTATCACAAAATGAGTTCTTTTCACAACTATGCAATGATAAATATATCAACGCAATGTTCCATTTTTTTTAATTAGTGTTGTTATTAACACGTACAATATTAACATATATGTGAATGTTAATATCCATGATCAACACCATCATATGTAAAGTCACACACATCATGTTACTCTACCATATTGGCTAGTGGCCAACAGGAGTGTACATGCAAAAATACCTCCAGAGAGCTAGATTTTTCAACCTAAGGAAGATCCACAATCACCCACCTTCTATTTCTCAATTTACATACGTCACACAATTACATAGTCTGGTGAGGTATACTGGGTCCAAATAGGACCAATCATACCACGCGGATAATACTCTTTCATACATATAAATCTATCCATGATGCATGATTTAACATCCATATTATGCATACATTGAATGTATATAATACATACTAATAATGCATGTGATATGAATCATATAAGTCTTGTTATTAAGTATACACAAAAGATGCATGAAATGATAAACACAAGTAATATAGGCTATTTAAAATAATAATAATTAAGAAAAATTATTTAGGGGAAAATGTTTTTGGGAAAAACATCTTCCCGGATTATATTGCGGAAATGGAGGGATTCCTTCCCGAATCCTTTCCTTCCCCAACAGTCTATAAATGTCAGTTTTTTCTCCTTCAGTGATTGGACATGCTAAGCTCTCGATTCCTTCCAACTATTTTTTTTGCACTCACCATTACAAAATGAAATCGGTGACGAAATCCGATAGCGGTAAGTTCAATCTCTCCCAATTCTGCAAATTTCAAAAGTTGTTGGTTAAGGTTCTGAATTTTGGAATGAATGGGTGATTGATTGAGGATTAAGTTTGCAGTGTTAATCGGAACCAGTGTTGGTTGAAGTTTTCTTAAATCGAAAATCTGTCAAACAAAGGCAACCAAAAATTGGATTTTATTTTACCTGTTGATTTTGTTTTTGAGTTGGATTCTAGAATTGTTGGATTTCCATGTGTTGTTGATGCATCTATTTAGATGAATGCGGCGTTGAAATGCCAAACCTGCTGCAGCGTTAAGCTCCTGCGACTTAGGTCAGTGGGGGGTTTGACCAAGACTGGGAGTCTCGGCCAGAAGCGATGTCACCATTCAGTGATGGAGATGATGATGAGTTCCAACTCATCCATTTGGAAGTTGGTCACCTTTTGCGCAACTCAACCAAATGCATAAGTCGCAATGCTGCAGCCTTGGATAGATTGCAAGCCAAAGGAATACTTGAGCTCGGTTTGGTCTGCATATTGCAGACCAGACCAGTGGGCTTTGGTTTATTTAAATTTTTGGCCTTTGGTCTGGGTTTGCAAGCTACAGACAGACCAGTGGCCCGTAGTTTAGAGCTTGTTTGGGCCTGATTTTGGGTATTTTTCTATTCAATTAAATTGAATTAACTTTAAATAAAAAATTGAAAATATTTAGGTATAAAATTTTGATAGAAAATTAATACCTTAATTTTTGGATAGGCACCCATATTTAATTAAAAATCTGTGGACAGTTGGATTTGAGCTATTTGGATTTTGAGCTTTAGCCAATGTAAGCCACTTTGAGGTAGAAATTTATTTTATGCACTGCATTGCATAAATTTTATAAAATAATTATTTTGAGACTTGTCTCATATAAAAATGACGTGTCCATTTTATGGCCATCAGATTTTTATATTATATTTTATTTTTTCACTGTACATACTTAAATTAAACATGCATATAAATATTTTTGGATCAACTAGGTCGCGTGAATCGAGTTCAATTGACATGATTTGGGGTTTGTTTTATTTTCACACATTCAACCATGCAAAATGTGTTCATTTGTTGTTAACTAGAGTAATGAGACAGTTGTATGTGTCGTGTCCCTGGGCGCAAAACTCTAAACCTGATCAGGGTATTTTTGTGGCTTTTGTGATCACCAAATATCGCATTTATTCTGTTATATGTCTATAACATGGTGTGTTCGGAGTCTGTGAGTGATTCCATTTTCAATGTAATTTTAATTAGTACAACAAGGGCCTATTTTAATTAATTAGTAAAACAAGAGCCTATTTTAATTAATTACTACATATTAGTGCATGATTAAACACATGCCCTTTTATACACATTTTGTTGAAATGAATTTATAAAACTTGATTTTAAATTCATGTATGCTTAAACATTTCTTTTTAATTAAAATTATTATATCCCTATTGAGTTTAGTGAATTCACCCAAATGACACATTTCAAAATTTTATCATTCGGACTTCTAGTTGCCGAATCAAGATTAGACCCGGTGAGATTTTATTTTATTTTTGCACTTTAATAATTTATTCTTGAGAGACCCCTTTTGTGAGGTAAATTCTGTTAAGGATAATTGTGATCTCTATTTTTAATTTCTGCACTGTTATTTCATTTTGGATTATATTATTATACTATCTGATATCACTGTTGGACCTGTTAAGTCCAAGTTATTGTGCATTGAATTTTAATTAATAAATTTTTGGCTTCCACTACTAATAAATAAAACTAAAAGTGAAAAAGGGTCGGATGATTTGGCTCTTTGGGCCGGATCGTTCCCTATTTTGTCTTAGGTCCCTTTTAGGGTCGTGACAGAATTTTTAGTATCCGAGTCAGGTTCCATATTGAAAAGTGATATCAATGAGATAGATAGGGTAGTAATATACAAAGAATAAAATTACTATGCCTAAAAACAAAGTACAAAAATTAATTTGTGTCAAGGTCATGCTAGAAAGATATCTTGAAGTTGTCTGCTGGTGGATGAAAACATTTCTCTAATAGGACGCAAGTAATTTGGAGTGGTCTGGATTTAATTAGAGGTGATAAGAAGTACGCTTTGTAAATTATTAGAAACAACCATTTTGAACATATGAGTCTGTGAACTCTTCTAGGTTATGGGTGTGAGCCTGTGAGTTTGAACTTAAGAAACCAATCATAGAAGGAAGTCCAAAGTCTCGGTTTCCTCAATGTTTGCTCTGTCATATTTGGAATCTGTTAGCGTTAGTTGAAACCTTGCGTTTTAGGACTCTGATTCGAAAACTGTTGGTGAAGACTTCTAATTAGTCTTGTATTGTATAATTCAGCATTAATGTAAGTTTATGCATAGGTAGTTAGAAATATTTGGACCAAAGATTAAAGTTGTTTAAGTGGAATGATGACTTCAATAGAAAGTTCTTTGAAAATAACTTGTATTGAAACCACGTAGGATGAGATTTTAAAACAGTCTAGTATTTGTGGGCGGAGCTGACCTTCAGAGTGCTGAAAATTGGTTGAGGGTGATGCAGAAGAATTTGACCACTTTTGGAGTTCCATCGAAGTATTGGGTTGGGTTTGCAACCATCTATTTTGAGAAGATGACCGAAATATGGTAGAAGTCTCTTAAGTTGGATTAATCGCTAGATATGATGACATAGACTTAGTTTGAGGTAGTATTTAGAAACAACTGTTACAATGCTAGTCATCACTAGAATATGATCAGTGTTTATCATTATTTGGAGCAGAAGAATGTGACTATACAGAAGCTAGAAAATTCCCTAAATTTGAGTATTCCTATGAATAAGAGATATGAAATATATCTTGTTGACTGATCTGTTACCCTTATTATTGGCGTGCATGAATATCGTTTGATCTGATATTTATACCTATGGATCAGTTTGATATAATCCTATGTATGGATTGGTTGAACTTATACAAAGCTAAGATCGACTGTTATCAGAGAAATATTACCCTTACGTTAGAAGACGAAAAGATCCTAGTGCATTTATGTAATACCTGTATGTTTCCTATGTTGGGAGTAATATGCCCAACAAGCAGATGTAATAGAACAATTTTATAATATATGAATAAATTTATATTGATTGATATTATGTTAACATTTTATATTATGTTTTATAAAATTCATAGAAAATTTCTTGGTTATTTATGCTAACTNTATCATAATGATGGTCATATATGCATGATCTTAATTCGTTGTATTTAACAAACTCCTATTTTATTTTAATTTATTCTTTGATTTACTTGGTAAAGTTTTGTATGATTTATGATTCGTATACCTTATATATTGGGAGTGGATTAAAATGAATAGCTGGGAATGTTAATATCGATATAATGAAATCTAATTTTATAGATTCCCTTGTTTGTTAGTTCAAGGATCGAATAATTAGGGCGCAATTCATAATCGTTATGAATTAATTATTCAATCAAAAACTAATAGTAGTCAATGATAAAGACGCATTATGAGAGGTTAACGGATTATAAACCTAGCTCTATTATGAATCTAAATGGAGAGTTAATACATATGTAATGACTATATTAATGGACATTACTTTGAGTAAATATACTCTATAGTATTTGAGAGTGCAACTTTAAGTATTTAGTAGAATTACTTTAGAGTTTATAATTATGTTAATTAATATAAAGAGTTTATATTAATTAACGAAATATTATTGGAGCTTAAAACTATAGGTCCATCGATCCCTTCGTCACCTTCTATCATTATTCGAATAATAGAAAAATGAACAAAGAAGATTAAATAATTAATTATGAATTAATTATTTAATACACTTAATAATAAGTTTACTATTTCCCATTAGATGAAATAATTGAATTATTAATTATTCAATTAATTAAGACAAAATAAAAAAAGTTGTCATAGTTAATATGTTTGTTATATTTCATTAAATAAAATAATTGAATTATTGATTATTCAATTAATTAATGAATATAAAGTAACTTTTGAAAATGGATTTTGTCAAATTTGAGTTATGGTGACAAAACCTTTTGATTTTCATAGCATTTTTATTATAAATATATTCTAACTTAAATGAGAGATTAATATTTGTAGTGGTTTTCTCTAAATGTCATAATGAGCATTATGGAGTTGTTCCACTATAAATAGAGGTCCAACCTCATTAGCATGGGAGGTTGAAATCTTTGAGATTAAGGAATCCATTTTGAAAGCAAATTTATTAGTCTTCCGTGTTAGCTTTAGAGAAGCGTTCTTTAAATCCAAATAGATCATCTCATGTGTTGAGAATACGATCTATCATAAATTCAGTGTGATCTTACTACGTTCATCATGCCCACACGCATTTATTCGAGGTGAGAAGAATTGATGGAGAAGATCGAAGGTTTCAAAGGTTAAGGAAACTACTTTCAAAGTTCTTCTTTTTGTACCCGTGTGAAGTTAGCTATAAAGGTATATTTCTTAATCGTTTAGATTAGATCAAAAATAAGATTCTTTTAATACATATGATTATTAATATATTATAACAACGATCCGTTTTATTTTCATGTTAAAATTATTTTTCATGATATGTATAGGTTACGCACGTTACCGTTGTTATGAACATCGGTAATTCCGCCATGCGAGGGAACCTAAAAACCAACAGATGCTTTGACACCATGACCGTCCAAAGCACCAAGAGGGTTCATCCTCCAATGTATGAAACAGAATAATAATGGAATACCATGTACATGAAAATAAACGTGTAAAACTTGTGTATATATATGTAGTATAAAAACTGACTTGATACTAAATAGTCCTTATCGGGTTTTCATATGTGGCAACCCATAAAATAAGGTTTTGAAAACCATAATGCAATACCATACAATAAAATATAAAATCTCTACCTTTGTAACAACATCTTCGGAAATCAGCTCATAATCCACGAAATCTTCTTTGCCTATAACAAGATAAAAGTTAGAAAATTCATGTCTTAAATACTAAGAATAGGTGGGTGGTGAAGGATCGATATACACCTAGGGGGGGGGGGGGGGTTTCATGCGACATTTAATTTCTCTAAAACCCTACGTGACTTATTGCAAACAAGATATAATTCAATGCATAAAAGTAAAGAGTAAGGGTAAAGAAAATGCAAACGATATTGTTTACTCGGTTCGGCAACCCGCTTACATCTGCGCTCCAAGAGTCCTCTTGGAGATTCACTAAAACATCCAACCTCCCCGGTTGACGATGTTTGACTTATGGGTGTCAAGCAAACCGTTACAAGCAACTATTTTGAGGCATCACCCATTTCTTCGACTCATTCTTTTCGGTCGACCACTTCTAGCCGTTGCAAATATATTCGTTGGAAATTCGACCATTGGAAGATAGCTTTTACTCATTTTTGCACACTTTCGATCACATAGCTCGACCGGAGATTAGACCGCGTCTCGTCTGAAATACTTCGGAGCTCTCTATTTACAATTTCGATCACCGATCTCGTCCACTCCTTCGACTGCGTCGTGTGCGAAAACAATATAAAAACTCCAAAAGCAATTTGTTCACCTTTTCAGTCGCTTGTCTCGACAGCAGCCTTGACTGCGTCACGTAAGAAAATGTCCAGAAAACTCCAGAGGTAATCTGTGTATGTTTCAGTCACCTATCTCGCCCACGGCCTCAACTGCATCTCGACTGAAAACTCTCAGACCAATTTGTGCTGTGTTTCGATCGCTTCCCTCGACCAGACCTTTGACCGTGTCTTGACCGAAAGACCAAAGCCCAGTTTTGGTCGCCTATTTCGTCTGCAGCTTCGACCACAACAGCTCCATTTGCATACCAAGAAGTTCCTAAGTCCCGAAACGATATGTATTCACTACATGGACTGAGATAAACATGTTAGCGCATAATAATACCCGTTTTGAGGGTTTTTCCAATAAATACACGTATAAATATTATGATAAAACCATTAAGAATATTATCCATAAAAATACAATAACCAACTTATTATTTCCAACAAAATAGTCATCATCAAAATAAACTAATCCTAATAAAAAGGCTACACAGGTGGATCCTATTCCGATCTTCAAAACTCGGACCGGAAGAACTAGCATGTCCAAACTGCATCCTACAATGCAGAGCTGCGCATCCTAGGATACAGAAACAACATTTGTGGACGCCTGCGCATCTGTGGACGCAAAGCTTGCATTCTCAAGATGATTTTCCGGCGCAATTCCATGAGGAAAATGTGCTCTTTTTTGCAAATTTTCACCTCCAATCAGCCTAAAGTTTTGTATAAACTATAAATCTACCAAAACATTGCTGAGATAATCTATGGATTCGAGTTTCCAAGCTCAAATCTGAAACTAACATATAACCTAAACTTTAAACACGAAACATAGAGGAGAAAATAACTTGCCCTCGAAGTCTCTTCATAAAGCCGAAGATTAAAGCCTCACAAATGTTCTTAAAACCTCACTCTCGCTAGAACTCTCACTTCTCTCTCGGTCTCTCTCTCTTCTCCTCTCGTTAGCTGCTGAATGAAGGGAAAAGGGTTTCCCCTTCCCATTTTACAAAAAATTAACTTTATATAATTTAATATAATTATATATATATATATATATATATATATATATATATATATATATATATATATATCAATGAATGAATTTCAAATCCAGACTTCCAAAAGATCCAAACACAAATCAAATTGTTGTCTTGAGGGAGTTCTCATTCGCCGAATTAAATTTCTAACTTTATTACCATGCGGTAATACACAATTTCACCAGTTTGACCAATTGACCAAAAATTCACATGTGGACACTAAACGACAAATCAGGTCAACTCCAAAGACCTTTACATAATATAACGTGAAAAATTTTACACATGAAATTTAATATTACAAAAATTTGCGATCTTAGTTAAGCTTAGGCCAATGATTTCGTCTCAACTAGGGTGGCATATTTTTTCACCATGAGATAAACTAAAAGAGGAAAGCCCCAACAATGAAGTGCTGGTGAAGAGTAATGAGGTATATTTTTAACACTCTAAATTTATGCATTGAATGTGGTAAGAATAATGCTAGTAAAGAGATTATTTATAGATATGTTGATTCCAATTATGTTGGTTGTCTGGATACTTTACTATCTACGTCTGGATATATATTTATTGTGTTTTCAAGTGTTGTTAGCTGGAAGTCATGTCTTCAAAAAGTAGTAGCTTTATCTACCACTCAAGTTGAATTTATACCTGAAGGGGTTAAAGAGGGTATGTGGCTTAAAGGTCTGTCATCCAAGTATGGGATTGATGGATCAAACATGACTATCTACTGTGATAGTCAGAGTGTCATTCAACTTATAAGGAATTTGACATTTTATGAAAGGACAAAGCACATTGATGTGTGGCTGTATTTCATTGGGGAGATCATTGAAGAAGAAATTATAATTGTTAAGAAAATTGCTTTAGAGGATAACCCTGCTGATGCATTAACAAATGTAGTACTTGTAACCAAGTTTAAACATTGTTTAGACTTGGTTGAAATTCGGGAAATTTGACCTCCTGTGGTAACTGGTGATGTACCCCTTTTATTTATGTTAGATAAACTCAAAACCAAGGTGGAGAATTGTAAAGTTTGGTTCTTGTTTATATCTTTGGTTCAATATATTTTTCGTTGGTTTATTTCTTTATAGTTTCTTTTCTACTTATTGTTTACAGTTGTGTTTTATAGGGTGGTGTGTACAGATTAGGTGGGACATGAACATCTGATAGAGAAAGAGGAGAGGGAGTACAGAGGAGTTTGAGCTTCGGGGAGTTTAGTTATGTTCAGTTTCTTCTTCTCGATATTGATGCTAAGTTTGGAATCCCCTTTGATGTTGGCGATTATCACGGCTAAAACAGAATCCAAAATACCTGAGTGTGTAACTCCCTTGTTTGACTTCCAATTGTCTTGAAAATTAGACCAGGCTAAATTCAATGAGAATGGAAGGCAGCCTCCAAAAATCACAAGAAAATACTCACAAGAGATGAAGTTATTCGAACACAATTGAGACTGTCCGGAAAAACACTAAAATGGCAGTTTCAAGCCCAAAATGGAAACAATTACAAGTCACTCAATACTTGTCCAAAATACACGAAATTTGAACCACGCACTTTTGTACATGTAAATAAGGGCAACCTCCAAAAATCAGAGGGAGAATCATTTGGAAACAGAAGTTATACGTAGAGAAGTGCTATTGACCTGAACAGGTGCTTAAAGGCAGAATCGAAGCTCAAATGGAGTATCTCGTAACTTTATTTAATAACATTCAAATGATGTGAAATTTGTACCACAAGCCACTCTATAAATGAAGAGGTTATCCTCAAAAAATCAGAGGTAGAACCGACATGGAACAAGAACTATGCACGGAAAGGAACAAGCTATTCTGAATGGGTGCCAAAATTGTACCTATCGACTTCAATGGTCTCCAACAGGGAAGACATTCCAACCTGGGTCTTAGCAAGCCTTGTACGCCTTCACTAGGGATGTCCACCTCTGGAAGGAAGCAGAAGAAGGAATAGTATAAGAGAAATCACCGTAAGGCTTGCAAGGAACAATGGTGATTCTATACTTTGACACAAAATCCACTTGGATAACACCACCAAGGGAGATGGCCGATTTGGAAATAGCTCCAACCTTTCAAAGGGGTTTCTTTTCTGATTCAAAACTCCCTTAACAAATTCCCTAAGTGAGGTATAAGTACCGCCACAAATTAGGGTTAAGCCCTAATGACTAATTACAAAAATAACACTCTTAACAACACACACACGGGGCAACCTCACAATTTCTACATATTGTTTTTAAATTATTACAAATTAAAATACAATAAAATAAGGTAACATAAAGTTAAGGAAATAAAAGTTAGTCAGGGTTCATGCACATCAATATATTTTAAGGTTTTCTTATTCTATGCCGAGAGAGATTAGTGTGTTCTATTCTTGGAGTTTATTTTCTTTCTTTGTTTTTGATTGGTTACTGTAAAGAGGATATTGGATTATTCTTAAGGAATAATGGGGTTTCCGATTGCATCTATGGATGTAAGACACAATTGTCCAAACCATGTTAAATCTTGGGTTATTATTTCTTTTATTGTTGTTTATTCTTGTCTTCATAACAACAAGAAGGCTAACCAATTTTTATATTTATCTTTATTTTGCAGAAAATAAGATTCAACATTGCTTAGAGGAACAACCTAGCAACATGGTTAAGGATATGCTGAAACAAGTGTTTTTTTTATTGCTGACATTCCATTGCACTTAGTTGAAGTCAATTTCGATTGAAGAAGGAGTTTGAAGGTTTTCAAGAGGGTCATGTGTAACACCCCGATTTTTTTTGTTTTTAAATAATGTGTAGCAAAAGACTTTCTTTTAATTCATTTGAACGAAAAGAAAGTGAAAATACTTGTAACAAAATTTTCTTTTCTTTTTCAAATTCTTTGAAGGTTACATTGTATAAAACATTTTTATAAATAAAACCATCTATCTTTTTTTTTCCCGTTTAGGCCAGCCAACATAATATCCCCATTGTGTAAATCCTTCATTAACCGATCCTTTCTCTCTTTCTTTAGAATGATTATCTATATCACAAGAAGTAAACTATGAGTATAATTCTTAGTTAGGAATGCTATGCATTATGAATATGATATGCATTTTTTGTACAATCATGCAATACATTCTTTTTCTCTTTTCTTTTCTTTTCTTTCTTTCTTATAATGACCTCACAGTCTTTGTCGAGATCCTGACAGTAAGAAGAAAGAGTAGACACGGCTATGGGAGACCCACCACTTATGTCTCGTGACCTTTGTCGAGACAGACACAAATTCATGAGACCTCCGTTAGTTATTACGCTCATCATGCACAAAGACTTCGTAACCTTTGTTGAAGTCCTTGTGGATGATAACCCTGCAGCCTTTGTCGAGGTCCTAGCACATAACGACTTCACAACCTTTGTCAAAGTTCTAGCATTACCTTATCAAACTTATCTCCCATAGATCAAATCTTTGTGACAACCTTTCCTCAATCCCAAATAAATTTCATAGTGTTCTTTATCTTTCGTATATGAAAACATTACTGGTAAAAACATTTTCATTTTTTCTTGAAAACCATGATGCATGAGCATGAGTGCATACAATTTAACATCTTACCTAACATCAATACATCAATTCCTCAAGTTAACATACACAAAACATTAAAAAATCATCATCACATTCAAGTACACATCCTAACCTCTATCACAAAGCAAACATCATATCCTCAAACAAACTCTTACCACATACATAACATGATTCCTAACACAAATAGCACATCCTCAAATGAACATATAAACCATTTCTTGTGATGTAGCCCAAAGACAAAACACATACAAATATTTCTTACCTTAATATTTGAGAAGTTGTTGCCTTGATCTTTAACACCTTCAAGAACTAGAGAGAATTGGTACTTTTTCCTTCTCCCCCAAATTCTCACATTTCCCTTTCTTAACATAACAAAATATGATGTTTTTATAACTTCTCAAGCTCTCAGCCTTAGAAGCGTCAAGTGTCACTCCATAAACCTTTTAATGCTGAGTAATCAAAATTTTCAATTCTTAAATTGTGACACTTAGGCTATTTTCAGGCAACTTTTCGCATTCCAAGTCTACTGCTCATCAATGTCTGGTCAACCGCTCTCGTATATTTCCTCAGAACTATACACCAAATGTTCTTTCACGGAACTTTACCCTTTCACAGACGCCTAGCATTTCGTAGAAATCTATTTTTACACTATCTCGGTCAACCGCAAATCAACTCAAGAGCAACATATTTTGATCTGTCCTTGATTTGGTTGGCCGTAAATCCAGTTTTGGTTGATCACAAAGCTACCTGAGACAACTCTTTCTTCATTATCTATAGTTCAGTCGATCAAACCATTAACACTGGTCGACGACATCCCTGCCTAAGTGTCCATAACATTAAAAATTCTCATCCTCAAAAAGCCGTAAACCACAATTCACAACACAATCATCTAAAATAATCAAACATCATCCTTATACTAAATACAATACAAGTTTGGGGTATTACATCATGGCTGCAATCAAGAATTAAAGAAACATTTGAGATTTTTATTTATTTTATACCAACTTAGTAGATTATTTTAAAAGTAAAGAGTTGATTGAAGGAGGAGTTTGAAGATTTTCAAGAGGTTCATGCCTGCAATCAAGAATTAAAGAAACATTTGAGTTTTTTTATTTATTCTATGCTAAGTTAGTAGATTATTTTAAAAGTAAAAAGTTAGGGTTTTCTCAGCTGGAGCATGTTCTAGTCGAGAAGGGTATTTTGAGTTGGTTTTTTTTGTAATTTTATCTTTGAACACCAGCCCAATTTTGGAGGACTACTTAAGGTACTCTAGGGCTAGCAGCAACTCAGTTTTGAATAGCAAATCAACGACAGGAGGAATGCTCTAATCAATGTCTATACCTGAATGGAAATGGGAACACATCACAATGGATTTTGTTACCGGATTACCAAAAACTGCAAAAGGACATGAAGCGATATGGGTAATTATTGACAGATTAACGAAGGTTACCTACTTTTTACCAGTACATATGACTTACAAAATGAATCAGTTTGTAGATCTATATGTTAAAGAGATTGTGCAACTGCATGGCATTCGGTCTCTATCGTATCTTATTGGGATATGAGATTCACATCAATGTTTTGGAAGAGCTTGAATAAAGTCATGGGTACAGAATTGAAGTTTAGCACTACTTTCCATCCACAAACCAATGGCCAAAGTGAAAGGACGATCAAAATATTGGAAGATATGCTATGTGCTTGCATTCTGGAATTCCAAATTGGATGAGGAAAGAAGCTACCATTGGTTGAATTTGCATACAATAATAATTTCCAGGCCACTATTAGAATGACATCCTATGAAGCATTGTACGGCAAAAAGTGTAGGTCCCCTCTTTACTGGAACGAACTCGGTGAAGCTGAGTATTATGGGCCTAATACAATTTAATAGACAGCCAAATATGTGGCCATTATCCGACAAAGAATGTTGGCTGATCAAAGTCGCCAGAAAAGCTACGTTGACAATCGTTGTCGAGACTTGGAATTTAACATTGGGGATCGGGTTTTTCTAAAATTGTCACCATTTAAGGGTGTTATGCGGTTTGGGCGAAAGGGAAAACTCAATTTGCGGTATATTGGTCCCTTTGAGATTAGAGAAAGAATTGACAGAGTGGCGTATAGATTACAATTACCAGATAGCATGTCAGTGGTGCATAATGTATTTCACATATCAGTGTTAAAGAAATATCTTGGAGATACCAATCAGATGAGACCTTAGGAGCAAATCGAAGTTCGAGCTAACTTGAGTTAAGAGGAGCAACCAGTTAGAATCCTGGACTCTAAAGTAAAGAAACTGAGGAATAAAGAGATTCCACTCGTTAAGGTATTATGGCAAAACCAAGCCAACGAAAAAGAAGCTACATGAGAAAGAAAAGACGATATGGAAGCCAAATATCATGAACTGTTTAATTAAATTTCAGGGATAAAATTTTTATAAGAAGGGAGGAATGTAATACCCCGATTTTCTGTAACAGAATTAAGTAAAAATAATTGAAAAATTATTTCAGTATAATTGGATAATTTAAGATTTATTTGATTATGAGAAATTTAATTGAGAATATTTAGATAATTATTGAGGATTTAATTGATGAAAATTAATGAATGAATAGAATTGAGAAATTTAAATTGGACCCGTAATAATTGTTAATCGATATTTGGAATAAGTCGTGAGTTGGAATTTGGATCAACTAATATAGGTACGTATATTTGATGCATAAAAATATATAGGTAATGTTAATTTATGAAAAGTGGGGATTAATTAAATTGAGGAGAAATAAAAAAAATAAATTAATTTTAAAGAAATTAGGGATTTGAGATAAAAGAATTAATTGAAATAGAATGAGGGAAGAGGTTGAATCGGGTGAAGAAATAGAATGGAATGTTGAACCGATTTTCTTCACTGAACCGCCGGTTTGGTCCGCTAGCTGGGTTGCTGAAGAAAAGAATGGAAATAAAAATTGGGCATTTGGGTTTTCTGCTAAAGAAATCGGGAGAACCCGAAGAGAGGAGAAGGGAGAGCGAGGGCGAGAGGGAGAGCGAGGGCGACGAGTGTTCGGGGGTGCGACTCCAGGCGAAGTCGCGGGACCTTTGGCGCAGCGTGCGGGGTGGTGCAGCGGTCGCAGGTGTGCTGTGCAGAGCTAGGGCAAGGGTCGGTCCGTGTTTCTGCGGGTTGGAGCTGTGAGGGTCGGCCGAGAGCGATTTAGAGATGAGAATCGTCAGCCAAGGTAAACATTTCGATCGAGGTAAGTCGTAGTTGATTCATCCTCTGTCGATTGTGGGTTGATTGGCGATGAAAAATGGCAGGGGCGAAGGGTAGAGCTTGGCGTGTGTGCGAGGGCGAGCTATGGTCTGTGTGTCCCATGTTGGACCGAACCGATTAAATTGTTCTGCCGACACAATAGTTCGTTATATTTTCCTTTGTATGAGACAGCTACTATAGGGGACACTGAATGCTCGTCTTCAAGAATCTGACGAGGAAGTAATTGAGATACAGAAGAAATGAAGAATGTTGTCGGGTGAGGAGAAATAAAGAGGGGAGGAGCTTTTGGAGAAGTGGTGTGACAGTGAAGGGCCGAGAAGAAAGAAGAAGGTGAAAGAGGTGCAGGGTCTTCTCGGGTGCTTCAGGTATGAACACCATGGCTTTAGTTGGATGAACTATATCCTGTGAATTGGTTTTAAGTCCTGCATGTTGGAGCACTGTCAAATTGGATTATGGGATTATATGCCCTAATGATGAAGTTGATTTTGTACTTTTTGTCGTTGTTAAACTCTTACTCTCTTAATGAATTAAGATGTTAAGTTGGTAAGCTGAGGAGTATGTTGGCTAATCTGTGAATGGACGTTTGTTCCCTGTTTTGAGTGTCTCTGATGACTATGTTTTTGGAAATTGGATTATGACTCTCGATTGTTTACTGTTTCGTTGAATATGCATAAGGAATTTGATGGATTCTCTCGGTCCAATTAAATTGTGGAATTAAATTGTTTGAAATGCTTCCTGTGATGGTAATTGGATAAGGCTCTCTATTGGGTTACTGACAATGGCATGTTACAATGTTGAGCATGGTTATGGAATTCATGCAAATGAATTGATGGTATGTGTTCTATGGGTTGGTTATTCTGTATTTTTATTGGAAATGGTTACTGAAGGAAATATGATTGATCTGTGAATCGATGTTAATGGACAAAAGGTTTATGGGTATTAAGCACGCATATTGGTTTTGGTTCTGGAAAGTGAATATTGTTCCCTGTTATAGTTATTGCGCAGTTAATGGTTTGGAGATATTATTCTGCTAAATTAGTGTTAGCGAAATCAGACGATGAAGAATATGGAGTGTATTCTGTTAATGAAAAACATATAACTTGAATAATTGTGAATTAAGAGAAAATGTATAAATTAGGGTTATTCTTTTAATTGGTTATAAAATAAATTAATGAAAAATCATTAAGTGATAATTAAATAATAAACGAGAATAACAGTATCAAAGTTAAGTTTATAATCGATAAAGATATTAATAAATAAATGATAATTATTTTGAAGGTATTAATGGGAAAAATGATAATGAACTAAACTAAGGACCGCGGGGAAGTTCTTCAAAGGTAAGAATTAGAGTGTAGTTGGCCAGAGGAGGTCCTACATCACGAAACTATTTTTATGTTTTATTGCATGTATAGTTTGAGAACTATTATGAAATAAATATTAAATTTATCCTTATTAAAATAGACAACAAGACCAATATAACAAGGAGCTTTTAAGTTATTTGTTAATATTATATGCTTCTTCTGGTACCTTGTGAAATATGAACTGTCATTCATGCATCATAATAGGATTTATGAAATTGTTAACACATAGCATGATATGCCTAATATATGTAAATAGGTGTGTGGGGTTCGGGAGAATTAATGACTTTCCATCGGTGGTAACACCCTTGATGGAAACCTCCAACTCACGTAGAGTGTGGAGTCGGTTAAGTCACATGGGTTCTAGGGTTCATCATTTTTCTTGTACGAAAATCCCCAACGTCTTTAACAAAAGTGATCAGTGACGGTCATGGTAGTGACACCCCTAATGAATGCATCTCCTCATCGAATTGACGGTATAGCCACATGACCAACAAAAGAATCTGAAACTGTGAATTAACAGAAAAGATATAGTTGTTTTCTGTAATATATCGTATGATCATGCATAAGCATTAGCATTGCATCCATTCTAATTCTTGTTAGCGTTAGGCTCATTGTATTACCCGTGATGTAAGTAATGATGATTCTGACATACTAGTTAAAGAGGAGATATTCCAGGATAATCCCTTAGGTTGTCAGTCGGGTTCGACCTAATTGGTATGACTCACAGTATGTTGGACATTTGGGATTTAATAAATGTTTTGTAATTTGTGGACTTTTATTGTAAAACCTAAACTATGTTTTATTATCTATTTCCGCTTGAATAACTCTGATATGTTTTCAAATAAAATTAATACACACGTTTTGAATAAATTAAGCAAAAACTTTTATATTACAATTTTTAAACAAAAGAAAAATGGTTTTAAATAAACGGGATGTTACAATATGGATACCAAATCACCAAAGCTGCTTTCGTTTTCTTTTCATCTTTTCATTCGTTTCTTTCATTACCATTGGGATTTGGCACCAAGCTAAAATAACATAATTCATTGGGGAACAAGTCCACCAAAGTTTCATTGGGGAAAGTAAACCCCCAAAGCTACATGGATATTGAATCACCAAAGCTGCTTTCATTTTCTTTTTCATCGTTTCAATCGTTTCTTTTGTTACCAATGGGATTCGGCCCTAGGCCAAATCACCAAAGTTGTGCTTTGGTATTCGGACCCTACATCACAAGAGTTAGGGCTTTGTTTGCTGATTGTTATCGCTTTATTGAGCATGTCTACCGCTTTGATAGAATAGGCAGATATTGAGCATGTTTCGCAAATTGTACGGCTGCTTGCTGACTGTTTATTAGAATTAGGTTATTTTAATGATATGTTTCATAGATGAGCATGATAGAAATATATGTACTCACAAGCATTATGCATCATGGTTTTAAAATATACGAAAATAGTTTTTCATGCATGGTTTTGAAAAGAAAACGAATGACATAAGAAAGATAAAAGTAAATTAAATAAAAAAATGAATAAATGATAAACGTGAGGATGTGAGCTATTAGTTGGTCCTCGATCGACGTTGAGGTTGGCCAACGCAATGGTGTATATGAGGTTGTTTAAATGTTGATGCGCACAGCCACTAGTGCGCTACGATTGATGTCGGAGCCGATTGTTGTGCGTTGACGCGTACAACTACTATTAGAGCTTTTGGTCGATGCTGAAGCTATTATATCGGGTGTGTGGGGTCACTGTATATTGATGTATATAGTAGCTAACATGCGGGTCGATCGATGTCGAGCCCTTATCACATAGCGGTTATCAATTGACGTCGGAACTGAGTGCGTTGATGTGCACAGTTATGACGGTTTGCCGATTGATGTCGGAACCAAGTGTATTGATGTACACAGAGACTGAAAAAGAAAAGGAAAAGAAATGTAAAATGAAAACGAAAAAAGAAAAGATAAAGAAAAGGAAAAGAAACGGAAACAGAAAACGAAAAAGGATTTCAAAGATGCATAGCATGCTTCGTTTTATTTTATATCACTTACTGAGCGTTAGGCTTATTAGTTAAGTCTTATTGATGTAAGTATACATATGAGAATAGATTTGGAGCAGTTGATGAAGGATTTGCACATGCGAATCTTGTGACTAGTCGGGCTAAATATTTAAATGGAAATATTTGTAAAGGTTTTGTAATTTAATTTATTTAATGCTTTAATTAATTATAAATACTTCCGCTGCATTTTCCCAAAGGCTTTCAAAAAATGAAATTCTAATGATTGTTTTACCAGTTTTACCAATAAAAGTATTTAATTGTAAACGAAAAAAATTATATTTATGTCCGCTGCAAAAATGTTTTAAATGATTATTATTTCTTAACATGATAAATTAAAAAAAAGATTTGAATTAATGAATTTAACACTCGGTTTTAAAAGAAAAGTCTTACTCTGATTTTATAAAAGAAAATTTTTAAATTTTACGAGATTTTTAAAAGGAAATAAAAACGGGGTCGTTACAATATATGCATGAGAAATTCCTTTTTCGTTCCATATATAAAAACACAGTTTCGTGATGCATGGGAATGTTCATGAACATGCAACTGTAGCTAACACTATACATTCTCAGTATCCATAAGAGATCATCTACATGCCAACGTATTGTCCAAACCACAACATCATTATCATCATATTTCACTCTCGCTAAACTCATACATGGCATATATCAGTTTATCACAGCATAGTTCTTAAACCTGAAAGAGAGAGAGCATCATTAACTAAGCTTATTGACATCCAGAAAGCAGGAGTCTACGTTATACACTAAGACAATTTATACCCAGCACTAAGGAGTTATTAATATCCTCATATCATCATAGTTCACAGTCACCAAAAATAGACAAATATATATACGAATAAACCACGATTACAATCACTCCACCTAATACCTTGTGTTGTAGGGCTCGAAAGCCATGCACACATACACTACTTACCTATAGCACTTTAATGGAAGAAAATACTTCCCGTAGCTCGATCTTGTTATCCGAATGCTCTGTCTCGTTGCCAAAGGTTTCATACAGTTTATTATTGTCGCCAACCATAAAACAGTTCAGGTCTCTATAAATGCTCCTTTTATACGAGTGGCTAGGGCGTGGACAGACGCCCTCTATGGATGTGCTCCTTACCGTAGACATCTATGTCTCCACAATGTTCACTTTTTCTATTAGTTTTTGACCCAAACGACAATGTTTCTTTGGTTTCGCGGTTCCTTTCCGTGGATAGCTACGCTTCTACACCCCTCATTGTTCTCTACGGTCCATAATCTAAACAACAACGTTTTCTTTGATTTGCGGATGTGTTCTATTCCACAGGTGCTTACTCTCCTGTGACGTCTCCTTTTCGTCGTGGATTCCCCATTTGAAATGACGACATCTCGCACTTGCACGCCCTCCACGAAAGCGTTCACTCTCGTGAACCCACGTATTCCATCTTAATTCAAGCGACAACGTTTCACAAGTTCCACTATTTTTCGCAAATGCGTTACCTTTTGCAGAAGTCTCCTTAGAGGATACCCCATGCGAATAACAACGTTTCCTTCGATTCATGGACGTATTCCATCCCGCAGACACCTACACTCCTGTGACTTCCACTGTTCAACATGCTCCCCTTATCTAAAATGACAACGTTCATCACTTAACTTACCTGCTACGGATACATTTCTTTCCACGACAGCATCTTTCCTCTATGCTCTTTTCATCAAACGGTCAGCGTTTCATCCATTCCTTCCATTCGAAGACCATTATTTTGTCCGCCACTTTTATCAAATTCACAAATGCATTTCTTGCTGCGATCACTCATTTTTCTACATATTTTCAAATCCAAACGATGATGTTTGTGTTCACTTAAACCCCCCGCAATAGAATCTTTTCTTTATGCGGAGGCAACTTTTCCTTTCCATTATTTTCATCCAGCAGTCGATCTTTCATCCGCACTTTTCATCCAACAGTCTTTATTTTATCTGCTCCTTTCCTCCCTTCTGTAGACATGTTTGTAAAACCTGTGAATTTTTTTTTTAAATAAGAAATTCCACGTATAAATTTTCCGCGTTGGAATCGATCAAAGTATGGAAAGTTGATATGAATTGTTGGGTAGCTGCCACGTAAGCAAATTTGGTCAATTGGTCAAAATCGATGGAATTTTTGGACGGAAAATTGAATTAAGAAACAGAATTGTAGAATTGAATTGAGAAAGGAAGTCTGAAAGTTAAAGGATCGTTGTCGATTTGTGTTTGGAGCAAATCAGGATTTAAGTCGGGGATTGGAAATCTCGAATGAAAAAGTTATTTAAGAAACGAAATTGGAGACTTAAATTGAAGGTATAAAAGTCGTTTGACGATACTTGGAACAAGTCGGGAATTACATGAGATGTGTATATGGGGTATATGTATATACATATAAATGAATTAAAGAATTGAATACAAGAAATCAATTTAAATGAAGAAGTGTCATGCTGCATGTTTGTGTGAGAAAGTAATTGAAAGAAAGAGAGACTTGCGCCGTTTGAGGAGAAAGAACAAAAGAAATAAAAGAATTGAAAAGAGGAAGAGTTTGCTTGGGAAAGAAATAGTTTTTAAAAAGAAAAACAAAAGAATGAGAATAGAATAAATAAAGGATTGAAGAATGAGAAGTGGGAAAGAGATACGAAACAGGTTATAGAAAAAAGGGTAGACTTGGAAATAAAAGGGAGAAAGTTTATAAATAAAGGAAAAAGAAAATCTGAAGGAAGAAAGGTGAAGGGAGAGAATGAGGAGCTCGCAGCAGGGTATGAGAAAGGGGGAAAAAAACATAGGGCAAGTTCATTTATTCTTCCTTCGGCCGAGAGAGCGAGATGCGCGAGAGAGGGAGACTCGCAACGACGAAGTACATGCTGCGAATTCGAGCAGAACGCGACAAGCTCCGAGCGAAAAGTCGGCGAGAGGCAAACGAGCGACGGACAGACACTCGGACGAACGACTGTCGATCGTGAGAAATGGTGAAGCCGCGGCTCTAGAGCTTCGCCTGAGGGATTTTTCTCTGATGTTACTCTGATTTCGGTAAGGAAATGCTGAACTTTAGGCTTTGTGACTTCCGTTTGATTTCTGTTATGGGATTCTAAGCTTAGTGTTGGATTTCTGCTTTGCTGTTTTGGATGAAAAGAAACGCCTGGTTTTGAGTCATTTGGACTCCTGTTTGATGTTGGATAGAAATGTCGAAAATACATTTTTGTTTCTGTTGTTTGGTTGGGTTAAGCCCTGTTCTGCGTTTTGTTCACTGTCAATGAATAAGGTTGAAAGAAATGTTGTGAACAGAGGATAATGGATTTTGTGCCCTGTTCTTTGCCACTGTTTGATTGATAAAAGAACCGAGGATGAGTAAGTGTTGAGATGGTTTGGGTTTTGTTTAAGTTACCTGTTGATTTGGCTGGATTTATTCATTTCAATTGTTGCTTATTGGACATAGTCGAATATCATGCTCTGTTTGCCACTGGTTAAATGATAAAATTTTGAGAAGTATTTGTTGTTCACGGTTTCAGGATTGTTAAGTTGTAAATGCATAACAGTGGGAGAGGGATGATCAGACCCTTGATTAAGAGTTGTTGTTTTGTTTTGTTTTGTTTAGGAAGAAATGATTAAGGATGGATAATTATTGTGTCTTTGTTTTGGGGGATGAAATTATAAATATTGAGAATGTTTCTGTTGTAGCAATAATGAATTGGGTTGAGATTCTGTTATAGTTATTCATGTGATAGAGTTGATCCTGTCTAAGTTTGAGAAACATTCTCTGACATTGTTAACTGTTTAAATGCGCACAATATGTTGAGGATTAAGTGTTGTTTGGATGGTACTCTATTTATTTAACAAATGATAAAATTGAAGAATTTTGCTAGGATTCTCTTAGATGGGTCATTTACACCTCAGTTGAGTTCCTATTTTCGGTGTAGGATCCTCTCGTTTATTTCTTGGAATTTATTTATGAGGATTCCCATGTTTTATACCTTTGTCAGGCTTTAGACGATTTTGGCGAGTGTGATATGATTTCCGAGGAGATAGTTGCTCGGGTTGGCAAGAAAAATCATGATCGAGGTTGAGATTTCTATACCTCTTGCGTTATATTGCATCGTATCCCGTTTTCAAAAATAATTATTTTGTGGAATACCACACTTGAAAAATGACGGGGACTGTTCGACAGCACGTCCGTTTTTATTAGTAGTATATTTTTTCAAGTTTAATTCCGTACATGGTTTGAGATTTATTGTGCTCATGTTGAGGGATGGATCCACTATCCCTTTTGATACCTTATGCTGCGGGAAGGTTGATTGTTTGACGTGCGAAAAATATAGGTGGGGCATTGTTGACGTGTCATCAGGTTGAAACTCCTGAAAGTCGTAAATCTCGTATGGGAGAGTGATGACGTCTCCTTGGGTTGCAAGCTCCTAAACCTGGCCAGGATTTGTCCCACGGATCAGACAGGTGTCAATCGCTGAGATTTGTTTATCCTAAATCCACATATAGCGAGCAACTGTATTCGTTTTATTTGATTATACGATTATACGAGTTGTGTCGTGTAGCCAGGTGCGCCAGCAACTCGGGTGACGTACGGAATCTTCGGATCGTCGTCATTATTCCTGCCTCATAAGGTGTTGTCATCGACGGGTGACCACCTCTTCTATGTTGTGTGGTGGGTGAGTCCATGAGTGACCTCCCCTTTTCTCTGATGACGTTTTCAAATTTAGAAAATGATGATGGCCTATTTTATGAGGTATAGTTGTCTATGTATACAACGAGTTTTCGATTAAAAGACTCATCGATGGCCATGGGCCAATTTGATAAAATGATAAGGAGTTTTGAAGTGATTTAAAATTCATATACGAATAAAAGAGAAACATAACCTTGTTTTTTCGAAAATATAGAAAAACCAGTTTTGCATGAGGTGCATTTAGTATAGCTATACTTTACTGAGTTAATCACTCATCCCAAACGACTCCTCCCAAAAACTACAGGTAAATGCAAGAGCAGCTAAGGATTTGGATTAGAAGTGTTCTTTTATTTCCCTTGAGCGATTATTATCATTTGGTGAGGATATTTAAATTTTGGATCGGTAAACCTTAAATACAGTTGGTTTGGATTTGTTGCACAGTATTTGGATTTCATTTTAATTTATGCACTGTTAATTTTTTCGTGATCTCTACTCGGACCTAGGCTTATACTTTTTGGGCCGAACTAAATATTATAAGTCTTCCGCTAAAACTCATGCCTTGGGCTGGATGATCGGGTTCTTTATGAGGATTGGGTCACCTGACTTGGCAGTTCTGTTAGGCCCGTCTTCGAGTCGTGACAATGTTCTTCTCCGCAGACTTCATCCAACGATTAGTGCTTCACCCGCCCTTCCCATCTAATGGCTATCCTTTCTCCCACCATGTCTTTACTTAAAAGAGTATGTGCATTACTCGTGCCTTTTAATTTACTCCCTTGATCTCAGTCATTCGTTTCTAGAGACGGACGTCCCTTCCTTCCAACGAACATCCCTAGCTCTTGATCCAATGACTGTCATTGCACTCGATCAGCCCCTTGACCAAACAACATTGTTCTCATTCCATTGGATGCCCTTCTCCTACAACCCGCAGCAAAAAAAAAAAAAAAAAAATTTCTTTCCGTGCCTATGTCCCATCTCCCTTGTTTTACACTCTTCCATTATTCCAGAACCAATAAAATCCCTTCATGTTTATGCATATTTACCAACCAAAACACTTTGAACCATCATCTCCATTCAATAAACTATGAAATATCCAAAACCCTAAATTATTATCTTAAATCAACATACCATAATATCAGAGGGGCGACCAACATAATTCATTGCATTTCATAAACCTATTTAAATATTTAAAAAATGTGACGCCTGATTGTGTGGATAACAGTAGTTAGATTTAAGTTAGATGATGAACCAAATTTAACCCTAACCCAATAGTTAGAAATTAAGGGTTATGGTCCTTAGGTCAAACGGTAATTTATCTTAGATTCTCTCGCAGATCCCATTTATGGTGAGAATGCAAAGATTAAGTTAAATATTTCTCAAGAGAAAAATCATTCTAACTTAGAAGATAAATCCCCAGTCCCGAACTCAACAACGGCTTACAGAACTAACAAAAAAAAGGTGATTTTATGGATTCAAATATATTCCACGACTATTTATTCTTGACGATTTTGAGGTGATTGAATAGGGTTTTGAATTTATGGAATTTGGTTTATAGAATTAAGTTTAACAGGCTGGGGTTGAATCAGACCAAAACCTTAGGTAGAATGATGAGACATCCCTCGTCAAAAAGATCTTGGGTGCAACTTTCACATCTTCATTAGGGTATGTATAAAATAAAAAGAATTAATGAAAATATAATAAGTAATTTGCCAATGTTTTATTAATATATGCATTTAAGAAAAAAAAACTCTCGATCTTTTAGTTATTAATAAATTTGGAAGATGTATTTATCATATTTTTCATTAAATTAAATATTAATTAGGAAACCTAATTAACCAAAAAATATAATACAACGTGCTAGATTTAACAAGAAAATTGACCTAAATTATTAATAATTGAAAGATATATATTCTGCTTGACAAAGTCAATTATAATATTTTTATCATCAAATGTTGATAATTTTTCTTATTTATTGATTTGTTTTAAAACAAAAGAATTCAAACAAATAAGAACAGAATTGAAGGAGAAGCAGGTTCAATCAAGCCGCTCAATTGAATTTTGAAAAGCTGACGAACAAATAGAGACATATCAGGTGTAGGCAAAGATCGATCCAATCAACTTGTTCCTTTTTGTTAAATTATAATATTTAATGTGACACTGAAATAAATTTATTTTTCAAAGTGAAGTTTCTAGTTTGAAGTACTTAGAAATGAGTTTTATTAATTCTTTTTGTTAAAATTGATAATTAATTAAAAAGTACGAGGATGATGATATCACGTGCTTAATTATTTTTAAAAAAAATAATAAATTTGAAGAGAGATTAAAAGATCTGAATATTTTTCCTTAGTGTTCTCAATTTTTGCAAGATTGAACCCTCATTTTCTTTGTATCAACCAAAATTGCAGGAAGTTCTTTGCATGGACCAGAACCATAATTTCACCAGTTGTAATTTTTTAGTACATTTTGGGTCATGGAGATTGAACCCCCAGTCAATTGGAGGGGAGGGAGAGAGAGAGAGAGAGAGAGAGAGAGAGAGAGAGAGAGAGAGAGAGAGAGAGAGATTAAAGGGGAGTGCTTGGGACATTGATAACACTAGGTGAATAAACCAAAAGAGTAAATTTGTTGAATGAAATTGAGCATACTTGCCTGGCCGCCAGACCCAAATCTCACCACTAGACCCCACACCACCACGATCGTGTTGAGCCAGTACCATCCTCCCACAAATGATTGGCAACATCTTCTTGGCGTTCTGTGATGCATTAATTTGTTGATTAAAATTTAAATTAGATTTTTCTATAGTATTAATATATTATATCGAGTCAAGTTCACTCAACTCGTTTAAGTGGAACCAAGGAGCTATAAAACAGGAGTTAAACGTACGTGCCCAGAGGATTGATACTTGTAAATACAACAAGGTGTAAGATCTGAGACCAATTTAAAAGCATGTACACAAAAAGCAGACATGTTTTATCTGACCTGACTGGTTTACTCCAGCTAAATTTGGACACTCTCCAAGTGGGCCCAAAAATTAAGCTTGAGAAGGGACCATTGAAAATGAGACTCAAATCTGACCACTATTCTTCACAAATAAAACTTGACAAAATAAAAGGAATCGATCCCAATTGTAACTCACATTGATGGGGAAAGAGGCCATCCCTCCATTGATAAAATCGACCAATAAAATGTTGGGCCAAGACCAAGGCACACTAGTTCAGGCCGATTACTCCTCCAGTCACCTTGTTTGGCCCTTACTCTAATATCAGTGTACTTTCCAGGCCAATTTCAAGATGCAACAACTAGCTTTCTTACAGCTACTGATTGGCAAAGAAGGATCCGACCCTTTAACAGCGTCGTTAATACTAACCATCTAATTACCTCTTTCCATCACCTATTCGCTGGCGTCCAATGAAGCTTACTCCATCATTGAATACTTCAGATTTCCATGGTCGTTCCTCAAATATTACTGCAACCATTACTGTGGAAACCTGCTGGCTTCATGCAGAACTTTCCTAGCAACATGCTTCTAAAGGTTTGATCTCTGCCAACTTCTATTTGGTTCTTGCCTCCACTGTTTCCAGAATTCACTGCACAGAGTAGATTATTGCACAGTTCTACCTAATTAGCAACCTATTAGAACATATGAAATCAGGCTACATCATACGGATCTTATAACCAACTGGAATACATGTTTGAGGCGTGTTATTATCTGCAGAAGCATTCAATCGCCTAGAGAACTTTCCAATTAATCAAGTACCAGAAGTAACATCTCAAGACAGTAAATGCATGAACCATGTCCATACTAAAAGCTATATTCTGTAAGACATGTACAGAACTTTCATGTGTACAGAGAATACAGAGATGTTCGACAAAACCCTACATAACATTACCACGCAAATAAATTGTACATAACAAGCTACATTTAACAGGTCACCAACCAGTCCAGTAGTCCTCGACCAATAGGACATCCCTGTTACAAGAGTTTTGTATCTCTCTATGTACTTTTTCTTCGCAGGTGGTGTAGAATACTGGGTGATCCTTCAAACAAGTCCAATAGATAGGTGGCTATATCTTCTTCTGTGTATTTGACATACTTCTCAGCATGTCTTCCACTCTCTCTGGGATTCGCAAACCTTCCAATGAAGGAGCGGTATGCTGGAATCACTTTCTCAGATACAGAGATTCGTAGCTCTTCACGAAGTTGAGGATCAGGTACCTTCCAACCTGTCTGAATTCTATAGATTTCCTCAAATCCCGCATTGAAATTCTTAAATCTTTCTTTCAAAGTCCCCTTCATGGCATTACTCGAACTCCCACCAACTCCATCTTTCAAATAAGACAATACATTGGTCCAAGAAGAACGAAGGTAACTGGTTGCAAGCTGGCGTACCTTCCCACGCCGTTTGCGAACCCAGTTATCACCCAATAGCTTTCGAAGTTCAGAATCTTTCACTTTCTGAACAATGTACAAAATATTGTTCATAAGAAAGACATATTGTATTGCTCCATCTCCATATAATTTTGATTTCTCTTCAAGATTGGCCTCCAGACATGAGATCAACAAAAACAAACGATGAGCTAAAGGTGATGTACATTCTAACTCAAAATCATCACCAATCTCGTTCTTTAAGCGATTCAATTCCTCTTCACCACTTTGCAAAAGTGAGTCCAAAGTATACCTGTAATCCACAAGCAATTTAACATAATTCATTACATAGCGCGTTATTGGGTGAATCTCAGCATTTAGCATGGGCTTCTTTGATGTCTCATTCTGAACAGCATTCTCGAACACTGCAAATGTCCCTGTGGACGCCTCTGCCAAGCCAGATAGCACTTCACGTGCCTCACCCAGGACAAGCTCATCAGTAATCATTGTTTGCAAATCTGGTAAAGCAAGGACCAAAGAATCATACATATTCAAAATTCGAAATAACTTTTCTGGGGACCTTTCCCCAATAGCCACTGCCTCCCCAAAATTTAACAATTGCATCACACACCCTTTTGCAATCTCATTGTAGCAAGTCTCCTTTGAGTCATCAGACCCGTCAAATATATGATCACAAAGTCTCTTTTCACCAGTGAGAAGCACTCGGGCCACAATTTTGACAGCCTGACCCCATTTCTTCATCTTCTCGTCCAAGGTTTTCCATTTCATTTTCTGGACCTCCTCAATGCTCAGCTTTTCAATTCCAAGAATCACCAGACATTCATCCAAACCTTCCCGGCGGACAGTACTATATACCTGAACACACTCTCTTTCATAACCAGAGCGAACCATCCGATCTGCAATCTCTTTCAGCTCCACTACAGCTTCGGGATGTATCAAATCGACCCACATGTCATCCCCCAAACTCGCACCTCTCTCGTGAAACCGTCCAGAATCCCTGTCAACCTCCCCAAAGCTCTCAAACTCTTCGACAATATCTCCATAGTTGGATGCAAAAGACAGAGAGACCCGGCGGATTGAGCCATAGAGGTGCTCGGCATCGAGGGGGACTGTGCTCCTGATCAAGATATGGCGAAACTCTTCCTCAAGCCTTGCCATGGCAACCTGGATTGTGTTTGAAGCCCGTTCTACAATCTCGATCGAATCAGACCGAAGCGAAAGATCCTCAATCAACTGAAGGACTTCATCAACAGCAGATAAATAAAAAGCCGCCTCATCCGGCGAATCCTCCCAAGGAAGAGAATTCCTCGAAGCACCAGAACTCGATTCCCACCTTAGAATGACCTTTTCGGCAGCATCATAGCGGTCCTCGTTCTTCAAATCCTCGCTATTAATCAACTGAGTAATATTCGAGAGACGGTTATCGAAATTCGAGAAGATCAAAAGCATGTCTTCACGAACCTCCTTCGGAGCATTGAGACTCTTCAAGATCTGCTGCGCAGCGGCCATAACCCTATCCTCATCGCCGCCGCCAATACCGGTGGTCTTGGTAGCCATTTCACCCCCTTCCAGAGAGCCTCCCTAGGGTTCGCCCAGTAAGAACGAAAACCAGAAAAAATTATCAAAAATGGGGAGCACAAATACGCATTGATTGAGAATCCCAGACTATGAACTCCCTATTTATTGTTTCCGACCTCACAGATCAAGCGAAAAGAGTCAAGCGGAGCGAGGACGAAAGGAGGATGTTTCACAGCAGCTTCGAGCGAAAGATTCACTGCAAAAGTAGCGTGCAAAGACGAATAGACTGGTCTTTGTAGGGCCCGACTACTCTAAAGTTGTTTACGCGCTCGTGCGCTTTGGATCGATCACACTCCACCAATAGAATTTCATTCAATTTCCACTTTTATTGTTGTGGATTTTGAAGAAATTATCTATTTTGAAATTCTAAAATTAGGGATTTTTTCCATAATTAGACCTTTTTTTACATAATTTACAATGTGGAAGATCTCAAAAAAGTAATATTAGTTAGGAAAATTAACAAAACAACTACTTTATTTTGAGATTAATGACAAGTCTATCACTAAATAATTATTGCTAATAACTTAAACACGAAACTATGAAAAATAGATGCAATAAACACCACAATTACGTTCTTCATTAAAAAATATTGTCGTTTTGTTGCATAACGTCATTTTTTCGCGACATAACGTTATCTTTTCACTATTCGTTAAGTATAAGTTCTTTCATTGTTGTATAATATGTTGTGTTAACTATGTATAATCAATTAATGAATGACCTAAAATAAGAAAGTAAAAAATTATAACTATATTTATTCATAATAGAAAATCCTAGTAAAATTCTTATTTCATGCTCTTGAGTGCAAGAGATGTTAGCAATTTAATCCGATTCATGCATACAATTTTTAATTCCCATACAACGTAAGTGATTTAACCATACTTCAGTAAACGAAATTTACCAACCTTGATCCATGATACAAAGTGCTTTTGATGACGAGGTTGAGTTCCGTTTATCGCCTTAAAACCTTTCTCTTTTAGTCGTTTCTTCGATGATGCAGAAACGATATGTAGAATACCTTGATTGTTGAGAGAGTTTTCATGAGAGACTTCCGTTAAGTTGTTAGAATTAATCTCTGTAATTTTCTCTCCCCTTAGGTGATTGAAGAAGACACCCATTCAAGGCAACCATCTATACATGCTCTTTCATTCGTATCTTTTCAATCACGTCTCTTCAACTATATATTATACACTCTTAATAAGGTTAAGGTGAGGGAATTAAAACCCAATTAACTTAATGTCTTTAATGCTTAACAACCATCACATTAAGCCCTGAAATATTAAGTCAATATAACCTTTAATTAACATGGACCATACTTATAGATAGATTATATTTAAATAATCTAACATTCTTCCACTTGGGCCATGTTATAAACTTTAATATCAATTGATATTACAGCTAGTACTTTTCAGCTGCTTCAACTAATTCCAGCTGACATAACTTGAATTCACAATTAATTAATATAGTGTACTTTAATGTGAATTATATCAAGTTATCTTTTCATAATGAATTGCATAATCGAATCATGGCAGGCACATGTGAATTATGTCAACATGATTCTTTCCATGTATCACAAACTATACAATTCATTAATTCTTTAATTGAGGAACACTATAAACCAATCATATATTATTCATAACCAACAATTGTATACACTATTATATGAATAATAATCAAACATACAAAAACATTTTTTCATTGAATTCAAAAGTGTTCAAAAATATTACAAGTTACAAGTTACACTTTTCAATCACATAGACTTGTCACCTAAACCCATCTTTTCAACATGTTCTTTAAAGGTTTTAGGTGGCAATCCTTTCGTCAACGGATCAGCTATCATTGAACTTGTACTTATATGTTCAATGCACACTCTCTGTTTTTGTATTTCTTCTTTGACTGCCAAGTACTTTAAGTCCATATGTTTTGCTCCTTTCGAGTACTTGTCATTCTTCGAGAAGAATACAGCTGCGGAGTTATCACAATACATTTTCAGCGCTCTCTCTATACTTTCGACCATACTAAGACCTTGAACAAAGTTCCACAGCCACAATGCTTGAATTGTAGCTTCAAAACAAGCTACAAATTCAGCTTCCATAGTGGAGGTGGCAATCGTAGATTGCTTTCCACTTTTCCATGATACGGCTCCTCCAGCTAATAGGAACACGTAGCCAAATGTAGATTTCCTCGAGTCTACACAACCGGCGTAATCAGAATCTGAGTATCCAATGACTTCGAGTTGACTCGACTTTCTATACATGAGCATGAAGTTCTTTGTTCCTTGTAAGTACCTGAGTACTTTCTTAGCAGCTTTCCAATGATCCAATCCTGGATTACTTTGATAACGGCCCAACAACCCTACTGCAAAACTTATATCTGGCCGTGTACATGTCTGGGCATACATTAAGCTTCCTACTGCTGATGCATATGGAACAAGTTCCCTTTCCTTACGTTCCAAATCATTTTTCGGACATTGCATCAAACTGAATTTGTCCCCTTTCTGAATTGGAGCAACACCAGCGGAACACTTATCCATTCTAAATCTCTCAAGAATTTTCTCGATATAACCTTTCTGAGACAATCCTAGCAATCCTTTCTTTCTATCACGGAATATTTCTATTCCAATAACATAGGATGCCTCACCCATATCTTTCATTTTGAAATTCTTTGAGAGAAAATCTTTAACGTCACGTAACGTTCCTTTATTGTTTTCAACAAGCAAAATATCGTCAACATACAATACTAGGATACAAAACTTACTCCCACTGACCTTCATATAGATACACCGATCAATGGTGTTCTCTATAAAATCGTATGACAAAATGGTATCATTAAATTTAATGTACCATTGTCGGGAGGCTTGTTTCAATCCATAGATTGACTTATTCAGCTTACATACCATCTTTTCATTTCCCGGAAAGGAAAATCCCAAAGGTTGATCCATATAAACTTCTTCCTCTAAGTCCCCATTAAGAAAGGCGGTCTTTACGTCCATTTGGTGAATCTCTAAATCATAATGAGCCACCAAAGCCATAACTATCCTTAAAGAGTCTTTCTTCGAAACTGGAGAGAAAGTCTCTTTATAGTCAATGCCGTCTTTCTGAGTGTAACCTTTGGCGACAAGTCTGGCCTTATACCTTTCGATGTTACCTTTCGAATCGCTTTTGGTTTTGTAAATCCATTTACAACCAACACATTTCTTTCCTTCAGGTAACTCTACAAGTTCCCAAACTTTGTTGTCATCCATAGATTTCAACTCTTCCTTCATAGCATTAAACCATTTTTTCAGAATCATTACATTCCATGGCTTTATTGAATGATTCTGGATCCTTATCGATGCTCAAGTCATATTCTTCTTCTAGTGAATAAACACATAGTCATCAGAAATTGCTGGTCGTCTGTCCCTTATAGACCTTCGCAATTTTGTTGCTTGTGGTTGATCACTTATGACTTGATCAACGTTAACATGCTCATCATTAACTTGTTCACCTTGTGTGGGTTGAATATCCATTTGTTGTTCCGGTATGTTGTTAGACTGTGATACAACATATGGCACAACAACTTGATGAGAATTATTGGGTGTTGTTTCCGTCACCCGATTCTCCTGGATATTCACATTTTGTGAATCATCACTCCCACTGAACATGTCATTCTCAATGAATCGAGCATTTCCAGATTCTACAATCCTTGTACTATGCTTTGGACAATAGAAAATGTACCCCTTTGACTTTTCCAGATAGCCGATGAAGAAACCACTAATGGTTCTTGCATCGAGCTTCTTTTCATGTGGGTTATAAATCCTAACTTCTGCTGGACATACCCAAATGTGTAGATGTCTCAGACTAGGTTTCCTTCTCGTCCACAGTTCATAAGGAGTCTTAGGAACTGCCTTACTAGGAACCCTATTCAGCAGATATGCAGCGGTATTTAAACCGTGCATCCACAACGATATAGGTACATTACTATTATTAATCATACTTCTTACCATTTCGATAAGAGTACGATTCTGCCTTTCAGCTACACCATTTTGTTGTGGTGTACCCGGCATTGTGCATTGTGCACAAATGCCTCGACTTTTGAGAAACCTTGCAAATGGACCTTTGTTTTGTCTACTTTCATGGAATTTTCCATAGTACTCACCACCTCTATCCGATCTCACTACTTTCACTTTTCTATCTAGCTGTCTTTCCACCTCATTGATGAACACTTCTATAATGTTCATCGCTTGAGATTTTTCATGCAGTAGATAAACATAACTGTAACGTGAGAAATCGTCTATAAAGGTGATAAAGTACTTTTCTCCATTCCATGAAGGAATGTCGAATGGGCCACAAATGTCGGTATGTATCAATTCTAAAAGTTCTTTGCTTCTTGTGGCAGGATACTTTGATGTGTGTTTAGTTTGCTTTCCTTTAATGCAATCTATACACATGTCCCAGTCATCAAAATCTAATTGAGGTAAAATGTTATTTTTCATTAACCTCATTAATCTTTCATTAGAAATGTGACCTAGACGTTTATGCCATAAGAAAGCCGAACTTTCGTTCGTTGCACCACGCTTTAAGCCAATTATGTGATCTACGTTAAACAGAGATTCTTTAAATTTCTTATCAAGATTAAAGTAATATAAACCATCATTCAAAATACTATAACTATAACAGTATTTTTGTTTATACATTGCAAAACAACCATCACCAATCTTGAAAGAAAAACTTTTACAATCCAATCTAGCAACAGAAATTAAATTCCTAGCACACTCAGGAACATAAAGACACTCTTCTAGATCCAGGTGGTATCTGGTATCCAGGATTAGTCTATACGTTCCAATTCCTTCTATGCGTGCCTTCATTCTGTTCCCCATATACAGGAACTTTTCAGCTCCGTTTATGGGATGGATCGAAAGAAATCTCTACGTAACATGAGAAACATGAGTAGTAGCACTAGAATCTAACCACCAAGTATTATTAGGTACTTCTATAATATTTGATTCAAAACATACTGAAACAAATAGTGTACCTTTCTTTTCGAACCAAGCCTTTCTTTTAGAACAATCTTTCTTTACATGTCCGGCTTTGTTGCAGAAGAAGCATTTGATTTCCTTATGGATCTGACCATCATTAATCTTTAATTGGTCCTTTCCCTTCTTCTTGTTCTTTTTACTTGATGACTTTGATGTGCTACATTTGGCATCCTTCTGCACAGCTAAGTTGACGGTATGGGACTTTAATTTCTTCAACCTTCCTTCCTCTTGAATGAGCATGGCCTTTATTTCTTGAAAGTTTCATTTTTCCTTGATGGTGTTATAGTTCACCTAGAACTAGCCAAACTCAACTGGAAGTGAGTTGATGATGAATTAAACCAAGAATGATTCATTCATATCCATACCCAACGTCTTAAGCTTTGCAGCCAAATTGGCCATGCTCGTTACGTGGTCATGAATGGGTTGAGACCAATCAAATTTCTTGGTCGTCAACTCACTCATTAAGCTTCCCACAATAGACTTGTCAGTAATGTCTGATTGGGAGTATGCCTTTATCTTTGACATGAATTCATTTGCATCATTTACTTTAGGCATCGACAGCTTAACATTTTCTGCCATCGTCATCCTCATCAAGCCCAAACACAGCCTATTAGACCGATCCCAAGCCTCATAATAAGACTTGTCAGCTTCGGAAGTGGTCTCAGTAACAGCTGGTGGTCTATCATTAACTAGTGTCAGGTCCAAATCCAATACACCCAGTTGAAACTTGATTTGTTCGGACCAGTTAACATAGTTTAGACCATTGAACTTAACAGACGAATTACCTGATGCAAACAAATTCATAGTAGCTGCAAATAACAATAATACATGCTCATATCAATACATTGAATAATCTATCCTAACCAGATCCCAAGTAAAACATATAAAATTTCATTAAGTTTACCTTTGGGTAATACTCAAAGAAATACACAATTCATGATATTATAATCTTTAATTGACTTATAAACATATTTAACACAACATGTTTAACATCTTTGGATGTTTAAACATATTAATTAACTATGTTAACATGTCACTTTAATGTTATCAGTTATAAACAATGGTCCACCTTTGGGTGACCTAATAGTTTATAACTTATAAACACATTTCAATAACATCATAATTATTAAATGAATAAATTACACAATTTAATATTGATCCTTTCAAACTAGGTCACTTTGGTGACTACATAGTTTCTATACAACAATATATTAATTGTATGATCATTCATTCACTCAATTTCTTTAATTGGACTGTATAATTAGGCGTTGCGGACGACTATGCGGACGATGTAATGGCGTCCGCAAACCTTTACTGTCGTCCGAAACTGCCTATAGCGGACGCTAACCTTACCGTCCGCATGTTGCGTCCTCCTGAATCAAAATTACAGATTCAAATTGGACGCATGACTTTAGCGTCCGCGGCGTCCGTGTGATGCGTCCGCATGAATCAAAACAGATTCAAAACGGACGCATACTTTTCTCGTCCGTACAGTCCGCTTCATTCGTCCTCATGAGTATCTTTACAGATTCATATGCGGACGCAAATTGTAGCGTCCGCGTCGTCCGCATCATATCGTCCGGTGAATCTTTTTACAGATTCAATGCGGACGATACATGCATGCGTCCGCCGTGTCCGCACCCTTTCATATATGCGTCCGCATACGCATTTTCAACATGAATCTTGCGTCCAACCACACTTTAGGTCGACCGCATCATGATACCCATCGTCTGCATGACGAACAGTCCGATAAACATTCAACAGAAACAATAAAATTTGATCATCCTATCAACAATTTCATCTATAATACGTTTCATGCATAACATTTCACATTTCATGTATATATTTCGAAATCATCCTAATCAAATTTCATGGTAAATCAATACGAATATTTAATCATGCTCTGATACCAATTGTTAGCAATTTAATCCGATTCATGCATACAATCTTTAATTCCCATACAACGTAAGTGATTTAACCATACTTCAGTAAACGAAATTTACCAACCTTGATCCATGATACAAAGTGTTTTTGATGATGAGGTTGAGTTCTGTTTATCGCCTTAAAACCTTTCTCTTTTAGTCGTTTCTTCGATGATGCAGAAACGATATGTAGAATACCTTGATTGTTGAGAGAGTTTTCGTGAGAGACTTCCGTTAAGTTGTTAGAATTAATCTCTGTAATTTTCTCTCCCCTTAAGTGATTGAAGAAGACACCCATTCAAGGCAACCATCCATACATGCTCTTTCATTCGTGTCTTTTCAATCACGTCTCTTCAACTATATATTATACACTCTTAATAAGGTTAAGGTAAGGGAATTAAAACTCAATTAACTTAATGTCTTTAATGCTTAACAACCATCACATTAAGCCCTGAAATATTAAGTCAATATAACCTTTAATTAACATGGACCATACTTATAGATATATTATATTTAAATAATCTAACAAGAGAAAGAAAACAATATATTATATTTTTTAATATTTAATTATGAAATTCATTTTGAACACCACATTCTAAATACAAATGTCTAAAAGTATCTAATTATTCCCAACAACGCAGTGACACGTAACATAGTGATGACACTTTGGAGAGTTATGGGATCCATATGAAAATAGTGGTTTCAATTTAGAAAATTAACAAAATAACTACTCAAGTATGAGATCAATAACAAATCAATCATTAAATAATTTTTGCTAATAAATAAAATACTTAATTATGAGAAATGAAAGGAGCAAATATCACTGTCATGTTTTCGTTAAATAATGTTTTTTTACCACTACGGAACGTTATTTTTTAGCTACGGAATGTTGTCTTTCCGTTACGAAAAGTGAGTTCTTGAAATAGGAGTCAAGAAATATTACTTACTCAGAGAAAAGACAACTTTCCAATCAAACTATGAATTCTTCTAAGTAATTTAATATTTTTCGAAAAGAGTAATTCTGAGGAAGAAAATGAAATGGTAGATCAAAAAACAGAAATGTTCAATTACACTGTTTCACTGTCAAGCAAACAGGATACATGAAAGAATTCAGATACATGAAAGAATACAAGAAATTATTAAACTCTCAAATAGAAACCAAAGGACTATAGTCTTCCATGGTATAAAACTAAATTATTTCATTGATCACTGAGAATTGTTCAATTATTTCGATTTATTAAACTTTAATTTTTTCCTCAAATTATTGTTTTAAATTTAGATTAAATGGCAATAGAATGCTAGAATTGTTGAGAAAAAAAATATTTGTCTTCGTCGACAATTCTCTGAACAGAAATATGTGAGAATCTCTGGTTTGTATTTTGAAAAACTCAGCAAAAGATCAAAATAAAGTGTTCGAAGCGCATAGGAAAAGACATTTTCAAGAAAAAACTTCATACTATTTTATTTTCAAAGTAAATTCACTGTTAACGACGATGTTTGCGTAGTTTATTTTTCATAATTTAGTGTTTTATTTATTAGCAAAAATTATTTAGTAGTTAACTTATCATTGACTTCATAATTCGTGATTGGCGAGCTCGATGGTTCAGTTCCAATCAATTTTGAAAAGAGAATGTGATGAGTTCTGTTAGGTTGGACATTAAGTTCAATTTTCCTGAGGGTACAAAGAAACCAAACTGAGTTGAAAACCCCGATTCCAATGGAATGGTCCCATCTGTACTCGGAAGATTGTTGTAACATATCAATAACATTATTTATTTTTTGAATGTCAAACTTTTGAACCCCTGATAGCAATTGCAAGCTACTATTTGGGTGCAGTTCTTCATATAATATCGTTTTGGACAATCACATGCCCACGCACTAAAGTTAAACATGGACTTGTACATTACTAGTGAAATGTATAACTATTGCTTCAAAATGAAATTTTAATGTCCCAATTTCTATTGGGTGGGTCGGCAAAACTCAATTATATCTTCATTTTTTATTTCTATATTTTCTGCATCTATCTGTTTTTTTTTTTTGATATCCCATTTGCGTTTTTTTTACGGTATTGTTGCTTGATTACATATGAGACGAGAAGAAAATGTTGTACAACAAGCATTGAGCAGGCTTTTAGTTGAACTTGTAGGACTTATTTAACAATGTATGGTGATCTACATTTATATAACTAATGAATTGTATATTATAATTATCATCGTATATAAGGCTTGTCAAAAGTGGTTTATTGAGGATTAATGTTTTGAGTTTTAAAGCATATTGGATAATATGGGTAAAACTCGATGTGTGTGTTAACAATGTACAATGAAGAAGTGGTCGATCAATCAGCTGAAGAAAGAGCCAAAACAGAAAAGTGGTCAACCGGTGTAAAAGGATGTTCGACCCAAAAAATAGCAGAGAGCTCTAGAAAATTTCAATACACTGCAACAATTGACCTTGAACAGTGAACGGTCCACTGGTCAAAAAATAGTTTGTATTTTGAAGTTCTGAAATACACTATAGCGGTCGACCATAAACAGTGAGCGATCTACTGATCAAAAGATAGTTTGAATTTTGGGTTCTGAAATACACTGCAGCGATCGACCATGAACATTGAGCGGTCGACCTATCCCATAGCACAACGTAATAGCTATAGTTCAACGGTCGAGAGGTGGTTGACCAAATAGAGGATGGTCAACCGGTTTAGCAATTTTTATAAATAGAAGACACTCTGAATCTCACTTTAATGAAGAGAGAATCATAGCGAAGCTCTGCCAAAATTTATACCCAATATCTCTACATTCAAATGAGTGTATAGGCCTAACTCTTCCATTCTCAAACTTGTGATTTACAAGAGAGCTTATATTCTAAGTTGAATTTTCTATTCCACAATTTTTGTACTCAAACTGAGGGTGGCGTCCTGTGAATAGTCAAGCTAAGAGTGATGCCCGGTGAATAATCGGTGTAAAGATTTGGTTGACACTCCATCACTAATTGAGAAGTTAGGTGATTAAGGATCTCCAAGTAGGAAACTTGGAGCATGAACGTAGGCCAGAGTTGCTGAACCGTGCGAACAAATTTGGTTCGCACTTTCTCTATCTCTTAACTCTTTATTATTAGTTATTAATTATATGCATTGATTGTGTTAAATCACTTAGGGTTTAGAGTTTATAATATCGCACAAAAAATTTAGCGCACCTAATTCACCCCCCTCTTAGGTGAGCATACGGTCCAACACTTTCTGCACTGTATTGCATCATGTTTTTAAAACTGATATTTTTTGGGGTATCACACTTGAAAACCTGACAAGGACTGTTTTGACAGCACGTCTATTTTTACGTATATGTATGTTTTCTCATGTTTATTTCATCATACATGGAATTCCATTTTGTTATCTGTGGATATATTAGGAGGATGAATCCTCTTGATGCTTTGGGCACTCTGGCGCTAAAGCATCACGAGGCTATCCCGCGAAACCTTCTACTGCGTAAAGGTTGATTGTTTGCAAAATGGGGTGAGGCATTGGTGACATGTCCTCGGGTTCGAGCCCTAGATGTCAAAATGGAGATGGGACGGTGATGACCCGTCCTTGGGTATCGAGTCCCAGAACCTGCCAAGGGTTTTAGTCACATGGATTGAAGGTTGTCAGTGCCTAAGCTTTGCTAATCCTAGTACCGTTTCATTTAATGGGTGGCGTGACGGCTCGTAGCTTCGCTCGTTGGCAACTCTCGTTAATTTGGAACCTATATGTATTTTAGTTTTGATGCAATCCATCGTGATCAATCTTATCCATTTTATTTAATCGTACGGGTTGTGTCAACTCGAAGCTTTAGATCGTTGGCAACTCAGGTGACGTGTTTGATGTCTGGATCACCATCATTGTTGATTCCTCTGCTTCATGAGGTGTTGCTATCGACGGATAGCCACCTATTCTTTGATGAGTGTCGAATGAGTCCTTGAGTGACCATCCTTTTTCACCGATGACGTTTTTGCATGAAAAATGATGTTGGCATATCTTGCGATGTAGTTGTCTATGTAATAGCAGGTTTTGATGAAGCCATATCGAGGTTTTGAACCGATTCGAGGTAGAAATTAGTACAAACAATGAGTTTTCTCAGGATTATCACACTGGCAATCTTCTCCTGGTCGATCGTTGGTTGGGTTTGGTCAACTCGAAAAGTGGTCGAGGCCTCTATTCATCATGGCTTCTGTCTAGTGGACCGTGGTGCTGTTTCGATCGACTGCGAGGATGAATTTGGACGTCCGCTTGAGTTGTTTGTTATAGAAGACTAGGCTTTCGCGACAAGGTTTGGTCGATCACTATTTGAGCCCCATCAACTGCTGTCTAAGCCCGATCCACCGCTGTTGAGTGTTGGGTGTTCACAGTATGCTCCAGTCAACTGCTACTCGAATTCAATTGACCACTGTTGTATTTTGACCACTGCTTGATTTCCCTTGAACACAGTTGAGTTTCATTGACTACTGCTTGGTCTCAGGTGACTGCAGTTGTACTCCATCGGCCATTGTTGTGTCCCGATTGATCACAGTTGTGTCTTGTTGACATTGCATGGTCTTGATTGATCGCAGTCGTCCTCAGTCGACTTCAACTATGTCACTTCAATTGCTGTGTGATTCTAGTTGGTCCAACTACGTCCTCATCAACTATTGTTTGGTCATAGTTGGCTGCAGTTGTATCTCATCAATTGCAATTGTGTCTTGGTCAACCACACAGTGAGATTTGGGGGAGTTTTAAGTGTAGTGGTCTTAGTTTGGTTTCCCAAGTCATCTCTTGTTTTTAGGTCAGTTTAGATTCTTGGTTCGATGTAAGGGTTCCTGTCGTCCCCAAAGTTGAACCAAAAAGTTTTCTTATTGAGATTTTGTAGTCAGTTTTGTTTTACCTTCCAACGGTGCCTTCTATTTTGATGTTTATTTCTAACGGTGCGTGCGGCTGGTTAGGTGGTCGCCTGGTTGGCTATTGTCATCGCTGTAGGGATTTTTTTACTATACTATATTGCATCATGGTTTTCAAATGATATGTCACATATTTCTTACAATCACAATCTAGCAAGGAGATTTTCTAACAATGACTTCAATGTTTCCTTTCTAATCACAGAGAAAAGGGCATTAAAAAGTATTAAGCACATCTATCAATTATCCAAATATAATTTGAAGTTATTCAAGATCAAACATAAGTGAAAAATCAAGCACAAGTTTAGAGGAAGTTTAGGACATTCCAAAAGTTGTTGACAATCTGACCCTTGAGTAGTATTTGACATATTTGGCAGCTTGAACATTCTTATATAAAATAATGTACTTCATAAATATTGTAGCTGACATATTAATCTTTCTAGAATTGGGTGTTTCATTAAATTTGAAGTTGGTTTGCTATATCAAATGGTCCCCAAACAGTGAGCTTCATTTATGCAAATGAAGCCCATTCTGTCTTATTCGGAAATAAAGCCCAAATTAGTTTGAAAATGGACCTTGAAGAATAATCCATTGGATCATTGTTGTACACGAGACTTTAAGCTTTATTTATAGTTTATTTTATAATTAATTTTAGAGTCAATCGATTATAAGTTGTCCTAGATCGAGTAAAAGTCCTAGTAAGATTAATTTCGTAATTTTTTTTTATGAACTCGAAACCTTAATTTTGGAGGAGCTATTTAAACTCTTCTTAGGGCTTTTTCTTTTCAGCTTTGATGAGTTAAAATACAGAGCTTTTAGTCACTCCTCTTTGTTCTTTTGAGCAAAAACCCACATTGCAATTCGGTTGTTGAAAATTGATTGTTTGGTGTTCCAATTTCTTATTCTTTGTGAGAGTTGGATTAGTTTCTTTCTATTGCATCCTTCTCACTTCCATTTCCAAGAAAGCGAATTCCCTAGTAAGGTTGTAAAAACTCACAAGTTATCAAGTTGGAGTATTTTCTTCCATTGGAGATCGCTTTGAGAGTAGAAAGTTATAATTAGGCAATTTTCTAACTGACTTGCACCGTTTCAGTCATACCTCGATCATCCCTTCGAATTTGTCCATAAAATTTTGAGTGTTTCTTTACATTCATTCATTAAGATCATGTCAAAAAAGTTTTGTTAAAATTCATCCATTAGAGGTGTTTTCGTTGCTGTCAAAGTTTTCCTAAAAAATCTGTGAAACACTAAATCTGCTGACGCATGTCACTGTTCACCTGGTCAATCGCTCACTATTCATTTGGTCGACCACAAATTGTCCATAAGCGACACTTTCAACCTGTTTGTTTTCTTGTTGACCTCTCCTCAACTACGGGTCAAGTGGACGCTACCATAACTCTTTTAAACCCTATCCTAAGCAAGTCGTCAAAGCAAATATTTTGTGAGTTATCATATATATATAAAAACTCGGTGTGGACTGTTCAAAAACACGTCTATTTTTACATATATGTACATATAATTTTACTCATTTACTTTATGCGTGCATGGTTATCCTTTTTGCTATGCTATTTTATGCTGGAGGACGAATTCCCTTAATAATGCATTGGACGGTTTTAATGTCAAAGCACCACGAGGCTATCTCAACACATCTTTTGCTATGTGAAGAAGTTTTGTTTGAACCTTGCAAAAATGTATAATATGACATTGATGATGTGTCTTTGGGTTTCGAATCCCTAAATTAAATTGATAGTAAGGCGGTGTTGACGTGCTCCTTTAGTTTTGAATCCATAAACCTTGTCAGGTTGTAATTGTCATTCGATTTTATGGGTTGTGTCACTATCTGGTCTTCGAATCGCTGACAACCTTTGTTGTTGATTTTATGAGTTTTGTCGCTACCTGGTTTTCGGGTCGCCGACAACAATTTGTTATTGATTTTACAGGTTGTGTCGTTGTCTGGTCTTCAAATCGCCGATAGCCCATTTTTGTTGATTTTATGAGTTGTGTCACAGCTTGGTCTTTAGATCACCGACAACCTTTTGTTATTGATTTTACAGGTTTTGTTGCTACTTGGTCTTTAGATTATCAACAACCCTGTGTTGTTTATTTTACAGTTTATGTCGCTGCTTGGTTTTCAGATCACCAACAACCCTTTGTTGTTCATTTTATTAGTTGTGTCACTGCCTAGCCTTCAGATCATCGGCAACCCATATGACGCTGCTAGGTCTTCAGATCATCGTCACCTTTTTTATTTTCTTCTGTCTCATTAGGTGTTGTCTGATATTCGGATTGCCGTCTTTTTGTGATAGTGTATCAAAGGGATCCTTGTGTGACCGTTCTTTTTCACTAAAGCTGTGTTTTTAAGAGAGGAGTAGATTACTAATCCCAAGGTTAGGTTGTCATTAGAAGACTTAGCACAAATTAAAGTTCAAATCCAATCGCTCAAAGATGACCTAATCACTCAACCCAAAGCTACGTTGTCAGTGGAAGACTTAGCATATGTTAAAGCCCAAACCCAGAAAAATGAGATAAGTTCCATAAATTGATCAATAAGAGTTATAATAGTGTAATAATAAATAGAGAGAAAATATTATGTAGGAAATGCCATTTAACACTATACGATAACTTTTACAACTAAAGTTAATTAAAATGTTCACCACAAGAATAACCCACACACAAGGAAATGGAAAACTAAAAGATCCAAATACTGACCACCATGGTCTAAACCTAGAAAAAATGGCATCATGGAGTGAGTGACTAACTCCGTAAAAAAAATTTATATTATATACAATACATGAGAAAACTGGTTTTATCTTTCATCTCAAAACCAAGATCAAATGATATGTTGTGCATGGAATCAAAATCATTAAGAATCTCTTTTCATCATTTTAACAAAACATGCTCCACAAACAATCAATGAGGCAAGTGTCAAAACATTGATGTATATATAGATAATTATATCAAAATAGGTCTACATCATTTTTCTAATTAAGAAAAAAAACCTCAATAAAGGCGACACTGTCACAGAAATGAGGTTATTCAAAGACCAAACAACACCTCATGAGATCGAAGGAAATAAAAAGGTGACAACAATCTGAAAACTCAGTAGTGTCACATGGTTGCCGACAATCCATCAATAAAATTTTCATCCTATCATTTAGACAAACAGGTGGAGTTCATTTGAATGTAGAAGTGATGAACGATTCGCCCCAGCAAACTCAAGGCGAGCCTGAAAAAATTCGGCTCACTGAGTCTAATGAGTTAAACGAGTCGACCTTAACGAGTTTAGTGAGCTCAACGAGTAAAGCCTAACAAAGTTGACAAAAAAAAAAATTCAACTCAAGTCAGCTCACAAGCCATGAGTTAAACAAGTTGAGTCAGAATCAGTCTGCTACAATACCAAGTCGAGCAAGCGAGCTAGTCATCTCTAGATTGAGTTTTTCTAATTTGAGTAATATTACATTTAAATTATTTTTTTATTATCCGATCTTAAAATTTGAAATTGATATAATTTTCATTTCGTTGAACCAATAATTATATTAAATTATAATTAAATAAATAGATAAAATGTGAGTTTAGGCCTTATATTTTAAAAATCATTTTAAAATTCTTAGAGTTTGAATTTTATTTTTAAATGCTCAGCTATTTTATTTCTAGTAGAGTCAAAATAATTAGTTGAAATAAATTGACTATTATTTGGGAAAACTGATAAATAAAATTAATTAAGAAAATTAACAAAACAACTAGAAATCAATGACAAGTCAACCACTAAATAATTTTTACTAACAAATAAAATACTCAATTATGAAAAATAAATGGAACAAATATCACTGTTAAGTTATTAAAAGAAATTTTAAAAACGAAAAGATTTTCCAAAATAAAATGATAGAAACAAAATGTATGAAAGTGTAAATGAAAAGGAGGAAAAAGTAGAAACAAAACAAATTGCGGGAGAATTAAGAAGAAGAAGACAACGCGAGAGTGGAGAATCAAACTCATTTTCTTTACTTGTATTATCAATGTCATTGCTTCTAGAGGGAGCGTCACTGTTTTGTTTTTGGAATTGGTATATTAATTCTTTATTTCGATTGTTTTTATGCTGATTCGATATTGAATTATGAGTTCCTTGGTTTGGACTAAATTTAGTTAAGCTTGATTGTTGTTGAGTTGATTTTTGTTGGTCGATCTAGAACTCATTCCGCAATGAAATTGCTTCATTCTCTCGCGTAGTCTTCTTCTTCTTAATTCTCCCTTCTGCAATTTTTCTTATTCCTACTTTTTCCTCCTTTTCATTTATACTTTCATACGTTTTGCTTCTATCACTTTATTTTGAAAAATCTTTTTGTTTTTAATATTTTTTTCCATAAGTTAACAACGATGTTTGCTTCTTCTATTTTTCATAGTTGATTGTTTTATTTGTTAACAAAAATTATTTAGTGGTTGATTTATCATTGACATCATAGTTCAATGGTTATTTTATTAATTATCTAATTATTTATTTCCAAAATAAATATAATAGTGATATAGATAATTGACCTGCCTAAAGAATCATTGCATAGTTTCTTTAGGATAATTAACAAAAACAAACTCTAAATTATAAAGTTAGTCACAAACTAAATCTTAAAATAATTTTACTAATAAATAAAATTTTAAATTATAAAAAATAAATAAAGCAAAAAATGTCAAAAAAATAGCAAATAAATAGCAGTAGTTTCTATGCACATTGAACATACAAGTTTCCTCAACAGTTGTGAGGACAATCAAGCTTTTAAGGGACCGGACATCTATTATTAACGTCAGACGTCAACTTCTATATAAATGCGAAGACGAGTTAAAGATCATTACACAACACAATTGACACGTAAAAAAATTAATTAAAAAAATTAAAATTTCAGAAAATAAATTAAAACTACTCATAAACTTAAAGTACTAAAAATATATATATATTAATATGATAAAACGTATCATTTACATTAATTAAAGAAGAAAATAGGTAAGAGAATATAATTTTGTAGGTAATTTCTTCGATTTTCGCATCCATTAAAAACTTTTTTAAAGATAAAAATTAAATAAATGTTTTAAAAAATGATTTGACAGACAAAAATATTAGATTTTAAATTTGAAGTAAATAGGGCGGAAGTCAGACAATTCAATCGTTGTCATCGCCATTTAATTACTATTTTTTCCAGAAAATGATGCAAATTGACAAACTCGATGAGAAAATTACCAAAAACTAGATGTAAAAGGAGAAGATCTGAAAACATACCATGTTTTCACCATCTTCCCATCACTTCATCGCCGGCGCCGCCATCATTTCTGACGGGGCAAGCTCTTCCGCCTACACATTCAATCTGGTGGCGCAACCTCCAGTTCAGCGCTTGACATGATCGAGAACAGTAGTGGTCCGTACCGCAGAGGGAACATCGCCGGAATTCGTGAGGTCGAGTCTCCGGTCTTCCACATCCCTTGTGCGCACACAGTCTCAGATCCTTTGCGAGCACTCCCCGCCCAGACGAGAACCAATCTAACAAAAACTGGTTAACTGGGTGAACCTCCGGCGGCGGCAAGAGCCGGGCGTAGGTGTCGAACAACGGACAAGACGGAGGCTTGGCGTTCGGAGAGTCGCCAGTGAGGTCCGGCCGCCACGTCTTTAAGTAAGGGAGAATGAGAGTAGAGAGTTCGCGAACGTTGGCTTCGATTAGGACTTGGCATCCGACCACCGTGCTCTTCCTGATTCCGTAGCCGTCTCTCAAGCAGTGGCCGATTTCACGGAGCGCGTCGACGTTGTACAGAGAAGCGGCTCTGAAGCACAGAGCGACTCCCGACCGCAGATCTTTATCGATCCGGGAGCCGCCGCTGCCGTTAAACCGAATCACGGCGAGCGAGTAGAGTGCCTGAGCGTGGCATTTCACAGCTGCCTTCGCCATTAACGACAGCCCACCTTCTCTATTTTGCAGGCAATAAAATAGGATCTATAAACAGTGTTTATAAAGTCAATTTTTCAATCCCTAATATCTTTCTGAACAAGAAACGAAAACCCACTCACCATTCCCAAAGCGTAGCAGGCCTCGACGTTTCCGGCGAAAACGCACAACTCGAAAAACCGGTGAGCCACCTCCGACCAGTTTTTAGCTCTCACAGCAAACGCTTTATGTCCAGCTTTCGAAAGCACCAGCGGATTCACAGCCAACATATTCAATCTCTTGCAACTAATTTCACCATTAAAAGAATAAAAAAAAAAAAGACAACCTCCATAACCACAATCTTAGAGAAAAATTCAACGAAAGAGAAAATCAAAACTAAGACACAAACATACGTCAAACGAACACTAATGAGGTCGGAAGGAGAGGAGGCGGAGGAGCTGAGCTTGCAGAAGACAGAAAGAACTAGATCGTCCGGCAACTCGTTAAAGAGATCTATACATCGAGAAGGCCTTCTCGAAGTCCTCTGCCTCTTGGCTGCTAAAATCGTCATGTCTTCTTCTTCGAGATGAGAAGTGGAAACGCTTTGCCGTTCTGTATTTCCACGGCTTCAATCAGCCCCTGCGAAGCGAAATACAGCGGACGAAGACACGACACATACATATATATCCACCCAGAGGCCCAAATAGTAACGCTTCGGAATAGTCAATGAATAAATCAGATTTATTTTTAATTCATTATAAATATTTTTTTACCCCATTTGTAACATTTAATTTTTCTATCATTTTAATTTCAAATTAATGTTATATTTAAGTTTTGGGTATGCCTCCATTAGACCCTTTATTTGAAATATTATATATATATATATATATATATATATAAACAGCCATCAGCCATGATCATGCATTCATGCCTAATGTTCCCATCCAATAAAATAACATAAAATTCATAAATAACTGAAAATTGGAACCAAACTAAGGTGAACAAATGAAGGTAGTCTCTAATTTGCACAATGTAAATTCTTTCGAAACTATCGACACGATGAACCTTACCTGAGATTTGATTTCAAAGTGTTGATCATATAAACCTGGAAGGATTGAAAATTAATTTCATCTCAAATCTACAATTTGAACTGTGGAACCTAATTTTCATTAACGAGATATTTTTCGTCTTGAACTGAGACTTTCAAAATTTTGTTTTTGAGTCTTACCCAAAAACGTATTATGTTAGACTACAAAAAATTCCGCTTACGTACTACTGTCTCCCGATGATAGTGAAATTATTCATCTCTTCTAGTATTGGTTAGGCTAGGGACCATTTTTGCCCTTGCTATGAGTTGACGGATGAATATTTTTAAGCAATTATTACTATTTCAACTTGTACATTACCTGGAAAATTACCTTAATTTTGAATATGTTTCAGTTGCATTTTAAAAAGAGGAATGCATGAAAGTATTTGATTAAAATAATTTTGAATTAATTAAAATAATTCAACCATTGTAGCAAGCAACCTTATGCCAACACCATTGGTTGTCTTTCATTTTCACCATCATAATCCTTAGAAAATTATTGTACTACGGTTGAATATTAACGATTAAATTGCGGGTTTTGTTGCATTTGCTATGTTAATTAATGACCAAAAATATTCTCTGGATTACTAATTTGCTAATTTTCTTTTTATTTATTTTTACTAATTACATAATGATCTTAATTAACAATATATCTGTCATCTTGTGGCAACCTATTTTGTGAAGGTCATAATGACCTAAATGTAGGTCCTACCCATATCAGTAGGAGTGCACAATCTCACATCGCTTAGAAGAGTGAAAAATGATTGGTTTATAAATAGGGTTTTCCTTTCTGTCCAGTATAAAATCGTACGGGTTTCGGCCTAAAGCGGACAATATTATACTAGGAAAACTAAGACGTTATATATCATCACTCCATTATTTATTTTTATATAAAATAATTGATTAAAATACAAAATCAATGAGTTAATGAACCAAAGAAAAAGTTGGGCAATTAGGGTTTCTTGTGTGTTGACTCAAACCCTAAACCACAATGAAACGTCTCATCTTACTTGGATGTTATTTAAAATTCAATTGTAGTTTTCCGTGGAAATACTTAATATTTGACTTAGGATGGGCATGAAAACGTGTCGTTTGAGTAATATTATTGTTGATCAATAAAGTTAATTATTATTTTTTTGGACTTTACAGTAATAATATTTAAAAAAAATCATTTATTTGAAATAACTTCAAGACTTTATATCATCATGCCATTCTAATTAACAAGTTAGATGGTCACCCTTAGAACTAAGCCATGAGCGTTAATGAGAGAGAGAGAGAGAGAGAGAGAGAGAGAGAGAGAGAGAGAGAGAGAGAGAGAGAGCTTGTCAACTTTGTTATCTCTTATCAAATGAGTTTAAATTGGATGTCTAGTAGGTTTCAAACCAAGATGTATTGAAGTTCATCACGCAAGTCATATTTCATTGCAAAACAATAGCACACCTAATTCTTAGATTTCTTCTATTATTTATTTATTGGTCCATAAAAATCTATCAATTTACTTGAATGCAGTAATATGGAATTAGAGAAGGAGATAATTTTGATTAAAATAGTGAAAACTTGATAAGTTGCTAAGGTGGCATAAAACAAAAAATGATGGATAAGGTTTGGAGTTTGGGTGTGGAGTTGGTGGAACACATATCTCTTTCCTATTTCTTTACACACTCACCAAAAGAAGATGAATCCTCAATTTGGTTTGGTAGAAAATGTGTATCGCATTTGCCTTATCCCTCCATGTGGCACCAAAGCATTTCCTTAATCATGTCCAATCCTACTTTCTTAGCAACTAATCCATTCCTGAATCATTGAATCGTTTTGCCAATTGAAGAACAATCAATCAAATGCATAAAACAATTATTATCGAGGGTTTAAAACGACAAGACTGGCCGCAAAGTAAAGTTGAAAAAAATTAATCAATGTAGCATAAACTTTGATGTATGATCTACTTTTTTGTTTATTAAAGTTTTATTAGAGTTTGGTGTGATGTAAATTCTAGTTAGGTTGGGTCGGACCTGTATTCAATATTAAGATTTTAACGATACTCTATATATTATTGTTTGAGTCGTAAAACTCAATTGTACCTTGATTTCCTATTAGTGAATTTCTCCTCAACTCATGGTTTTTTCTCAAAAGGATTTTTCATGTAAATCTTAGTGTCATTATTTCCGTTTTTTTTTTGTTTCACCTTTGATTCTCAACAATTAGTATCAGAACAAGGTTGAGAGTTTCATGTACTCAGATTAGACAATTTTGCAAGTTTGCAATTTTGTGAATAATTGTAATTTTAGGGAAAAGAAAATAAATATAAAAAAAACAATTTTTTCCTTCCTTATGTCACTGTCGTCCTCCTTTAAGCAGAAACAAGAAACCCTAAAAGGGTTCGCAGTTGCTATAGTTGCCAAAAAGAGAGGAGCTGCTGCTCCTCCAATCACTAGAGGAGAGACCTACCACAAAGAGGAGATACATTGCAAGTCGTTCTCAGCCATCGTCTGCCGTGATCTATCAATTTTGCACACACATAATGAACCCATCTGAAAGTTGCTACCGTCCATCAAAAAGGAGAAGTTTATAGTGCTTTCAAATATACAATCTTTTACAGTAGAGAAAGTCTAACTTTGAAAGAAATTTATGGTGCCTTGTTATTAAAAGAGAAGATGAAGTAGATTGTTGTTGGATTCGAGTCTTGAGGTGAGAGACTCATCATTTAGGGAAGAATAAGAGAGTCAAACAACAAATTCAGTGAGAATGTTTAGGTTCGAAGGGAAGATCAAAGTCAAAGACCCATGATAGAACATGTTACTTCTATCAGAAGAAGGAGCACATTAAATCTGAGTGCTATAAATTGTAGAATGAAATTAAAGAGTTACTGAGAAGAGAAAGCAATCAACAACGTCCGGTGAAATTGTTGTCGCAGAAGAAGAAGAGCATAATGATGTAAATCTTCTAGTTGTGTCAGAGGAAAACTCAAAGTGAAACAAGTATTGTATTCTAGATTAAGTTTGTTCGTTTCATATGTGTTATAATCAAGATTGATTTTCAACATATGAGATCATTTTAGAAGGTACTGTGCTTATGACTAACAACACACCTTGCAAAATAATTAGTATTGGTACCATCAGAATCAAAATATTTGATAGAGTCGTGAGGACACTAGGTAATGTGCGACATGTTCCTAATTTGAAGAAGAAATGATCTCATTAAGTACTTTAGATTCGAAAGGGTACAAGTTCAGCATTGTAGGTAGAGTTGTGAAGATTAGTGGAGGTTCTCTCATCATATTAAAGGAACATAGAAGTTCTGTAAATTTGTATGTGTTATATGGTTCTACAATAACGGGTAATAAGGCTACTAAAATTTTGAATTCACCTTTTAAAACATTATTTGAGAAGAATCAAAAGAAATTAGGTTCTCAGGTGAAATTCAAGTTGAAAGCTGAATGTACATCAGAGCCGATACGTTAGCTTCAGATGTTTAGAGTGATGTAGTCACCACATCGTCACTAGTTATAATTTCGTGTTAGAGTGGTATTGTCAAAGGCAGATATAAGAGGAAGGTTAGAGTTTCACGACGATATAGTGAAACTAATTCAATGGTTTATGCACTGAATGTGTTCCAGGGAAGTGATTTTAGTGGGGAGTTTTCAACATATTCATATGCAGTTCATTGCAACAACTCTGATAACTTAGTGTTTCCATAGAAGAAGGAATGTAATTTCTTCTCGAGTGTGTCTCTCAAGTTTAAGCAGTGTTTAAACTTGATCAGTATCAATTGTTGAGTTAACTCTGTAGGAGCCTTTGTGGAAGAGGAGATTATTTTTTATTGGAGTTTTGTAGATTTGTACCTTGCATCAGAATTTCTTTTAAGATGGAGATTGCCAAAATTCAGTGTTCTGGATTCACTTTAGGGAGAGTCGAGAAACTTGTGTTTTGGATCTTTCATATGGAATTTATGTCAAGGTAGAAATTGTTAGAGTTCAGTGCGACCCAAATTCAATATAAGGGTTTTAACATTACTCTATATATTATTGTTTGAGTCGCTAAACTCAATTGTACCTTAATTTCATATTAGTGAATTTCTCATTTACCCATAGTTTTTTTTAAAAGAATATTCTACGTAAATCTCTATTTTTTCTTTTTTCGTTTCTTGTTCAATTCTCAACAAGATCGATGTTCGAAATTTGTTTAAGTAAAACTTAAAAACTTTGAAGTGATAATGAAATTATAGATTTTTTGTTCGGCAAAGGGACTGAGTTGATAGGTCTCATACTAAACATTCGGGAAAATGACAAATCAACCACGTGGTTTCTGGTCAATGACAAGTCAACCCCTATGGTATTTTTTTTAACAAGTTAACCACTGACGTATGAAAAAATGACAAAGATAACATTGCGGTCACGTTCTCCGTTAACAAGTTGACGTGAGACACGCGGTGTCTCAAGACACCGCAAGACACGTGGTGTCTGTCTCTCAAGACACCGCAAGCTACGCGATGTCTGTCTCAAGACACCGCGTAGCTCGCAGTGTCTCAACAAGGTGAAACGTAAAACTTCGTCTGTTGTTCAACTAAATAATGGAAAGAAAAAGAGAATTACAGAGAGAGAATATTGTCGCAGCATTCATCGGCATCTGAGAAGAAAAACGCTGCGACGTGTGGAAAGAAAGACACCCAAGTCTCAAGACACCGCAAGACTACAGTGTCTTAAGTGATGCAGTGTCTTGACCAGACACCTCATTTGAGGTGTTGGTCAAGACACCTCAAAGTCAAGACACCTCTAAATTGCGGTGTCTTGACTTTGAGGTGTTGGTCAAGACACCTCAAATGGTGTCTTGACCAAGACACCTCAAAGTCAAGATACCGCAAGACACTGCAGTGTCTTGACTCAAAACGTCGCAAGAAATTACGGTGTCTTAAGACTTGGGTATCTTTCTTTTCAGACGCCACAACGTATTTTTTCTCAGACGCCGATGAACGCTGCGACAATGTTCTCTCTTTATAATTCTCTTTTTCTTTCTATTATTTAGCTGAACAACAAACAAAGTTTTACGTCTCATCTTGTTGAGACACCGCGAGCTACGAGGTGTCTTGAGATAGACACCACGTAGCTTGCGGTGTCTTGAGAGACAGACACCACGTGTCTCACGGTGTCTAAGACACCGCGTGTCTCACATCAACTTGTTAACGGAGAACGTGACCGAGATGTTGACTTTGTCATTTTCTCATACGTCAGTGGTTAACTTGTTAAAAAAAATACTATCATAGTTAACTTGTCATTAATTAAAATTCACGATGGTTGATTTGTCATTTACCCATGTTCATATATAATTTTATGTTTTTTACAATAAATTTCTCTTATTTACTAGTGTTTGTATAAGATTGTTTCATTGTCTTTGGCTCTTTTGTGACCTGATCATCACTTTACAAGTCAACACGTGTTACATGTAAGATGAGCATGTCGTGTCGTCTTTCCCTCCATACTAATTATCTATTCACCTTTCACCTTTCACCTTTCACCTTTCACCTTTCACCTTTCACCAAATTCTTGTCTTAATCTATTTCTCACTCATCTCTAATTCCTATCTCCTAGTTTTTAAGCATTTCTTTCTGAAATTATATTTATTTTCCATCAAATTGGTCTCTTTCAAAATATTAATTTTATTTGTTCTATCTATTTTTTTTAAATTTTATAGAATTAATTTTTATATCACGGAGGAAATTCTAATTTTGTATGTAACATCATGACAACAAACATATATTATTTTATCGATGTTATCCTGGTTGAGATATATGTAATTATAGTCATTTTTAATATTACTAATTTTGGATACATGCAATGCAAGTACGCATCAAGTTTTTGCGTATCTTTTAGTGTGATTTATCAAATATAAAATAAAAATCACAAGCTATAAGTAGAGATGGACAAATCGATTCTCGGTTTCAGTTCCAGACCTCTTAGAACTGACCATTTTGTTCCAGGTTAAACTTCGGTTCCGGGTCGGTTCTTGATTTTGGTCGGTTCTTGCCCACCTTATAGCCTAGAAGGCAAATAATGCAATATTTAAAAAATTCTTGGTTGAGAATAAGAAAATAAACATTAGTGTTGTGAACAAAATTAAAAAGGCAAATATCAAAATTATAAAAGCAAATATCCATCATTTAATTATTCACAAGAATGTCTAATACAAAATTATAAAAACAAACCTTTAAAAAAACATATTTCTCTACACGAGAATGTCCAATACAAAATCTCCTATAACACTATAAAAACTCCACGATGATCCATATGTGCAATGGATATAAACAAGAATGTCACTTTCCTTAATTGATTGCAACAATTATTGTGAAAGTGAATGGTAAAAATCAGCTGAAGAAGATCCCCAAATACTCTAGAGAAAATTGAAATATTTTAAAAATATCATATTAGCACCCAAAAAATCTCTAAATATATTTAGAAATTCGGGAAAAAAAAAAAACAAAGGCAAAGACGAGAGAGAAATTTAATACACCAAATTTGTAGAGTTGGGACCAAAAGAATCGTTGAAACAACACTTCTCTCTAGTTCGATTTTGAATGCGTTGACTTTGAAAGGTCAGAATCCAATACCATCACTTCTTACAGTTTTAATGTAACGTCTCAATCCTTGTATTACAATATTGTCTGCTTTGAGCCGAAATTCATATGGCTTTATTTTTTGGCTTAGCAAAAAATGCGTTGTACTAAATAAAGAGGAAAATCTTACTTTTAAATCATGCATTATCTATTCTCCTAAGTGATGTGAGATTGTGTACCTCCACTGGTTAGATCAATTTTGCATTCACAGGTCAAATTTAGGGGATGGCAAGAATCGAAAAGAAAAGAGAACCAACCCAGAACTGAGATTCGGTTCCGATTCAGTTCTGGTTCTTGGTTGCCAAATTTATAAATGGGTAGGAACTGAGAATCGACTCTCAATTCCGAGTCGGTTCTCGGTTCTTGGTTTATGGAACCGAGAACCGGCCCATTTCCCCAGAGAAACGGAAGCCATGCAAAGGGAGCTTCCAAAGCTTTTTATCCCGTTTGGAGCTTGGCCATTGAAGAACTCTAATTGACCAACATACATGAAAACTTCAGTGGCTCCAAGTAGAACATATTGAGGGACTTGCTATAATATATTGAGAGAGCTTGTTTTTTAACCAGGCAGACATGGCTGAGCCTCTCGAGCTCTATAATCCCTGCTGCAACCATGCCCAGTGTTAGAGTAGCTCCACTATCGAGCTCCACTATCTCTACGTTCACACCACGCGTGACAGCCTGGCAGGTGGAAGACCACCTTATATATTTGTGTAATCCTTTGTAATAGTTGATAATGAAATGATTCTGGCAATTCTCTCTCTTCTATGCTTTCTTCCCTCTCTGCAGATAGACGTTCTTCTTCATCTTTATAGAAACATCAACATGGTATCAGAGCTAATGGCGTCTTTTGGAAGAAATGGCCTTGCTGCCTATACTTCCAACTTCTGCCAATCAATCAGCAGGGGGAATGCATTCTCAGCCACCTATTGTCGTGTCCACCTTCGGCGTGTTCTTATCCCGCCTCTCTACGTCGATCCGTTATGGGTTCTCCCAACGCCGCCTGTGGTTGGAGTTTGTCAATTGGAGCTCCATGGCTCGGCCTGTTTCCCTCTCTAAAGCTTAGTCTAGAAGAATTTCACTTACTTCCGACTCCATCATCAACCTTCACCTCCCTTCCCCCATCTAGTTTTTCCTTTATTCATCGCCTCTCCAAATGCTTCCGCCATCTCCTCAATCTAGTTCCCAATGTCAACTCCAACTCTCCGTTCCTTCCCACCACCTTCTGAAGCAGCCGACAACTCCTTTGCTGACCAAGAAAATTGTAGACACTACAACATCAGCAAAGCCATCTATTCTTAAACAACCTAAGCATCGCTAGACCAACCCTCTGATCTGGTTCGGTGCTATTTTGTGTCTAATTTTTAGTCTCCTCCTAATCTTCTTTGGAATCTCTAGTCTCATCATCTACCTCATCATAAAACCAAGAAACCCACTTTTCTATGCACCAAACGCCTCCCTTCTCTCGCACCCATTTTCTCTGGTCCTCTTGCTTGCCCTCTTCACAGCCTGGAGCTTTCTCTACTTCTTCCGACCTTCGGATCAGCCCCTCGTCATCGCTGGCCGTATATCTCTCATGTTGGTTCTTCTATAATTTCAAACTCTTCTGGTTCGCCTCTCTATCTCCTTCTCTATCCTGTTTCTCTCTCTACAAAAGAGACTACTTCTTCTGCTTCTCTCACCTTCTTCTTTTATTCAAATATTAGACAAACTTTGCACCTCCCAAAAATCTTCAAGCTGAGCTTAAGCTCGAAGCTCTCTCTCCCTTTTTCTCAAACCACTTACTCTCAGTCTATTTCTCCTACTCTAGTAAGCGTTAGTAAGCTTTGCTCAGATAATGACGCTTCTGTATCTTTCTACCCTCTTCCTCCACTCCACCTCTGTTTCTATTTTACAAAAATGTTCTCTCTTCTTGCCCTTAAACTCAAAACTCCTTTTTGAGAGTTTCTATTCCCTTCCTACTCTGAATTCTATCTTCGCACATTTGGGCGTTCTTGTTTCCCTCCCTTACAGCCCTACAATTTTCCCAAATTTCAGTCTCGCTCTCAGGAATGCATCTTTCTAGGCCATTGATGGCCTCACGAAGCTCCTACCGTCAACATCCTTCTCTCGCTACCTTCACAAGCTTTGCGTTTGGCCGCCTTGAGCTTGAGGGGGGTGTTAGAGTAGCTCCACTATCTCTACGTTCACACCACGCGTGATAACCTGGCAGGTGGAAGACCACCTTATATATTTGTGTAATCCTTTATAATAGTTGATAATGAAATGATTCTGGCAATTCTCTCTCTTCTATGCTTTCTTCCCTCTCTGTAGACAGACGTTCTCCTTCATCTTTATAGTATGTCAACACCCAATAATCTGATGACAAAGTCGATCCCCATTCTTTGAAGCTCCATTAGACCTTTTGGGTTTTGGCTCAATCGTCCAGCTAAAGGGACTAAGATTTCCCAATAGATTCCGGTGAAGGTTAGGAAGCTCAAAATGTCAAAGACTGACATGTTGGTAGACGAAATGTGGAAATTTCCTACCTTTGAGTTCATAACTGCTCCTTGTTCTACAAATAGGGAAGCCATTTGAGTGAAGATGACGTAGTAGATTATGGTGCAAAGCCAAATGGGTAACATTCTAAGAATGCATTTAAGTTCTTGTACTTGAGTTACAGTGCATAACCTCTATGGATTTTTCTCACATTTCTTCTCATTTTTTGCCATTGTTTTAGCCTTGTCCAGAAACTACCAAAACAGAACAGAGATGAGAAAGCAGCTTCTTTTTGCTGAGATTGAAGACAATTAGATAGCACATGGAACCAGTTTGGAACCGGAACCGAACAGGAACGGAGACTCAGGTCCGGTCCCTTGCGGTTTCGGTTCCTCACTCTTGGAATCAAGAATCGAGAATCAAATGATCGGTTCCAACAGGTCTGAAACCAAAACCGGAACTGGTTTGTCCACCCCTAGTCAAACTGCCACATTTAAAGTTGAGAATTTTCCCATGTTAGTAATCACCACGGCACGAGCCAGTGCTGATTTTCAAAACTTTGTGGCACAGTAAGGTATTGAGGGCGGATGACTCAATCAGATATTCCATAAACTACACCATTATCAATCAAGCAACACAAATGTTTTTCTCTTTCTTGCACACGCCTGCATCACACAAATTATAAGTGTTGAGAAAAAGAACCAAAATACATAGCGGAATAAAAATACATTTTTCTCTCTTTGTGCAATCAAATAGGTAAAGCAAACCAACAAAATTAACGAGATCAACAACACCAATTTTTAGCGTGGAAAACCCCAAATTGGGTAAAAACCACAGGACCCGATTAGGCTGCTTAAAACTTCCACTATCAACAATAATAATGGGTACACCAAGGTTCTCTCTAGTTCAACAAACTAGAGGCATACAATAATCATCATGATTGAACAATCTAATCTTGGAAGATAACAAAAACCACAAGAGAGGATAAATCTAGGGTTACCAAAAAATGCAGTCCCGTTTTTACCCTAGCCTGCTGCCTTGGAGAGCTTAGATGAAATCTCCACCGTTTAGAATGTACTCCTTGATGTCACGAATCTACTGTCCAAATTTCAAGGTGATCCAACAATTGATTCTTGAGAACACGCGATTCTCATATGACTGCCCTGGAAAATCCAAAAATCTCTTTTCGTCTTTCTTCTCTTCTCTCTATGTTTTGTTCTCTCTCAATCTAGAGTTTCATTAAAACCCCCTTTTATACTCAGTCCATGAAACATGGGCCGAGCCCAACAATAAGAGAACTAAAAAAGGAACCTTTACTATGAAAGAGTGTGGTGGCATTATACGGCATGTACATACACATACATACATTCTATCACCAAATTTAGATCTTCCCACTGAAATCTAAACTTTCACCTCCCATCCTGTTCCCTATTTCTTCCATCAGGACAACCATGTCAGCATCATCCCTTCCGCGCTTCACACCACAGCACTTAAACAGTGCAAGAGCCCATTTTTGACCACCTCTGAAAAACCAGCTCTCCTTTCCCTGTGACTAGCTCTCCTTTCCCTGTGACTAAGCTCTCCAGCTATTATCAACCAGAATTTGTTGTTCAAATTAATAAAATTTTCTATCTCTTAGCCAAAAACATACGTGTATTTATGTATGTATGATATTTTCTTTTAAACGTCGAGGGAAAGAACTTTTCATTGACTAGTGTCTCGAGAAATATTGTTAACTTTGCTATTTGTGACGTGTGATTTTTGTTTTCCAGAGTGCTTACAAGAATGATGATATCTTGTACTAGTTCTATAGTACACATCATATGAACTACACAAGTTTAACAACTTGAAACTATTTGTTCATCAATAATTGAAGTTTAACAACAAAAAATAGATGTATAACTTCAATTATTAAAGCTTGAAATTATTTGTTCATCAATAATTGAAGTTACACATCTATTTTTTGTTGTGTTGGAGAGGTGGTGTTTTAGTTATTTGATCTCTTTAAGGCACAACCATTTGCATAGGACGCGTGGAAATTTCTAAGAGGTCACAATCTTACTTCATTGACCTTCATAGAGAGAGCTTAGGGTTTAGAGACTCTTGGTTATGCTTTGAGACAAGAAACAAAGAATTCCATTGTGGAGTAGCTTTAGGGTTACGATCTATACTTATTCTCACCCATAAAAAGCCAATCCCATGGGCTAGGGTGGTGTCTGATTGCCCGTAACAATCTAATGCTTACAAACTAAATTTCTTGATCTATTCATGAATGATCATTAAAAGGTCTTCAATTATAGGTGAACTTTTACTTTGTGAAACCGTGAGAGATATCTAGACATGATAAAGACGTGTAGCCTAATTTTATTTATACAACATTGTGATGATATATAAATATAATCTAATTACTACCTCATTCTATTTATTGGGATTTCTTTCTTTTGAACTAATGGTATGTTATGTTATTTGTTTTTTTTTTAATTTATCTTATATTTTTGCTAGTTTTTATTGTGCAAATTCAAATTGCGATTTAACTTTTGAACGAGGGTAGACTAGAAATAGTTTGGTCAAAATCCAAAGGATGACTAAATTACTATCTAAACTGTCATAAACTATTGACTTCCAATTTTAGTTTTCTTCTCTCTTGAAGATGTGATTTGTCATACTCCATAAGGAAGACAAGACAAAATGGGTATTGACCCGACCCAAAAAATTAGTTGAGTCATTCAACTCTTTAAAATTAGTTGAGTCATTCAACTCTTTTTACTTATTCATTTATCAAGCAACGAAAGTCTTAAACGAAAAAATAAATAGCTATAACCCAACCTAACTAGGCTAACACATAGGTTCATTAGTGATATAAGATAAAATAGTAATATAAATTTATAAAGAAAAGTGTCAGAAATAAATGAGAAGATACAACTTAAACTAAATAATAAATAACAAGGTCAAACCTTACATGAAAAACTCACATTAAATAAATGAAAATAAATGTCAAGCCCACCCTGAAATGGTGTTTGAAGATCCTCTGAATTAAATCTTAAAGAGAAATAATGACATATATAAAACATACGAGATAAAACAAGTTTATAAAAAATGTAGTTGGAAAAATGATAAAACATTCCACTATAGCGTGATACATAGTGAAAATAGGTCATATTGTACAATACAAAAAACCAATGAAAATAGAGTCACTCATAGACTCTGAGCACACTCTACCATAGGCATAAATAGTAATGGCGATACTTGACGATCACCATAACCACAAAAATAACACCCTGATCAGGTTTAAGGTTTTGCGTCTAGGGATATGACACATTTAGTTGTCTCATTACTCTAGTTAACACAAATAAATATATCCTTCAATGGTCGAATGCACATACACCAAACTTGGTTCACTCAACCAAGATGATCAATGAAATAATTTGCATGCTCAATAAAATATGTTCAGTGAAAAATACATAATAGTACCAAAAATCGATAGCCATAAAATCGACATGTCTTTTTATATGAGAACATATGTCAAAATAAATTTTTATAAAACTATGTGATGCTGGACATAAAAATAAACTCCTACCTCCAGTGGGTTTACTAATAACCAAGCTCAAGCAATTTCGAGAAAGTCCAATGTACGTTGAGTCCAAAATCTAAGTCTCATAACCTAAGGATAACGGTATCATATAATAGCGTTGAAAATCTGATGTGCCATGGATTCCCTCCAATCACAATCGAGCGAGGAGGTTTTCTAACGACAATTTCAATGTTTCATTTGTAAATAATCATGGAAAAAAGATCATTAAAAATATTAATCACATCTATCAAGCATCCAAATATAGTTTGGAGTCATTCAAAATCAAGCACAAATTTAGAGGAAATATGAGACATTCCAAAATTGCCAATAATTTGACTCCCGAGTAGTATTTCACATATTTGTCAATCTTAACTATTTCATATTAAAAATTATACTTCATAAAGATTATATTTGACATCTCAAGCTTTCTAGAATGGGGTATTTCGTGAAATTTGGAGTTTGTTTGCTTATGATAAAGGGTCCCTGGACAGAGATCTTCGTTTTCTACTAAAGAAACCTAATATCTCTTACCCGAAATTGAAGCTCAAATTTGTTTAAATATGGACCTTGAAGAATGATCCATTGGATCATGACTATCTGCAAGACTTTAAGTTTTATTTATAGTTTATTTTATGATTAATTTTAGAGTCACTCGATTATGGTTTGTCCTAGATCGAGGAGTCCTAATAACGTTAATTTCATAATTTTCATTTGTGACTTGTAAATCCTAATTTCAGAGGAGCTATTTAAGCTCACCTTAGGGGTTTTCTTACTCAATTTTTGATGAATTAAAATACAAAACTTTCAGCTTCTCTTCTTTGTTCTTCACGAGCAAAAACTCACACTATGTTCAATTGTTAACAATCGGTGTTTTGTGTCTGATTTCTAACTCTTCATGAGAGTTGGGTTAGTTTTCGTTTACTGCATCTCCCTAGCTTCCATTGTGAAGTGAAATTATTGTGGAGTTATTGAATCTCACAAATTATCGAGTTGGAGAGTGGTTTTCATTCAGGAGATTGCCTTGAAGTTGAAAGTTGCAATTTTTAACAACTTTCTAATTGACTTGCACCATTTCAACCATATCTCGCTCGTCCCTACGAATTTCCCCCTAAAATTTTGAGTGTTTCTTTATTATTCATCCCATGAGATTGTGTCAAAATATAGAGCTAAAATTCATCCGTTAGAAGTGTTTTCGTTGTTGTCGAAGTTTGCTAAACACCAAATCCGTGGACGCAGGTTACTGTTTATCTTGGTGATCGCTCACTATTTATCAGGTTGACCACAATTCATCTAGAAGCGATCTTTTGAACCTATTTGTTTTTCGATCGACCGCTCCTCAGCCATAGGTTGACCACGGGCTTCCAAAACTTGCCCAAACCTTACTCAAAGTGCATCATTTGGTATCAAAGCTTCCGTTGGCACGTCAAAATCCTTATTTAAAATTCCAACTTTGGGCTAAAGAAAATAACTCAAGAATGAATGAGTCAGAAAAATTTAGGTTTAAAGTCCAAATCAAGCTCAAAATGGGGTTCGGGTTGTGGCCTAAATAAACTAGGTTGTAGCCCAAAATTAGGCATGAGCCGCGACCCCGCGACTTAGCCTAGCAGAGGGGCCAAAGCCACAACCCTACCTACCTAAGTTGCGGGCTAGCTAGGCCTAGAGGTTTGGGTCATGACCCAACCTCTTTTGAACCACGATTCAACGATGTCTTCCCCGACGCCGGCCGTACCAAATCACCTAATTTCCCATACATTCAATCCACAGAATATTGAGTTATGAAAATAACATGATTCAGTCCAATAATCGCTCATTTATAATCCAAAAGTTTAATCATTTTTCTTGAAATCAACATCCCTAGTTTCCAATGAATATCTTAATTCCAAATCACAGATGATCGACCATAAGGATTTGAGATTTAGCTCATGAGAACGTCCAATTCCTAAAAATCATTTAGCCCCACTTCGTAACAACTCAAATGATTTTTCAGAGCACTAACTTAAAACATAAAAGGAGGTTTAAGTTTTGATTTTTCTGCAAAATTTGTATCACAATGAGGGAAACAACACTTACCAAACTCCACGTCTTCAACTATGCTTGAACAAAGGCATTTTCCTCCTTGCCTTTACCTATGGAAATGAGAAGATATGCAGAGAGGAGGAGAAAAGTTTACGTAAGGAAGATGTTAGAGTTTGGGGTGACCCGAATTCTAGTTGGGCCGGGTTGGGCCCATATCCAATATTAGAGTTAATTAGTTTCTCTATATATTGATGCTTGAGTCGCAAAACTCATTGTATCTTGATTTCATTCTTAGTGATTTCTCCTCTGCCGTGGTTTTTTCCCGTTAGGGTTTTCCACGTAAATCTTGGTGTCCCTGCTTCCGCAGTTTTCTTTTTCCGTTTCGCGTTCGATTATCAACAATTGGTATCAGAGCCCAGGTCAAGGATTCTCTATATCAATTTTCAACAATTGATATCAGAGCGGAGTAAGAGTTACGTACTCGGATCGAACCAAATTAGGTTTACAATTTTTGTGAGAAAAATTGTAAATTGTTGGAAAAGAAATAAAAAAAAAAGGAAGGAAAAATTGGATTTTTCCTTCCCTGGTGCGTCGCCTCCTTCAGCAAAATAGAGAAGAAGCGTCTCTGTCTTCTTCAGCGAAACGCCTCTGCCATCTCGCAGAGTTCTGCACCGCCAGAAGCCACCGCCACTGCCGAACTCACCGTCGCCGTTCTCCTGTCCAGCCTTCCACCCGCCGCTGCCGTCTGTCAGCGAAGAACAGAGAGACGAAATCGTTCGTCCGTCATCCCCGCCACTGCCGATCGTCGCTATTCTCCAACGATCCCGCGAAGGTTCTCTGCCAACCGTCGACTGCTCAGCCGTTCCCAGCTTAGCCGCCGTCCGGGAAGAGAAGAAGGTCCGGTTGACGTCTCAAGGAAATAAAAATCAAATTTTTATTTCTTGTGGAATAAAGGAAATTTTAGAATTTTATTGGATTAATTGGTTCTGAAAAATTCTAAATTTTTGGGAGATATGACTTCAGTGAAATTCGATATTCTGAAGTTGGATCAGAATACGAGATTTCAATTATGGTAGGTGAAGATGTGAGATGTGCTCGCACAGATGGATTTAGACGACGCATTATTAGGGCTCGATAAAATGCCCACGTTATGGAGTGAAGAGGAGAAAATTCGAAAGGATAAAAAAACCCTATCTTTGATAAGTCTGCATTTATCAAATCAGATTTTGCAGGATGTTTTGAACAAGAAGTTTGCTGCTGATTTATGGTTCAGATTAGAGCAGTTGTGTATGAAGAAAACCCTGACAAGTAAGCTGCATTTGAAGCAGCGGTTATATTCCCATCAATTATTGGAAGGAGCCTCTATTACAGAGCACTTGGTCGCATTCAAGGAGTTAGTTTCAGATTTGGAGACTACGGGATGCAAGTACGATGAGGAGGATTTGGGGTTGATTCTGCTATGCTCGTTACCTGCTTCATATGGTTCTTTCAGAGATACGATCTTGTACAGTAGGGACAGTCTAACTCTAGAAGAGGTTTATGGTTCTTTGTTGTCAAAGGAAAAGATGAAGCATCTTGTTAAGGAATCCGAATCTCGAGGTGAGGGATTCGTCGTTCGGGGTAGAACAAGAGATTCAAACAACAAAGGCAGTGATAATGTTCAAAGTTCAAAGGGCCGGTCAAAGTCAAGGAACCGAGATAGAACCTGTTACTTCTGTCATGGAAGGGGGCACATCAAAGCCGAGTGCCATAAATTGCAGAATGAGTTAAAGAGAGCTGAGAAGGGAAAACAACCGATGGCATCCGGTGAAGTAGTTGTCGCAGAAGAAGACCATAGTGATGGAGATCTTCTAATAGTGTTAGAGGGAAACTTGGAGCCAAACAAGGAGTGGATTCTGGATTCAGCGTGTTCGTTTCATATATGCTACAATCGGGATTGGTTTACGACATATGAGACCGTTTCAGGAGGTGTTGTGTTAATGGGCAATAACACACCTTGCAAGATAGCTGGTATTGGTACCATCAGAATCAGAATGTTTGATGGAGTTGTGAGGACACTGGGTAGCGTGCGACATGTTCCCGAGTTAAAGAAGAATATGATCTCGTTGAGTACTCTGGATTCTAAAGGGTACAAGTACAGCGTTGTAGGTGGAGGTATAAAGATTAGTAGGGGTGCTCTCGTCAAGTTAAAGGGACACAGAAGCTCTGCAAATTTGTACGTGTTACAGGGTTCTACGGTGATGGGTAATCAGGCTGGAAAGTTTGTGAATTCACCTTCAAAAGGTTTGTTGGAGAAGACTCAGAGAAAGTCAGGTTCTCAGGTGAAGTTAAAGTTGGATTCTGAATCCACATCAGAATCAATATGTCAGCCTATTACAGATGTTCAGCGTGATGCAGTCACCACATCGTCACCAGTTTCAGTTACAGTTTCACGTCAGAGAGGTATCGTCAAAAGCAGAACCAAGGGAAAGGGTAAAGCTCCACGGCGATATAGTGAAACATTTACAGTGGGTTATGCATTTGAATGTGTTCGAGAGTATAGATTCAACATATTCACATGCAGTTCGTTGCGGCATCTCTGATAATTCGGTGGTACAATGGAGCAGATGTACTTTCTCTCCGAGTGTGTCTCTCAAGTTTAAGCGGGGCTTAAACTTGATTCGTACGAGATATTGAGTTGGCCCAGCAGGGGCCTTTGTGGAAGAGGAGGTTATTTTTCGTTGGAGTTTTGCAGTTCGCCTTACATTGGAATTTCTTTAAAGGTGGAGATTGTCAGAGTTCAGTGTTTTGGATTCGTTTTGGGGTGGGCCGTGAAGCTTGCATTGAATCTCTTAGGTGGAATTCGTGTCAAGGTGGAGATTGTTAGAGTTTGGGGTGACCCGAATTCTAGTTGGGCTGGGTTGGGCCCATATCCAATATTAGGGTTAATTAGTTTCTCTATATATTGATGCTTGAGTCGCAAAACTCATTGTACCTTGATTTCATTCTTAGAGATTTCTCCTCTGCCCGTGGTTTTTTCCCGTTAGGGTTTTCTACGTAAATTTTGGTGTCCCTACTTCCGCAGTTTTCTTTTTCCGTTTCGCGTTCGATTCTCAACAGAAGAGAAGTTTCCGTTTACTGCCTAATCTTCTCCATTGATGGGAGAAATTAATTTTCATTAAATTGAATAATCTTTGCCCTAAATTAAAAATTTCAAGTAGTTGTTACATGATTTATAGGTGTTGACCCACAAAAAGGATAAGAAGGTTTGACTTTGTTACATTTCTATTTAAATTCATGATATTTGCTATAAAAATGGAAAATGAATAAATATGAAAGGATTATAAAGTAAAATGTTGAATGTGAAGAATCTAATTGCTTTGCAAGTACTCCAAAGATCCATTACGAAATATGAATCTACGATAAATAGAAATAAAGATTCGATCAAAACCTCAAAAACCACACAACGATGGAGATAGTGCAAAGTGAAAAAATGAAGGTGATGGGTGACTAATCAAACTTTTATGCCTTGATTTTTGGTTAGCATGCACTAGGTTGTGATTGATAAAATCATAAAATCTCGAATTTTATTTTCATCTTTTATATAATTTTAAGTTTTATTAAGATTATCATATGTGTGATATTCATTAATTAATTTAATTAATTTATTATTAATTACAATATTTTACTACTGAATAAACGGTATTTATGGATGTAAAAATAAAATAGTTAAAATGTACATTTAACATTACTTTTTAAAAAAAATATACAATTGGATAATGTAAATATTACAACACATGTCATGCAAAAATATAGTGATGTATGCAAGTGCGGGGTAGAACTTGGATGCCATTTAATCTATTTGACTCCAAACCATTGGCATTTCTCATTGATTCCAACTTGCCTTTTTGCCTCTTTTTTTTTTCCAATAAAATTCTAATATAATTAGAAGAAAAAAAGAAAGAAAGAAAGGTTCATATCATTTTCTTGCCATTAGTGCTAAATGTCATAAAAAAAACAAAGGTCTAGTGGAATGGATAGAGCTCCAAAGCACTGGGTCAAATTCCTTTTCTGAAAAGTGTTGCGTGGCAACATCTAATTAGTGAAACATCTAACTGTTTTTCATAATGAGACATGTGTTATTATACAAAATTATTCATGTCAATTAAAGGTCCATCAATTGTTATTTTACCATTGATGTAACGTGGGTTGAGAAGGTAGTTTGGTGGTAGTAGATATTCATAAATGCTACTAAATGGTCATTTTAAACCTATTTTTACTCTTTTTGCACGTTCTTCTTGACCTTTAACGTCCTCCCGTGCTCGTAATATAATACTATCTGCTTTAGATTGAAATCTGCACAATTTTGTTCTTAGGGTTATTCTAAAACGTGTTGTACTAGGTATGAAGATAAATCATATTTATAAATCATGTATTTTTACTATTCCAAGCGATGTAGAATTATGCATCCCCGCCGATATGAGTCTAACTCACACCTGAGTCATTCTTGACCTTTATAGGGCGAGTTGTTATGATCTCCCCCTTAGGGACCTGATGTCCTCGTCGTCCACATTTTCGGTTAATATTTGGCGCTGATACTATTTGTAACGTCTCTTAGTGCTCCTAGTACAATATTATTCGCTTTGCGCCGAATCATGCATATTTTTTTTCTTAGGGTTAGCCAAAAACGTGTTGTACTAGGTAGGAGGGGAATCTTACTTATAAATCTTGCATTTTTTACTCTCTCAAGCGATGTGAGATTGTGCATCTCCACTGATATGAATCACATGAGTCATTCTTGGGCTTCACAAGACGGACTGTCACATAACCATTACTTCTTCACTATGCAATACCAACAATTTCTTTTTTGTTTACTAAAATATTGGCAGCAATAATATATTGAAATTGAAATTCTGATTTTATACCATTTATATCAAATTGAGTTATTTAGTAAGCAACTAATAACTATTTTGAGATGATACTTGGTTTGCTCAAATCGTGAATATTAAAAGATATTGTGTTTTATTGCCGGTTAACCTCAACAATGAACTTAGTTGATTCCACGAGCATTGACTTAGACTTTTATTCAGATTGGTTTGAATACAATATGGTGGTCCAAAGTTTGATACACACACATCCTTCTATTATGATAGGATTTGGTATTTCTTGTTTTAAATTTCTAAACTAGGATTGAACTTCTACTTAGAGTTGTGGCTTCAACATCTCAAATTTTGGCCCCCAACTATATTTTATTAAAACAAGTAGTTTTGCTAGAGTCATCACGCCAGTTATACAATGACCAACATATAAACCAACCTTTTGCCTCATCTTGAGTCGACTAAGTGGATAAAACCCACAAGCCAACATTTTATTTAAATTAAATCTAAATCTAATTATAAGTTATGTCGTAATATATCTGAACTTATTATTAAAATAATAAAAAATTAGTTTAAGGTTGGCTTGGTCTGATTCGCTGACTGAGCCTGGATGATGGTGTTGAGTTGTCAACTTATTAGAAAAAAAAAAATAATGTGACGACCAAAATAATTATCGAAGGTTTGAAATTTAAATTATTATTAAGTAATTGAAATTCCATTATTTGAAATTTTAATTTCCATATATCTTTTCATAATAAATAGTTTTTAGTTGTTTTTTAAGATCCAATATAACTGTTTATAATAAATTGACAAATATCATAATATAATCAAATAATTGAAAGTTCCAAAAATTTCTGTCTAATTACTTATATTATTTGAATAATGCTAGATGTAAATTCTAACCTTATTGTATAATCTAACATTTAATATGTATTTTATGCATCATTTATTTATTATTTTAAGTATTTATAATATATCAATAAATAAATTACACGTAAACATTATTATATAAGATTAAGCTGTAAAATTAAAAGTAGGGAAAATGACAAATCAATCATCATCTTTTACTGTTGGTGACAAACCAACCATCATTTTTTTTCTAACAAATAAACCACTGAACTATAGAAAATTGACGCCACTACCATCGCTGTCACGTTTGCCGTTACAGCTTTAATTACGAACGGCGGTTTGTCATAAGACCGCGGCGATCTCATGACTTGTGGTTTGTTTAAAATTTTTGATCACAAATTTGAGGACTTAAACGCCTGATTTTGGGTCCGAGAAAGGTGGGTCATGAGGTAAACCTATTAACAAGTTATAAATCTCTGAGAGAATTTCAATTTGATATATTTTGGAGCCGATTCTGACACCTGAAGCCAAAGTTATGGTATTTTGAAGTTGAAAAGGTAAAAAATCTAATAAAATGATTGGATTCGTAAAACATATACATAAGGACTTTGAAGTAGTCATGAAACTTTGAAGTAGTCAAGCGTTAACGACAAACGTGACAGTGATGGTTACGGCGTCAATTTTCCATAGTTCAGTGATTTATTTGTTAAAAAAAAAGATGATGGTTGATTTATCATCAATACGTAAAGGATGATGGTTGATTTGTCATTTTTTCTTAAAATAATGAGTTGTTCCTTTTCATGTTATGATTTTGGGCCGAAGAAGGTCATCTTGGGCTATTGAGTTGGGCCCGAAGTGAATGGACTGCGTTAATGGGCCTCTCAACGAAGTCCAAACTCAATCGTCGCGTTTAATGCGACAGATTGGAACGCATTGCCGTTTGCTTCAGCTTCGGCAGTTTTCACTTTTCCGGGAAAAATATTGCGAGAAGGAGAACGAAATTGAGAGGGACTATGCTCTAGTGATCCATCTGAGTATTCTAGATTCCGATTCGCGTACAAATTGAGCTGTAACGGTGAGATAGAGAAGGAGAAGAGAGCTGTAATGGAGGTGGAAGTGAAGGAGGTGCTGGATGATCTCGAAATTATTAAGCAAGCGCTGACAGATCCGTCTTTGCGTGGACGAATAGACAAGGTTATTTGGGGAAAAAAATGTTTGTTATGATCATTGTCGTTTTTATATTTTCTTCCTAATTACTAATTCTACAGCTCCGGTTTGCGTTTTTTTTTTTTCTGAATGATTAGCGTTTTGTTTTTTATAATGTATTTAGCTAGAAATACATGAGCTTCACTAAATAGGCTAGTGATCGCAGGTTTAGCCTGTTTTTTTTTTCAAGCTATGTGGGTATACGATCGCATGTGAGGTTTGTTCATTTTTTATTTCCAAGAGAATGCACTAGAAAGTGCTAAATTGTCATCTCTTCGCGTATGATAATGTTAAAATTTTTTCCAACCATTAGTAAATTCAAATAAAAACTCTTTTTTCAAGTATTCTTGAGAAAATCTTGCTTAACACACTGTTCTTGAGTAAGCTATCATAGTTGAAAATCAATTTTATCTTAGCGCCTTACACATGGTCGTGCAGCTGCAATTGCGGGTAGAGCACCTCAAAAAATTTTCAAAGTCAGGACCTGTCAGGCGATCAAAACTGAAGGTACTTTTGTGTATTATTACTGGTTGAATTTTTGCAAATTTCGACCATGTATTTTCTTAAATGTTATGGTTACAAATTATACTTTTTTACGGTGGCAGGACATGAGCGCAGAGGTGGTAGATAGCAATCCTTACAGTCGGCTTATGGCTCTTCAAAGGATGGGTATCGTGGAGAACTATGAAAGAATACGAGAGTTCTCAGTTGCAATAGTTGTGAGTATTTCTTTATCTTTTCTCCAGTTTTTTTGTTTTGTTGTTGTAGAATGTACTATAAATTTGATATTAAAAGTTGAAGTTGAGAGTGAAAATTTGTTTCTGGCTATCGGTAAACTGAAAGTTATATACACTCAAGCATGCACACACATGGACCACCCTCTCTCTCTGTGGAGGAGAGAGACAGACGCAGACATGCACCACTTACCAGTCCAAAGTTTTTTAAAAGAGGTTACGAAGGTAGATTTCCTGAAAAGTGTTATTGCTATAATCAAGATAAGAACAACTTAATATTTGGTTATGTTCTTTGTATTGAAGAGAAGATAGTTTGAACGATAGTTATTTATATTAAAGATCTTCGAGTTTGCCAAATCCTCATTCTTTCCGAAAGCATGCATCTTTTCATGGCATTTCGAATGAGAACTATCTTTTCTTTTTTAAGGGTACATGTTTTTTCCCTGACTAAGTTGTTAGAATTTGCGAAACTATTTTCTTTCGTAATGATGGCTGATTTATTTCAGGGTATTGGGGGTGTGGGGAGTGTTGCAGCTGAAATGCTAACTAGGTGTGGCATAGGTCGCTTGTTGTTGTATGATTATGACAAAGTGGAGTTAGCTAACATGAACAGGCTCTTCTTTCGTCCAGAACAGGTATTCATTGATAATTCACAATTTCTCTTATATTGGCATAAGTTAAGTTATAATCATATGATTTACATTGTATGACGTGTTATCTTTTATTTCTGTCCATAGTTGCTGCAATGGCTTTCTCCACTCTCAGGAATGGAGCATGCTTTAATATAATGTCTTTTGGATTCTCAATATTGTATGATTTATAAAGGTATTTTCTTGTAAACACATTTTAATAGTTGATTTTTTTTTTCTTTCCCGTTTCTAGGTTGGGATGACAAAGACTGATGCAGCAGGACAGACCCTTTCAGACATAAATCCCGATGTCGTGCTTGAGGTTTGTGTTTGACAAAACTATGTTCTTGTAATTTGATAATGGTTTCCTTCTTATGAAATTCAATCTGGCTTTTTTAAGTGCGTATAGACAAAGGCATCAATTTCATAATCATGTTCTATCATGTTAAACAAACATCATAGTTTAAATATCAGTTAATCTTGGTATAGGATGATATGTTTTGTGCATGGAGTTTGCGGAGGAAGATTGCTAATAAGATCTAGGTTTTAAAAGATCACAGTTACTCGAGATTAGTCTTTTACTTGAAGGGACAATTCTGTTACTTGAAAGTGGAGATGTGAGTGGCCATTGAAAATTTATTTTTCCTTTTCTTTTATCTTTTAAAATTTGTAGTTCGGGACAAATTTAATTGCATAACCCCTGACCCTTGGTGCTTGTATTCGTTCCCATGCTTACCTTCACCCTTCCTTCCCTGTCAAGAAAACAACAGAACACCATTAGCATACATATAGTTCATTACTCGTTGATTGAGCACACTTGGCTCTTTACCGTTTTGTGCTGATCAGTTCTTTTTTTTTTACCAGAGTTACACAATGAACATCACAACAGTGCAAGGTTTTGAAATTTTTATGTCTAGTTTAAGAAACAAATCATTTCATCCAAAGAAAGAAAGTAGCGGAGTGGATCTTGTCTTAAGCTGTGTGGATAACTATGAAGCGAGGATGGCTGTTAATCAGGTAAATTATGTGTAGTATATGTGTTATCCATTATTAATGGATTATGCAAAAATTGAGGATACATGCAGTTCCAAGAATTTTGTAACTTAAACATTACGTAACTGAATCTTAGAATGTGTTCCTTGTCCTTTCTCTTATATAATTTCTACATTTATTGATAAAAATTGGTTTCTTATATGAAAAAACATGCAGTTTCTAAGAATTAATTTTCTTTGCACTAAGATGACTTCTCATCTTCTGCACATGTGAGGTCCATTATTTGTGCGTTTGCACACTTAAGAGAACTTAACACATGTGCATGTGCATTGACGATATACTTGTCTTTTATTTATACTTGAAAGTTAAACTAGTGAAATATTCCTTAATGTTTACAAATAGAAGTTTGACATGCATGTATGACAATTTTTTTAGCAAGAATCAAAGTAGTAATTTTGATTTTTTTAATTTATATGTGATAATTGCTATATGTTTATGCAGGCTTGCAATGAACTGAATCAAACATGGATGGAATCTGGTAAGAAATTGATCAATTTTCTGGTGATCCTAGAGAATCTCTATATTTTGAAACCTTGTTTCTTGTATTGTGTGATGACAGTTGTGTGTTTTTGTTATAGTATACAGTCAGTGGCCCAATGGAAGAAACAAATAACCGTAGGAAGAGATCTAGATAGTAATAGCCACTATGAGAAAAATTAAAGGGCAAAGCTCCCTTGATGAAAATTGTTTTTTGCTAAGTAAGAAAGTAATGTAAATAAGTTAAATGCACCGTGTAATGATGCTCCAAAGCTTCTTTATTACTACATGAAAATCAAAATTTGAAACTTTTTATTAATCAGTTATTTATTATGGAAATACCAAAGAGTATGAGGTTCTAGTAAAAAAAGATGCGGATCCATCTGGAAGGAACACTGGCAATATTTGACGCTAATAGCACATTATATCCACTATCAATACCACGTTATGATACTGGAGCGCTGGATGAAGTTAAATAGATGTATGCATGTGCCATTAATTGTGCTTCTTTGCCTGCTATCTAATATAATATATATATATATATATATATGAAAGAAAAAGCTGAAAGTATATATGCAATTGACTGTATATATTTTTAGGAAATTCACAACAATGTGGCTTTGTACAGGTGTTTCAGAGGATGCTGTTTCAGGTCATATTCAGCTGTTAATTCCTGGTGAAACTGCATGTTTTGCCTGTGCACCTCCCCTGGTACAAACATATTGATATAAGGAATTTGATTTTCTTGAATTTTCTTATTGTGATCAATATATTATCTATGTATGAAAGTACTTTGGTAAATATATCTGACTGAGGTGAATGAGTAACAAATTGGGGTATTTCTTGGAATCTTTCATAAGCGGTACTAATGTGATTATCATTTACAAATCATGTCTTATCTGCATCTATCCAGTAATTTAACTGATTTTGAGGATACGTATGTTTTTTTTTTTCTGTTTCAGGTTGTAGCATCGGGGGTGGATGAACGAACACTAAAAAGAGAAGGGGTTTGTGCAGCATCATTGCCTACCACTATGGTAAATCATATATAGTTCGATATATTATTGCTGGTTTTCAACTGTTGACGATTGAAAGTTGAGCAACTATGATGTCTATGTACTAAACATTGATTTCATCCATATAGGGAGTTGTTGCTGGTTTATTAGTACAAAATACCCTTAAATTCCTGCTAAAATTTGGAGATGTTTCCCCATACTTGGTAAGTTTTCAAATTCCTTTTATTTTAAAAATAGTTTTATATTTCACTCTCATTGCGTTTCTTTTAGTAGCTGGCCATATAAATCTTGGCTGATGCGGCTAATGATGTAATAGTTTGTTTAGCAGCATCTAAAGTAGTGTGAAAGGCTGACACAACCATACGTAATTAATACTACACTGCTCCAGTGTGTTCTATGGAAATCAAATTGCTGTATCTGGTTATTTTTAATATGAATGTCTTGCAGGGATACAATTCGCTCAAAGATTATTTTCCAACCATGGAAATGAAACCAAATCCTCAGTGTTCGAATGTGGCTTGTCTTGAACGACAGGTAATTATTCCAGAGGAGGTTTCGGTTTGTAAAATTTGTTCTATATTTTCGAACTCCTCTTGACGGGAAAACAATATCCAATGTGCAGAAGGAGTACATTCTTGCCAAACCAGCAAGAGATGCAGCTGCAAAAGCAAAAATGGATGCTGAAGTATTGTCAACTATAGAAATCCCTGTTCACACAGACAATGAGTGGAACATAAGGTGCCTTTCTTGTTATCAGATGGTTGGCTATGTTAGATTTTCTTATTGAAACTTCTATCGTTATTAGTTTCTATTTTGGGTTTAGAATTCAATATTGCACGAGAGTATAGTTATTTACGACTGTCATAATATACAAGTGTCCTCTTTTTTATTTTTCAGCGTTGTGGATGATTGTGAGCCAGATAAAGCGGATGTGAATATTGCAGGTATCTTTGGCCCTTCTCTATTTTTCTTAATACCATGATAGAAAAAATTCTGCCTTTATTAAATCCTTGAAGACAAACTATCACAACAGTACACAATTCTTACACAACAAAGGGATATTCGAGAGACCCTTTACTCTCCACACCAAACCACACACACTTACAAAAAGCACACCCTTTTCTTCCCTCTATTTTCCTTTAAAAACTGCCATATCAAATAAATAACTGCATTTAACAGTTATAACAGTTATTTATTTTTACTTAATCTATTTTTTTCCTTCTAGAATAAGTCAATCTAACAATAGATCTATCATTATTACTCCTTGCCCAAAGAAGAACCTTGTCTTCAAGGTTGAAATTTGGAAATTGTAACCGAATTTGATCAAAATTCTCCCAAGTCGCCTCAAACGGTGGAAGATGCTTCCATTTAATAAGAACCAAAGTTTTTGAAGAGTCCCCACATTGTCTTTGAACATCCAAAAGCGATTTAGGTTGAATCTTACCATCGCCAAAATGTAACAATGCATCCGGTAACGGTACCTCATGTTTGATGTTCCCAAAAACCTTCTTCAAAAGAGAAACATGGAAGACCGGATGTATAGATGATGAAACTGGCAATTGTAATCGATAAGCAACTTTACCTATTTTTTATAAAATCAAAAATGGACCATAAAACCGATGCGAGAGTTTAAAATTCAATTTTTTTGCAACGAACTTTTGTCGATAGGGCTGAAGACGCAACCACACGTAATCACCTACCTGACATCCCGCCTTTTTCTATTAGCAAACATGGTCATTTGATGTTGAGCTCGAGAACGTTTCATGTTCAAAATTTCAATAATATCATCCCTTTCTTGGAGCTAGATATCAATTGCTAAAACCACAGATTTTCTAGGCACATCAAAACGTAATATTGTTGGCGGATTACGTTTGTATACAGCTTTAAATGGAGACATACGGATTGCCGAATGATAAGAAGAATTATACCAAAATTTTGCTCAAGTAATCCATTTCATCCAAGCTTTCGGTTTGTCACTTATAAAACATCATAAGTAAGCTTCAATTGTTCAATTTACCACTTCCATTTGGCCGTCTGTTTGCGGGTGATAGGCAGAACTAAACTTCAACATAGATCCATGAAGTGAAAATAATTCTTTCCAAAAGTTACTGACAAATATTTTGTCACGATCTGAAACAATCGTCTTGGGCATCCCATGCAATCGAAAAACCTGATTAAAAAATAACTGAGCCACAATTTGAGCATTATAAGGATGACTCAATGATAAAAAAATGCGCATACTTGCTTAGACGATCAATGACCACAAAAAAGGGTATCCATCCCATTTGATTTGGGTAATTTTTCAATAAAATCCATTGAAATATCTTCCCAAATAACTTGTGGAACTGGCAACGGTTGAATTAACCCAGTTAGAGACAAGACTTCATATTTATACCTTTGACAAACATCACACTTTTGGATGAACTGTTTAATATCATTGCGCATACCAAACCAAAACACCTCAGCGGCCAATCTGTGAAAAGTTTTAGAAACTCCTGCATGCCCACCCACTGGACTTGTATGAAATAACTCCAAAATTTGTGGCAAAGAAGTAGAATACTCAGATATAACCTTTCTATGGTTGAATAATAGCTAACCATGTAAAAGAGTAAAACCAGATTTGGAACATCCATGTTTCAAGAGCTATTCCTTTATTAATTGGAGTTTCGGATCAGTATTAACTTCTTAGTCTAATTTCACAAAATCAATACTTCCTGAACAAATTAATGGGAGCAATGCAGCCTCTAACATAGGTATGCCATCTCGTCTTGATAATGCATCAGCTACCAGATTTTCAGCACCCGACTTATATTGGACCTCAAAATTGTATCCCAAAAATTTAGTAAGCCATTTCTGATGTTCAACAGCCACCATACGTTGATCTAATAAAAACTTTAGACTTTTTTGATCTGTTCGAACAATAAAATGACGTCCTCGTAAATATGGCCTCCATTTTTGTATAGCTAAGACAATAGCCATCAATTCACGTTCATACACTGATTTAAGCTGCTTCTGCTTAGATAATTGTTGACTGGAATAAGCTATGGGTTGCTGTTTTTGCATCAAGAATGCACCTATTCCCATACCAGAAGCATCGGTTTCGACCACAAAAATTTCATCAAAGTTTGGAAGTGCTAAAACTGGTAATGTAGTCATCGCTGTTTTTAACTGTTGGAATGCCATCTCAGCTTCATTGGTCCAACAAAAATTATTTTTTTTTAAGTTGTTCTGTGAGTGGTAAAGCAATACTCCCATACCCCGAAACAAATTTGCGATAACATCCGGTTAAACTCAAAAATCCCCGCAATTGACTAATAGTAGTTGGAGACTTCCAATCCACAATTGCAGTAATTTTCTTTGGATCAGCAGCTACACCATCTTTAGAAATCATATAACCCAAATACTCCAATTCATGAGTAACAAACAAACATTTTTTTTTATTAGCATAGAGTTGATGCTCAGATAATGTTTGTAACGTCAACATCACATGATTCAAATGATCTGCAAAAGTCTTACTATATACCAATATATCATCAAAAAATACCAAAATGAATTTCCTCAGGAATGGACGAAAGACCTTGTTCATCAAAGCTTGAAATGTAGACGGAACACTAGTTAATCCGAATGGCATAACTAGAAATTCATAATGACCTTCATGTGTACGGAATGCCGTTTTGGGTACATCTTCGTTCCTCATACGTATTTGGTGATAACCAGATTTCAAATCTAATTTTGTAAAAACTGTTGCTTCACTCAGTTCATCCACAAATTCATCAATAATCGGAATAGGAATAGTCTCATTGTTTAAAGCGCGATAATCTACACAAAATCTCCAACTATTATTATTATTTTTTTACGAGGATAATCGGACTCGAAAACAGACTCAAACTCGGTTGAATGATTCTTGCTTCCAACATTTCACGTACCAATTTTTCAATTTCATCCTTTTGAACAACCGGGTATCGATAGGGTCTTATATTAATCGGTGTCACTTCTTTCAAAACAATGGCATGATCATGTTCCCTTTTTGGAGGTAATCCTGGAGGCATGTGAAAAACATGATCAAATCGATGTAACAATTCAACTACTTCTTCTGAAAGAATCTCATTATTTTGCACTGATTTCATTTTCTTATCAAAAACTTCCACAAAAACTCCATTTTTTTCTTTTCTGACGGCCTTCAACATTGCTTTCATCGAAACTTTTGTTCTACTCAAACTAGCATCCCTTTTTATATGGACTGTCTTATTTCCTAAAACAAATTTTATAGTCAACAATTTCCAATTCACAAACATATCGTCAAGAGATTCTAACCAACTCATCCCCAAAATCACTTCAGAATTACCTAACTCAATAGGTAAAAATTTTTCAAGAATTTCCACTTCAGGCAACACTAACAAAAGGTTTTTACATATTCCATCCCCTTTAACAGATTCACTATTTCCTAATTGTATACTGTAATCCATAGAAGGAGTTGTATGTAATTGTAGCTCTTTGATCAAATTTTTTGCAATGAAATTGTGGGATGCTCTGAATCAATTAATTCAATCACTTTTCTTCCTTTTACAATACCCCATAACCTCATAGTTCGTGGAGCAGTTAAACCAAAAACTGAATTCAATGAAATTTCCACTGGATTTTTTATATTTCCGGTCGTTGCCTCTAAATACTCTTCTGTGGCGTCCATATCTAGCTCACTTTCTTCGTCATCTTGTAAGACCAAAACTTGTAATATTTTCTTTTTACATCTATGGCCTGCTGAAAATTTTTCATCACATCTGAAACAAAGTTCTTTTTCTCTTCTCATCCTCATTTCGGCTTCCGTCAATTGTCTTCTAATCGTTTCCACATTTTTTTATTTTGCCAACATTGCAGTATGATCTGAAGGAAAATTTCTATTAACCATAGGAGCTGCCAAATTTCTATTAACCAGGGGTGCTATCCACTGTTGTCTAGAAACACCCCGTAGCCCATCAGATTTTTCTATATTTAAAAGCTCCATTCTATCTTCAACAATTTGCGCCACTTTCATCAAATTCAGGAGACCATTTGGCCTCATTAACTTAACATCACTCTTTTATCTCATTCTTTAACCCATTATAAAATGCACAAAATAAAACATCATCAGGAATACCTATTAAACCTGAAGCAATAGACTCAAATTGAGTCCTGTATTCTTCGGTGGTTCCCTGTTGCTTCAGAGTCAACAGTCTATCGCAACCAGACCCACCACGAACATCGCCAAATCGTTCCATCAACCTGTTATTCTCTAATCGCAGCTAGCAGCGAAAGGGACGCACACCTCTTTCCCATTGAAACCAAGCCAGCGCCGGACCTTCAAAGCAAACAATGGCGGCTTCCAACTTTTCCGATTCTGTTAATCGGTTGACGTTGAAATACCTTTCAGCCCTAAACACCCACCCTTCAGGATCATTTCCGCTAAACACCAGCAATTCCAACTTACGCGGTAGAAAGTCTTTCACACCCGAATGTCCGGTTTCTTCAGTACGCAATTCTCTCTCGGCTTCAGAACTACTGGGTCCTTCGTGTGCTTCTAATAAAGGTCGCTCTTCTGTTCTGGCTAATAATTTTGACATTTGTTCTTGCATCACCCGAATACTATTCTCCATTGAAACCATTTTTTTTAGTTTTTCTTTCATTCCCTCAACTTCTTTATGCCATTCCGCCATATTCTCCTTCTGCAATTCTGATCTGGTCATCATTCTTTGTTGCCCAGAATCTGAAAAATGCTCTGATACCAAATTTGATAGAAAATTTTTTGCCTTTATTAAATTCTTGAAGACAAACTATCACAACAGTACACAATTTTTACACAACAAAGGGATATTCTAGAGATCCTTTACTCTCCACACCAAACCACACACACTTACAAAAAGCACACCCTTTTCTTCCCTCTATTTTCCTTTAAAAACTGCCATATCAAATAAATAACTGCATTTAACAGTTATAACAGTCATTTACTTTTACTTAATTTATTTTTTTTCTTTTAGAATAAATCAATCTAACAATACATCTATCATACCATTAATACTGATACGTGCAAGTGTTTCCCCATTTACTCTCTGGAATCTGAAACTGCACTGTTTATTTTTGTATTTTTCAAGTACTTCTTCCAAACAAGTTCCAAATTCCTTCCTGTCTAAATTTCTTGGCTATATTATTTAAATAGCGTAAATTAAGGAGGCAAACATCCAACCTCAAGATGATGCCAATATTAAATTATGACATATTAGATTACGTTAATAATTTGATTTATCTGTCTTTAATAATTGTTCAATTCCTTGTAGACAATCTTCCAAAGGGTCTTGCTCGGGAGCTTCCAAGTGCAGATGCATATGAAACTCAAAATCCACCGACCATCGACGAAGCTGCTCCAATCGCATCAATTGATGACCTTGATGATCTTAGGAGACAACTTGAGGCGCTTAATTCCTCTTGATAAAATCAGGTTGATAATCTCCTTCTCTCCCACCAAATTTTCCAACTTTTTTTCAAGTCTGAGGAGTTGATGGCGCCGTAGATTCAGCATTCTAAGTTTGTAAAATCACATTATTGTAGAAACAAGAAAAGCATTGGTTGTAGTTTTTGAAGGCTAAATTGGTATTTTACCAAGTATTAAGTTATGAAGTGTTAATATTTTGAATACCCTACAACATTATAGATCCATTTATTATCAATTGGACAATTCAATTGATAATTCAAATGTTGGCGTGCATCTCGTCAATGTAGACGGGGATAACTTAGGGAAATTGCTGGGTGGAGATGGCCCTAAATGGTAACTGATTTTTCTCACGACTAACTTGCCGCTAAAAATTAATATAATCCTGGGATTACTGGAAATTTAGGAACTTATTTTTCAAGAAAAGGTCCGTAAACAGATGTAAGTGAATAATCATGGGATTAGAGAAAGGATATCGAGTTTATCATTGCAAAATAATAGAATAGAGCTAATGCATAAAGTAAAAAAATAATGACATTTATGCGTAGAACAATGTTTTGGAAGATAAAATTAGAGGGGTAATCTAAAATAAATAAATTACTGATAAATGTTGATTAATATATTAGGAATGCAAAGAATGCAGAGACAGTAGTCGTGTTGTGGAGATGGCCGAGTTGGTCTAAGGCGCCAGATTAAGGTTCTGGTCCGAAAGGGCGTGGGTTCAAATCCCACTCTCCACATCTGTTTTGTCGTTTTTGTTGTTATTCACTGCTGCTGTATCATCTCTCTGTACCAATGGCGAAGCGATCAAACTCTGAGGAAGAAGAAGGAAGTGAATAGTGAATTCGAGTTCTATAACCAACGCGGGCAGCGCAGCGCAGCGCCACAAGCATCTTCGATCTTCCTTTCTCTGTTTGATACGAAGCTTTCCGACGTCAGCTTCTTCCTGCAAAGAATGCGAGCCATAATTGCACCCCGTCACTCATATACTGAAGATCATTCCTCATACATAACGTAATTGCAGATACGGACTCGCTTCATTTGCCTGGCGACATTTGAACGTACAATAATTCTATGATATGAAATCAACCCAATAATAACAGAATAATTCTCCCCGGAAGTGTACTCTTTTATGTTGCAAGAGAGCTTCGAATAATCTGCTCATTTTCTTTGTTGCAGTTCATCGAAAAGAGAAAGGGAAACACCAAACTAATGTCAGAAGGGTATTGATAGAAAAGGTTTGGTTAGATCATAGTACGTTGGATTTGTTGTGAATAAAACCAATACGGTTGAAAACGAACAGACTATATAGGAAGTAGAAAACACAAAGAACACAGATTTTACGTGGTTCAGACAAATACAGTTCTACGTCTACAGAGATAATTGCCGATCACTTTATTACTATACCAAGAGTACAAAAAACAGAACTTTACAACAAGAGCACCGCAAAACTTTAACCATCAAGAATTTACAGAGAAAGCCCTCTCTCCCTTGAAACCCAGAACACAACAAAAAACAACCTTTTGTCATTTCTAATCCTTTGCTCTCTTGTTGCCGTTCTCCTTTGTCACTCTCTATTCATCTCTCTGCGTCCTTCTCTTCCCTTTTCTTTTACCGAGAAGCAAACAGATTCAACCTGTCTTTTTTTGTCTCTTATTGCTAACCCATGCATAATCTGTTATTTATAGCGCACCATAACGGACGTTCGAAACTCTAGAATGTCCAGAAAGAACGTCCGCCACTCTAGAAGGGACGTTCATTTTACCTATCCAGACAACATCCGTCTGTTTCTCCGTTAAAGGGAAGTTCGCCCCTTCACAAAACTTCTGTTCCTCCTCACCATCATAGTGGCTAGTCTGGATTTCATGCAAGGGACATCCGTCAAACCACATGGGATATCTGTTTTTCAAGATTTCATTACCAAGAGACGTCCGACGTACTACAAGGGCATCTGTTCCTTCAAAAATAATTTCAACTTCACAATTTTCCACCTTGAAACCATTTTTGAATCTGATCAGACGATTAACTCTCAACAACGAAGTTATTCAAACTAGACATTAGCTAAATTTAAGCAATGCCAAAACTTAGCCACCGTCAAAACCTTTGTTAACCTATCTGCTGGACTTTCCTTAGACTCCACCTTCTGCAGATAACTCTTTTGAGATAAGACAATAGTTCCTTGTCTTCTATTGCTCAAAATCTCAATCCCAATCATTTTCCTTACTTGTCCTATATCTTTCCTTTCAAAATCCTTGCTTGACTGAGCCTTCAATTTTGAAACATCGGATCTATATTTTCGTGGAGATTTCTTCCACCCGTATAATTTCCAATACCAGACAGCAACCATTGCTTTAAACCACAATTTCTTGTCACTGCGCCCCAAACTTATTTGTTCAGAATTATATAAATCAATAGATAACTGGAGAGCATATGCAATTTTGTCCACATATCCTAACCTTTGACCAGGTTTAATGACTCTCATTAATCTGTCCCTGGTGAGTTGATAATCCACCAGTTTGTCATTATCATCCACTCCTACCTCAGTTGACTGATAGTAATTTCTATCTACTTGGAGATCAGTGTCTGCCTGTATAGCCCTTTCAGCATTTAACTCCACCTCAACTTGAATACCGAAAGATGAGTGTAGACCCTGCTCACTGACATGCCCCAACCGTAAGTTCAACAGCTGAGTGCCTTTTTCCTGAGCTTCAATCACACTTGATGATTGACATGTGATTGTTTTCCCTTGCAGAATGTATAACCCATTTTGCAAACTTCCTTTCATCACAGTTAGAATTCTTTTTATAACTTTCAGAATTCTTTTCTCCACTTTTATCAAACATCCAGAATTATCCAGCATCTCAATCGACAATAAATTTCTTTTGAGATTAGGAACATACTTGACGTTCTGAATTGTCTTTAGACATCCATCAAACATCATAATCTGAATGCTACCTGAACCCTCAATTTTGCAGGATTCATTATTGCTGAGTAATACTTGGCCACCTGAACCTCCAATGAAATTGTGGAGCCACTCTTTCCTGTGTGTCATATGAAATGCACACCCAGAGTCTAAGACCCAAAGGTCTCTTGAATCAACAACCGATGCAACCAGGACATCACATGATTCAAACCTAGCAGCAACAACTGAAGCATCTCCACTTTCAATATTCTTTTTATTCATTTTCCTCTTCCTCTCATAGCAGTATTTCTTGAAATGACCCTCTTTGTTACAAAAGAAACATCTTCTTCTAGACTTAGACTTTGATCGTGATCCGTTGCTTGAATTCTTTTGATCCCTTGTTGGAGATCTTCCACGTACAGTCAATCCTTCACCATAGAAGTTCTCCTTGGATTCAGTACGCCTTTGTAATTCCTTTGAATTTAAAGCAACTTTTACCTCAGACATGGTTAGGGTTTGTTTCCTATATAACATGGTATCTACAAAGTGCTCGTAGATCTTAGGCAAAGAACTTAATAGAATGATGGTTTGATCTTCCTCATCAATTCTGACACCTATGTTGTTTAAATCCAAAATTATCTTGTTGAAGTCATCCAGGTGTGTACGCATTTCTTTGGTATCCTCCATCAGAAATGTATATAGTTTCTTTTTGTGATATAGCCGGTTTGCCAACAACCATTTCATATACAGTGCTTCAAGCTTCATCCATACCGATAATGCATCATTTTCTTTAGTGACTTCCTGCGACACTTCATCACCAAGATTCAAGAGTATCGCACTATGAGCTTTCGTCTCAATATCTTTAGCCTTCCTTGTATCAGTTTCTTGCAACTTCAACATGGCTTCTTTGTCAATTGCCTGAGCCATATCTTGATGCACCAGCAAGGCTTTCATCTTGATACGCCAAAGACTGAAATCATTGTTTCCTGTGAATTTCTCCACCTTGAACCTAGCCATCGCAAATCTTGAAAACCAGACTACTAATTGGAAGAATAACTACTGCATCTATTATCCACGCTCATCGCACCAATTGTTATGAACAAAACCAATACAGCTGAAAACGAACAGAATATAAAGAAAGTAGAAAACATAGAGAACGCACAAGTTTTTCGTGGTTCGAACAAATACAATCCTACGTCCACGGAGATAATTGCTGATCTCTTTATTACTATACCAAGAGTACAAAAAACAGAACTTTACAACAAGAGCACCACAAAGCTTTAACCTTCAAGAATTTATAGAGAAAGCCATTTCTCCCTTGAAACCTAGAACACAACAAAAAACAATCTTTTTAACATTTTTAATCCTTTGTTCTCTTGCTACCTTACTTCTTTGTCACTCTCTTTTCATCCCTCTGCGTCCCTCTCTTCCCTTCTCTTTTACCGAGAAGCAAACAAACTCAATCTCTGTCTTTTTCAATCTCTTATCACTCGCCCACACATAACCTAACAGAATAATCTGTTATATATAGCGTACCATAACGGACGTCCATCCCTCTATATTGGACGTCCCAAACTCCAGAATGTCCAAAAAGGACGTCTGCCACTCTAGAAGGGACATCCCTTTTACCTATCTAGACAACGTCCGTCTGTTTCTCCGTTAAAGGGAAGTCTGCCCCTTTACAAAACAACGTTCGTTCCTCCTCACAGTCATAACGGCCCGTCTGGATTTCATGCAAGGGACGTCTGACAGACCACATGGGACATCCGTTCTTCAAGATTTCATTACCAAGAGACGTCCGACATACTACAAGGAACATCCATTCCTTCAAAAATAGTTTAAACTTCGCAGGATTGTGCAACTAAAATGAATCCATGATTAGTGCATCCTTTAAACTTCATGTACAGTGGGCTCATGCTTCACTTATGGATTAGTGTATTGTTTTGGGAATGTATATGCTTTTTGTTTTTATTATATGATTGTGATGCGTGTATATATTTGTGTTCTTAGTCTTCTCGTCAAGACAAGGTGGATGAAACACAATAAATAAATGGTGTTGCTTTTCTACCAAGCTTTCTTCTAAACCTTCTAATTTCGTAATGAAGGTGTATCTTTGTTTCTGAATGAGATTATAAGTTTAGGGGACTTCCAGCATAAAAAAATCATTCTATTTATCAACTTCTTCCATCAAGAAGTTGAGTGAATGATTATGGGCAGTTTCTTTAATAGAAATTGTCAAAAAACCAAACCATAAAAAATTAAAAGCAGACCATATAACATGGGCAATTTTAATTTTGAAAAGAAACTGCCAACACCAAGCCCCTAAGCTACTTGTTGATATGGTTAGGAGATGTAATAGGATCAATGGATGTTGCGACCTCATCTGTTTGACAAAGGCTCTTTTAGAGGGTCAAATCATGGGTCAAAGCAACCGATATCTCGAGAAATAGCGACGTATTTGTTAAGACTATTGAAAGTAATCGAAAGAAAGAAGGGTTTATTGATGAATGGTGTGTGAATTGGATTTGGGATTTGCTAAAGCTTGGTGACATCTCTTGTTTTTGGTCATTTGGTAGGGATGATAGGAATTGAAGGTGGATGAAGCACATGCCTGGTTGGGTCACTTTCCACCAATTTGATCTTTTTGAGCATTGTTGTCATCATCTTCCACTTCTTGTTTTCTTACTTTGTGCTCACTTGTTAAGAATAGCATTTAATGATAATTAATCAAATATGGCTGCATCTTCTTCCGTCTATTTTTATTTTGCATTGCTTTTGATCGTCTTTTTGCCATATCGAGTATTTTTCTCGTTACGCAATCTGATTTCACATATTGGTGTTGCAAATATCAAGAAAGATACTGTCCTAAATTGTGATTGAGAATGAAAAGATTGGGGATGAAAAAAAGATACATGCTTCCAAAATTTCATCTACCTGAGCAAAACTGAGGACACATTTTTGGGCTTCGGCCAAATTCATTTGACCTCGAGGATTAAATTTCTGTCAGATATCTATCTTCAACTAGAAAAATAATGAAAAAAACTTTGAGAAAACTAGAAAACTGAGAATTAATGTTGGATTTGCATAGAGTGAGGAGTTCCCAAGAGGAGACCTTCAATTTAAAAGAAGGTAAAATGAGTAGGATTTAGCCAATGAGAATTGAGATTGCCCCTTTTCTCCTACTCTCTACCAAATCATATAAACAACACAAAAAGAGTGAAGGATAAATCTAGGAATCTAGGCCTTAACTTTTATATCATCGTTTAGCCAATAACCATATTTGATTTTGGGTAAGTAAGTCTCTTAGGTACAATATATAATAACATATTTTTGTAAGTAGTGGTTTTATTTAAGTCTTCATATCACTATTTTTTTTTTATTAAATGAGAATAAATACATGGGAATACTATAAAAAAAGACTGAGTTTAAGTAAATAAAATATTATAAGATTGAAAATTAAGTTAGTAGTGGTATCAATTGAACTTAGTTTGTAAGAATACCCAAACTCAAATTTTTTTAAATGGAGGAAGTAATCTTATAGCGAAAGGGTGATAATATAATAAATTATCAAAACTTTTTAAGTATTTTATTTTTTAAAAGATAGTGTTAGAACGCATACTCCAATTTTACAGTCTAATATGATATTTTTTATGTGTTATTTATGTATGAATATAGTCTATTATTTTAATTATTTTTTATTGTAATTAGTCTATTAATAAATAAATGATATTTATCATTATTTTAAAAAAAAAGAAAATTAACAAAACAAACTTTGAATTATTAGATCGCGACAAGCCAAATCTTAAAGTAATTTTGCAAATAATTAAAATCTCGAACTATGAGAAATGAAGAAGGCAAGTCTCACAATCACATTTTCCGTTAAAAATTTAAATTTTTTTTCCTTAGCGGATATGTTGTCTTTCTGTAGTAGACTCATATATGAAATAGTTGTAGTCATGGACTTACTTTCCAAAACAAAAGACAAGTATCCGCTGCAGAAATGGTATTTTTCATAGCAAAAATATATCTTCCCATGCGAAAAGTAAGTTCTATTATAAGGACTTGCTTTCCTCAGTTGAATGCAAGTATTTGTTGCGAAAAGGGTATTTTCCGCAGCGAAATGGGTAATTTTTGCAGCAAATACTTGCTTTATGTTGGGGAATCTTAATTTCCTCAGTGGAAACGTGATGTCAATCAATGTATCGAAATATACTCTTTTACATACAATAACCACACAATTTTTAATATTAGTTTAGTACCTATCGTTAGTCAACTAACTCAATTCTGAAGACCGGTGAGTAGAAACAATCTGATATAGGTTGGAAACGAACTAATTGAGATACTGGTTATATTTGAGGTTGATGTTGTGTTTCAGGTTGAGGTCATGCTTCACCCTCGAGTTAGACTGAGGAAACTAAGATTTCGCAATGGAAGACAAGTTTTCCGCTGTAAAAACTAGCTTTCTGTTGAGGAAAATAAATCATATTTCAAACACTTACTTTCCATATGTATGTGTCTACTGCAGAAAGATGACTTATCCGCTACAGAAAAAAAAAAAAAAATTTTAACGGGAAACGTGACTGCTAAATTTGCCTTTTTCATTTTTTATAGTTCAAAATTTTAATTGTTTACAAAATTATTTTAAAGTTTGACTTATCGCTAACTCAATAATTCAAAATTTGATTTGTTAATTTCTTAAAAAAAAAAATAGATGCATAGATAGAGGGTCATTTTCAAACGAAGCTTCATGCAGAGCCCATCCACTTGGAAGTGACTCAGACCTATGTGTTTTTTAAAATTAATAAAATATATAGTTGGTCATTACGTGACCTAATTCAATTAATTCTATATAATTACTTTAATTTTTAATCTCAACTTGCCCTTATTCTTGTGTTCTTCCTCAAAAGCATCTCTTTAACGACATACTCTCTCTCTATATATATATATAATTTCCATGTGATGCTATGTGTATAACTTAAATGTGATGTAAACATATTGATTATGTACTCTCTCTCTCTTTATATATATATATATATATATATATAATTTCAATGTGATGCTATGTGTATAACTTAAATGTGATGCAAACATATTGATTATGTAAATATCTATATTACAATATTCGCTAATTCTACACGAAGATCAAAGGCTCAAAGCATACTGAAGTTGAGTTCAGAAGCTTAAATTATTTTTTTAGTAAAAAAAAAAAATTCAATTCGCATGTCAAAATCGAATCGACGGCAAATCTTATTGGGCATTTTCGAGTCCACAAACACATTCTCGAGAATCAAGCGATCATAAGTGATATTTTCTAACTGAACGATCCTTGAAGGGAACCAAGAAGTTCGAGAAGTCATTGAGACTATGGCTCAAAAAATGGGAAACACAAAGCAAAGACATTCAACTTTTGTCTTTTCTATGCTCTCTCTATCATTGGAGAAAGACATACGACTAGACATACCACTAGACAAAGAACCTGACCTTTTATTATAGAAGAATAATTGGTACCCAACCAAATGGAAATACCAATACACCCGTGCATACACATGTGAGTGTGTGTATATCTTCGTATGTGCAAAAGCGATGACTCAGACAACGGCAATAAGAACGATCCAAAGGCGTTCGAAAAACTAGTATTATAAACTAACATTTTTTGACAGCAAGATTTTAGGCATCAGAAATTTATGAATACAACTTCCAATTACTAAAGAATAGATTGACTAAAAGGACTAGTCATTTGCCATGTTCTTTCAAACCAAACACCAAAATGGTTTCACATGGCCTCCATCAAACATCATATGACTTTTTCAAACGATCTATGTCTATTTCAATTATATAATAGCATGGTTGTGCAAATTATCAAGATTTAATCAATATAGTAGCATAACAACAATTCATTAGTGTAATGACTCTCAGTGCTCCCATTGTTCGCTTTGGGTCGAAGTCCGCACGATTTTATTATTGGGTTCTAAAGCGCGTTGTACTAGGTAGGGAGAAAAACTCTACTTATAAACCATGCATTTTTTATTCTCTCCAGCGATTTGAGATTGTGTACCTTTACTGATATGGGTCGAACCCACACCTAAGGCTTTCCTGACCTTCACATGACAGGCTACCACAATGAGGATTCGAATGTGATTAAATTTGATAAATTTGCTAGGCAATCAATCAAAGAATTATTCTTTTCCTAGATGCCTATACCTCAACTAATGTATTTACAAATCCGTATCATCTAATAAAAAAATGGGCGACCTTTTCTGCACTGACGTGAGCCTTTCGATATTCCAGGTGTTTTTTATTATTTAAAAGCCTATTTCATGTCCAGTCTTAAACCAAAAGCTCTCAAGACAGGTTGACTAGTTATTCGCTAACCTCTTCCCTTCCATTCTCTCATTTCTTGCTGTCAAGTCTTTCAGTTTCTAGCTCTGATCGACGACTTCAGGAAATTTTTTGATGAACCACTGAATTTCAGAGAGAAAGTAGAAGAACTACGGCAAGGATTTTCAATTTTAGGTACTGTTTTCTGTATTTTCTTCAGCTATGTGCCTCTTATTTAAAAAAAAAACATATGAAACTCAATGATTTAGGCAGTCATGGGAGGTGAACCAGAAGAATCTCTTCTTTCTATGTCCAAATCATCCACAGAAATAAGCAGACCAAGCAGTATGGTGGTTAAGGTAAAAAATTTCAGCTTCTTCAACTTTTGTTTAGAAGATTTTGTTTTTCACTCTCAAGCCCTGTTTCCAGAATCTGAGAAAGAATTTTTCATCTTTAAATCAAACAGAAAGCACATACCGTGATCCCTGCCCACATCGTAGCAGAAGCCATATCGACTCTCCACGGCCTTGATTTGAGATGGTCGGGTCCAATAACACCTGCAGAGATGCAATATGTAGAGCAATACGTATTGGCGAAGTACCCTCAATATGCAAGACTTGAAGGGGAGAAGATTGATCTCTCTTGCCTCTGCATCAATGAGGAAGCTTCAGAACCAGCAATGGCAGATGAAAGAAGGAAATCCCCCAGAGGCACCACTAGAGAGTCTCCCACACCATCCTTTGGAAGCAATCTCCCCTACTTAGACGGGACCCAGTTGGAGCCGTCGAGATTACTTGACATTCTCACCCAGAAATCGTCTTTTCCAGGAAGTTTCATATCGATCCCAGAATGTCAAGTTCGAAACAAAGTTCTCAAACACTGCGGATTGCCTGATGAAGAGTATCTTGTTCTTTTCACCCCAACCTACAAAGATGCCATGATGTTAGTAGGAGAGAGCTACCCATTCATGAGAGGGAACTACTATCTGAGTAGTATACGAGAAGAAGACGACTACATAAAAGAGTTTGCTTCTTACAAAGAATCAAAAGTCATACCGGCCCCAGACAGTTGGCTAGATCTGAGGATCAAAGGATCACAGCTGAGTCAGAATTTTAGGAGGAAGAGTAAGCTCTGTCCAAAGGGCTTATTCTCTTACCCTGCTGAAATAAACAGAACTCGTTACTCTCTTCATTGGATTTCAGAAGCTCGGCGAAACTCGTGGCATGTTCTTCTTGATGCGACTGCATTTGTCGGGGATGATCGTCTGAATCTTCAACTCCATAGGCCTGATTTTTTGTTGTGTAGTCTTGACAATACGCATGCAAATCCTTCGAGAATCATTTGTGTCTTGGTGAGGAAGAAGTCCTTCGACACAAGTACAACAATGGCTGGAAATCAGACACATGGGAAAGAAATGTAGAATATGGCAAGCCATTAAGCAAATGAAACATTGTTTACTAGACATAATAATTAAAAGTTTATGGATTGTTTCCAATGGCATAGCCTACTCTTACCATACTTCACTTACACATTCATTAAGAACCAGAGCTGAAAAACGCTCTACAGTTTGGGATGCTGGAAAATGTTCATCTGATCATTTTAGCCAGATGATGCACAATCTTCCAGTTCCAACTGCATGCATCATAAATATAAAGTTGGGAAACATTGTCTTACCAAATCGCAAGTTCTGGTAAATGGTCGGAAGCAAAGCACTGCCAGAATGGTCCAACAGCTCATTTCTATTTCACAATCATAAAAAAAAAGGTATGAACTGGTTCAGAAAGTGGAATCATACAGACACGTCCATACAGCATTTGATCCACAAGAGGGAAGAATTATCTGCGTAAAAAATGAAAAATGAAGATATAAAGACAAACTCTTACCTTTGAATGTGTGGAGATTTTGAGTCTTGTCCATTATAGATAAAACTTTGAGTTAATTATGTCACGCTTCTTCACCTACAAAACAAATATCATCTGTTCCCCGGCCAAGAAGGCCATTTTACTCGGTATTCTGATACGAACTATTCTTTTATTGCTTGTAACCCTTCACTTACAACCGTAGCAGACCTCACCTCTACCACACAACCACACACCTCACTATTTTCATATCCCCTCTCTCCCTACTCCCTTGTCTTTATATAATAGACTCTTTGTAACCGCTCTCACTTCTCTTTCATAACTCCCCTAACCTATCATATTCTTCCTGTCAAGAAACAGTCAAAATGTTGTTCCTTCCCAAAGGAGAAATTGAACAAAGAATGTGGAAGGGTTTCTGCGAAAAGATGGTCATAATACTTCTGAATTTCCACTTCCACTCCAAATGAGAGTGAATAGCAATTAACACTTCAATAAGCAACTGATTAAAATCTGATATCAGCAAGCCAGAAAATATTTAAGAGTCACGAAAAAAGAAGTTGCTTGAAAGTGAAACAGCAGAAGATATACTTACAGACACAATCTTCAATGTAGATCAAAGAACAACTTACGGAAATAAAGAGAACAAACTGCTATTGAAAGTTACAAGTACATAAAACTCCAAATCTTCTAAGGTTTCGCCAAAAACACTAGAAATCAAACAGCTTGCCATTCATCTCTATATCAAGGACTTAATAGATCACTCGACTAAGAAACACGACTGTTGCTGAATAGTGAGTAAGACTAATAAGATACTCTTCCATCACCCTCTGTGATCACATCCTGGAAAGCTCCACCACTCGGTATCATAGGCAGGACATGCTCTTGATGAGGTACAATTACATCCAATAAATAAGGCCCAGGAGTGTCTAACATTTTCTGGATAGCTTCTCTAAGATCTTCCTTCCTCGTCACACGAGCAGCAGGTATTTCACAAGCCTCGGCGAATTTCAACATATTAGGAAATATTTCAGACTCTTTTTCTGGGTTTCCCAGGTAGGTGTGAGCTCTATTAGCCTTGTAAAAGCGATCCTCCCACTGCATCACCATACCCAAGTGTTGATTGTTCAGAAGCATTATCTTGACGGGAAGCTTCTCTACTTTAATGGTGGCTAACTCTTGGACATTCATAATAAAACTTCCATCACCGTCAATGTCAACAACTATGGCATCAGGATTGGCAACGGCAGCTCCAATGGCAGCAGGCAATCCGAAGCCCATGGCTCCCAAACCCCCTGATGTTAACCATTGACGAGGCTTCCCATACTTGTAAAATTGTGCAGCCCACATCTGATGCTGCCCCACACCGGTACTTATGATGGCATTGCCATTGGTCAATTCGTCTAGAACCTGAATTGCATATTGAGGAGGAATGGCTTCTCCAAATGTTTTAAAGCTTAATGGATATGATGTTTTCTGCTCATTTAGCTCCTCCCTCCAAACTGAAAAGTCCAGGTTAAGCTTGGCTCTTTTTCCCTCTAGAATCTGGTTCATTCCTCTCAAAGCCAATTTCACATCAGCACAAACAGACACGTGTGGCTGCTTGTTCTTCCCAATCTCAGCTGAATCAATATCAATATGGACTATTTTGGCACGGCTAGCAAAAGCCTCAAGCTTTCCCGTCACTCGATCATCAAACCTCACGCCCAATGCAAGTAACAAATCAGCTTTATCCACAGCATAGTTTGCATAAACAGTTCCATGCATACCCAGCATTTGGAGAGATAATTCATCCTTACAAGGAAAAGCTCCAAGACCCATTAAAGTACTAGCAACAGGAATTCCTGTAAAATCGACGAACTGTCTCAATTCTTCACTTGAATTCAAACACCCACCACCCACATATAGAACGGGCTTCTTCGATTCTGAAATATGTCTCACAATCTGTTCCAAATGACCCTCACAGGGTGGCTTAGGCAGCCTAGAAATGTACCCAGGCAATTTCATAGATTGATTCCAATTAGGAACCACTAGCTGTTGTTGTATATCTTTCGGAATATCAATGAGAACAGGGCCAGGCCGTCCGGAAGTAGCTAAGAAGAACGCCTCATTCACTACCCTAGGAATATCTTCTACATCTAGAACAAGGTAGTTGTGCTTCGTGATTGACCGGGTTACCTCAACAATCGGAGTTTCCTGAAACGCATCAGTACCAATCATTCGACGTGGGACTTGACCCGTAATGGCTACGATCGGGACGCTATCAAGCAAAGCATCGGCGAGCCCGCTAACCAAATTGGTGGCTCCGGGGCCCGAAGTGGCAATGCATACACCTGGAAGGCCGGATGAGCGTGCATACCCCTCGGCAGCAAAGATGCCGCCTTGCTCATGGCGGGGGAGGACGTTGCGAATAATAGAAGAGCGTGTGAGGGCTTGGTGAATCTCCATCGAAGCTCCACCAGGGTAAGCAAACACATCAGTGACCCCTTGTCGTTCGAGCGCTTCCACGAGGACATCGGCTCCTTTTCTGGGCTTGTCGGGGGAGAATCGGGAAGTAAAGGTTTCCGGGTTCGATGATATAACCGGAGCGATGCTGGAGGAAGTTGCAGTGTCAGCGGCGGCGGAAGTAGACGATTTGGGATTGGGGTTAGAAAGAGAATTGGATAAATGGAGGGCTGGGCGGAGAGAGAGTCTACCGAAGAAAGAGGAAAGGGGGAGAGAGGAATTGGAAGGGAGTTTCGAAGATTTGGAAGAGCTGGGGAAAGGAGAAATCTTGGAGAAGGAGGAGGCAGGAGCAGCGGCCGCCATTGGAGACAGTGGGATGCGCAGGGAAAAGAGATTAGCGGAAGAAAGAAATGGTGACCACGAAATGGTTTTATAGTTGATCCATCGGTATTACTACTCGGCAAAAACAAATTTATACTATAATAATGATTTTAATTTTTCACCTTCATTATTTATAATTTCAAACTCTCATTTGGCAACTACGTGGCATTCTAGTAAGTTTATAGGTCACTAATTATATTTTAAAAAAAACAAAGGTAATATTAGGAGAAAATGACAAACCATTCATCTTATTTTACTATCAATGACAAGCTAATCACTAAATTTTTTTTTGTTAACAAATTAACTACTAAATTATGAAAAAAATTTGCTGCTAACATCGATGTCATGTTTTCCATTAAACGCTTTAATTTCGATTTGCGGCAGATCGTCTATGTAATACTCCGATAATTTTCTTTCGTTTATATAATGTAATGAATTAGGTGAAATTAATGTATTATATTGTGGGACGGTGTTTTGTCGAAATAATACCGTGTAAATATATAGAAAATATTATGGAGTGATTAAAGTATAAATTTTTGAAGGAAATGGTGCATTTCAGGTTTTTGGTCGCGAGGCGGTCCGGGTCGTGGTCGGGCTTCTCATCTGAAATGCATTACAGACTGCATTTTTTGGTTTTTGGTCTCACTGTGGTCGAAGACGTGGTTGGGGTTTGCCTCCGAAATGCATTCCAGATTACGTTTTTACAGTTTTCGGACACAATGCTGTTGGGTTGCAATTGTGATTCGCGATAAAAAAAATATCAGGTTTCGAATTTGTCAAATTCATCGATTTTGCAGTCGAATCATCGGTCGGGATGTGGTCGCAAGGTTCGACCGAAACACAAAATTGAGGCAAAATTTGGATAATCGATCGTTGTGCGATCGAGGTTTCAGACGACTCCTTCTACCGAAAAGTCTATTTTTAGCGAAAAGATTACTTCTGTCATACCAGTATTTTATTTATCTTCTCCTGAAAATCTTCCTCTTTTCCCAAGACGATAGAAAAACTTTCCACGTGGTCAACTCTCACTAGACCACCCTCCCTTGATGTGGGCGATTGTTCCATCAACCTAGGCGTTCACGTGATGCCTCCCTCCATCTATAAGTTGCTGGCTGTGGATGGAATGACATTCGGGAACTCTACAGTTTTACTGAGAGCTGCATGCGTGCGTGCAGTTGGAGCGAGCTGTTGGTTTTGGAACTTCTCATCGTTGTGGTCGTCTAGTGTTGGAATCTTCAACTACTAGTGATTCTAAGGTAAGAAATGAGTAAGTCTTGGCCAGTGGAGACCCTACACCACAAGCTAGGTCTTTGTGTTTAATTGCTTCTACTTGCTGTTGTAAATCGTGTAGCTTGCTATATTGTTGTTGTGAATTTGTGTAGTTGAATTTCGTAGCTCACCTTGTATGTTTGTGGATAATATTGTTGTGTTCTGGATGGTATTGTTGATGCTCATCTGGACATTTTACTAATTCTAGTAATGCAGGACCTCGCAGACGAGTAGACACTATAATATACTTTGGTTATTTCCCTGTTGTTACTATTAATAGGTTTTACGTTAGTATTTGTTGTTGGCTCACTGTTGATATGTTGTTATCATAACCTGCTGCATTAATATTGTTTCATTGGGTAAGTATGGTTAGATAAATGTTGTCACTCCCTGTAATCTGTCAAGCATGTTTAGTCACCTAGTATGAGTTATTTGTTGGTACTCTTGGGTGTTAATCTGCTGCTTTAGAAATAATAGGTTCATGGTTAGTCTTCAACTTGACTTTCGAGTTCATCGTCTGCTTCATCGTTTAGTTTTATGCTGTCAAATATAGTGTTTTAATATACCCTGCTCTACTACTCTCGTTCGTTGGGTGTTAGGCTACTAATTGTCATTATAATTATGTTCAATGCCCATCTTTAATTCACTACCAAGCATGTTTAGTTTCTCAAATAATACTACCGTTTTTCCCAATTATATACTGCTGTTTTTCCTATAATTGCTAAGCCTGTTTAGGATGTTAGACGTTGTTATTATTTCCTTTAACTTTCGAGCATGTCTACCGTTCCGCATATTGTTATTGTCATGTTTAAAAACGCTGCTCTAAACTCCATGCTATAATAACTCATTGTTAATAAACTAAATTAATCAGTTTATATTTAGTTAACTCAAAATGTCCCGTTTTAGAATATTTTGCCATGATATAGTATGTTAATAATTATTTCCATGTTTTCATGCTTTAGTTAATTGCCTTCGTATTATATTGCCTCGTATTGTTTTTTGTTATTTAGTTCGTTAATTTTATTAGTTGGATTATTGCTCGTAATCATTGTCTCGTATTATATGACTTGGTAACATATGTTGTTGGTTCTCTCTTCATTGTTGCTTGGATTTACTTGATTGGTTTCGTTTATATCACCGTTTTATAGTATTGGCATGTTGTTGTGATTGTTGTCCCGCATTGTCATTCATCATGTTAATAGAAACCATTATGAATGCCACGTGTGAGTTGATATTCATTTGTGAGAGGAAAATAGATTAAAGAAATGAATGTAAAGAGAATTGGAGGTTGGGGAGGTGGATCGGATCGTAACCGGGTAGACTTGAGATTATGCTCTTTCCTTGTCAGATCGCTAGAGCATGTCTACCAAAGGGGTTAGATGCCGACTAGCGGCCACCCTCCCTGTGACGGAACTTCTAATGTCTCAGCTCAATGTATAAGTTAACGTATGTAACCTTGAGTAAATGATAGTTTGGGTGGATTCCATTCTGACATAATGAGTTAGAGTCATACATCATATTGCATATCTCATTTCTTGTTGGGCCTTAGGCTCACAGTTTGCTTGTGGTGTAGGTACATGCATGAGAGCAGGTGAAGGAGCAGTTGATGAAAGATTTGCACGAGTGAGGTCTTGTGGCTGGCTAGGTTAAAGAATGTAAAGAGAAAAATGGTTTTGTAAATAGTAAGTAAACAGTTTGTTCATTGTTCTTTAAATGAACTATTTATGCTTTCGCTACAAAATGAGAAAAAAGATTTTATAATTTTAGTCTTCCGCTGTAATTTGGAAAAAAAGATTTTATAACAAAAATCATTTGTTGTTTATAACGATTTAAATAACGAGTTTAAATAAAAGATTTTTAAGGATCATATTTTAATAAAAGAAATCTGATTTCAACTTAAAATGTTTTAATAAAGATTTATGCTGTTTTTACAAAAGAAAAGTTTTAAAATTTTACGTGATTTTCAAAGCAAGAAAAATCGGGTCGTTACAGTCTACTAATCCGCTGCAGATCAATATTTTTAAAAATAATCTTATAATATTGATGGCCTGTCAAAAATCATATATGACCCGTCGCGGGTTGATAATAATTCACGGCAGATTAATACTGATCCGCCTCGGGTTAATAATAATCTGCAGTGGATTAATATTGATCCTCCTCGGATCATCGCACATCTTTCTTTGTTCCTTTGCCCTACTATATAAGACTCGATCGTGCGCTTCGGCGAGTTCACCACGAACAACAATATCCTTGGCGAACATTCGTACTCTTAGACCTTTGTTGCACATTGTGTAATCGATACCAATGGATTTCCACGCACAGAAAATGATACTCAAGCAAAAGGGTGGTCCGTCACAGACACACCTGCAACCACAGGCAGAAACAACAGACTCTACCCTTGAACGCTGTCGGCTTGCAATTGACCTCGTCGGTCAATTTCACTGCACTGTACTCGCCACTGTGCAAGATGGAGCACCTGCGACGAAAGGAGCAACCATCGCGGTGCAAGATGAAGCACTCGCAGCGAAAGCAGCACCTGCCGCAGTGCAAGCTGGAGCATCCACAGCAGGTGAAGATAGAAGAGTTGAGGCAGGCCTTGTTGGCGGAATTGAAACTGAAGCCGAGGTTGAAGTACAACCTCAACCTTAACCATAGCCTCAACAACAACTGGCAGGAGGTGCACTAGTCCGTTTCCAACCCATTGCAGTGGGTTTCCACTCCCTACTCTTTAGGACAGCCTACATGAAGAAACGGTATGAAGTTAGTGTTAAACACCATTCAATTATTGTTTCTAGAAGAGTAGACTTCGAGCCTTGGCTAAGTTGGAAATTGAACAATTGTTTGAGGGGGTTGGCTTAGCCTATTTGTGTAACGACACAGATTTCTTAACCGTTTTAAAAACGTATTTAACCTTACTAACACGACAAATTTAAAATCGTTTCCAAATAAAAAGGGGTTATTAGAGTGCATCAAAATCCGATCGTTAGTAAAAACTCATTCTTTCGTAGTTCATTTTAAAAAGTTATTCATAAAAGTTGCAGAAGCATAATTAAATGAGAAATCTACCTTTACCAATTTACAAAGAACTAAGAATAATAGTTATCAGAAAACGACTTTTAAGACATAATTTAAAATCCAAGGTTTTAAGTTTCCAATTAAACTTTCATAGTATTCCGAATATTCAAGTAAAGACAATAAAAGGAAAATGTAACGTTTGTAAAAGATAACCATTCAACATTAGTTCTTATTGATTTTCCTTTTCTTTTATTTCTCCGTGCCGTACTACTACTCCGTTGTCGTCTTTGTCGGACCTACCGCAGGCTCCACCGGAATGACCTCTTCCTTAACCTCTGGCATAATCCCCTTGTTACCTACACCATAAGTGAGGATGTGAGCTTACGCCCAGTAAGGAGATGAGAGAAAACAATTTATGCATTTCTCTCTTTAGTTCTTCTTGGAATGAGAGCCACCCAAACCAAACTCTTTCATTACATTCATTTCCTTTGTTCGTTCTTAAATCGTACATTGAGCTGGAGATTGGAGGTGGTCCTTTGAGATGACCTAGCTGCACGACTCTAACCTCCTGTGCCCATGCTAGTCCCTTTACCGACTAGGTGAGGGTGTATCCTAGCCGCTAGGCTAGATCCGGACTACCCATCTACCTCAACTCCCTATTCGTTCCCTTTTTCGGGCGTATCCCGCTTTCTGGGTTCTTTCTCTTCCCGGCGTATCCCATCTTATGAGTTCTTTCTCCTTCCGGCGTGTCCCGCCTTTAGAGTTCTTCCTCTTTCCGGCGTATCCTGCCTTTAGAGTTTCTTCCCTTCCGACGTATCACGCCGTTAGGGTTTCTTCGGTGATGAACGTTTCCCGCTCGTCTCGAACATACTTGTTCTTATCATTTTCCTCATTCATGCATATGGGTACCACCTTGAAGGTTACCCCCTACTTGGTTTCTATTAACATGAACTCAACCTATCTTCTTCCTAAATAAACAAAGCATATATGAGAAACAATATCAACACTTAGGAAATCCACATTAACAATGAATGAAACGAGCATCATCACATGCTTCACATAATAAAACAACGTTTAACTACCATTCCTTATCACAAAACAGAATATGTGAAAGTAATGACAACGTATTAATGGTAAGCTGGGAATAAAGAACATGCTTTATAACTTACATGCTTCATAACTTAAGGAAAAACAACAGTAAATCCAGCTACGAAATGAAGAACATACTTTTTAGCTTACTATATACTCTTAGCTTACTATGCAACCGGAATTATAATCATAAAAAATGTGCTTCTAGTCGACTATTTCAGCAGAATTATGTGCAACAATCCTTGCTTTCAACAAAAAAACTAGCAACTAAACATGCTTTACGTAATAAGGAAATAACAACTCAGTTATCGCATGACATAAAATTTACTAATGAACATACAATGAACATACAGCGAACATATTAGTCACAAACATACAGTGACATATAGCGATCATACTCTAATTAGGGCAGCAGAGAACACACGTTCAGCAGAAAAATACATGCATTAGATCTATTACAATCATGCTTTCGACAGTAAGGAAAAAGACAGCATCGAAACGAACATTTATACGTGCATTAGATCTATCATTGCGGCAGCATTTCTATGTAAAACAATCGATTAAATCATGCTATTGACAGTACCGAAATCAGTAACAAAACGAACATGTATTTATCATAGCGATACAATATCGAATCATAGCGTCTGTCATGCTTTCTAATCTGGGAAATAATGCAGCAGAATCTTGATGACTAAATATGCTTTTGAATGGTAAAAATAACGAACAAAACAACCAATGAAATATGCTCCTATAATCAAGGAATTAGAGCTACTGAATGTTGCAAAGGACTCATGGAGTCTTTGTCTAACATCAGAACTTCTTCTTCTTCAAAAATCTGTAAAGGTACATGGAAATCACTTTCTAGCGTCATAATTTCTTAGGAAACATGGAAATCACTTTCTAATATCACAACTTCTTTAACTTCACTAGAAATCTGTAAAGAGTTCATTCATACTTCTCTTTCATTTTAAAGATCACCCCTCTGGTTTGTTCAAGCTCAAACATGAGATCTATAATATATAAAGAAAACCAAGCAATTTCAAGAATAATCAAATCAAACAACAAAACAACTCACACACACGACAATACTTGGGTGTAGGGCCTCCAAATGGCTAAAACAACCTATTCCTTACCCTTGAAGTTGAACCTCCCTATGTACAGTAGCTCCTCCCTTTCTAGCAGAACTTCCCTCACCAGAAACGAAGGAGAAACAAAATGAAGAAGTGTAGGGGGAAGAAATGTGCTGTAAAATAGAGGAAGAGCCTAGGAGACAAAACGTGCTTGTAGGGAGACTCCTTTGTGGGCTACTGCCAGGAGAAAATTCCTTTTTCTCGCCGAAAGTGCGAGTATTAACTCACTAAATGTCGAGTTACGTCAATTTTTCTGACTTTTATTTCCTTAATTAAAAGATCTACTGCGATTCAGACTTGTGCGGACGCCGTACTGTTGTCCACAAGACTAAAAATCACATAGTGAATACATGGCTTCGGACGGAAAATGGCATCCCCACTGTGTCCGTACCGTCCGCATCCCTGTTTCGGATGCCGTGCTGTCGTCCGCAGGTGGCATCCGAATTGTCCCAAAAATTGGACAGATTCATTCGGACGCTGCTTCGAGTCGTCCGCCGTCGTCCGCAATGCTCCAGATCTAAATAGATTCATTGCGGACGCATCCAGCCTCGTTCGTAACGTCTGCATCCATCGTCTGAAACTCCACTACACAGCGAATTTAGGACGCTGTTTGTCGTCCCGAGTTGTCCTCACCTATGGAAGACACTCCAAACGTGTTGCGGACGACACGTCGCTTCTGCAGCACCGTTGGCAGGCGTCCTCAAGTCCTTAAATCCATCCTTTTTCTTATTTTCGTCTAAGTCTTGCCCGAATTAAACACCTACTAGGTTGTACGTCACAACTTAACGTCCATAGAACTATGTATTATATAATATCAAACCCATTTTACTTCCAAAGTTTTGATTACATCGTTTATCCGGAGAACTTAGGATCGGGTTGTTACAATTTGTGTCGATTGGGTGGAAGTTACTGTAAGAGGATTGTGAAGCTGTTTTATGCAAATTTGAAACTGTCCATCCAGCCATTAGAGGTTTGGACTTATATGTTTGGATAGGAGTTGAGGCTGACTCCCAATGATCTTATCATGATGCTTGGATGTGCGATATAGGGACCAAGTGATCAGTATTAGCACGTGTCTCGAGAGCCACCTTTCATTAGACGAGGAGAAGGGCTGATAGGGCTTAGATTGTTGCACCAGTATCCCGAGATTGGCATGTACAAGAAGCCAAAATCCAATGAGCTAAATGCTATAGCCCGAGTTATCCACATCATCATGACGCACACCATTTTGCCTCGGGATGGATATCGAGACCATGTTAGCTGCATGGATCTCTATTTGCTTGAGAAGGTGTTCACTAGGAAAGAAGTGAACATCAGATATGTCATTTTGAGTCACATGCACAAGGTGCTGAACAACTCGACCAAAAGTCTGCTGTTCAATTGGCTCATTCAGAGGATTATTGAGCAGTTTCGGGGGGGGGGGGGGGGGGGTACTAATCTCTAAGGATGAGCCGAGAATCAAAGAGAAGGCCACAGACGTCTACAACACATTGAAAGTGGATAGAATGAGGGTCAGCAAAGTTGGAGGGGAATAGGTATGTAAGACCCCGAAGAAACAAGGTACAGTGTCCCCGAAGAAGCAAGGACTGCATGGATACATAGGATGCCAGTCAACTCCCATCTGTAACAGTTACAAGCACGCCTGTCCAAATCGACAGAGTATTGTTCGTTACTGTTGCTGACCTCAAACTGGTCAGATCTTGAAAACCGGGGGCTCCAATTTCGATATGCAAGTTGTAGTTTGGCAAGCCGGTCGTTGATCTGTTGACATAAATGGTCTGTTGAGCACGCCATCTTTTCATTTTTTTAACGATCCTTCCCATGATTCCCTTTCATATAATCTCGAACATACTTATAATCAATTTGTCTCGGGCTGGTAGGATGCAAGCGTTGAAGGACTCGCTGAGGTTGTTGAAGCTTATTTCGCATTTGGGGATAGAGCTGAAAGTATGTTTGGCCCAACATCTCGCATCTATTCTTCATAGATAGTTGTGGGTTGCCGGGTCAAGAAAAAATAACTTTGCCATTTCTCTCTCAAAGGGCCTTTCTGTTATGGCTCTAGATGCGACCCACATTGCATCCTTGAACAACTTGCCTTTAAATTGTTTTTGAAAATTGACTTATAAGTGTCGGATGCAAAACTGATGGTCTGTTTCCCCTACCACCTCTCTGACAGATGACACTAGCCCTTACAAAGATTCATAGTATGAATCAAACATTGGTACACAACACATAACATAAACATAGAAGGCAAAAGCAATCAATCGCACCTTTTATGGGTCGGAAATAATTATCCACCCATTGCCAATCAAAGTGTTTAGATCCTCGAGCAACAATTCTAGAAACCAGCTCCAAGAAGCCCTATTTTCTACTTCAATTACTACCACAACAATCAGATACATTCCATGATGGTGACAATAGTGAGCAAGTGGCAACCATCCAAACAAATAACCGGTTTACCACAGTTTAGCAGGCCCATCTTGCATGCAGCCAAACACATGTACATCTTTTTAAACGTACTCATCTCTAAGTGAACATGCACCGATCTTCCTAGATTAGACCTTTGAATCTTCTCGACATAGGACCATTTGAGCTTGTATTGCTCATTGCCATCCCCTTCTTTAATTTTTTTTTTGATGCATTTCTTGCCCTTCTAGCAAGGCTGGGTGTGATGTTGACATTAAAGTCCTTCAATTATGGAAGAAATGTCTCAGTCAGCCTAACTTTTAAATTTGTCCAAGTAATGCGCTGCCACCCATTTGGCAGAGGCATGGCGGCTTTCCATCTTTCTCGAGCAAGTGTAAACGTCGTTGTAGCACTTTATTTGAAACGCCATTTCACCTTGCATTTTTAGGCGTGCATCCGTGATGTGCCCTAAAACCCTCCCACCTGAGCCCGAGACCAAGGGCTCATTGTCTATCTAACCAATGTTTATTTTGCAGGAGAATCTAAGCTAAAGGACCGTGAAGATGAATCAAAGTATGAGGATAAAGAGACACCTAATCATGCGCTCATTTGGAACCAAGAAGTTACCCCTCGACTTGGAGCAACCACCGCGACCACTTAGAGTATTTCAAGACCAAGTCTAATGAAGCCTCATAGCACAATATATATTCATTTTATTTCCTAATATGTTAATTAGATTTATATTTGACTAAGATATAATTTGCTAGGGTATTTTTTTTTGTTGGATTTAACATTAGTTTATTTGCATTTTTGTTGGAATGCTTGGCTAGCATGTTAGCCGAGCATTCATGCTCAAACCTCTAGTACAAGGGTATTATAATAATTTTGGAATTAGGGCTTATTAGGTGGGGTACTTAGGTGCCTAAGGAAGCCCTAACTCACAAATTAGTCATCAACCAAAATTTAGAAGCTGGGTTTTTGGAGTTCTCTCTAGAAGCCTTCACGGTGATTTGTTCCTTCCCACCCGCGAATCAATCATCAAGTCTTCTTTCATGAGTTCTCGTTCAGTCTTTTAGAGGAGGCTACCTACTAATCTTTCCAACATCTGCCTTTCGAGGTGCCATTTAGCGTGGTTGATTAGAAGATTGAACAAAGCCAAGGTGGAGTGATCTTTGTAAGGCCCGAGAGAGTCGCTATTTTTGGTTGTTGGAAAATCAGCAGACCAGCTTGGTGTTTTCTATTTCTTCTCTAAATTTTTGCAATATTTCATTGGGTTTTTCTGGTATTCTGAATTTCTTCTGGATGATACTGATTTGTTGGAATTATTTTGTTGAAAGAAGCTCATTTGAAGTAATTTTGCACCTCTTATTTGGTGTGGTTGCAAATCTTTTTTTTTTTTTGTGGTGAAATTCTGAGTAGCATTTTGTTTTAGTCATCTCCGTGAATACTACGTAGTTGAAAGCGAATTTTGGTGTGAGTCTTAGTCCCTTCTTAATTGACGTCCCCTCCAAATTTGACGTTAATTGGACTTCAGAATTGTGAGATATCGTTTTATTATTCTGGTGGGCCGAAAGCTGTTTTCTGGAGATACTTTCGAGCAACTCTGTATTTCGGCCATAACTCAGTTTGTGCTACAAGTTTGAGAGTGATTGTTGGAGGACCCCAGTTTCTTTGTGTCCTCTAAATTCCCTCCAAAATTGAGACCAATTGGCTATATACGTTGGGAGTTGTTATCATTTCATTGAGAGTGGACAAATTATTGCCGTAGTCGATTGGACCAAGAGTTGAATTGCCTCCTTGCATTTTTGGGGCACATCAATCCGCCACGTGCATCCTTCCTGGCAGACAACCCTCAACCGATGAGTGTCACTGTGGGTGAATTTTATCCCGTACCCATTTTTCAACCCATGATTGACAATTTCTTCTCTAATTTTATTCAGTGAACTATACTTCTTGCCAAGACTCATACCAGCGAACGTGCATTCAGCTTGTGATGGGTGTCTTGGCCTACTCTCGGCCATGTTTATGTGTTCGTCACTACTGGATTCTTATAATGACCGGAGCTCCTTTTTGTTTAGCGTTGCCGAGATGGAATGCAACACTATAGCAGATTCATCCAATTGCATATACCTCATTGACAAAAAATGTGGACGTCGGCCCCACTTCAACTTGACAGTTAATAACAGATTCCTCAACACTCCGGGACACCATTTGGTGTTCAACAAATGCTTCAACTTCGCCAAAATGCAGTGCACTTCAACTCTCAGAAATCTCTAGGGTTTGCTAATCGCTGACAAAATCTCTAAGAAAATCATGAGGAGTGTATTGTGAATTTATACAAGGCGGACGATGCACCATTACCGTGGTGGATCAGTATTAATCCGCCGTGGATTATTGTCTACCCGTGGCGGATCGTATATGATCTGCAGTAGGCCATCAATATTATAAGGTTATTTTTAAAAATATTGATCTAGTTGATGATTCGCCGCTAATCGAAATTAAAGGGTTTACGACAAATGTGACAACAACGTTAGCAGAGACTTTTTCTCATAGTTCAGTGGTTAATTTGTTAGTAAAAAAGTATAGTGGTTGAATTGTCATTGATCGCAAAGTACGATGGTTGGTTTGTCATTTTCCCTAATATTAGTTAGGAAAATTAACAAATCAACCACTGTACTATTAGATCAATGATAAGTCAACCACTGAACAATTTTCGCTAACAACTTAAACACTTAACTATGGGTAGTAGACAGTGCAACCATCGCTGTCATGTTTGCTGTTAAAAACCAATTTCTCTTACGTTTACAAATTATTCAACGACAGACGACAACAATTATTTCTCTTGCGGAGAAAAAGACGAAGGGTTCAAAGGCTGGAAACGTCTGTAAAAGGGATCGTAGAACTAGAATTAGAAAAATTCAAAGGAAAACTGAGAGAAAATTTATCAAATGAGGAAATTACGGTCGTGAAGATGAGTAGATAAAATGTAAGCAGGTTTGGGAGAGACTAGTAAATTATCTGAGAAGAAAATAACAAAAAATTAGAAGAAAAATTAAAGAAAATGAATTTTTCATAAGAGCCAAAATAGACAGAACTTTATTCTTCGTTCTGCCGTTGCGGAACGACGACATTCTAAAGTAGAACAACAAAATTCTGCTGCGGAAGGAAGAAACAGAGAAAAGAAGAAACTGCGATTTTCTTCTTTCCTCCATAGGAAAGAAGGAATAGTGATTTCATTGGAAATAAGTAAGTAGTGTATTCTTAACGACAAAGTGTGGCACATTTACTTGTAGGATAGACAAGATGAGACGTAGGAGAAACGTGAATGAGTTGTATGGGAATTGAGCGTTAATGAGATTTTAGGCGAATTTGTGATTGTTTTTAGTGGGGAAAACGTGCATTCCAAGGCCAGCTTTTGCATTTTTATCATTTCCTTAAATTTTTTTTTTATAATAAACGTTTAAAAACGTATAATATGTCAACATTCAAAGTGAATTTGGTTGAATCACTATGGTAAGTATATCTGGAATAGGACTAGTTTAATATTGGTATAGTTTTTCAATAATCACAATTAATTGTGCTTTTAAAAGAAAGTATCAATTGTTTAGTAAAATAACTTTTTTCAAAAGGGATTTATTTATTTGAACAATCATGATATTCAATTATTAAGTTACGTGAAAGTACAAGAAAAATTAAAGGAGTGTGCCATAAATTATGACCATTAAAATTATAAAATAAGCATTTTTAACCTCTTTCAAAATGCAGCCTTAGTCTATCATGCTCAAATAGACAATGCAGGACAGCAAGGATCATATTTCCCCACTAAAGCTATAAAGCCATCAATTAACAAATAAAAAAATTAAATTATTTTTCGTATCATTAAATATTTTAATAATATTATTTTATATTTATATTTTGAAATTTTTTTAATATTTTCATGATTTTAATTATGTATTTTGTTAATCGAGTATGTAAAATTACATTAGGAGTATCTTATACAATAATAATAATAATTTAATGTCATTTGTTTGTTGATGTTTCTTTCATGTCTCAGAGTAATTAAATGAATTACATAGTCATAACATCACATTTTATTAATGCATCTTGACAATAACATGACTTGTACAATTATTCTATTACTTATAAAATTTTTAATATAATTCTTTACCTCCGACAAATAAATATTGTTGTATCTTGTTTTATTTTTAGTATTTTATAATTGATCCACAATTGGATAATTAACTTCATTAGGATATTTCTAATATGAAGTTGTCTAAATATCAATTTTTTAATGGTATTAATTTATTATAATTTTTTTTATAAACTTTTCAATATATTTATTTATATTTAATACGACAATAAATTATGAATAATTATTATAAATTTAATTAGAAAATTAGAAAAATATTTGTAGTTGAAAAAGGTGGCAAACATATTTAAAATAGGCGACTCAAAACTCAAAACTCAAGCACAGTTTAATTAAGATTTTTGTGTCTACATACCTAGCATGTATAGATTGAATTATTTTCAAACCATATAATAAGAAATAAATCACATGACAACAGCTACAAGTGAAAAACAAAATCAATACCCAATGATGTGGTTCATAGGCCACTTAAATGAACGTTTATGTCATCTTTATCACCCTTACGCCGACGTTTTACAATTAAACACAAGCTTCCTCACATTATGAATGACCTCCAAAAATGACAAAATAAGATTCCAGGAAATTTAAAAAATATTATGGTAAAGTGCAATTTAGCGCTTGAACTTACGGGTAAGAAATTGATACTCTGATAAAATTTGAAATCGACTTTTCAGATAACTTGATAACCTATGTCAAATGTAAAAGCAAGATGACCTATGTCTTGATAAAATTTGTCAAATGTCTCATGTTTTTTACTTGTAATAATTATCTTAACTTATTCTAATTACCTTGACTCATTCAATTTCACGCATACACTCAATTTTACACTCTATTTCGAACACATAACTCAGTTGGAGAAATTGAATGAGCCAAAATAACCATGGTAGGTTAAAATAATTGTTTGGGCAAAACTACACTCTATGCAAGTGCACGTGTCGCGAATCAAGTAGTAATAGTAAATAAAAGTTGATTTATAATATCCCGAATTTTTATATCAGAATTTAAAATTGATAATTGAAAAATAATTGGATATATTCGAATTAGTCGAATAAATTATCGGGATATTAGTAATGACGTAATCAATATGTTATAATGTCTAATTGAGGAAAATAGATTCTGGGACGAGTTGGGACGGTATTTGGTGTCCTCAACTCTAAAACTGTCATAGTACGGACGCTGTGGACGACAGAAGAACCGTCCGCTTTGAATCTGTACAAAAACTAGACACATTTGGAAGATAACGGACGATAGAAAAATGGCGTCTGAATGAATCTGTCCTTAAACTGGACACATTCGGACGGTAGCAGACAAAGCGAACGAGAGAAAAACGGCGTCCGAATGAATCTGTTATATTTCTGGTAACTTTCAGACGGTAGCGGACGTATGCGGACGAGATAAATTGGTGTCCGAATGACTCTGTCCCAAGTCTGGACACATTCGGACGACTATGGAAGACTCATCCGGACGCTAAATTGCATCCGAATATGCATTTCGGATGGTGTGGACGAAGGACTGGAGATGCGTTTTCTCGTCCGAAACTGGTTTCGGACGATGCAGACGATACTACGGACGACGCACTGCGTCCGGAAGGGCAAAATTGGCCGAAAAACCCATTTAAATCTGATGCTTCTCTCGTACGTAACCCATTTTGTCTTCAACTCCTTCAGCCGGCGACACGTTCAGATGGTGAGGAAGTGTCTTCAGGTCATTGGACCTCTTCTCTTGAAGGTAAAACTCAACTCCACGTGGTTTTCCCTCTTCCACCACCTTTGTCTTCTATAAAGGATGGTGACTAGCTGAACGACAGAAACAACAAAACAAGATTGAAGGAGCAGTTTTGGTGTATGTATGTACATGTGAGTTTCAGCCAGAGGTGAGTTCTAAAACTAGATGAGGTTTGTTTGAGTTAATCCATGTTTTGTATGTTGGTTGGAGTTTGTTGTGTGAAAACTGATTCTATTGGGTTGGAACTGTTATACTATACTCTGTCACTCTGTCAAGGAATTGTTAAGGCTTTGATATTGACTTTTTTAAGACGTTAGTATTGAGTCAGAAAGTGGTTATGACAGTTATTCTTCTATTGGAAATCTGAATTCTCTATTGTTCTGGTGAAATTGTTGATAAAGGAAAGTTGTTAAATGAATCTGTTATGTTGATAGAACAAAGACAAGTTATCCCAAGTTAAGCATATTCTCTCTTCCTAGTTGTTCTGTTTAGTGGCAGTGTTGTGTAAGTAATCTCGTTCTATTATAGGTTGTAAGTGTTATGCTTACTGATAAATGGTTGGGTGTGGTGTCTTGTTCAATTGGATTCAGACTCTTAAATGGACAATAGGTCACTGTCTCCTTAATTGGTATTGTATTGGTTAATGGATATGGTCGGTGAATGGGTTATTGGATGTTGAAGGTGTTGACATACTTTGTTGACTAAGTTTGTTGGATAATCTGTTATGTTAATTGTGATTTTGGGTTATAACGAATTGTCTTGTTTCTTGGCAGTGTGCCGTTGCAAATTGTATAATGGCCAATGGACGAGGAGCAAGTTGGTGAAGATGACAACTTTTGGAGGTCTTGTTAAGATGTGCTGCTGCTTTTGGGCGTGTTTCAAGTATGCAGGTATTACAAAGTCATTTATTAGCCTTGTACATGGAGTTAAGGATATATGAAGATAGCTTTATAAATGATGCATTTGGTCATTTCGTGTGTAAGTAGGCATTAACTGGTTCTCTACTCTGTTATGGGAAATTATCATAAATTATTCTTTGTCAGCTTTGTAAGATTAATTTATCATGACACATTGATGGAATGAGCAACATTGTGGGTTTTTGCTATTCCGTTATAATTGTTAAGGTTTAGGAAATTGTTATTAATGCATAGTTGTTATGGTTTTGAAGGTACAAAGAAGAGAAAAAAAACAGAAAGACGTTATGGACGCCAGGTAAGTTGATATTAATTGCGTTTTGGTCTTCGGACCCTACATTGCAAGAATTAGGATTGTGTGCTGTGTGTTTACTAGATTTAGGTTCTTTTAATGATGTGTTTATTAGACATTTATTGCATATAGGATTGTATGAATTCACGTACATATCGTATGACATAATAATCTATGTAAATAGGCGTGTGGGGATTCGGGAAGTTAATGACGTCCCATTGTCATATAGATCCGTGTTGGACGGATTAGAAAGAAAATAGGTTAGCGACATGGGATACCAGGGTTCATTGCTTCCTGTTCCGAAATCCCCAACATTCTCGTAACAAAGGAGTGTATACGGCCTGGGTAACCCATTGATATATATATTGCTCCTTTGTGGATTGACCGGGTTACTCATGGTCCCACGGTATTTGTCATGTATACACTCTTGACTTAAATTGCATTGTATGATCATGCATATCATTTGTACTTCACTTTATCACTTACTGAGCGTTAGGCTCATTAGTTTAGGTCTTGTGATGTAGGTATGAATGAGCATCAGAGGAATAGGTGAAGGACAGTTGATGAAAGATTTGCACGGGTGGATCTTGTGGCTGGCTGGGTTAGAAAGTGAAAGGAAAAGTATTTGAAAAAGAGTTTTGTAACTTATTTATTGTTCTTTAATGTTTTATTTTTATTCCGCTGCCTTTTATTCAAAGAAAGTTATAGCTTTTGACCGTAACTTGATAAAGGTGAAAGAAAACTGAGAAAAGTGAAAGTAAAGAGTTTTAGCGATCGGATGTTAACGATCGGGTTTTAAAGAGTTTTAGCAATCAGATGTTAGCGATCGGGTTTTATGAAAGAAAAATAGACTGATGTTTGTACGAAAAGAAAAGTTTTGAATTTTACGTATTTTGAAAAATACGGGATGTTACACGATCCCACGAGGACAAATTTAGCACAATTTACATCTAAGCAAAAGATTGAAATACAAATGAAAATAGATTTTGAATGATGATTTAGGTACTGAATAATTAGATTAAAACACAATAAAGCAAATGAGAAATTCATATTATAAGAATATAGCTTAGATTTAATTTCTCTTTTTATGTGAATTTGCTACTATTCTATGGGATGCTGCAGCAAACCAGTTGAATGACTTAGAATTACTTTTCTAATACAAGACTCCGTCAAATTGTTTGTTAACTCCCCTTATTAATTTCTTCCAAACTTATGAAAGATGAATATATTAGGAAATTCCATTAGATGTCTTTCTAAATGAGTCATGTGATTCAAAATAAAAAAATGTGTAAATATTATCATTGTAGGATCTAAATTAGCCTAAGAGGAAGAGGAGAGGAGAGGAGAGGAGAGGAGAGGAGAGGAGAGGAGGGGAGGGGAGGGGAGGGGAGGGGAGGGGAGGGGAGGAATTAGGTAAATCAAACTTTTCGAGTGATTAAAATAATTTAGCTATTCAAGAAATGCTAAGTGATCTAATGCAAGTTCAACAAATATTAAGATTCAACCACAATCAAAATATGCAATTAAAGAGAAGGGTAAGAGGGATGCACTAATTTGGTGATGTGGTTCGGTCAAACACGCCTACATCCACGCTTCAAGGCTCCTCCTTGAAATTTTTTTCACTTTAACCTTCGGTTACAAATGATTGACATTTCTGGGTGTCAATCATTCCTTATAATGACTTCACCATCACTCGGACATAACAACCAATTGTTCATTTACAATATCCAACACAACAAACACTCAACCTCAATATAGATAACACCAATGATTAGACAAGAAGTGGGTTCTCTCGAGCAATAGAATGAAGACTCAAAAAGTTACATAATTTTGCAGCACTTCGACTTTGACAGCTTGCTCAAGATAACTTTCTCAGAGTCTTCCTCTATTTATAGAATTTCCCAGCCAAGCTGTTGAGCGGTCAACTACTTAATCATTTTGGTCGACTGCTATATAACCATTACATATATTTCTTCAATCTTTTGGTCGAACAATATCTTCGCTCTGGTCAATTGCATCGGTCAACCAATTTTACCCTGGTTGACAGCTTTAATACATTCCAAAAAACGAGTATGCTCTCTACCTTATTTTTAATCAACCGCTATCACCCTGGTTGACCACTTTCATTGTGTTGAAAACATGGAGCAATCTATAAGATTTACGGTCAACCTACTTGTCATTGGTCGACCACCTTCAAAATTTGCCTGCTCACTATAAGAATATTAGTCGACCACTTTCATTTTTATTGACCGCCCTCTGTGTTTTAGTTCAACCAAAAAATTATTTATCTCAAGGATTAAGTCAAAAGGGGGAATATTTAAACCATTAGTAATATTAGTAAAGAGGGGGAATATTTGACTAATAGTTTCATCTTTATCCATGCTAAATAGTTCATATTCATATACAAACATGCTTAGTTTATTTTCTTTAACTAGATTTGTACATTCATGTGTGACTTCAACTAACTTCCATATTTCATGTGCACCATCACATGCATACACCCTATTGAATTCATCTCTATTTAATAAGTAATATAATGTATTGAATTAAACAAATCAAAATTTTTCGAGTGATTAAAACAATTTAGCTATTCAAGAAATGTTAAGTGATCTAATGCAAGTTCAACAAATATTAAGATTCAACCACAATCAAAATATGAAATTAAAGAGAAGGGTAAGAGTGATGCAAGCTAATTTGGCAATGTGGTTCAGCCAAACACGCCTACATCCTCATTTCAAGGCTCCTCTTTGAAGATCTTTTTACTTTAACTTTCGATTAAATATGGTTAACCATTCGAGCATCAATCGTTCCTTACAATGACTTCACCGTCACTCACATACAACAACCAATTGTTCGTTTACAATATCCAACACAACAAACCCTCAACCTCAATATGTATAACACCAATGATTAGACAAGAAGTGAGGTCTCTCAAGCAATAGAATGAAGGCTAAAAAAGTTACACAATTTTGCAGCACTTCGACTTTAATAGCTTGCACAAGATAATCTTCTCTTGGAGTCTTCCTCTATTTATAGAATTTCCCCGCCAAACTGTTGAGCGGTCGACCACTTAACCATTTTGGTAGACCGCTATAAGACTATTACGTGTATTTCTTCAATCTTCTGGTCGACCAATATCTTTGCTCTGGTCAACTGCACCGGTCGACCAATTTTACCCTGGTAGAACGCTTTAATACATTCCAGAAAATGAGTATGCTCTCTACCTTATTTTTGGTCGATCGTCGTCACCCTGGTCGACCACTTTTCCCTGTGTCGAAAACATGGAGCACTCCGTAAGATTTACGATCAACCTACTTGTCACTAGTCGACCGCCTTCAAAATTTGCTTGCTCACAATAAGAATATCGGTCAACCACTTTCATTTTGGTCGACCGCCCTCCGTGTTTTACTCCAACCGAAAAATCATTCATCTTAAAGATTAAGTCAATCACTACAAAGACTTTAACAAACATGTTAGAACAACTAAATACCCATTTTACAAGGTATATCCAATGAAGATCAAAGATAAATTAAATGATAAACAATTTAATACATTCAAGTTATAAACAGCTTATTATCAAATTAATCATTCATCATCAAAACAATTAAGCTTAATACTCTTAAGCTAACAATCCTCACACAATTCAATATTGATATGAAATTCTTAATTATTGATAAATACAATAGGAATACAAGTATTTATTCATGTTTATCAACAATAAATAAAATAGACATTCAAAACATATTAAACTATTCAACTTTAATTATGCAACAAACTTTAGCAAAATTAACAAAATTCACATAATTAGGTACTCTCCTCCAAACCAATAGAAAATTAGCTCATAACAATAGTAAAGACAATCATATTAATTATGGAATTAAAAGCAAAAAAATATCAAAAATCTTCTCTATTTATGATGCTATTTGATGTTGTAGCAACGTTTGTGTCCAGAATAGTTGCCGAAAAAAACTTGAGTTGATGTCTAAAGGATTGTGTGGTTTTGTCACCGGATTTTTTCTACTTGTCACAGCAAGAAGAACGTGCTTCGTCTCTATCTTGAATTCTTTCCTTTTTGGGTTTTGTTTCCTCATTTCAACTCTTCGTAATTTCTCATCGGATTTAGATTATTCCTCCTCAAGTTTTCTATGTTATTCTTTTATAGTCAGCAACTTCTCCACCATTTTACTCACCATTTCCCTTTCTTTTTTTTTATATATTTTTTTATTTTTTTATTTTCGAATATCAATCTTCTCCTTAGTTTTGGCAATTTCTATCCCTCTTTAATTTCTCTTTCTGAAAATAGAAGAGTGATTTTATTCTCTATTTGCTATTGTGGCTTTATCTTCTATTTCTAGCTTATTCATATTTTTTTTTTCAAAGATAAGATAATAATATTATCCCTTATTTATTAATGTAATAAATTTCTTCTATAGAAATCTTGACAAGTTTCTCTTTCCTCCTTAAAATCTTCTCTTGCCATGGCTTCCCCATTTAAACATGATGAATTACCTTTAAATATATCTATATGTGATTTTTATAAGAGAAAACAGAATAAATATACATATTTTGTGAGAGATTTTACCTTAAAAGTCACTAAAATTAGTTTTTACAATAAAAACATAAAATTGTGATATTCAACAACAGAATATCATTTTTGAATGGTTTGTGGTCAATGACAAGTCAACTACTATGGTATTTTTTCTAACAAGTTAACCACTGACGTATGGGAAAATAACAAAGCAAACATCGCGGTTACATTCTCCATTAACAAGTTGACTGAAGACAAGAAACTGTCGCGGTGTCTTCACAAGACACCGCGACAAAAACGCGGTGTCTTGTTTTCTTCAAAAGACCAGAAACCAGACTACGAGCCAGAAACCCGTGACTCGACGAACAGACCCTACGATTGTTGACCTGCACGCTCAATATGCTTACCAGCAATTGTTGTTGGAGTCAATCTCTATCATTGTAGCTCCATCAAATAAAAAGGAGTATTTACTTTCTCTTGTGTAAATTCTTAATATTGTTTTTCGCGTCATTGACGGGCAATTATTCCCTTTGCATTGCAGTCCATATGCCATATTCCGGTGTACGAGCGAGGGGATGAGGGTGCTGGCACAGTGCAATATTAAAGAACAATTCCATGAGCACGACCCTGCAATCTTTCATTATGAGGGTGAGTTGTATGCAGCTGCAGACGGAGTTCTTTTGAACCCGAAGGGATGTTTTGAGATCAAGGATTTTTGCGAGCCCCCATCTCCTCTTGCCCTGCCTTTAAATTTTTTTTAGAAATTGACATACAGGTGTCGGATGCAAAATCGATGGTCCGCTTGCCCTGCCACCGCGCTCACAGTTGGAACTAGACCCTGTAAACAATCATACTATTAGTCAGATTCCTACAAAATGCATAACCTTTACACATAAGGCAAAAGCAATCAACCACACCTTTTGACGGTCGGAAATGATTGTCCATCTATTGCCAGATGGAGTGTTTAGATCATCGAGCAACAATTCTAGAAACCAGCTCCATGAATTCCTATTTTCTGCTTCAACCACTGCTACAACAATTGGATACATGCCATCGTTCCCTTCGATGGTCACAGCAGTGAGCAGCTGGCCTAAAGTGGCTCCCTTCAAATGGCAACCTTCCAAACAAATAAGTGGTCTACCACAGTTTAGCACAACCGTCTTGCATGCAGCCAAACACATGTACATTCTTTTAAATACACTCATATCGATGTTGACATTAAAGTCCTTCCTCACTGTCTCAATTATGGAAGCAAGGTCCTAATCTGCCTGACTTTTAAATCTGTCTAAGTAATGAGTTGCAACCCATTTGGCAGTAGCATGACGACTTTCCATCTTCCTGGAACATGTGTGAATGTCGTTGTAAAATTTTATTTGAAAGGTCATTTCACCTTTTATTTTTGAGGCATGCAACAGCCACGGGCAGCCTTTCTGGCAAGTAGCCCTCAATCGATGCGCGTCACTATGGGTGAATTTCATCACATACCCGTACTTCAATGCATGATCAACAATTTCTTCTCTAATCTTGTTCAATGAACTGTACTTTTTACCAAGCCCCATTCCAGGGAATCTGTCTTCTACTTGTGTTGGACGTCTAGGCCTACTCTCGGCTATGTCCATGTCTTCATCACTAGTTGATTGATATAATGAACGGAGGTCCTCATTGCCCTCCTCATGTAGAGTTACTGATGCGAAATGCAAAACAATCACAACTTCATTTCCAATTCCACGTACCTCATTCTCATTGAGCACACATGTGATTGTGGGTCCCACTTCAAGTTGACGGTTAATAACAGATTCTTCACTCGCCATTTGCTTTTCAACAAATTCTTCACCTTCGCTAATCGCTCTCTTAAGCTCTCCAGAATTTTTAGGGTTACCTAATGGATTACGAAATGCTTTAGAATATGCCAAATCGTCGGGAGGTCGCGGTTATGTATACCCCTGAGTGAAACAGAGCCAGTGTCTTGAGAGAAGACACCGCGTAAAAATGTGGTGTCTGGAGAGAAGACACCGTGTAAAACGCGGTGTTTGGAGAGAAGACACCGCGTATTAGTGGTGTCTTGAAACGGTTTCTTGTCTCACATCAACTTGTTAACGGAGAAGTTGACTTTGTTATTTTCCCATACATCAGTGGTTTATTTGTTAGAAAAAAGGGTAAATGACAAATCAACCATCGTGGTTTGTGGTTGATTGCTTTTGCCTTATAGTTAATGGCAATGGTTGTATGCAAATGTGGCTATGATTAATGGCTATGGTTCTATGCAAATGTGTCCTAAAAAATTTTTGCCAGAACCTCCTCTGTTTCTTTACTCCCACAACGCAATTCTCATATATCCTACACAAAAGCCCACAGCAGTTTCAGTATCGTCTCAGACATTATTCATCCAGATTATAAACTACAACGGAAATCATTGAACTACACATCAGGTAGAACGCAAATGTACAAGCATTAAAGTAAACATAATCTACAACGGAAATCCTTGAACTACACATCATTTACAACGCAAATGTACACAAATTAAACTAAACATAAACTACAACAGAACTGATTGAACTAAATTATGGTGCCTTCTTCCTGGACCGTGGCGGTGGCGGGGGCGGGTGGAAATCCTTGATCTCTAAACCTCCCTACAGGTCCAAGAGAATTCTGTCTGCAGCAGTGTACAACTCACCCTCATAATGAAATATTGCACGCTCATGCTCGTGGAATTGTTCTTCAATATTGCAATGTGCCAGCACCCTCATCCCCTCACTCGTACACTGGTAGATGGCGTACAGCCTGCAATGTAAAGGGAACAAATGTCTGTTAGTGACATGGAAAGCAATATTAAGAATTTACACAAGAGAAAGTACATACTCCTTTTTGTCTGATGGAGTTACAATGATAGAGATTGACTCCGACAACAATCGCTGGTACGCATATTGAGTGTGCAGGTCAACGGACGACATAAACAACCCTTGCTTTGGGTGTGTCTGCAATGTAAACAAGTCATAAGATTATCTCAAGAGAACATGAACATGCACGATAACTCGGAGAAACAAGATGGTGACTTACGTGAATCCACCCTAATTGCAATAGATCCTTCTCCTGATGATACGCCAATACGGTTGTTTCATCGGTCGCAATACACTGCATATAAGTTTGGATGAGTAGTAAGATAATAGCTTATACACTAACATACAAAGATGGGTTAGCACCGTATTTGGCGTCCCAACTTGATCCGGAAAGATCATATGTGTGACGATGTAGTGCTCGCCCTCCCGCTTTCCCCTAAGAATTACGCACGTCTCTTTGTCCTTACGTGTATTTGACTGGACATACATCTTGAATGAGGACATGAGCCCCATAGGCTACAAAAAAATGTAACAACGTCGAGATACTAACATTTGCATGAACATGATTGAACACACATTTAACAAAATGAAAGACGTACCACGCGCATAGATCTATTGTGCCGAGGTTGGACTTCCCCAGCTCCTGGTGCTCCTTGGCGACGCCCGACAAGGTCACTACAAATCAACAACACATCATCACGTGAATTGGACTTTGCGTACAACATAAATAACTTACAAGTGGAATGTGGCATCAGGTGCGTCCATGGACGACAACGAGGATGATGAACGGGCTAATCGCCTCCCACATCTCTTGAGTGTGTCCAACACCTCACGGTTTCGCTCCTCTTTTCGAACATGTCGCTCCTCTTCTCGCACATGCCACTGTTCTGCTTGGCGATACCTCTCTGCTGCGAGATCCGCCTCTTGAATATGCCACTATTCTGCTCTCTCTATGCCTCGCTGCAGCGAGCTCCGCTTCTTGCATACGCCACTGCTCTGTGGCACGTTGGCTCTCTAATGCCTGCACCTGCCACTGTTGTGCAATTCCCCACCTCTCTTCTGCGAGCTCGTTCCCTCTTTGTAGCTGGATTTGTTGCATTTGCACGTGCTCCTCCATCATTTGCATTCTGCTCATCGACGCATGATGGAGTTCTTCCATTCTGCTCATCCAGGCAAACAACTCCTCAAGCATTGCAGTAAAGTGTGATGATTGTGGAGGAGGCGGCATTTCATATGAGGGGGCTACATATGCATATTGAGTCTCTGAGCGGGGAGAATGAGGCATTTCATATGAGGTGCCTGCATACTGAGGCTCTGTGAGGGGTGGAGATGCTGCCTTCTGTTTTGACTTGCGGAACCATTCGCCTCCAACTTGAGTGATGCCCAATCGATCCAAGTTGACTTTGTTGTAGGTGTCGTTGGCCGTCGCTTCAATCTCGGCTCATTCGCAGAGATGGGTACCCCAAACTGGTCAACTATACTCTAGATCAGCCAGTTGTACGGTAGGCTCATTGTTGGGTTGTTGACTACCTCTTGTATGTGCTTCGCAATGATATATCCGATGTTCACCTTTTTTTCCCCTGAACGCCTCTCTCTAAAATATAAAGATCCATGCTGGTAACATGGTCTCGATGCCAAATCCAAGGCAAAATTGTGTACGTCAATATCAAGTGGATCACTCGGGCTATTACATTCAACTCATTAGCCGTTGGCTTCTTGTAATGGGCAATCTCGGGATCCCCGTGCAACAATTTAAGAACCGCTATCCCATCTCCTTGCTTGACAAATGGTGGCTTCTTAGATATGTGATAATATTTATCGCTTGCCCTATCTATCACACATTCAAGCATTCTATTGACATCGTTGGGAGTGAATCTCAACTCCCCTCCAAAAATGTATGTTTACACCTCTACTGGCTCCTCGGACAGTTGGAAATTTGCGTAAAACATTTTGATAACTCTCTCGCAATAAGTGCCCCCCATCTGACACAACTCGAGTAATCCAGTCTCTTCCAACATATGTTGAATTCCAATTTCTGTGAAAGAGTCAAAATTGACTATTTTTGAAACAATAATGCCATGGTGTGCTACATCTTCTTCATACCGTCTTTTGCCATCGTCTGTCTTGAATAATAACTCTGTTTCTACTTGTTCAGGCTCGGAGGTGTCTTCGTCTTCCACCGCCGTTGCTCGTTGAACTTCTTCCACCGCGTCGGGTTGAACATCTTCCCGCCCCGCGGCTTCCACCACCTCGGTTGCTCGTCTTTCACTAGCCTCCCCCCTTGTCTGCCCACGCTTCTGCATCAATTTCCTAGTCGGTACATTGTGCTCCCTGAGTAATTCGCCAACTTGCAGTATAATAACGCAACAAAATGTCATAAGTCAGTGTAATAGTATTTACGCAAATAGTCTCTCGTATATAAATCAATCAAAGTAAACAACAAAAAATCCTTTCACCACAATATGACAAAACATCACCAAATAATATCTACAATTGTAACGACTGACAATTATTGAAGTAAAAAAACAAAAATTTATGTACAAACACATTAACAATTATAACCCGAACATTGATGTCTTTCTAGTATAAGATAGGCTAGTTGCAGTTAATTCAACTACAACAAATAAATCTAATCAACAAATGAATCTAATTAACAATACAGCAAATGAATCTAATCAACAAATGAATCTAATTAACAATACAGCAAATGAATCTAATTAACAATGAAACTAATTCAACAAATCTAATCAATGTTATGTAGAAGGCAAGGCTCACTCACTGTGATTGAAGACAGGCTCAATGGAGGGCACCTTGTGCTCGGGTCTACTCTTTGTTCATCGCGTCGATGGGATCTGGTGGGTCGTGTTGCGGGGATTTGGTTCGTTGCGTCGCGGGGTTCGTCGCGTCGCGGGGTCTGTTCGTCGTGGGATTTGTTCGTCGCGGGGTCGGTTCGTCGCAGGGTCGGTTCGTCGCATCGTGTCGCGGGGTTCCTGGAATGTACTGGGTTCTGGTCTTTTGAAGAAGACAACGTGAGGTTCTTGTCTTTTGAAGAACACAACGCGGTGTCTTGCGAGACACCACGTTTTTAACTTGTTAACGGAGAACGGAGAATGTAACCGCGATGTTTGCTTTGTTATTTTCCCATACGTTAGTGGTTAACTTGTTAGAAAAAATACCATAATGGTTGACTTGTCATTGATCACAAACCACAATGGTTGATTTGTCATTTACCCTATTTATATAAAATAAAACAATATAAAAACTATTTTTCAAGAGATATCAGTCTTCATTATTATTGAACAATGTGAAACATTTGACAAATTGGGTAAAGATAAGATCTATTATGCTTACTATCCAAAATACAAGAGTGATTTTGCTCAAAAAATAATTTAAGGTATGCATTTTTTTCCCTAAGTGCAGGAGATATATTGTATTTTCCTAAAAAAATATTATATGCTTTGTTATTGCATTCACTGAAAATGAGGTTGCATAAATGGTTTTTTAAATGAAAAAAAATAACGACATTTTGAATCACTCTTCCAACCAATGAATTTCTCTAAAAGTTCAAATTTCTTTTGATTCCTCCTGTAACTCAAAACATTAATCACATTTTATTAAACTTAATCAAAATCGCTTATAATTGACTTATAAATTTTTTTTATTATTCAACATTATCATTTATAGAAGAAAAAATATTCTATTTCATACTCTAACTTGTCCTGTCATTAATAACGTGAATAAAAAAGAAAATTAAAATAAATTGGATATTAATAAGTAAAAGAGTATGTTTGCTATCTAATTTTACATTTTCATTTTACATGCGGAAGTGATTCGTGTCGTTTATTAATTGTGTAAAATCTTTTATTTTTGGATTTTATATTTTATGAGTAAAATTTTTGCGTTTATCAAAGTCAATTTGTTTTGCTTTGACTAGGTTTTTGTCATGTATCGTGAGTTTTCTGGCGACATGTGAAAGTTTGATCAATTGGTCAACTAGTGGAAAATTCGAGTTATCGTGCAATCCAAGTCTAAGAATTTAGGTTCGGAAAGTCTAAGCTCTTCTTAGTTTATGTCTCGATAATTGTACAATTTCTCGTTGAAATTGGGATTTATGATTTTATTTAATATATATATATATATATATATATTATAATTAACTTATAATTTGTATATTAAATAAAACTATGGTCTTTTTAATTTTTAATTTTTTTATATAGAAGAAGAAGGCAACCGCGGGTGTTAGAGAGGGGAGGAGTAAGAGTGTTGGTTCTAATTATTCGACCGATTCGAGTTCTCGTCTTTCCGATCTCTAACTTTCGTGAAAGTTTCTCATGGGTACGAAGTATTCTAACCTTTGATTTTCTGTTTGAAAATCCGTTTGTATTGGTCTCTAATTTGAGCTTGGAAACTCGATCTTTTAGTTGTTAATGTGTTATGTTGGTAGATTTAGAATCTATGCAAAAGTCATGGTTGTTTGGGGGCGAGACAAAGTGGAAACGATGCATTTTTCACATGATTTTGCGCTGGAAAATCATCTCCAATCGACAGCTGGAAGCGTTCGACAGATCAAAAAAATGGTCGAGAGTTTTAAAGGTGTTTGGCTAGGGTCCCAGTCGACTGTGGAGGTGTTTCGGTCGACCGGTGTTGGTTCTTTTGGTCGACCTGTGGGAGCCCCTGGTCGACCAGAGCAGATTTTGGTCGACTTGTGTAGGTCCTAATCGACTGCAGAGGTGTTCCAATCGATTAGAGGGGGTCCTTTATCAACCAGTGTAGGGTTTGGTCGATAAAATTTGCAATATTTTTAGATTTTATATTTTTATAAGTAAACTTTTCACTTTATTCTAAGTGAAAATATTTTTTGTTGACTAGGTCATTGCCACGTGTCGTGAGTCTTCGACCACATGTGAACGATCTAGTCAATGGTCGACTATTGCATTTAATGTTTCTATATATTGAGTTTTGTCAGATATTGTCGAATTAGAATTTAAGAGTTTTATTTAATAATAATAATATATTAATTTATATTATATTTATTAAATAAAATAATTATTTTTTTTTCTTTTTCTTAAAAAGCAAATTTTATTCCTTTTCTTCCTTCCTAGTCGGTCGCAGGTGGGAGAGTGAGGTAGAGAGGGATGGATCCGGTTGGTATGCGGAGGGTTTTTAACGCCACGATCATATTTATGTCGTTCCGATCTCCAACCTTTGTGAAGTAGTTTCACGTAGGGGTGGGCAAATCGGTTCTTGGTTCCCATTCTGGACCTCTTCAAACCGACCGTTCGGTTCTCGGTTCCGAGAGTAAGGAACCGGAACCAGAACCAAAACTGGAACCACAAGGAACCGGAACCGAGCCTTGGTTCCAGTTCCCAACTTGAAATGCAAGTTTTTCTCTCGCTCTGTTTTTCTCTTTTTCGCTTGCTCCTTGTTGACTTGAGGAAGAACTGAGAAATTCTAGCTAATGAAGTTTTCTCTTCACTGATCGCAGCAACAGCTTCTTCACGGACAGGCCAAGACTTCCCACTGTTTTTCCTTTCCTCACACGCTCTCACCTTTCACTTGTCCTCTCTCTCTCTCTCTTTCTCTCTCTCTCTCTTGTCACACTTTGCTTTTCATCGTCCCTCTTTCTGTTTGAATTTTTCCTTCAACAGGGAGCTCCAACCTCTCAATTCAACGGAAGGGGAGAGGCTTCCTAGAGAAGCCACTCTTAACGGACGTCTCACCAACCCCAATAAGGTCGTCCAATCCTCAATTGCCACCTGGACAATGCTATCGTATAGGGAGAAACAAAGGGAAAAATTCCCCAGATGAGCTAAAAATCGCCACAGAAGAAACTGTGTCTCTACTATTTTTATTTCGATGAATCGCATAGCTGCGATCGATAGTCCATGTACACATCCACGCTGTTTTCTTTATTTGCGGTTCCAGTCGATTCTCTACACCAAGAACCACGAACCGAACCGCAAATAAAAATAAGAACCGGAATCGAACCAAATACAATTTTGAGAACCAAGAACCAGAACCGAACTAGAACTGATCATCAGTTCCAAGTCGGTTCTCGGTTCTTGTCGGTTCTTGCCCACCCCTAGTTTCATGGGTAAGTTAGTTTCTAGCTTTGTTTTTTTGTTTAAAATCTCTATTTTGTGTCAGTTTCAAATTCAAGCTTGAAAATTCGAATAGTTTGTTTGTTTCTATGTTATTGTGGTAGATTTAGAGTTTATGTAGGGTTTTATGCCGATTAGAGACTAGAATCGGGGAAGGAATGTGAGTTTCTTTGCGATTTCACGCTAAAAATCTTCCTGGTCCAGTATATCACAGTTTCGGCTGAGAGCCTTTCTGTTGAAGGTGGTTCATGTCTGATCGATTGCTTCTTGGATTCGGTAGACCATTTGTTAAGTAAGGTCGATTGCAGGATTATATGTAGGTGTCGGGGACGTCCCTCTCCAATATCCGCAGAAGCTGGGGCATCCATATTGGATGTTTGCGCTAGGCATATGGCTTGTGTTGGTTGACCACTTCTTGAGTTTGGTCGATCAGGACATTGGCTGAAAGCCTTTTTCTATTAAGAGGCTTGTGTGCAGTCTACCATTTGTTGGGTTCAGTCAATCGAGAATGTGTCTAAGGGCTTCCATTGTTGGTTGCCTGTGTCCAGTTGACCCCATTAGGAGTTCGATCGACTATGAGCTTGCTTTTCAAGTCATCCGCGTTGTTTTTTGCTTCTAGATTAGGCATCTGCACTGGTCGACTGTGGCGAGGTCCAATCTACCACGGCTTATGTATTGGGTTAGATTTCATCTCTCAGTGCCAGGTGCCTTGATGAACTTTGTGACCAAGGTTTCTTCTATTTTGGTTCAGGTTTGTACGTGGTTCTGGTTAATCGCAGGGTCGGTGTGGACTGTTATTTGGTCTCGATTGATCGCATCTGAATCACATCGACTGTTGTTGAGTCTTTGTTGACTGCCGGGTGATCTTTTTTGGCCGTCGTCGTATCTAGTCGAACTAGGTGGCCCTAGTCGACCATTGTAATGTCCCTAGTCCTCCAAGTACAATATTGTCTGCTTTGGGTCGAAGCCTACACAGTTTTGTTCTAGCCCAAAACGCGTTGTACTGGATAGGGAGGAGAATATTACTTATAAATCATGCATTTTCCACTATCCCAAGCAATGTGAGATTGTGTACTCTAACTGATATGGGTCAGACACTCACATGGATCATCTTGGCCTTCACAGGGCGGACGACCACAATCTCCCCACCCCCTTGCCTCTCTTGGGGTACCCAGCGTCCTCATCAGCCACACTTTTAATTGAGATTTGGCTCTGGTACCATTTGTAATGTCTTCAGTCCTGCTAGTATAATATTTTCAACTTTGGGCCGAAGCCTGCACATTATTTTTCTTGGAGTTAGCCCAAAATGTGTTGTACTAGGTTAGGAGGAGAACTCTATTTATAAACCATACATTTTTCACTCTCCCAAGCGATGTGAGATTGTGAACCTCCACTGATATAGGTTGGACACTAACATGGGCCATCCTGGCCTTCACATAGCGGGCTGCCACAATTGTAGTCATGTTTAGTTAACAAGTGGGTCTTTCGGGTTAATTGATGTTGTGTTAGGTCTACCATTGTTGATGTGCTTGGTCGACCACACAATGTGGCTTCGTAGAGTTTAGCTTTATAAACTTCACTCGACTTTGTCAGCCATGTCTTGTTTTTGGTCATTGTGGATTCTTGGTTCAATATGGAGGATTTTGTCGCTCCTTGTGTTGAACCGGGAAGTCTTGTGTTAGTCTTTTTGGTCTGGTTTTGAATTTTGGTTTGGGACACTTGTTTGCTCCTAGTTTTGGTTTGGGGTTATGAACACGGTTTGGTTTTAGATTCTAACGGCGTCCCCGATGTTGGTGCCCGTTTTCAACAGCGAGTGGAGCTGGTTGGCTAGACTCTTCTATTATCATCAATGTAGGAATTTTATACTTATTGCATTGTATTGTGTCAAGGTTTTCAAACTATATTTTGTGGGTTGCCACATATAAAAATTCAACAGGGACTGTTCGATAGCACGTCAGTTTTTATACTATGTATATACGTGAGTTTTATACGTTTACTTTATATGCATGGTTTTTCATACTATGCAATGATTCTGATACAGAAGGTTGAATCCTCTTGATACTTTGGATGGTACATCTTCTGCTGCGTGAAGATGTTTGTTTTTGCGCTGTGTGAAAAATGGATAATATGGTCTGTTAACGTGTCCCTTGGGTTTCAAATTCCTAAACCAAATCAATGTGTGTATGTTTTGGGTTGTGCTATCACTGATTGGTTTGCCAGCAACTCTTGTGAGGGGCTAGATCTTCAGAACGCACTCATAGTTTTTCCTCCAAACTCATGAGGTGTTGTCATCTACAGATTGCCTCATTTCTGTGTGATTGTATTGGAGGGGTCTTTGTGTGACCCTCCTTTTTCAAGGATTCTTGTTTTGACTTGTAAAAAATGATGGGAGCTTATTTTATTATAGCTAGCTAGGTATCCAACGAGATTTTAATAATTGCCTCATCGGTGGCTCGTGGAGCCTGTTTTGATGATAAATCATGTTTGGAAATGATTTTAAATCCACGCAAGAGTACAACATTGTTTTTGATTATGGTTTTGACAAGAAAAAGAAAAAACTAGTTTCACATGTGGATTGCATTTAGTATAAGTTCCATACTAAGTTAGTCACTTACCCCATGACCCCTCCATCCTAGGTTTAAATTGTCCTGGTCTGGTGTGTTGTCCGAAGCGTGGATACTTCAGAGTCATTTTCCTCTTTTGCGTTTCCATATTGTCTCCTGTGAGTATTTATTTTCTTATTTTAGTTTATCGTTTGGTGCTGAATGGTTTCATTTCCTGCACAATATTTTTCTCTTCTTGTTATTATGTTATCTTTAATTTTGTATTAAGACTTCAGCTAACCTCCTAGCCTTAACCAAGCAATCAGGTCCTCTCCAGGGATCGGGTCATTCAACCTAGTGATTCTGTTAGGCCCGTCTCTGAGTCGTGACAAGGTTGACTGCTACAGAGTCATGTTTGACTGCCCAATGCATTTTTTCATATGTTTGAGCCATTTATTTGTTAGTTTGTATTCTTAACCTCAGTTTAGGTCTCCTCCATCCTTCCCTAGGGATTTATAAAGAAAAATGGTAGATGTTTACCTCATCGTAGGTCTCAATTGATCGCCATTGTGTTTTTTCGTCGTTGCATGGTTTTGATTGACTATCATCTTAACTTGTAGGCGCTGCATGGTCTCGGTTGACCGCAGTCATGCTTTGTTGACTCCAACTGTGTTCCATCGACTGTTGTGTAGTTCTAGTCAACCGTCGATGTGCTTGATCGACCACACGGTGGTATTTTGTAGAGTTTTGGGTTTTGTAGTTTTCCTTCATATTCCTCTATCATTTGTCATCTTCTTGTTGGTTAAGTTTTCAGTCCAATGAGGGAATTTCCCATCAACCCTAAAGTTTAGAATGGGAAGTTTTTTTGTCAGTCCTTTCAATCAAAGTTTCACATTTTGATTTAGGACCAGCATTTTATCCCTAGCGTTTTAGTTGAGATTTTCACATCAGTTTGGTTTTAGGTTTCGACAGTGTTTCTGGTTCCAATATCTGCTTCTGACGATGCGTTTAGCTAGTCAAAATGGCTTTTTGGTCATCATTGAGGTAAAGTTTATCATTTTGTTACTCTGTGAGATATATATATATACACACACTTTATGAGTGCATGGTTTATCATTTTGTTACTCTGTGAGATATATATATACACACACACTTTATGAGTGCATGGTTTATCATTTTGTTTGTGTGTGTGTGTGTGTGTGTGTATATATATATATATATATATATATATATATATATATATATATACATATACATATATATATCCACACACTTTATGAGTGCATGGTTTATCATTTTGTTAGTGTGTGTGTGTGTGTGTTCGTTCGGGAAGATGAATCCTTTTGATCCACACACTTTATGAGTGCATGGTTCATCAAGTTGTTAGTGTGTGTGTGTGTGTGTGTGTGTGTTCGGGAAGATGAATCCTTTTGATCCACACACTTGATGAGTGCATGGTTTATCATTTTGTGTGTGTGGGGGGGAAAATGAATCCTTTTGATCCACACACTTGATGAGTGCATGGTTTATCATTTTTTGTGTATGTGTGTGTGTTCGGGAAGATGAATCCTTTTGATCCACACACTTTATGAGTGCATGGTTTATCATTTTGTTAGTGTATGTGTGGAAAGATGAATCCTTTTGATCTACACAATTTATGGGTGCATGGTTTATCATTTTTTGTGTGTGTGGGGCAAGATGAATCCTTTTGGTCCACACACTTTATGAGTGCATGGTTTATCATTTTGTGTGTGTGTGTGTGTGTTTTCAGGAAGATGAATCCTTTTGATGTTTTGGATGATGTTCGGGAAGATGAATCCTTTTGATGTTTTGGATGATTTTGGTGTCAAAGCATTAAGAGGCTATCCCAGTACATCTTCTATTATGTGAATATGTTTTGTTTGCACGCTGTGTGAAAATGGATGATAGGGCGGTGATGACGCACTTCTTAGTTTTTGAATCCCTAAATCTGCCCAGGGTGTATTAGTTATTGATTTCATGGGTTGAGTTGTTGTTGACTGTTGTTCGCCTGCAACCCTTGTGACACTGCTTGATCTTCGGATCGATGCTATAGATTATTTGATTTACAAGTTGTGTCGTCGCTGACCATTGTTTGGGGGCAACCCTAGTGACGTCGTTGGTCTTTGGATCACCATCACTTTTCCTTTCTGTGAAGTGTGTCAGAGGAGTCTTTGACTGACCCTCCTTTTGCACTGAGGTTGCTTTCTTAATGGAAAAACAATAAGTGTCTATTTTAATTATATTTGTCTATGTATACAGTCATGTTTTGATCTCTGCCTAATCGGTGGCCAATGGGCCAATTTTATTTAAAATTATAAAAATGATTTTAAGTGATTTTAAATCTATACACGACATAACATTTAATCATGGTTTTATGATGAAAAATAAAACAAGTTTTCTTATGCATTGCGTATAGTATAGATTTTCTTACTGAGTTTGTCACTCACCCAAACAACTCCTTTCTTCCTAGGTTTAGATCAAGGTGGCCGGTGTCTGTATTTCACAGTGAAGATTTTATCTCTTCTTAGTTTGTAGAATTGGTTCCATGGTTCTATTTCTTGCATAGAGGTTTCTTTGTTTTTTTTTAATGATTGTACTATTATTACTATTGTTTCTCTAGTGATCACCATGTAGACCTTAGCCTATTTTTCTTGGATTTGAGTTTTAATTTATACTAAATCTTCTGTTGACAACCTAGCATTGGACTAAGTGATTGGGTCATTCGACCCAGCATTTCTGTTAGGTCTGCCTCCAAGTCATGACAAATTAGTATGGTAGGAGTAACGCTATACTTATCCTCTAATCTCAAGCCCTAACTTTACATGGTCTTGTCAACTCTTTCCTTTTCATTATGTCATCTAATTGTTAGGTTCCACCTCTTCTTTGAAATGGACACAAAATAATAAAAAGAAATTAAATAAAAGGATAGATATAAATGATTATTTTAAAATAGATTGAAGAGAGATAAAAATAGATAGAGAGAATTGGAGAGTAAGATTCAGCTAGAGAGAGAAAGAAGAAAAAATGGGTTTTTTTTCAAACTTTTTCGATCTTTGCATACGAGATCAAACATATGATTCTTCTCTATTTCTGTCAAGATTTTAGAGTGTTCATCGTGTCGACGAGATCTACAATGCTATTGATTTCGATTATTGAAGAGTCTATGTCACTTGGATTGTCTCGCTAGTCAATTTGGTAAGATCACTCTATTTTTCTCTTATTTGTTGAGAATATTGATACTTGAGTAGGGGTGGAATTGGTTCGGTTCAGTTTGGTTTTTGACCGAATTAGAACCGAACCAATTCGGTTTGGTTTTTTGTTTTGAAAAACCAAAACCGAATCGAGTACAACGACAAATTGGACCAAAAATCAAACCTCGGTTTCTATTTTTATCAGTTCAGTTTCAGTTTTTTTACATGTCTTCAATTTTTTATTTTTCGGTTTGGTTTTTTGGTTTTGTAGTCGGTTTTCTCAGTTCGGTTTGCTCAGTTTAGAGTAAGTCTGTCTACTTGTTCACTTCATAGAAATTAGTTTTAGTTCTTGGCAATTAGAGAAATTAGTCTGTCTTCTTGTTCACTTCTCTAATATTAGTTATAGTTCTTGGTTTTATTTTTATATTTTTGTGTTAATGCCTCAATGGGCACATTCAGAATACTTAAATCTAACCCTCTCTGTTCCTCTACCTAAATCTATAACTAATTCTTCCTGTCCTTATTAGTGGGACGGATCAATTTCAATTTAATTCTCATTTTGCTTAATATTGTAGTATTTTTCATTTCATGTAGTTCCACTATGCTGTTTTCTTTGCATATATGAGATTAAGGGAGAAGGAGATCATAAATCTGATGTGGATATCAGAATGTGTGGCTCAGAACCAGAAGTCAAGAGTTCGTGATAGTGGTGTGTTCATATTTTAGTTCTATTTCATGTCATCATCAATAATGCCAAATTCTTTTTGGGGAAACTGACAAATTAACCATCGTGGTTTGCGATTAATTACAATTAATCACTATCCTTTATTTTCTAACAAATTAACTACTGATGTATGAGAAAATGAAAAAGCCAACATTGATATCACGTTTGCCGTTAACAAGCTGATATGGAGTCGCAGAGGTTCGTAGACAAAACGCTGCGGCTCCATGGTTTTCCAAGAAAAGAAGGTCAAATTTGGTCTGCACGCCGCAGTGTCTTGGGATGCCGCCGTGGCGTTTTGGGACGCCGCCACAGCGTCCCAAGACACTGCGGCGGTTTGCTGAACTCAAGTTTGAATTGTATAAGTACTTAGTGAACTCCCTGTGATATTTTCAGGCATTTTGTAATCGATTAGCGAACCCTAGAGAATTCGGAGAGCTGAAGAGAACGACATTTTGGCAAAGTTGAAGAATTTGTTGAAAAGCAAATGGCGTCTTTGAGTGTTGAAGAATCTGTTATTAACCGTCAATTGGAGTGGGGCCCACAACCACATTTTTTGCCAATGAGAATGAGGTACGTGGAATTGGAAATGAAGCTGCAATTGTGTTGCATTCTGTCTCAGCAACTCTACACGAGGAGGACGATGAGGACCTCCGTTCATTATGTCAATCCACTAGTGACGAAGACATTGACATGGCCGAGAGTAGGCCTAGACGCCCACCACAATCACAATGCACCTTCGCTGGTACAGACCTTGGCAAAAAGTATAGTTCATTGAAAAAAATTAGAGAAAAAATTGTTGATCATGCATTGAAGAATGATTACGGGATAAAATTTAGCCACAGTGACGCTCATCGATTGAGGGTTGCCTGCCAGGAAGGATGCACATGGCGGCTGTACGCCTAAAAAATGCAAGGTGAAATGACGTTTCAAATAAAGTTCTACAAAAATGTTCACACTTGCTCCATAAAGATGGAAAGCCGCCATGCCACTGCCAAATAGGTGGCAACGCATTACTTAGACAGATTTAAAAGTCAGGCCGACTGGGACCTTTCTTCCATAATTGAGATAGTCAAGAAGGACTTCAACGTCAACATCACACCCAGCCTTGCTAGAAGGGCAAGAAATGCGGCCAAAAAAATTAACGAAGGGGATGACAATGAGCAATACAAGCTCATATGGTCCTATGCCGAGGAGATTTGGATGTCTAATCCTGGAAGCACGGTGCACGTTGACTTGGACATGAGTGCATTTAAAAGGATGTACATGTGTTTGGCTGCATGCAAGCTGGCTGTGCGGAACTGTCGTCAGACCGGTTATTTGTTTGAACGGTTGCCACTTGAAGGGAGCGAATCAAGGCCAGCTGCTCACTACTGTCACCATCGACGAGAATGATGGAATGTATCTTATTGTTGTAGTAGTGGTTGAAGCAGAAAATAGGACTTCGTGGAGCTGATTTCTGGAATTGTTGCTCAACGATCTAAACACCCCATCTGGCAACGGATGGACAGTCATTTTTGACCGAAAAAATGTGCGGTTGATTGCTTTTGCCTTCTGTGTTTATGTGATGCATTTTGTACCAATGTCTGACGTATATTATGAATCTTTACAGGGGCTAATGTCAGCTGTTAGAGAGGTGGCAGAGCAAGCGGACCATCGATTTTGCATCCGACACCTGTATGGAAATTTTTAAAAACAATTTAAAGGTAGGTTGTTAAAGGATGCAATGTGGGCCGTATCTAGAGCCACAATAGTGAGGCAGTTTGAGAGAGAGATGGCGAAGTTATTTTTGCTTGACCCGGCGACCCACAACTATCTACGAGGAATAGATGTGACATGCTGGGCCAAACATGCCTTCTGCTCCATCCCCAAATGTGACTTAAGCCTCAACAACCTCACGGAGTCCTTCAACGCCTGCATCCTACCAGCCCGGGACAAACTGATTCTAAGTATGTTCGAGATCATTCGAAAGGGCATTATGGGTAGGATCATGAAAAAAAATGAAAAGATGGCTCGCTTGATGGGCCTTTTGTGTCCAATGATCAGCAACCGGCTCGCTAAACTACAACTTGTCGATCAAAATTGGAGCCCCCAATTTTTAGGAGCTGCCCAGTTTGAGGTCAACAACGGTAACGAACAGTACTATGTCGATTGGGACAGGCGTACTTGTACCTGTTACCGATGGGAGTTGACCGGCATCCCTTGTGTCCATGCAGTCCCGTACATTCACTTTATGAGGAGATCTCCAGAGAAATTTGTGCATGCGTGCTATCACCGGGAAACATACATGGTGATGTACTCCCACTTTGTCTGCTCCATCAATGGACCAATCGAGTGGCCTTCTGTGACGAATCTTGATCCCATTATCCCACCCCCATTTAAAAGGCTTCTAGGAAGGCCGCACAAACGTAGAATACGGGATGTGGACGAGGCCCCAAGCCAAACAGTGCTGCCTCACTTGTGGCCGGTGTGGGGGGTGTGGGGCACAATTCCCGTACATGCGAAGGTGGATGCAAGTCCAGTGCAGGGGCCGACAGAGGTGACAGAGGGAGAGGTAGAGCCAGAGCCAGAGGCGGTAGAGGAAGGTCGGAGGGCACATTTATGGGTTTCAGAGTCCCCGAGACAATTCCTTCCATAGTCCCTGAGACAGTCCCCGAGCGAGTATATGAGACAGTTCCCGACAGAGTTTCTGAGACGCATGCGAGCCCATTATCACGTTTACATTTTCAAATGTTATTTGAACTATGCTAATTTCATTTGCAATGTGTTCTACAGGAGTCTGATGCGCAAGGTCCACAGTACACAAATGTGGACCTTAACCTTCTGTGATACATTCGTTTGATAGATTAGGTTTGATATATATGTGATTGTACTGTACGCTATATTTGTAAATTTTGAATTGATAAATATGAATTGGTTTCATAAATTTGAATTGATAAATTTGAATTTGTTTCGTTTCAGCGATTTGAATTCATATATTGGTTCCATAAATTTGGTTGTGGAGTGTACATAAAATTTGATTACAGGTACCATGACATGACAAGCCGCTGCGGTTTGTGCTCACAAACCCCCGCGGCTTGCTGAAATTGTTGCACTTAATTCACCCAAATTTCTCCTTACACTTTTCTTTAATTATGTACTTGATTTAGGTCATACAAGATTTACTTTTCACTTATCATCACCCCAATTTATAAAAATTTTGCCAAATTCTCTCTTGTTTCTTTACTCCCTCAAAGCTATTCTCATACATCCTGCACAAAATCTCAAGCAGTTCCAATATTATCCAAACATATCATTCATCTAGTAAATGTAAACTACATATATCATCAAAACATATTATTCGCAAAGTAAATGTAAACTACACATAAATTACAAAGTAAATGTACACAAATTCAACTAAACATAAACTACAACGTAAATCTTTGAACTAAACTACGCCACCTTCTTCCTGGTCCGTTTCGACCGCAAATCCTTGACCACAAAAGATAAGTGCGGGTCGACGAATACTTTATCTGTTGTGTTGAACAATGGACCCTCATATTCAAAGGTTGCAGGGTCATACTCGTGAAATTGTTCCAGAATAGTGCACCGTCGCAGCACCCTTATCCCCTAACTCGTACACTGCAAGATGCCGTACGGGCTGCAATGCAAAGGGAACAATTGCCAGTCAAATATGAAAAAAATAATATTAAGAATTTACACAAGGGAAATACATACCGCTCTTTGTCATTGGGAGCTACGATGATGGATATTGCTTTCGGCATCAATTGTTGGTAAGCAAATTGAGTGTGAAGGTCAACGGACGATATAAAACACGTTTGCTTTGGGTGTGTCTGAAATGTAAACAACTTATTAGATTATCTCGGTGAACATGAACGACAACCCGGAGAAGTGAGATGGTTACTTACGTGAATCCACCCTAATGAGAATAGACGGTTTTCCTAATGAAACGCGAATACGGCTTCTTCGTTGCCCGCATAGCACTGCATATAAGTTCGGATGAGTACTAAGATAAAATCTTATAACTAACATACAAAGAAGGCTTCTCACCATATCTGGCGTCCCGACTTGCTCTGGGAAGATGATATTAGTGACGACGTAGTCATCGTCGATCAGCTTTCCCCCAAAAACTGCTCACGTCTCTATGTTCTTTCGAGTATTTGTCTGGACATACTTCTTGAACATGTCCATCAACTCCAGAGACTGCAACAAAAATGTCAAAACGCCGTCAGACTAACAAAGCATGAACATGAATGAACACACATATATAACGAAATGAAAGACGTACCACGTGCACAGTTCTAAGGGGCGGACGCTCAAACTGATTGGTCCCTTGCACCTCGGCAGGCACGGCTGGAGGAGCAGGTTGTGGCTTACGACATGGGTGCTGCAAATCAACAACACGTCATTACGTCAAACACAAATAAAGTAAAGACTGGACTTTGCATACAAAGTAAATAACTTACAAGTGGTATGTGGCATATGTTGCTTCAGAGGATGATGACGAGGATGTTGTACGGGCTGACCGCCTCTCACGTCTCTGAAGTGCTGCCACCACCTCACGGTGCCTCTCTTCTGCTTGCATATGCCACTCTTCTGCTATGCGATACCTCTCTTCTACTCGCTCCTCCCCTCTTTGTATTAGGACCTGTTGCATTTGCAGGTGCTCCTCCATCATTTGTATTCTCGTCATTGCCATATGATGGAGCTCCTCCATCCTGCTCATCCAGGCGGACGTCTCCTCAAGCATCGAAGTAAAGTGAGATGACTGAGGATGGGGCGACTGTTCATGTGAGGGGGCTGAATGTTGAGGCTCTGAGGGGGGTGGAGGTGCTACCTGCCTCTTGGACTTGTGGAACCATTCCTTTCCAACTTGGGTGATACCCATTCAGTCCACTTTAGCTTTGTTGTACACGTTATTGGCCGACTATTCAATTCATGGCTCTTTCTCTGAGATGGGTGCCCCATACTGCTCAATGATCCTCTGGATGAGCCAGTTGTACAACAGGTTCTTGGCTAGGTTGTTGAGCACCTCATGCATATGGCTCAGGATGATAAATTCGATGTCCACCTTTTTCCTGGTGAACACCTTCTCCAGCATATAGAGATCCATGCAGCTAACATGGTCTCGATTCCCTTTCCGAGCAAAATCATGTACGTCATGATCAAGTGGATCAATCGGGCTATGACATTCAACTCCTTGCCCTTTTACTTGTTGTACTGGGCAACCTCGAGATCCTGATGCAACAATTTAAGCACCGCTAGCCCTTCTCCTCAGTTGACGAATGGTGGCTTTCGAGACATGTGATAATATTGATCGCTTGGCCTTTCCAGCACACATCCAAGCATTATATTTACATCGTTGGGAGTGAACCTCAACTCCCATCCAAAAAGGTACGTCTGCACCTCTAATGGCTCGGTGGACAGTTTCAAATTTGCGTAAAACATTCTAACAATTCTCTCGTAGTAACTGCCCCCCATCCGGCACAACCCAGCTAATCCAGCATCTTCAAGCAATTAATTCATTCCCATTCCTGCAAAAGAGTCCAAATGTACTATTTTGGAAACAATAATTGCATGGTGTTATATATCATCTTCATACCGTGTTTTGCAATTCGTTGTCCTAAATAGTTTGAACCTTAAACCCACTGTAACGGGTTGGAACCGGGCCAATGAGCCTCCGACTTCTCCTTGTTCAGGCTCGGTGGTTTCTTCGTCTTCCACCGCTGCAGGTTGAACATCTTCCACCGCTTCGGGTTGAACATCTTCCACTGCCGCGGTTTGAATGGGTTCAACAGCTTCCACTGTTGCCTTCCCACGCTTCAACATCAATTTCTTTGACCGGGAATACATTGTGATCGCTGAGAGCCGAGAGTATTTCGCCGAGAGCTGAGAGTCGAGAGTATTTCGCCGACAGCCAAGAGTATTTCTGTAACATCCCGTATTTTTAAAATACGTAAAATTCAAAACTTTTCTTTTCGTAAAAACATCAGAGTCTTTTTCCTTCATAAAACCCGATTGCTAACACCCGATCGCTAAAATCCGATCGCTTTACTTTGATCGCTTACACCCGATCGCTAAAACCCAATTGATTTACTTTCACTTTTCTCAGTTTTCTTTGCATAAAATGCAGCGGAATAAAAACAACGTTAAAGAATAAGAAATAAGTTACAAAACTCTTTTTCTAATACTTTTCCTTTCACTCTCTAGCCCAGCCAACTAGGGGTGTGCAGAACTAGACCAGTGCCAAAGAACCGGACCGAAATAGGCGGTTTCGGTACCGGTTCGGTGTGGGTTTGCAGGGAACCGGACCTAAATCGGTTATGTTGAAACATAACCGATGAAGTCAGTCCGGTACTCGGTGCTGGGTACCGAAAACCAGTACCGAGCGTAGAACTGAAAATTTTTTAATCTGCATTGAAATGTTTTAATGTTTAATACAAGAAATACAATCACGAAATTAGGGCACTCTTCTCTCACTCTGCAGTCCTGTAAGTCTCGGCCTCTCCAGTCTCCACAATCGCCATCCTCTCCCGAGTTCCGATCCGACTATCCCGACGGCCGACTCCCTGTCCCGAGCCTGAGCATCCTGTTCGGCGATCGTTCCAGCATCTAGCGTAGCCTCCGGCCCTCCAGTCCCGACCATCTCGTCCCAGCGTAGCCTCGGTTAAGTCCAGTCCCTTCAGTCGCCAGCTCTCCCTCGGTTTGGTCAGTAGTCATTCATCTTCATTCTATTTTTGTTAGGTTGTGAATCTGTTAGTATTAAGAATTTGTTAGCTTGGTCATTCTCATTCATTTTCATCCTGTTTTGGTTAGATTATGAATCTGTTTTGGTTAGTAATATTATTATGAATCTGTTAGTAATATTATGAATCTGTTTTGGTTAGTAGTAATATTATGAATCTGTCTATGGAAAAATTGGATTTAATTTCTCTTACTGCAATGAAATTATTTCCTGCCTATTTCATCCATATTGTTAAAGTAGAATCATTATTTTCAGTTCATAATAGTTTTCTCGTATGGAAAAGTTGATTTTGTTTTTGACTTCTAGGCCAAATTTGCTTGCTGATCACTATGTACAACATGCTATGGAGAATTATCTTGATGATGGATGGACGAGGGAATTGGAAATGATTTGTTTTATAATTAAATTTGGTAAATTGTCAGTGCAACCTGTGATTTATTTATAGGACTTTTATCCTTGTGAATATAAGTATGTTACTGTGTATGTCCAATCTTGATCATTTTGTATTTTGTTGATTACTTTGTAGGAAAAGATTGTCTTGAAGGCAATGGGAGAATTATCTTTATTTTGTTATTTTTTTTAAGGTTTAAGTTGTTGGCTTAGTACTTTTCAGTGTTTTAATTGGTTAAAATGTAATTCTTATGTGAACTATGTCATTAAGATAGCATTGGCTTGGATTATCTTGGAGTTTGCAACATTTATAATTGTTTCATTCATGATTTTTTCCATGCTTTAGATATCAGCCTCCAGTCCTCTACCTGCAGATTAGGTGAAATTAGGATTTTTAAAAATTTTTTTATTATAATTTCAAATATATAAAAAAAAGCAGTAAAAAAATTTAAAAAAATTCGGGACCAAACCGCTACCCAACCGGAACCGGTACCGACAAACCGGTCTGGTACCAGAATCTAATGGGACCGGTACCGATTTTGAAAATTCAAAATCGGTACCGACCGGTCCGGTGCGGTCCACTGTGGAACCGGTACCGAACTGGACCGTGAACACCCCTACAGCCAGCCACAAGATCCACCTGTGCAAATCCTTCATTAACTGTCTTTCACCTGTTCATCTGTTGCTCGTTCGTACCTACATCAGAAGACTTAAACTAATGAGCCTAACACTCAGGAAGTGATAAAGTGAAGTGCAAATGATATGCATGATCATACAATGCAATTTAGGCCAATAGTGCATACATGACAAACACCGTAGGACCATGAGTAACCCGGTCAATCTACAAAGGAGCAATATATATATATCAAGGGGTTACTCAGGCCGTATACACTCCTTTGCTACGAGAACGTTGGGGATTTCAGAACAGAAAGCAATGAACCCTGGTATCTCATGTCGCTAACCTATTTCTTTCTAATCCATCAAACATGGATCTATATGACAATGGGACGTCATTAACTTCTCGAACCCCCACACGCCTATTTACATAGATTATTATGTCATACAATATGCATGTGGATTCATACAATCCTATATGCAATGAATGTCTAATAAACACATTATTAAAAAAACCTAAATCTAGTAAACACACAACACACAATCCTAATTCTTGCGATGTAGGGTCCGAAGACCAAAACACAATTCATATCAACTTACCTGGCGTCCATAACGCCTTTATGGTTCTTTTCTCTTCTTCGTACCTTCAAAACCATAACAACTATGCATTAATAACAATCTTCTAAACCTTAGCAATTATAACGAAATAGCAATCACCCACAGTGTTGCTCATTCGATCAATGTGACAGGATAAAGTAACTTTACAAAACTGACGCATATTTCCCATAGCCAATAATGATCAATATGCACAATATATGCATTTCAAACCACGAGGCAGTTTATCAATCAAAACAAACTCCATGTGCAACAAGAACAACCCTCTGTCAAGAACACTTAACAAGAAGGCAAATTACTAAATCATTTCTTGCAATCAAACCCAAGTCCATCATATACATCATATAATTATGCCGCACTAAATTACCATTCTCGTGCCAAACATAAAGTCCCAATAGTCATTACAAAGACTCAACCATTTAACGGTCTGTAAGAGCCACAACTTGATGCATAACAGTTAACTAAACATACTCTAAACCAATATCAAACTGAGAATTACCTCGTTATCAAAAGCATGCCCAGCGCATCTCAACACAACCATTAGAAACTGTCATCAGTTCGATCATCCTCCTCTAACAAGCTCTTTGTCCATTGGCCATTATACAATTTGCAACAGCACACCGCCAAGAAACAAGACAATTCGTTACAACCCAAAATCACAATTAACATAACAGATTATCCAACAAAATTAGTCAACAGAGTATGTCAACACTTTCAACATCCAATAACCCATTCACCGACCAGATCCATTAACCAATACAATACCAATTAAGGAGACAGTGACCTCATTTTCAATTTCAGAGTCTAAATTCACATGAACTAATTTCCACAACCAAAATCAATTATCCAAACAACAAAGGAAGAATTGCAATTTACCCAAAAATAACAGAGCAGCAGCCAAAGAAGGCACAATAACACTCACAGACGTTTTTGTTTATCAATAGAGGCTATATACCAACGATACTCACAGATTTCCCAAGTCTTAACAGCGTATCACATAACTCATAAAAATCAATTTAAGAGTGAAGAAAATCACTCACCAGCCAATACCTGAGAGAACCACAAAACAAGATGTTCATCTCCTTCTTCTGCTTGTTTCTCCTCTGCAGCAATTCTCCCTTCCTACCAACCTCTCCTATCTATGCTCTCGGCTTCACAGAGATCACACCCGAAAAAACAAAACACCCAGAACTCGCTGCATCCCTTTATAGCCAGAACCAGAGACGCACACCGATGGACAAGCAAAGAATGGAGGTCCACTAACCTGAAGACACTTCCTCACCATCTGAACGTGTCGCCAGTTGAAGGAGTCAAAGACAAAGTCAAAGACGGAAGAGAGAAGCATTAGATTTAAATGGGTTTTTGGGCCAATTTTTCCCTTTCGGACGCGGTGCGTCGTCCACAGTATCGTCCGCATCGTCTGAAACCAGTTTTCGGACGAGAAAACGCGTCCCTAGTCCTTCGTCCATACCGTCTGAAATGCATATTCGGACGTCATTTAGCATCTGCATGAGTCGTCCCAATCGTCCGAATGTGTCCAGACTTATGACAGATTCATTCGGACGCCATTTTGTCTCGTCCGCATACGTCCGCTACAGTCCAAAAGTTCCCAGAATTAGAACAGATTCATTCAGACGCCATCTTCTCTTGTCCGCAACAGTCCGAATTGTCCCAGAATCAGACAGATTCAAAGCGGATGGTTCTGTTGTCATCTGCAGCGTCCGCACTGTGACAATTTTAGAGTTGAGGACGCCAAATACCGTCCCAACTCGTCCCAAAATCCACTTTATGTGTTTTTCTTTAACTTTTTATCTTAAATTTCATTGGCCACATATGCTAAACGATATGAATACCTACTATGATATTAGCACAACGTCATGTATGGATTATATGGGCTTTTTCTTTTTCTGGGACATTACAATTTCGCTAAGAGTCGAGAGTATTTTGCCGAGAGCCGAGAGTATTTCATTGTCTGACCTTGGTGAAAATGGTCGAGCCCTAGGACTGCAGGAGTTATGTAGGCCGATTAATGAAGACGCTGCTCAAGAGACCGCGGTGTCTCAAGAGACCGCGGCGGTCTCTTGAGACCCCGCTGCGGTTCCTAGGTGAATCGCAGCGATTCAGGCCAAAATTGCCCTTCTATTTTGGAAAACCATGGAGCTATGGCGGTTTGTCTATGAACCGCCGTGGCTCCAGATCAACTTGTTAACGGCAAACGTGACAGCGATGTTGACTTTGTCATTTTTCCATTCGTCAGTAGTTAGTTTGTTAGAAAATAAATGATAGTGGTTGACTTGTCATTGACCGCAAACGGTGATAGTTAATTTGTCATTTTCCCTTTTTTTTGCTTAATTGTTGTAAATTTATCTTATGAATTTCAGAGATGGGCCTTACTAAACTCTTGTGTCGATTTGTGTTATGAGTTAATACTTGCTATTGGACGAGGAAATTTATGTTTTAAGAACTATTGAATGTGACGGAAGATTACTTAAATACATGCACTAAATAAGTTTCTCTCTGTCATAATTGTTTTATATTATGATTGAACTATATTGTTGATGTGTGTTCATGCTTGTCAAATTATTTTTATGCATGGATTAGAAAATCGATACATGGCGATAGTTGTTGGCTTATTTGTTGAATGAGTGGAATAAAATGTTAGTCGCTTATGTAGCATAGTTAAATGTCAATCAAATACTTCATGTGAAGAAATACATAAGCGAATATTGATAGAATGGTGGAAATAGTTTTATTTTGGATAAACTTCATGTGTCAAGGGGCACATTCAGAATATTATTTTTATATGTCATTCAGAATATTCACAATATTATCTGCAGTTGCTACGGTATTACGAGAATGCCACTTGTACCAACTTTCATTACTTGCAATTTGTCTGGACACTAAGCATGTGGAAAACCAATTTCTGCTAACTGCCATTGATATCCTATTGATACTGATTTTGATAAATATTGCTGCTATTAGTTGTTTAGTAAAGTTTAGTTGTTCCAATTAGTGAAGTTTAGTTGTTCTAATTATTAAACTTGTTTTTGTTTAGTAAAGTTTAGTTGTTCCAATTTGTAAAGTATGTTGTTTAGTATAGTAAAATTTAGTTGTTCCAATTAGTAAACTTGTTCCATAAAAAACGTTAAAAATATCATGTGCAAAATTATGTCACGAACCAGAACCAATTAGTAAACTTTTTCCAGCAGATAGCAAAATTGGCAAAAATAGCAAAATGAACAATTAGTAAACTTGTTCTAGCATATAGCAAAATTAGCAAAATTATCAATTATGTCATGAACCAAAGAACACAATACAAACCCATCAAAATTAACAAAATTAGTAAACACTTGTTAATGCATTTGAAACAAAACTAACCTGCGATTTTCGAGTTGAAACTTTGTGTGAAGTTGCGAGTGAAACTTCGAGTTGCGACTTTAAACTTGCAGCTGCGATGGAGACCGGAGTGGATGACTTCAAACTCACTCTATCGCAGGTGACAATGTGACGAGAAAATCAGATTTCACAAATCGCGATTTTTGCCGAGATTTTGATTTTGTAGTATCACTATGATTTTGATTTTGCGGTATCACAGTGATTTCGATTTCCGTCGGGCGCCGAGAGACTGTGATTTCTGATTTCGTGGAGCGAACTCACTGTAAATCTGTGACTTCGAAATTTGACCTAAAGACCTAATAAAGTACAAAGTTTGCGACTCCTCTGCGAATCTGTGATCTGTGAATATTGTTGGTTCAGTCGGTTCTACTTGGTTTTCTCAGTTTATTTCCCTCAAAACTGACAACCGAATTGAACCGGCGGTTCAGTTTGGTTCAAATACAGAAAATTCCACTAATCAAGCCCGAACCAAACCGTCCAAAAATACTCGTTTCAGTTCGGTTACTCTGTTCGACCCGAACCGATTTCCACCCCTATTCTTGAGATTAATTGCTCTTGCCATTGTTACTTCTAGCTTATTCAAGAAAAAATTATTGTGTACTCATTATTTTATAATAGAAGATCATATCAGATTTTGTTCCCGTGGACATAGGCACATTGCCGAATCACATTAAATTTATTTCTACTACAAGCTTAATAATCTATTTTTAGTCACACAAAGAGGGGGAAAAGAATTTATCTGATGCGTAATTGAATTTTATAAATCATTTTTCCCAACAAGTCATATCTAAGCCAGATTGCTAGATAGTCAGATTTGGTCAAGTTTCACCACAGTCAATAAAGTTTGTGATTTTATTTTTTATTTTTTTGCAATTCTTGTGTGAATTGAAATAGTTGAGGATTAATGTCCGATGATAAATTTAAGGTCAGACAATTATTATATGTGAAAACCTATGATGGCATATATGTTTTATTATAAAGATCTTCATAGGCCAATTAATAGGAATGCAACAAAACCAAGCGGCAAGATGAATAGAGATTGAGAATTGATGAATCAAAAATGTGTTGCTTATATCAAACGATGGGTTGATGTAAGTGTGTTTCACAATATAGAGACTAGAGACAATCAACTGTAAAAGAAATTAGAATCACTTTTTGAAATTCAGAGTGCTCAGAATAGAGCTCTTATAATTAAGAGACTTGTGAATAGAGCTCTTATAATTAATAGTGCTCAGAATGAGTGAGTTTCAAGGTTCAGTCAATTAGCCGTTGGGTATGGGTATCATGTTAGAGGATGAATTACAGGCATTGTTTGTGTTTAGTTCTATGCTAGACATTTAGGAAACACTTATGGTTATAGTTAGCAACTCAGCACCATACGGTAAATTAACTCTGAATATGGTTAAAGATTGTTTACTCAACGAGGACGTCAGAAGAAAATATTAGAGTCATTCTTCTAGTGGAGGTGCTCTTGTTAGTGAGAAACAAGAAAAACAAGGTTGAAGTCAAAGTAGCAATCAACATAAAAGGGGTTCATCTAGAGGAAGATCAAATTCGAAAGGAAAGACAATTAAATGTTTTCATTGTGGGAAGCCATGACATGTGAAAAGAAATTGCAGAATATGGAAGAAAGAACAATCTAAAGGAAAAGATAGTGAGCATGACAATGACACAAAGACCACTCCAAATGTTGTTGACATTGATGTGATTATTGCCTATGATGAAGGTTGTGTGAATTTGACACTTCAACTATGTACATGGATTTATTGATTTTGGTGCTTCGTCACATAGTGTATACTTCTCATCCTACCCTAGTGGTGATTATGGTCAAGTAAAGATGGGAAATGATGGTGCATCAAAGATTGTGGGAATTGGTGATATTAATCTGGAAACTAATTCAAGCTGCAAATTGCATTGAGAGATATTAGACATGTTCAAGATATCCTGTTGAATTTGATATATGCTAATAAGCTAGATAAGGAAGGTTTTGTCAATTATTTTGATGATAGTAAATGGAAGTTCACCAAAGGTTCTCTAGTTATAGCTAGAAGACACAAAACCAATACTCTTGACTACATACGGACAAAGTTATGTAAAGAAGCAATAAATATCACCAAGAAGTCAGATGACATTGAGCTTTGGTATAAGAGGCTTGGTCACATTAATGAGAAAGGACTTTAGACACTTGTAAAGAAGTAGTTTTTGTGGTGTTTTAGCTGCTCAAATTTGAAGACGTGTACATTATTTGTCTGGAAAATCTCACAAGGTTGCATTTTGAAGTATCTTACTGGACGGATATACACCTAATGAGGGCGGAGGGGGATGAATTAGGCTTTTTAAACTTTTTCATGTGATATTATAATTCTATTCCCTAAGTGTTCTATCACAAATATATATACAAGCGATCACAAATATAAAGAGTTAAGGGATAAGAGGTGCAAACACATTTGTTAATACGATTCGGCAAACTCGCTTACATCCACACTTCAAGGTACCCCTTGAAGATTCTTTTACCCAATAACCTCCCCGGTTATTATTGATTGAACTTCACAGGAGTAAATCAAGCCATTACAATGACTATTCACGGGGCGTCACCCTTTGCTCTTGAATGTTGCGAGGCATTACCATTTTTTCTCCTCTTCACAAGAGGTTGCAAGTTTAGTTACAATTGAAAATGAAAATAATCTAAGGTCTAAGCTCTCCAAATGTAACTCTTATTTTGGGAATGGGAGAACTAGACTAAACACTTAATAGTTAAGAGAAATTTCGGTATGATTCTCTCTTCTTGTTTCTTCCAATTGCAAGTGCTTCTATATATAAAAATTGTCCAACGATTGGCCACCCAACTCTTCCAGTCGACCGATTCCTGACCATTGTGTTGTAGCCGATATGCTTCTAGTCTATCTCTCTTTTTCTTTGGTCGATTGCTTGAATCCAACTCAAGAACTGTCTCGACTCTATCCAATTTTCAGTCGATTGCAATTGATTACGGTTGACCGCTCTTCTACACTTCAGCATATGTCGAGCAATTGGTCATATTTTCGGTCGACCTCTCTTCTTCTCTAGTCAACCGCTTTTCTGTTGTTCTGCCTCTGATGCAAACCAGTCGACCACCCTTTTACACAGGTCGACCTTTACTCCGTGTTTTGCATATTTTCAAGTTTCTAAGTCCAATAGATCTATCCTTTAACTACATGGATTTAAGTATAGATATTAGAAAGTCTAAATGTCTTTATTAGAGGGTATTTCCAATAAAGATCATACATAATCATAATGATAAACATATTAAATTCATACATTTAATAAATAACTAATTAACCAATAAAACACTCATCATCAAAACAAATAAGCATAAAGTCTTTTAGGCTAACATATCTATCCCTCCTAGAGACATCATATTCTTGATTTGATTCATACATATGTCTGTAGTATGCAAGACAAGAAATTCAGTGATGCATACTATTTTGTCACATTTATTGATGATCAGTCGCAAAGGTGTTTGCTTTTACTTTGAAAATAAAATATCAAGTATTAGAACTTTTCAAAGAATTTCATGCTTGGGTAGAGAGAGAAACCAGAAGAAAACTTAAATGTGTTAGAGCTAATAATAATGGTGAGTATAGAGGGTCATTTGAAAAATACAGTAAGAGCCATGGGATTAAACTTGAGAAGACTGTGCCTTAAAATCATTGTCATAATGGACTAGCACAAAGAATAAATAAAATGATTCAAGGATCAAGTGTATGGTTGTTGATGCCAAGTTATCTAAACTTTTTTGGGGGGAAGTTTTGAGGACTGCAGTTGACTTGATTAACATTTCTTCTTCAGCTCTGTTAGATAGTGATGTTCTTGAACGAGTTTAGACATGGAAAGATGTTTCTTACAAGCACTTGAGAGTGTTTGGGTGCATAGCATATGTTCACATTTCAAAAGATAAACAATCCAAGTTGGATGATAAACCAAAGAGTGTATCTTCTTAAGTTATTCACATGATGAGTTTAGGTACAAATTTTTGGGATCTAGTTACTAAAAAGATAGTAAGAAGTAGAGATGTTGTGTTCTTGGAGGACCAGTTAGTTGAAACTGATAAAGCAGAGAAACCTCACTCAGTTTCAGATATTCCTACTAGTTTGGATCCAGTTAGTATACCTTTAGTAATTGAGAATTACGTGAGAGTCAGAGAGGAAAGTCATGGTGATATTGTTGATTAGGGTATTTCTACAAATCGGTTTCAACGATTGATCATATTGAGGAAAATTCTTCGAAATTAGTGCCAGAAAGAAGATCAACAAGAATTAGAGAGCCTTGTAGAAGATATTATATCCATGAGTATGTGATGCTTATAGATGGAAGAGAACTAGAAACTTTCCAAAAAGCTATGTGTCATGAACAAAAAACACAGTGGAAAAAGGGCGTACAAAGGAAAATAAATTATTTGCATGAGAATTATACATATGAATTGGTAAAGTTACATAAGGGTAAGCAAGCTCTGAAAAATAAATGGGTCTACAAGTTAAAGTCTGATGGCAGCTATTCATAGCTAACATATAAAGCTAGATTGGTTGTGAAAGGATACAGATAGAAGAAAGGTGTTGATTTTGATGAAAATTTTTTCTCCAGTTGTGAAGATGACATCTCTCAGAAAAGTTCTGGGTTTAGTTGCTTGTTTGAATCTCAAGATTCAACAACTTGATGTGAAGACTGCATTCCTTCATGGAGATTTAGAAGATGAAATATCCATGAAATAACTAGAGGGGTTCAAAGTCAAAGACAAGGGACATCTTGTTTGTAGAGTAAAGAAAAATTTATATGCTTTAAAGCAAGCACCAAAACAGTGATATAAGAAATTTGAATCCTTCATGACAAGTCAAGGATTCAATAGGACTAATTTTGATCACTGTGTATTCATCATTTTACTATTATACGTAGATGATATGTTAATTATGGATCAAGAGGTCAAGAAATTGATATGTTGAAGTCGAAACTCATTAGGTTTTTTGCGATGAAAGACTTGAGATTTGCAAAACAAATTTAAGGTAAGAAAATTACTCATGATAGACAGAATAGAAGATTGTGGTTATCTTAGGAAAAATACATTGAAAAAGTACTTGAGAGATTTAATATGAGCAAGGCAAAATTAGTTTCTTCTCCACTTACAAATCACTTTAAATTGGGTTCGAAGCATAGTCCCACAAGTGATGAAGATAAAGAAACTTTGGGTAAAGTACCTCATTCATCAACAATAGGTAGTTTGAAGTATGTTATGGAGTGCACTCGACCAGATATTGCTCACGCCATCAGAGTAGTTAGTTAATTTCTCTCTGATCCAGGAAAAGAACATTGGGTAGTAGTCAAATGAATTCATAGATATCTTAGAGATACTACTAAAACATGTTTATGTTATGGTAATGGTGAGCATATGATGTATGGTAATGCAAATTCTAATTTGGCAGGCGACATCGATTCGAGAAAATCAATTTCTAGGCATATGATTACTTTTGCGGGGGGAACTGCATGTTAGCAGTCCAAATTTAAAAAATGTGTTGCTCTGTCGACTGCAAAATCAGAATATTTAGCTATTATTGAAGCTTGCAAGAAATTTTTGCGGATGAAGAGATTTTTACAGAAGTTGGGACTTTCACAAGAAAAATATGTTCTCTAATGTATCAATCAGAGTGCTATTCACCATTGCAAAAATCCAATGTTCCATGCATTATGCAAACATATTGATGTTCGATACCATTGGCAGCGAGATAAAGTCCAAATGCAGGAGTTCTTTGTTGATAAGATTCACATTGATGAGAATGAGTTTGATATGATGACGAAGTCATTGCTTAAGAAGAAGCTTGAGAGTTGCGAGTGGAAAGCGGAAATGGTGGAGCCCTTTGCATGAGGTGGGAAGGAGATTTGTTGCATTCCATCTCTTTTTTGAGATGAGTCAACAAAATAATAAAATAAAATAAAAGATAGAGAGAGAGATGTTTAAAAGTGATTGAAGAGAGAGAAAAACAGATAAAAAGAATTGGAAAGTGGGATATGGCTAAAGAGAGAGAGAAAAAAAAATTCTTCTAGTTTTTTCAATCTTTGTGTGCAAGATTGAACGGTTGATTCTTCTCTGTTTCTGCAAAAAAAAAAAATTCTCCAAGTTCCAATTATTGAAAAGTTAAAGTTACTTGAGTTTTCTCACTTTTCAATTTGGTGAGATCGATCTATTTTTCTCTTGTTTGCCGAGAATATTGATTCTCGAGATTAATCGCTTTTGCTATTGTGTACCCATTATGTGCCGCATAGGCCCTTGTGTGACCATCTTTTTCACCGATAACATTTTTAGACAAAAAATAATGTTGGCATACTTTGTGATGTAGTTGTTTATACAACATGTTTTAAGATGGCCCACGAGCCTTTTTTAATAAATTAATGAAAAGATTTTAAAGTTGATATAAAAATTCATGCACGGTAAAAAGAAGCATGATCTTGGTTTTTAAAAGATATGTAAAACTGTTTTCTCATGTATTGCATTTAGCATAGATTCCTCTACTGAATTTGTCACTCACCCCTTAGATTATATTTTTTCCAAGTTCAATGCATAGGATCTACACTGGGTGTTTGCTAGTGCTTTCCACTTTGGTATTTCGGCTTCCCCTTGGGTAAGTGGAGGTCGGTCGGTCCGTCAGTCCAAATCCTTTTATCTCTAGTACATTTGGGATTTGATGTTTGGTGTTGTTTGGTTTGTTTCCTGCACAGTGATTTGTTTTCTTTGTGGTTATTACATTATCTTAACTCTTGTTGATCACTCTGCGGACCCTAACCCATGTGTTTTGGGTTTTGAGCTTAATTTATGTTAAGAATTTAGCTTCATTCTAGCCTTGGGCTGGACGATTGGGTTTTCTCCGAGGATCAGATCGCCTGACTTGGCGATTCTGTTAGGCCTGTCTTCGGGTCGCGACAGGTACATTGCCAAACCACGTTAAAATCGATTTATGTTTTATTTTGTGGCATATTATTATATGTTTCAATAATCTATTTTTAATCACACAATGAGAGGGAATAGGAATTTATTCACTCCATAATTGAATTTTAATAGGAATTTATTCACTACGAAATTGAATTTTATAGACTGTATTTCTCAACACTAATTAAATAGATCAATGCCCAAAAAAAATGCATGTTAGGTCTTTACAACAGATCAAATCATTTTGATAATAATCAATTTGATTTGTTTTGCCAAGAAAGTTTATGGTTGGAGTCCGTATAGCCTTATAATTTATATACTATAATTTCATATTTTTCAAATTTTAATTAATAAAAAGACTCTATCGTCTTTCTTTTGCTCATAGTGTTTGTAAATGACCATATGATTTGATTCATCAGTAATTGTTTGGAAATTAACAAAACAACCACTAAACTATGATATCAATTATAAGTCAACTACTAAACAATTTTTGCTAACAAACAAAATAGTGAACAATGGGAAATAATCAACGCAAACAGCGTAAACACTGTTGTCAAATTTGCTGTTAAAAAATTCAATTTCATTCCACGAGATTTGCTTTTTGCTGCGAAAGGTAAGTACTAATTAATGGAGCTTCTAGTTAGTTGTTCCTCCTTGGAACGAATACTTTCCTCATGACATTATTTCGCAGAAGAAAGTAACTTCTTGTCTTTCATTGCCATAGTATATAAATTCAAAGTTTACACTCTAGAGAGATCACACTACTCTCAAAGTGATTTCCTCTGTGATTATCGAACCCTAAATCTTTATGAGAGCCAAAGTGTACCACATTTAGGCAAAGTTAAAGCATTATTAATTGTTGTTCACCATTGGCGTCAGGGAGTGATAAAGAATCTGTTAACTGTGGATTAGAAGTGGAGTTGATGTCGACAGTCTTAGCACATGAGGTTTGTGCATTCGAAGAGGAAACTACTATAGTGGTACATTCCATGTCAACAACTCTATATGAGAATGAGCTCCGTTCATTGTGCAAATCCGATGACGAAGACATGGGGGAGAATAGACCTCAATGACAACCACAACTGGAATGTTCTTTCACTGGTATGTGTCTAGGCAAGAAGTGTAGTTCTTTGAATAAAATTAGAGAAGAAATCGTGGATTATACATTGAAGAACAAGTATAGGATAAAATTCACGTATAGTGACTCTTATCGGTTGAGGGGCGTGTGCCAAGAAGGATGCACTTGGTGGATGAATGCCTAAAAAATGCAAGGTGAACTTAACTTTTAAATAACGAGCTATAACGACGTTCACACTTGCTTAAGAAAAATGGAAAACCTCCATTTCTCTGCCAAATGGGTGGCAACTTATTACTTGAACAGATTCAAAAGTCAGGTTGATTGGGACCTTCCTTTCATAATTGAGACAGTCATGTCAGATTTTAATATGAACATTACACACAACCTTGCTAGAAGGGCAAGAAATGAAGCTTGAAAACTGAATGAAGGGGATGACAATGAACAATACAAGCTTATATGGTCGTATAGGGAGGAGATTCAGAGGTCTAATCTTAGAACCTCACTGCGTGTTCAACTAAAGAGGATTGATCTTTCACATAGTCCAACATTTAAGAGGATGTACATGTCTTTGACAACATGTAAGATGAGGCTGTTGAATTGTGGCAGACCTGTGAGCGTGAATGACAACTTCGAGTCCAGGTATACGTTGGAACCTTTGGCGTACACGGGAACCCCATTTGGTAGATCTGTGTGAGGGTGGAAACTAGTCTCCCTACAATTTAGGAGTAGCCTAAGCCCCACTGTTATAACGAAATATATCATATGGGCAGAAATGAAAAGGGAAAAATCAGCACATAAGTGGAAAGCAAAATGAATCTACACAAGTGAAAAGATATATATCTCTCTTTGTCTATTGGTACCATGACAATAATAACTACTTCTAGCAACAAGGCCTGGTATGGGTAGTGAGTGTGCAGGTCAATGAATGACAAAAAACACGATTGTAATGGGTGTGTCTGAAAAGTAAACTATGTGTTAGAACTGTTCAAACATAAATGACAACAAAAGCAAGAAGTTTACTTATGTGAATCCACCCTAATTTAATAAGCGATCTTTCCATTAGAACGTTGAAGTATTCTTCTTCGTTCAACGTATGACACTGGATACAAAGAACACAAGGATAACTACTAAAATAAAATCTTCTAAACTACTCAATTTAATATAACGTAATTCACACTGTGTTTGCTGTCACTTCTTGCTTTGGGACGATGAGATTAGTGATGTGGTATGCATCATCTACTTGAAAATGAAAACAAGAGCCGAAATATACTAAGCATCCAATTCAAAACACATAATGCCAAAAAAATGACATAGCCCACCATAACCCCTGCAAAAATTGTGCATATCTCCATATTTTTCTTCGTATTTGCTCGAACCAGTCTCATGAAAATATCCATCAAGTCACCTTGTTGAAATGAACATTTTCAAACCATCATACTAATAAGGCATGAATAATTGTAGATACATAGATAACCAAATCGAAGACCTACCATGTGCAAATTTTAAGTGGAGGTTGTATTCCACACATCGCGTCTGTCGATGGAGGAATGTGAGCCACTATCTGCTACACATTGGCAAGCACATCAGGAGGAGAAGGTTGGCATGTGATGGCAAGAGCGCTGCACATTTGAGACATGTTATTATATTGCATACCAATAAACTAAATAATAGACTTTACGTATAAACTAAAAAACTTACAGGCATTCTGTGGGTTCGGTTGTTGGAGAGGTTGCTAGAGAAGATAATAGGGAGCTGCTAGAGAGGATGCTAGAGAGGATGCTGGAGAGGTTGCTAGAGAGGATGCTGGAGAGACTTCTCGATCATGCGCAAGTCTCCTTGTTCACGGCCCTATTCTTGCATTTCAGCCAACAACTCATGATGGCGCTTCTCCACTCAGTCCATCCTCCATTCTTTGCATTCAGTGCAACACCATTTGGTGGCGCTCCTCCACTTGGTCCTCTATCCTTTGAACTCAGTCCTCTATCCTTTGAACTTGGTCCAACACCATTTGATGCTACTCCTCCGCTTGCTCTTCCATTCTTTGCAACCAGCCGACGATCTCCTAAGGCATCGACATAAAGTGAGATGGCTGAGGAGGGGGTGGGAGACATAGGCTACAGAGTATCATCCTCCATGGGATATAGAGGCGATCATGGAGGTTGTCCCTCCGATGTGGAAGAAGGTTGTACAACTGAGGGGGCTAAAGGCTGTATGGTTGAGGGGGCTAGAGGCTGGGAAACCTTTGATTGTGTCTTCGAGGAGGCCTTGGATGGAGACTTGCATACTCATTCCCTTTCGACTTTGATGATCCCTATGCGATCCACTTTCAATTTATTGTAGACGTCATCGGCCTTCTCTTGGATTCTAGGTTCCCCATCCAAGATTGGTACCCCATTATGCTCAACAATCCTCTGAATGAGCCAATTAAATGGCAGACTTTTGGCCTGGTTGTTGAAAACGTCATACATGTGACTTAAAATCACATACCCGATGTTCACATTCTTTCGGTTTAACACCTTTTCCAACATATAGAAATCTATGCAACTAACATGCTCTTGATATCCATCTCGAGACACAATAGTGTGCGTCATGATGGTGTGAATCACTCGGGATTTGGAGTTCAACTCATTGGATTTTGGCTTCTTGAACGCTGTAATCTCATGATCACGATACAACTGTCTAAAACTTTCTCCTCTTCTAATAAAATTTGGCTCCTGAGATACATGATAATATTCCTCACTTGGTTCCTCTATCAATCATCCAAGCAGCAGGTTAATATCGTTGGGAATTAGCCTCAACTCACATCCAAACATGTAAGTCCAGATTTCTAATGGTTGGATGGACAGTTCCAAATTGGTATAAAATAGTTTAACAATCCATTCACAGTAACTTCCACCCAATCTGCACAACTCGGCTAAGTCATCACGCTCAACCAATTCTTTAATTTCCAAATCATACAATGAATCGAAGTCTACTCTTCTAGATACAATAATCAAACGATGTTTAATATCAACTTCATACCTATAATTCGCCGCTGCAGTCTTCAAGAGCGGGGATTGAAAACTATCTGTTACAGGTTCGAATCGGACCAATTGGTTATCATTAAGGTTGAGGTTGAGGTTGTGCTTCAACTTTGGGTTGTGCTTCAACCTCAGGTTTTGCATTGCGCAGAATCTGAGAGCGAATGAACTCAGTTGTGATTCATCTACGGTCACGGGTTGATTCTGTTTCTAGTTGAGGTTGAGATTAGGAGGGAGCACCTTTAAGCTTCATAGTCAATTTGCTCATCCTAATACTAGTAGAATCCATTGGAATGGATAAAACAGTGAGGAAAATGCACAGGGTAAGGTTCGGGGTTTGGTGATGAAATCAATCTAAGATTAGTGTGATCTCTTCGGAGAGCGGAATGTGAATTTATATACTAAGGCAACGGAAGGCAGAGAGTTACTTTCCTCCGTGGAATAACGTTGTTTTGTCTAGGAAAGATGTCATTCTGTGGGGGAAAGTAGGACATTCCGCGGAGGAAAATATATGTTCCTCCGCAGAATGACATCGTTCCGCGTAAGGGAACAACTGACAAAGAGAAATGTTTATTAATACTTATGTTACGCGGAAGAAAGTATAATGTTTCGCCGCGAAACATCATACTTTCTACAAAAGAAAGTATTCATTCCGTGGAAGAACAACTAATTAGAAACTTTATAATTAGTATTTATCTTCTGCGGTGGAAAGAAAATCTTTCTGCCCCAGAACGAAATTAAAATTTTTAACGACAAACGTAACAACGATATTTGCGTTATTTATTTTCTATAGTTGAGTATTTTATTTATTAACAAAAATTATTTAATAACTAACTTATCATTGATTTTATAGTTCAATAATTATTTTGTTAATTTTCCTAATTATTTTCCCTTTGAATATGAATTACATATGAATTTTCATCTTTTTTGCATCAAAACCCACGTGGCATCCTCACAAGTTTCGATCTTATTCTATCCACTCTCACCTTCTTACTCCCTTTTCAAGAAATAATCTTCATTTGTCGTAATCAATTTTTTCTCTCGTTGCAAAATAAACAAAAACAATCAAACGAGATGATAACAAAAACAAACAATTTTTTTTTATTATATTCAATCAAAACCAGCTTTTCTTTCACTCCATGTCTTCTTAGTAAATGGTCTTTTACTTCTCGTAATTCATTCTCTCTCCACTAATTTAACCCGGGAATCATTGCAAGGAAAGACCAAAAAAAAACGTTTTTTTTATTGTGTTAACGGGAAACAGTCTATATATCTATTTGAGATTGTTGTTGTAAGGTTAAAAAAAAAAAGAAAAATAACAAACCAATTATCGTCCTTTATAATTAACGATAAGTTAATCATTAATTTTTTTTTACTAACAAATTAACCACTAAATTATAAAAAAAATAACGCAGCTAACATACTATCATGTTTTTCGTTCAACGTGATAAAGTCGAGTCACGACAGCTCGTCTACAAACCGTCGCGGCTCCATATTTAAATAAAATAACACTACCATTTGATGGCTCGCCTACTAAACTGCAGCAGTGTAACCATAAATTGTAGCGGTGTGACTATAAACCGTAGCGGTTTCCTATGAAGTCGTGGCAGTTTGTTCATAAACCGCGGCGACTTCATAGGAAACCGCCACAGTTTATTATTCCTCATTTTGCATTCCCAAAGCCCTAATATATAAGAATCGTATATAAAGTTTGACAAGTTCACCGCGAATTATAGAATCCTCGACAACGTTGGAAGCAATATTGGAGTAGAGCTCAACGGCGATGTTTTGAGGGTTAAATACTACGGTTTTCCTAGCGAGCAAGACGAAAGTTTTCGTCTTCGCTATTTTAGGAGGTTAGGTTTCTCCCATTGTCGGACAGTTATAGGACTACGAGTGCTCTGAGCCGATCGCATACAACAGAGCACCTCAGAGCACTCAGAGTCCTGTAACTGTACCGACAATAGCCAAAACCTAGCCTCCCAAAAAATCAAAAATGAAAACTTTTGTATTGCTCGCCAGGAAAACCGTAGTACTTAACCCTTAGAACATCATCATTGAACTCTCCTCCAACATTGCTTCTAGTGTCGCCAAGGACTTCGTGGTTCACGATCAACTCGCCAAAATATTGGTTGAGAGATGCCTGCTAGGTGAAATGCAATGCAAGGTGAAATGACATTTCAAATAACATGTCATAACGATGTTCACACTTGCTCGAAAAAGATAGAAAGCCGTCATGCCTCTGCCAAATGGGTAGCAAGCAGAGCATCGGTTTTGCATCACGGCAAGTCCATCGAATAAGGAATATCAGATAATGAGATTGAGTGAGCAAACATGCAAGTATCATCTACAACAGCTTCTTCGAGGTAGACAGTTGGATGTTCTTCAAGAAACAATACAAATGCTTGATGTGGTTACAGCACATCGATTCTTAGTGCACATATACCTGATATGGTTGTAATAGAGTTTGGTTTGTGTTTGTCATGCACATATACAGGATATGGTTGTAATGGAATTGGTAAATTGGTTTGCAGTTACAATGCACATGTACATGATATGTTTGTAATGGAATTGGTAATTTGGTTGTTGATAATGAAATGAAAATTGGTTTGCAGTTGTAATGCACATGTACATGATATATTTGTAATGGAATTGATAATTTGGTTGTTGATGATGAAATGAAAATTGATTATTATGAAACTGTAAAATTAGCAACATTTTCCCGAGCCAACATTTCACTTTTTGATCAATCGCATTTCAATTTGCTTGAATATGTGAAGCCTATTTATGCACAGATTTCTTAAATTGTTGAACGAAGCACGTATTAATCCGCCGAGATTTATAGTCGAACCGCGACGGTTTCATATGAAGCCGCAGCGGTGTGATAATAAACCGCGATGGTTTCATAGTAAATCGTGGCGGCTTCATATGAAACTACAGTGGTTTACTGTCACACCGCTACGGTTTAATCGGTGGACCATCAAATTGTAGTGTTATTTTATTTAAATATGGAGCCGCGACAGTTTGTAGACGAGCCGCCGCAACTCGACATTATCACGTTAAACGAAAAACGTGACAGCGATGTTAGTAGCGTCATGTTCTCATAATTCAGTAATTAATTTGTTAACAAAAAAATGATGATGGTTGACTTATCATTAATTACAAAAGATAATGGTTGGTTTGTTATTTTTCCTTTAAAAATAATTATTTAAGAATCTACTAAAATTTTAACTTTTTAAAAAAGCTATCAATATTAAGATTGATAACTTTTGATATTCGTTACTTATAAAATAATATAATTTTATTTTAATCTTTTAAATTTTTAAATAATGATATTTAACTATTTATTTTCTTCAATACTTCCCTTATGTTTCTCATTATATTTTAATATATTTTATATAATTTAATAATTAAATATCATAATTTATTAATTATTAAAATTAATAAATCACTTTTTAAGTAATTAATTTACTTTTTTTTTTTTTCATAGCTGATTAGTTTAAAATCAAAACTAAAAGTAATTTTCAAAAATTTTACTACAATATCAAATTCACTCTATATTTTGTTGAAATGTTTTGGAAATTGAATGATCCCTAAAAAGAGAAAATAAAATATGTGATAGTAGATTTATGTGAAAAAACTCTTTCGAAAAAAATCATGGGCTTCTACAAAGATCGAAATACAATATAGAGTTTTGCAACTCTATATTATACAAATTTATAGAGAAAATAAAACTCTAAATGAGATCTAATGCACCGCGGCTCCGCCTCAATTTTTATTTTAATTTTTAATTTAATTATTTTATTTTGTAATAGTTTAATTGTTGTTGAAATTGTTTAGTTTGGGTTATTTTGTTGTTTGTTTTTGTTGTCCGTGTTTTATTTTAAGGTTATTGTTGTAATTTAGGTCATTAGGGTTTAACCCTAATTAGTGGAGTATTTAAGCATCTCTAAGTGAATTTTGTAAGACAATTTTTGGAATCAAATTAGTTGCTGCTTGCATTGAAGGGTTTTCCCTCTCAAAACCTATCGATGATACTTGTCTAGGTTAGCCGAAGACTTGAAGCCAAAAATTTCTTCTCTCATTGTTCTTGTTCGATCTTGGAGATGAGATTTTATACAAAACCTTCCAACATCTTCCCTTGAGGTGCTATTCCCATGTGAGGGTTTAGAAGATCGAATGAAAACAGGTTAGAGTGGTCTTTTGTCAAGATCCATTGAAGTCGCAATTTCCGTGTTGGGAAGCTTGCGGACCAGCTTGTAAGGTGTTAAGTTTTCTTTTTAATTTTTCAATTATGGTTCTGTTCTTGGATTCTGGAAATTGATTGTTCTTTGGATTATATTGAAGTCTGAAAACTAGAAGCTTGTGAATCAGTCGTTCAGTTCATTTATGTTTTATTGATGATAATCTGAGGAAGGAACTTTGCCGCTGTATCGCTTCCAGCTCTGTTATGTTTTTGTCGTGAGTTCTGAAGGATTGATCTTCATTGGTAGAGTAGTTTGTGGTAACACTTCGCGTTTTCGGACAGATATTGAAGGAGCTTTTCGTTTTGCATTCGCGGGTAGTGTTTTGCCGAGTTTTGGACGTCCCTGTGCTCTAAATGACAACGCTTCAGCTATATTTGTCGTCCGTCCCTCCACGCTTGTTGTACATTATCTAAATATGTCGTCTAAAATCCTTCAGGGACGGACGTCCCTCATTTTATATGTTATCCTTCCTAAGGGAATGTCTATCTTCCTTCTAAACACTCGTGCCTCTTTCCTACTCTCCAATGTGTGAGTGAGCTCTTTGCTAGTGCATCATTTAATTAACAAAGCTTCTGCAAGTGCATCAAGATCTACAATGCAAGTCTACCGACCTGGCCAAATAAAATTCAGGTCTTACTGAAATCTAAAAATTTCCACATTAACATGAATTCTCTAAAGGAGATCCACAACGCGTACTCGTAAGCCCGACCTAAAAAAAACGAATTCAAAACCTTAAATTCTGACAATTTTCATCTTTAAACGAATTTTGCTACAAAGAATTAATTTTCAAATCTTCAAAGAAGATCTGCAACAAATGATCACATGTCCATCCCAAATAAATATACAAATCACCAAACTGAAAAAATCTTCAAAGGTAAATTCAGCAATTGGTACTGACTAGGTTTAAGAAATACTTAAACCATGATGATGACATTTTCAAATCCCACAAAAGGTCATCTACATTTGTGTGGATGTATCTCGCATCTTAACCTGACATATTAAATTCGTCCTTCAATACTTTTTATAATTTCACTATTGTTATTCTACCATAACAAAATATCAAATCTCAATTCACAAGTGAAAGATCTAATTCAAAGATCTCTTTGTCCCAAAAACAATTACTCGACAAAATATCTGACCCAAAAAATCAATGGCTTCAATAAAATATTCACCCTAAAAATTGAAGCAAAAAATGTAATACCTTAATTTTCCGTAACGAAATTAAGTAAAAATAATTGAGAAATTATTTGAGTATATTTGGATATTTATTGATGAATTATTTGATGAGAAAATTATTGGAACATTATTGGATAATTATTGGGATATTACTAAGGACGTATTCGTTAGATTATAATTTATAGGAATTTATTGGATGATAATTAGGATTAATTTGGAAGGAGTATTATATTGGTAATTAAATTAAGGATGGAAAATATGTGGGAAAAGTGTTTAGGGACATTTTTTGGACGCGGTGCGGTCAGATGTAAATAAATCCCTCAAATTTTAAGGTTTTGTCCGACATCCAATGCCTATTATCGTATCCAAAAATCATTCCCAAATTCGTTCATTTAGTCCTTGTTTATTCATTCTTAAATCCCATCCAAAACTGCCTAATTACCATATTCTGATTCCATAACTTTTTCCACCAAATTGGCCATAACTTCTTTTCCATAAAGAGTTAGCCCATCAAATTTTGAGGGATTTATTTACACACACTCCTTGACATTGAGTCCAAATTTCACATTTAAAATCTCACATTTGACCTATTTTTATTGTTGTCAAAGTTCATTCTAGAATCTGTGAATTTTCTACAACAATCCTACTTCACTCCTTATTGGTTTTGGTTTCACGTCACTTGTTAAGTCCTCGGACAAATTGTGCAATAGTTTGCTTTTCGGCCTCATCAATATCACACCTGATTATTAAGGCCTCAAACTCAACAATGTAATCATCAACACACAAACCTTCTTACTAGGCTTTGCCTACGAAAATACATTTCCTGCTTGAAGTGTTTGGGCACAAACCATTTGTTCATTAATCGTTTCATAAGCCCCCATGTAGTAATTGGTTCATCCTTGTCTCTGTGCCTTTAGACTTTCCCACCACAGACTGTCATATCCTATAAATTCGAGAATGACAAATCTAACCTTTCTTAATTTAGAATAATCTTGGCATTCAAATAATTTTTTTTCTATTCTTTGAATCCAATTCCATTACTCTTCTCTAGAATTAATACCTCTGAAAGACGAAACCTATAGTTTTAAGCCCCTCATTTCATCATGAACTCGGGTACCTCTTGCTCGAAACTCGTCAAGGGCCTCCTCATTAAAATCACCCTATTGGCCGTCTTCGATAAACTCAATCGTTCTTCTACCCCCTCTGCTGCCACCTCTACCTCTTGGTCTAGCACAAGGAGGAGTTGGATTATCTCAGTAAAGTAAATTCTGAATCTGCTGAGTTAACATATCTACGAAATTCTATAAATTATTAAACTAACATTGAATCACATAGTTATTGTCGTTTGGCGATGCCTTCTCCAAATGAATTGGCTAGGTCGGGATTGAAAGCAATCTCACTCTTGGTAATCATCTATGTGCTTTGATACCAAATGATACACTAACAGGAGGGTAGAGCACGGTGTGAGGGCTGTCGAATCAAAGAACGAGCTTCTGGGTCTCGAAATGCTCTCGGCACTAAGCCTCTGGATAGGGGGAGCAAGCGTCTGGAACACAACAAAATTATTTAGGATTCATGAGCTAGCGTCTAGATTCAAGGAGAACAGCGTTTGCAGAATGAAATTTATCAGATCCAAGAGAGAATTTCAAAATGAATAAGAAAGAGGTCGAATGAAAGATTATCAGTATGATTTGGAGTCCAAAGAAAGGTTATTAACAATAATCACGCCAAAATAAAGAGGTAACGACCCTAACTCGTCTAATCTCAACGAAATAAAATGATAAACAAAAAAAAATGGTGAAAATATAGAAACTTACTCTTATTCTAACCTGAGAAAGTTAGATGGAGTTCCTACTAAACGTCACACTCAACTTATCATTTTTGAATGATATGATAACGATCCTTAAGTAGCTAATCCAAGAATCCACAATAGAGCAATATTTAATTTTCTATTCAATAACCAAAAACTATTTTTGCAAATAACCCCAAACCTACACTAATAGTCACATCATTAATAACAAAATTCGTAAATAAATCAAAGTTTCAAATAAAATAATAAAAATTAACTTAAAATAAAATAATAAAAATTAACTTAAAATAATGACCCAATGATATTGGCCATGGCACATCATTATCTAAAAACATTTCATTCTAAATTTCATATTAAATTCTTTAACTTCCTTTAAATCAACTATATTTTCAATATGTTAATAATTTCTCAAATGAAACCTACAATTTCTTCCAACAATTATTGTTTTTAACTAAACGTTCAAATATTGAATTCATCTTTAAGGTCCTTATGTTCTTTTTCTCAAGTTCTTTTTATCAACTATAATCTCAAAATGATAATGATTTATCATTTAGAACTAATGTTCATGTTCCTTAAATAATAATGATCATTATGAAACAATATATCAAAAAAATTCTCGCTGGCTTTACTTAATCTCCATCCTTGGGTTCACCAAACATTCAATTTCAAATTTCTTGCATAAAGTCCACTTCGTTTTCATCAACATCCTCTTACTTTAATATCATTTGAAATCAAATCTAAGGAAAAATGACAAATCAACCATCATCCTTTATTATTTTTGACAAACCAACCATCATCTTTTTTTGCTAACAAAATAACCACTAAACTATGTCAAAATGACGTCGTTAACATCATTGTCATGTTTGCCGTTAAATGCCATAATGTCGATCTGTGACGGTTCGCCTACAAACGTCGCGGCTCCAAAGTTTTAAAAAACCACGCGATAAACCGCTATGGTGCGATGATAAACCGTTGTGGTGTCACAATAAACCGCAGAACGAGTCACAATAAACTGTTGTGGTGTCATATGAAGCCGCAATGATTTATCGTCACACTGCAACAATTTATTGTGTCTCGTTCTGCGTTCCCAGAACCCTAGTATATAAGAATCACATGTAAGGTCTAGCGAGTTCATCGCGAACCAGAGAATCATCGGAGAGGCTGGAAGTGGAAGGAATGTTGGAGTAGAGCTCAATGGCCATATTTTGAGGGTTAAGGTTTTCGTTTTCAATATTTTGGGAGGCTAGGTTCCAGTCATTGTCAATTCAGTTACAGAACTCGGAGTGCTCTGGGCCGGTCGCATACAATGGCGCGCCTCAAAGCACTCCGAGTCTTGTAACTGTACCGACAATGGCCGAAACCTAGCCTTCCAAAACATCGAAGACGAAAACCCTAACCCTCAGAACATCGCCATTGAGCTCTACTCCAACATTGCTTCCACTTCCACCTCGCCGAGGACGTCGTTGTTCCCGGTCAACTCGCCAAAGCATCGGTTGAGTGATATCTGCCATGTGAAATGGCATTTCAAATAATGTGACACTACGACGTTCACACTTGCTCGAGAAAAATGGAAAGTCGTCATGCCTGGTAGCAAGCGAAGCATCGGTTTTGCATCACGACAAGTCCATCAAATATGGAATATCAGATAATGGGATTGAGTGAGCAAACATGCAAGGATCATCTACAACAGTTTTTTGGAGCGCACAGATTCTTAGAGCACATGCACATTATATGGTTGTAATAGAATTGGTTTGCAGTTGTAATGCACATGTTTATATGATTGTAATAGAATTGGTTTGCAGTTGTAATTGATTATATGTTTATAATGGAATTGATAATATGTTTATAATGAAATTGATAATTTGGTTGTTGATGATGAAATGAAAATTGATTATTATGAAACTGTAAAATTAGCAACATTTCCCCAGCCAACATTTCACTTTGCTTGAATCTGCGAAACCTGCACAGGTTAGAAAATTGTTGAATGAAGCACGTAGCACGTATTAAACCGCAGCAATATGACTATAAACCGCGGCGGTTTCTTATGAAGCCGCAACGGTGTGACGATAAACCGTTGCGATTTATTGTCACACTGCAGCGATTTATCACCACACTGCGGCGGTTTATCATCACACCGCGGCAGTTTCTCATGAAGCCGCCGCTGGCCAACAAGATGTAATGTGGTTTTTTACAACTTTGGAGTCGCAGTAGTTCGAGACGAACCGCCACAACTCGACATTATGGCGTTTAACGACAAACGTGACAGCGATGTTGACGGAATTGTTTTTTCATAGTTCAATGGTTAATTTGTTAGGAAAAAAAGGATGATGGTTAGTTTATCACAAACAATAAGGGATGATGGTTAATTTGTCATTTACCTTAAAATCTAACATCATTCTTTCCACATGCAACTATTATTCTAAACTAAACATTCAAATATAAATTTCATCATTGAAGTATTTTACTTCTTTTTGATAGATTATAACTTCAAAATTAAAATCATTTATCAACTACAATCAAACCACACATTAACCAATTCGCCTTAACTTCAATTAATATCTACATTAGGCTTCCTAAATATTTGATCTTAAATTTCATAGTTAAACTCCCCAACTTTCTTTTCATCACCTAAGTTTTCAAAATTTTAATAATTTCTCAAACAAAATCTAATATCAATGTTTCCTCGACCAATTATTGTTCTAAACTTAACATTCCACTATAAATTTCATGATTAAGGTTCTCAATTTTTGTGCTAAACTATAATAATCTTATCTTTATGTTTATTTAGGTAATGATAATTATCAAAAAACAGAGGAACCAATTCTCACTAATTTAATTAATCTCCATATCAGGTTATGCATACATTTTATTCTAAATTTTTATAATTAAAGTCCTCAAAATGTTTTTTGATCACCTATGTCTTTAAAATTTTAATAAATTCTTAAATAAAAACTAACCTTCAACTTTTTTTCAAGTAAAAATTATGCTAAACTAAATATTTGAACATAAATTTATCCCCATCCTCAACTTCTTTTATATCAACTATAACCTCAAAATTTTAATCATTCAAATACAATTAAATCTTTAGATTATCTGGGGTAATGACAAATATCAACCACATATTAATTATTTCTCCCAAACTTTTAATTAATATACACACTTAGGATTCCTAAACATTCGATTTAAATATTTCTTTTCATAAACTATATCCCAAAAAATTTAAAAATTTCTCAAATAAAATATTACATCAATGTTTCCTAAGACAATGATTATTAAAAACTAAATTTCTTCCTTTAGGTCCTAAGTTTTTTTTTTTTTTGGGAACGACCATAGCCTAAATTTAATTTCAGCTACAATCTACTTTAGGTAATTTTAATTATGAACATATGAACCAATTCTCCATAATTTACTTATTCTCCATACATAGGTTATGCATACATATTATTCTAAAGTTTATAGTCAAAGTCCTCAACTTCTTTTGATTAACTATATTTTCAAAATTTTAATAATCTCCCACATAAAGACTAATCTCCATGTTTCTTCAAACAATGACTACTCTAAACTAAATATTTGAATGTAAATTTCATCAATAAGGTCATAACTTCTTTTTGATCAATCATAAAGTCAAAATTTTAATAATCTATAAGCTAATATGCATGTTTCTTCAAGTAATGATCATTAAGACCCAAAGTATGAACCAATCATCTATAACTTTACTTAATCTCCATTTTTAGGTTATCTGAACATTTTCCAACATATGAACCAATTATCTATAACTTTACTTCATCTCCATACTTGGGCTATATTTTAAACGTCATACTAAATGTTCTCAATTTCTACAAACTATATTTTAATAATTCTACAAACTAATATTCATGTTTCCTCAAGTAATGATCATTAAGACTCAACTATAAACCAATTATCCATCACTTTACTTAATCTCCATTTTTAGGCTATTTGAACATTACCCAAGTATGAACCAATTATCTAATAACTTCACTTAATCTCCATATTTAGGTTATATTTTAAACGTCATACTAAATGTGCTCAATTTCCTTTTCATCGATTATATCCTCAAAATTTTACATATTTCTCAAGTAAAATCAAATCTTCATGTTTCCATAGGCAATAATTGTTATAAACTAAACATTCGAAAACAAATTCATCCTTAAGGTCCTCAACTTCTTTTTAATCACACCTGTAACTTCAAAATTCTAATCATTCATCAACCACAATCTAATCTCCATTTTTCTTAGTAATGATCACTATGAAACACATTAACTATTTCTCTTTCACATCAACAGATATCCACATTGAGATTTCCTAAACATTCTATTCTAAATTTCATATTTAAAATCCTCAGCTTTTTTTTTATCAACTATATCCTAAAAAATTTAGTTGTTTCTCAAATAAAATCCAACATCAATGTTTCCTCACTGAATGATTGGTCTGAACTAAATTTCATCTTTAAGGTTCTCAACTTTTTTTTATCAACCATGGTCTCAAAATTTTGATGATTCAACAACCACAATAGAATGTCCAAGTGTCTTTAGTAATCGATGATTATGAACAAATTCTCAGCAATTTACTTAAACTCCAAACTTCGGTTATGTATAAGTTTTATTCTAAATTTTATAATTAAAGTCTTTAACTTTTTTTATCAATAATATCCTTATTCTTTTAATAATTTCTCAAATCCCCATTTTTCGTAAGGTAATGACCACTATGAACCACATATTAAACAATTCTCCCCAACTTTACTTAATATCCACACTTCAGTTTCCTAAACATTTGGTTTTAAATTTCATACTTAAAGTCCCTCCAATTTCTTTTCATCAACTATATCCTAAAAATTTTAATAATTTCTCAAATAAAATATAACATCAATGTTTCCTCAAGCAATGATGGCTCTAAACTAAATTTCATCTTTAATGTTCTCAACTCTTTTTTTCGATCGACAATAGCCTCAAATTTTAATGATTCATCAACTGCAATCTAATTTCTATGTCTATTTAGGTAATGATAATTATAAAAAAAACATATGAATCAATTCTCCCTAATTTACTTAATATCCGCAATGAGGTTATGTATACATTTTATTCGAAAGTGAATAATTCACGTCCTCAATTTTTTTTGATCAACTATATCCTAATCTCACAAAAACTAAGCTCCATGTTTCCTCAAACAAAATGATTACACTAAACTAAACATTTGAATATAAATTTCATCCTTAAAGTCTCAACTTGTTTTTTATCAACTATAGCCTCAAAATTTTAATAATTCATCAACTACAAACTAATCACCATGTTTCCTTAAGTAATGATCAACCAACATATTAATCAATCTCCATATTTAGGCTAACTAAACATTTGAGTTTAAATTTCATACTAAATGTCTTCAACTTCCTTTTGACCTATTATATTTTAAAATTTTTAAATATTTCTTCAACAAAATTTTAATCTTCATGTTCCCTCAAACAATTATTGTTATAAACTAAACATCGAATATAAATTTCATCCTTAAGGCCCTCAACTTCTTTTCTATCATCTATAGCCTCTTCATGACTATAGTCAAATCTCTATGTTTCCTCAAGTAATGATCCTTATAGACTAATTTATTAATCAATTGACCTAAATTCAATCAATTTCCATACTTAGGATATCTAAACATTTGATTCTAAATTTTATATTTAAAGTCCTTAACTTCTTTTTTAATCAACTATATCCTCAATCATCGTCCAACTGCCTACAAACCTCGGTGCAACCACACCTCAAAAGAACAAAACTAATTGTCTTACATTCTTCAACAAGTTACTAAGAGGAAAATACTATCAACTGACATTTAAAATCTAATACAACATCTAAGCATGTTTCCTCTTCTGATTGATGAATAATTATAAAAGACTATTCATCTTTCGTCTCTCTATTTTCTTATGCATCTCGGGTTTTTCTTGGTCAACAAACAAACTAAATTATATTAAAAGAAAATAAAATACAAAACAACGAGAGCTGCAAAAAAATGCAAGTAGAGATTTGTAACCAACGTGATAGACAATATTACACCCCATTAAGACTACAAGAAAACAGAAAACCACAAAAAAACTGTAATCATGCGGGAGGGTATAGACACTGCAATGACACTCATATTTTAAAGATAAATAAAAAAAAAAGTGAAGCGTTAATGGAAGTCACGTTACAAGTGGCTACAGAAATCAAGGCTGTAGATGGACAAAAGTCAACGCCAAATATGTTTGTTCATCATACATGATCGTTCTTTTTTTACAGCAATTTAAAATAGGATATTCATCCAAATTTCTATGAATCAATAATAAAGTATTATAAAGCGTTCATCATCCTAGAGAATTACTAAATCAAAATCCAAGGCCAAACCGTTGGCCGGATACATAAAAGGGGGCACGAATATTTCAAAAGAAAAAAAATCCAATGCAATTCCGAATCTAACCAGAACCGACGATGATGTTATTGATCGGAATAAAGATCAACTTGACGAAGAATCCAACGAAGCCCATAACGACAAAGCCAATCGCCGTACGAAAGGCAACTTTGGTAAATTCTGCAAACAAATCCCCACGTCAGAATTAAAGAAATCAATTTAGGAAACAGCAATTTCAAATTCAATATCCGATTCACAAAAATCCTAGCCAAATCAAGCGAAAGAAAAATCACAAACCTTTGCGATCAGGCTTGTGGCACCTCTTAACGAGACGAACACTGTCTTTGGCGAAATCTCTGAGAGGATCGACAACGGAATCTAAGGCATCCATTTACAGAAACGCAAAATACAGAGATTGATAATTTGGGTTTTATCGGGAGAGCAAGAGACGCGGGGAAGTGTTGTGTGAAAGCGAAGAAATCGCGATGAACGTCCACGGACCCCGGGAACCTTTTCGGTCAAAAACGGGCAGATTTTATTTATAGACGAAATTATCCCTCCCACCTTCTCTGCGTCGACTCGTCCCCTAATTGATCTGAAATTATAATATATATTTATTTTTAACAAAAAAAAAAAAAGTTGACTTATAGTCTATACGGGTGGGCTAGAACCAAGCCGTACAGAGAATCGACCCGGAACAAAAATTTGATTCCGGTTCGATTCTGATTCTTGATTCATAAATTTGTAATTGGTTCAATTTCGGTTATTGATATAAATTTTGGTTTGGTTCTCGATTATTGGTTTATGGAACCGAGAACCAATTTATTTTTTAAAACAGGGAGATAGCAGCTGCGAGTCGCAGCTAGAACTTGGAACTGAGAAGCTCTCCCAAGCCATGTTCTTTCCAAGGGGTGAAGATGGGCACTTACAAGAATACACATAAACATCACGAACAAAAAACAAAATTATTCCGTTGAGACACTTACACAGTAAAAAAATACATAATACTCTGACAATCAATAGTTACTACCAACTATGATACATCCCTGTAAATCAAATAGTAGAAAACCACTTATTCTAATTCTTAATATATTTATCCTTTTAGATACCATGAAACAAATCATATGTATTAAATATTTAGGAATCAACTTTTCCACTTATATTGCTTAAGTGAACATCACTAGATAAACCCACTATCAATTATTAATCAAATGGAATTAAGCACTATTATACTTATATCTGTACCTATTGCTTTCTTATTTCTTATGCTTATTTTATTATTTCTTTGTCATACTCTATATTGTTATATAAATGATATCTAATGAATAACATAAACGAAGTAGAAAAACTTCAAATTCATAATTTACATATTAAAAACATAACTATAAAATTTAATAATTTATCAGGAATTCCCTTTCAAGATAAAATAGTCATTCTACCTAAAAATCTACCTATTTGAACTAATTATGTCATAGGAAGTATATGTTCACCTAACAATACAACAAATAATAATAAAATTAAAGCCCTCTTAAATAATATAATGGAAATATTATCCTATCTGTTAATTCATCATAATACAGAAGATATACAAGAAATACAAAATAATGTAATCAATACTAATGAATTTCTAATATAATATTATTACAAACTTAAAACAAAAATAAAAGACTCTAGTCTAGAAAACCAAAATAGATTAACAAAAATTGAACAAGACATTAACAAATTAAAAGAGAAAGTTAATAATACTCAAATAATGATAATCAATCTAGAAAACTACTTACGAAAACATATAGGATGAATAATAGTTTAATAAAAAATATAAAACTTATCGAACATAATTTGATAATTCAAATAAATAACTTAGTCAAACAAATTAATGAAGTAAAACAACAAAATATAGAAATACATAAATTACTAAAAGAATTGATAGTTATAAAGAAATATATAAAAAACTAATAGAAGTAAGAAATATAATATTTTAATTAATTGATAAATTCTTAAAAGATCCCAAAAAACACAAAAAATTAATCATGGTAAAGATATTATTGAAATCATTGATAACCTACAACAAATAATAATTAAACAAGAAAGAAAAAGATATATAACTATTGAAAACTTAAAACATATTAATCTAGATAGCATATTACAACAAAAATTAACTATTCAACCACCTCCATCTATATAATTGAATATTTAGAAGAACAAATAGAAAGATTAACAAATTTATTCGCAGAACTAGTATACCAAAAGAAGACAATAAAAATATACAAGATGAATATCTACTAATGAATAAAGAAGCGGACACTAACGAAATAGTATTTGATTATAAATTTGATTCGGACGAAAATCCGTATATAAATCCTTATAACCCACATTATCCCTACTATGTAAAACAAGAAATTCTAGAATCTAGTCATCGAAATCAAAATTATAGAAAACGTACTCATGATGAAATTCAAGATGAAGAATTTAAAAAATACATGAGTAAACAAAGATATTATTATAAAAATAAATGGACCAAAATACCTAATCAATACATTCCAAAATTTGAAAATTCTTTAGGACTAAATATTCTAGATTTAGACTGTATTGAAAATGAATATAAAATTTTAGAAGATTAGAAAAAACAGAATTAATATTTTTATACAATTAAATCAATAAATAAAAGACTTAACACCTGAAGATTTATTCAATTACATAACTCATCAAACAACATGAATAGTATGTAAACATTTAACATCCTTAAGAAATAGTGATAAAAATTCAATATTAGGCACAGATGCTATCACTACATTTAAAAATATTATTCAAAATATAACTCAAGAATTTATAGAAAGATATTCAAAAGAATGCAAAAATTCTACTACCACTACTTTTATTAATAATGCATTTTGGCAGATAACTAATTTACAAATTTGTGATCTATGTTTTTTAGAAAATTTTATCTGTGAATTATTTTATAAGAAATTACCTTCTAGAATGCACTTATTAATTGAAGAAAATTATCGTCAGAGAGTAGAACAGAATGCCTTACCTAATTCTCTAGGAGTTATAATTACATTATTAAGAGCATGAATGCAACAATCCTGCAGTACAGAATTAGCTAAACAACAAGAAAAAATTAAAATATATTGTGAACAAATAACCAATAAAATAGAAAAATATGGATGTAAGGAAAATGATTATAAAAAAAATAAAAAATGAAAAAAAGATTCCTTATAATAAATACCAAAAATATAAAAGAAAACAACCTTACAAATATTTCAAAAATAGACAACAATTTAGACAAAAAACAAAAATGAGACCTAATAACTATTGTCCTACTAATAAACCAAAATGTACTTGTTGGCTATGTCATGAAGAAGGACATTATGCCAACAAGTGTCCACAATAATTTACTAATAACACTAAAACTTAAACCTTAAAATTAGCTTATGAAATTAGGTATGACCCAATAGAAGATTCTGACATAAGTTCTGATATAGATATTTATGCTTATGAATCTGACACATCTGTCCCTAGTTCAGAATAAACAATTAACTTTACCAAATTATCTTATTAATATTCGCATTTTTTACTTCCCGTCTCTCTTTTTTGGGGAGGTACGGATTATACATCTCTTCAATTACATACCATATAAATTCTTGATAACAAGATTTGAATTGCAAAATTTTCTAAGTATGAACAGGTTTACATCAGTCTCAACCGAATATCAGACATATCAAATTAGATGGAAGCAGTAGTAAAATACTACTTCAGGTATCAATCAAGAACTCGAGCTTTTACTCAAAAACCATATCAATATTCCTAAAGAGAGTAATAGTGATGAATTTCACTATTTACTCAACATACTTATCAGAGCCTTTGCTCAAAGAACTTCGGTTCAAAAGTCATAAAGAGTATAGTAGTGATGAATTTTACTATTTACTCAAATATACTTAATCAGAGTCTTTGCTCAATGAACTTCGGTTCAAATTACCTAATCAGAGCTCTTGCTCACAGAGCCTTTGGCTCATCGAACTTTGGTTCGAATTACCTAGAAAGAGCTTGCACTCATATTTCCTATCACATTAAAGGTGACATATGTCTTGGAATACTCACTTACCTATTTCACCATTAAAGTGATGGATTGTTCCACTAACTTATTCCCATATTCAAATAACTTATTCTTAAAAATGGAAGTAACGTTTTACCACACCTACCATGTTTCTTATTATAAGAATAATAGAATTTCCTATTTATTCACACCTTTCATTATACCTTTCATTTCATTCACCGAAAGATGGAAAGTGATAAATTAGACCTATATCTAGACCTAATTATTATGTCCATTCAAATCACTTTCTATCATCTTATAAATTTGCATCATTATAACAAGTTTTCATCAAAAAACTATCATATGCATAATCTCGGAAGAAGCCATAGATGAAGATCAAGGTACCTATTTTCCTCACATCAACAATTGAAGTTTATATCAGTGAAGATTATATTTCAAGCTTATTATCTGATCCAGAAGATATTATGAAATATAATCGGGCACCAAGTGAAGAACAACGACAATTATTCAGTGAATATTTACTTATCAGATTAAGGTTTGATGATGTTTATCAATATCTTAGCCCATATCATTATCTTAGCCCAATAGCACTAAATCAAGTCAGACATATTACAATATCAGCATTTGACTTAAGTGATATCAATCCCCTTATTCATATTAACCCAAGATTATATATTGATTGTCTTATTGCTCTTGCCACAAGACAGAACAAATGGACTAGCAGATGAATTATTAACAGAGAAGTCAGAAGAATTATCAATGACAGATCAGCAATTGAAACAAACATAAAATACGAAGAATATTTATTATCTTGTCAAAGGTTTTACTGGAGACAAAAGACTTATAATCTAAAAAAGAAAAAAGAATCCACTATACGAAGTGATTGCAGTAATCCCGAAGTATTTAGTCTCTTTGAAGAAGATGACAAAACATCAAAGGACTAAAGAATTCTTATCAGACATCAACAAAAAGACAAAGGAAACAAGACAAAGACCACTCAGCCTATCAGGAAGGAAAGAAGCATCCACCTATCAAAAAAAGACTCCACTATCATCGAATATATCTTTTACAAAGAATATATTCTTTTCTTTTTCTTTATAATGTAAATTATTGTACTTTGATTCCCACTGTCAGGAATCACTTTTTCTTTTCTTTTACTTTATGTAAATTAGTATGTATCAGGGAATATATTCTCTTAGCATTAGCTTTTTCTTTTATTTTTTTATGTCATGTTTGTAATGAATATATTCTTTGTCATGAAATATATTCTTTTCTTTTCATTTTCTTTTTGTAAAGAAATGTAACCGTTGTCGGGGAATCTTATCTCCTAGGGTCTGTATGGAGTTTGACCCCCTTCTATAAATAAGGGTGTTCTTCTTTGAGAATACTTAGAGTTGAAGCAACAGAGCAGTTGGTGTAAGTCTCGCCTACGTTCCTCTCCAGCCATGCTTGCATGGTTGTTAAGATCCTTGAGGTAAGACTCTATAGGGATCGACCCCTATCACTTTGTTCCTTTTTCAAGACCTATTAGGTATTATCAACTTATCATTTATGTCAGATAATCTAGCATCTTCTTCTTCCCTAATTAATTATCATACTATAATCTTCTTAAGCACTATGATAAGATCACCTTGCACTAAATAATATCTTATTTTTCTATTCTCAGAAAAAATGATAAGAAACTATGCAAAAGTAATCGAAAAACTAGAATATATTAATTTTTATAATGAAAATGAAGTTAATGGAATGAAAACCTACTTAGAACAATTTCCTCAAGAAATAGAAAAAAGAGTAATCAAGGTAACTGAAACAGATCTACCCTTAGAAACAATTGAACATACATGACTAGAACTACTAGCGTTTGAAATTTTTTTATATAAATTTAAACATATTTTAGAAAGAAATCTTAATGAAAAACACGATTCAAAAGAAAAATCTGAAGAATCTAAAAATAATAATTCTAAAGAATCTCATAAAAAGAGAAGAATTAGTTGTCATCAAACAATTAAATACACAAATTAATCAATGTCTCTATATGGAACCAAATTAACCTACGAGACTATGATATACATAGACAATTACATATACTTAGAATAACTCCTTGATTTTCTTTCCTACTATTTTCATGAATATTTATCTGATAATGATTATTTCGATTTATATCCAGATCACTAAAATGAAACATTGGTATATTTATATATATAATCTAAAATATATTAGAAATCTGAGAATAAGAAATGTTAAAATTATTAATTATACATATTTAATACAACAAGAATGTCTCAAAGTATATGCAATAGTATTATAAAAAAAATTAGAATATATAAATTTCCTTGATAAACAAGAAGTACAATATTTTATTAAGAAATATTTAAAAGATTTTCCTAGAGAACTTGATAATTGACTACTAAAAGATATTGATGCAACACCCGAATCTCAAGAATACACTAGACAAGAATATTTAACATTTGAATGATTTCTATATATATTCAAACAAATATTACAACAACACTTACAAAAGTATCCAGAATCCTTAGCAACAGCTAGTTTAATCATTTAGTTCCACTTGATGATCCTCTTAATAATATAGATATAATTAATTAACTCTCTTAGTAAAATTTGGTATTAGAGCTATATGGTAGTTCTGAATACCGTAATAAATATATTCTGCTTAGAATCTCTCTTAGTAAAATTTGGTATCAGAGTTATATGGTAGTTCTGCATACCGTAATAAATATATTCCGCTTAGAATCTCTATATTGTTATATAAATGATATTTAATGAATAACATAGACGAAGTAGAAAAACTTCAAATTCATAATTTACATATTAGAAACATAACTACAGAATTTAATAATTTACCAGGAATTCCCGTTCAAGACAAAATAGTTATCTTACCTAAAAACTTACCTAATGGAACTAACTATGCCATAGGAAGTTTATGTTCGCCTGGAACTGAGAAGCTCTCTCGATTCCCCAAAGACGAACCTACAGGCTGCGACTGCAAAGTCAAAATCTGTGAAGAAGGTCGGTCGTCTCTCCCATCTTGATTCTTCTTAATTTTATGCAAATTTTTTTTTCTTGTGGAAGACCTCGCTGATTTAGGGTTTGTGATTCTAGAAGGGTGAAATGGAATCATTTGAGATTGGAAATCCTTACATGTGATCCTGCTTTGATTTAGGTTTGTGATTCTAGATGGGTGAATGATAATCCCACACATGCATTTTATATACAAAATCGAAAAAAATATCCACAAAGCTTCAATGTCAATGAATTAAAGCTTAGGCTCACAAAGAATTTTGGGTCAAAGAATCAGATTTTTAGCTCAAAACAAGAATTATTTTATGCAATAGAGCATCAGCTAAAAACCGAAAATATCCAATTAAGTTATGCAAATACCTTTGTAGAACATTTTCAAAAACATAACAAAATTATTCTATACAAGAATTAGAGACATTAGTCTTTCTCAGAATATTAAAAAAATGAAGAATTGAATTATTAGAAACAAGATTTGAATTAAGAACAGATACGAAATATGTGACTGGTTTTTGGAAATACAAACTTCAAGAAGACCACAGAAAAAAATGATTAATCAGATGGCAACTATAGTTGCATTAGTATCAACCTTACATCAAATATATTAAGTTTGAAAACAATTGTTTTGCAAATAATCTGACCAAAGAATGGAAATAGCTATGAAGGCTGTTCAAAAGCAGTTAACTCAGAAGCAAAAAGAAAAACATGAATTGCAACAGAAAATACAAGAATTTCAACAATTATTGGAAAAGGTAAAAATAGAAGAAAGGTACTCATGACCACAGTAAAAACCTTATCAGAATTATTGCAACCATCAGTAGTTCAACCATCAGTATCAATATCAACAGAACCATCGAAAAATGAATCAGGGGCAAATAAGGTTGAAAAAGAAGAAATAATAATTATTGAAAAAAACATGATTATGAAGGAAAAACAAAAAGAAATGAATGAAAAGAAAAAGTGATACATCATATTTAATGGAGCATTCAGAGGGCTTTACTCTGAATGGGCCATTGTGGCACAATATATCAATGGAAAAAACGTGATCCATAGATCATACAAAACCAAGGAAGAAGCCTAAAAAGCCTTGAATGAATCATATAAAGAATTAGTTCACAATGAACCAAAAAAATCCATAATATCTAAAAGAATGGAAATCATTGAAAAAATCTCGACAACAAAAGAAAAAGAAAAAATGAAAGAAGTCCGCTAGGAAAAATTTCAGAAATATTGGGATTTGATTATCAATTATCAAGAAATTCATACGACTATAAATTTTTATCTAAAAATAAGAGGACAAGGACCTAAGGTAATATTCCTTTCAAGAGCATCACCAATATTACTTTTTGACTACTTTCAGTATGGACTAGTAGATACAATATATTCTACGAATATGAAAGATTTTGAGGAATTCCCGATCAAGATCAGACAAGTTATTAAAAATTATTTTGATAAATTCACCAAAGGTTGCGAAATATTCTACGAATACACTCTTTATATCCACTTTTTGGATAAAAATGAGAAGTATTATTATCATCCTTAGCTATAGCAGCTTTAGGTGTATCAAATCAGGACTACCCCACCAGGGACGAATACGAAGATTTTACTATTCCTGAAGAAATGGAAGCAAAATTACTTTCTAAAGTATTTCATCAAGCTTAATGAATTTTCCCAGAAAGTATGACAAAAATCAACTATGTAAGTAATACTTTTCTAATATATTCTCAAGGAAAAACTCCCCTATCATAAGAAGAATTGAAAGTCTTATATCTTTCGAAGCACAATTTTACAATTTGGGTGGACATCTGGTTCATCTTCTCGAAAAAGTAAAAATACAATTATGTAAGGCAGTAAAAAATAGTGAAGACCATATGTGCAATTATTGTACAAAGCAAACGAGAAGCAGACCCATCAGCAACAATAACAATAGCAATGGAAGTAACATGGACTGAAAGAATCATAGCCACGTGAAGAATCAAATAAAGGATCACAAAGGACAAGAATAATAAATCGCAGCAGACTTAAGCGATAATTAATGGAAAGATGCAGCTTCTCATTCTCATTAAATGGCCTTTACATAGGCAGATTACAAAGGTAAAAAGTAATAAAATAAGATAACCTATTGCTATAAACACTCTAACTAATTACATTCAAATTATATCAACAGATTTACTAACTAATTATCTCAGCAGATTTGTCGGTGCTAACAATATCGTTCAAATTTCAAATTTGTGGAATATATCCCTTTTTGAATATGGCCAACACCCCCCGTCAAGTTGGAGGTGAGTTTGAAATATCAAGGACACCCAACTTGCAAAGTAGTCGACGAAGTGAGTTGGCGTCTAGCGGTTTGGTAAAGATATCTGCTAATTGGTCACAAGAACACAAGTAGGAGGTGCAAATGATACCTTTCTGAATTTGTTCACGAACAAAATGGCAATCGATCTCGATATGTTTGGTGCGTTCGTGAAAGACAGGATTTGAGCAATGTGAATAGTTGCTTGATTGTCGCAAAATATATGAATCGGTTCGTTGTGAATAATGCCAAGATCACGAAGAAGATAATGCAACCAAAGTAGCTCAGAAGTGAGTGATGAAAGCGAGCGATATTCTGCTTCAGCGGAAGATCTAGAAACAGTCGATTGTTTCTTGGTTTTCCATGAGATTGGACTAGAACCTAACATAGTGAAATAACCAGTTGTTGATCGACGTGTAGTTGGACAACCAGCCCAATCTGAGTCAGCATATCCAAACAAAGAGAGTGTGTTAGAAGCAGAAAGAAAAAGTCCTGTTCCAACGGAGCCTTTTAGGTAACAAAGAACACGATGTGCCGCATCAAGATGAGTAAAGTGTAGATTTTGCATGAATTGGCTAAGCATGTTGACAGAATATTGTATATCTGGGCGTGTGACGGTGAGATATAAAAGTCTCCCTATGAGATGACGATAAACTGTGGGATCATATAAAAGTGTTCCATCAGTTGGTTTTAATTTGAGGTGTTGTTTCATTGGAAAAGAATATGGACGAGAACCGAGTAGGCCAGAATCAGAGAGGATGTCAAGTATATATTTTCGCTGACAAAGAAATATTCCTTTTTGAGAACGAGATAGCTCAATACTGAGAAAGTATCGTAGAGGTCCAAGATCTTTTATAGAGAATGAATTGGCGAGAAATTTTTTGACTTTAGATATCACATTCTCATTATTTCCTGTAATAATGATGTCATCGACATAAACAAGAACAAAAATTGAAATATCACCACGAATATAAGTAAACAGGCTATAGTTAGAAATAGACTGAATAAAACCACGTTGGAGGAGAGTAGATGAAAATTTTGAAAACCATTGACGAGAAGCTTGTTTGAAACCATAAATGGATTTATTTAGCTTACGAACCTAGTTTGAGGCAGATTTTGAAAAACCGGGAGGAAGTTTCATGTACACTTCTTCATCAAGATCTCCCTGGAGAAATGCATTGTTGACATCGAGTTGGTGTAAAGACCAATTTTTAATGGCAGCAATAGAGAGTAGAAGGCGAACTGTGACGAGTTTGACCATAGGTGCAAAGGTTTCATGAAAATCAATACCTTCAATTTAAGTATAACCTTTGGCAACTAAACGTGCCTTATATCATTCAATAGATCCATCAGAATGATATTTGATTTTATAAATCCACTTGCACTCAATTGGATTTTTATTAGGTGGAAGGGTACATAAAGACCATGTGTTATTTGATTCAAGTGCATGTATTTCTTTGGTCATAGCGTCGCGCCAGACACTAGATTTCATTGCTTGAGAAAAAGATCGTGTTTCAGAGTGATCAATAATGTTGGAAAGAAAAGCACGATGAGAAGGAGTGAAATGTGACAAAGAGAAATAATGAGCTAAAGGGAATTTTGTCACCATAGATATAGTATTGCAAACATAATCACTTAGGTGAGAAGGAGGACGACGATCACGATGAGGACCAGTGGTAATGTGCGTCGGAGAAAGAGTAGAATCTTCATGAGGAACTGAGTGATTAGGATTGAGAGTATTAGAGTCTGAAGAAGTGGGTGAAGAAATGGGGCTTGGTAGAGATGTAGATGGAGATATATCGATGTTATCATTAAGTGGAGTGATGCCTAGTGTATTGTCAAGAGGCATTGATGATATGCCATGAAAAGGAAATACATGTTCATGGAAAATAACATCGCGTGAAACATAGATTTTATGTGTACTTGGATCATATATCCGGTATCCTTTTTGGCCAAAAGGGTAACCAACAAAAATTCTGGCTTTAGCTCGGGAATCGAATTTATGTTGTGGATTCATATTTTTAGCAAAACATAAGCATCCAAAAACACGTAGAGAAGAGTATGACGGAACATGTGTAGGATCGATATACGCCTATAGAGGGGGGTGAATATAGCGTTTTAATTCTTTCGTGCGATATTTTAATCTCTAATTACCCTAAGTGATTTAATGCATATAATTAAAATATCGATAACAAATATATGCAATAATATAAAGAGTAAAGGTTAGAGAAATGCACACAATATTGGTTTACGCAGTTCGGCAAACTAGCCTACGTCCGCGCTCGAAGTTTCACTTGGAGATATACTAAATAATTGGCTTACGGGTACCAATAAAACTGTTTACAAATTGACTATTAAATGGGGCGTCACCCTTGACTAATTCTTAGGTCGTCAACCTTTGACTCTTACGAGTCGTCACTCTTAAACTTGACTATTGCGGGGCGTCACCCAATATTTGACTATTACGGGGCGTCACCCAAGTGTGATGAATTCTAAGGGAATCACCCTTTACAATCAAGCACAACACTAAACTCAGAAATTTAAGCTTAAATCTAGCTAATCCGAATTCTCCCAAAATATAACTCACAAGTTCGGAATAGGGAGAATTGGATTTACAACACAATTAAAAGCTCACAGAGTAGTATTCAAGTATTGATTTTGCCAGGGCTTCGCCTCAAATATTCGATTTGTTCGTTTTGGAGAGCTTGGTGTGGACTTATATTTATAGACACTGCCACTGCTGCTTCCGGACGTCCTCAGCATCCGCACTTATCGTCCGCACGACCGTTGAAATTTTTCCGTTGAAAATATAGCCTTTGGACAGAAAACTTGCGGACGCCAATTCTATCGTCCGCTTCGTCCGCACAAATCGTCCGCAACACATCCAGAACTGGACAGATTCAAATCGGACGCCAATATTCGCATCCTCACCGTCCGGGTCTATCATCCTCGAGTGCACAGCAGAGTTAGAGACGTCATCTCTTCAAATCCCGTCCGCACAGCTGAAGAGCTGTGGACGCCAATTCACATCCGCCTCGTCCACGACCACCGTCCGTATATCCATCAAAATGGACAGAGGCAAACCGGACGACTAAGCCTCACCTCCGCCTCATCCACAGCGTCCTCAACTGCACAAACAACTTCATACTTTCACAAAATGTTTCCTCTAAGTCATACGAACCTTTCATTCTCCTGCAAAGACTTAGAGAATATTAAACATTCCCAACACCCTTAATCAAGGGTATTCTCAATTTAATCGATAAATATGATATATAAGAATTCAATGTATAAACAACTTTTGCACTTTATTAAATTTCACATCATCTTTATCACATAGTCTAAACAATCTCCTTTATTGATGATGTCCAAAACATATAAAGTTGTTTATATCCAAACCTAAGCATGTGCCACAAATATTGCATATTTGATTTACTCAATTAAGTTATGCAATTTATCCACCAATTAATCCAAGCAACATGCTACTAAAATACAACTTATTGATTTACTAAACTAACACACAATTTAGTCATCATCAAAATAAAACTTAGCCTAACAAAAGGCTAACAACATGCCCAAGTAAAACTTGATGTGGTGATTGATATTTGAGCAACGGAGTTTGTAATTTATTAATGAGATATACAGCCGTTAAAATACATTCACCCCAAAAATAGAGAGGTAAATTTGCTTGAAAACGTAGAGCGCGAGCGACATCGAGTAAATGACGATGTTTACGTTCGACAACACCATTTTGTTGCGGTGTTGCGACACAACTACGTTGATGAAAAATCTCATTTTCATGAAACCAAGATTGATTCTTTTTAGAGAGAAATTCAGTCTCATTATCGGACCTAATGGTTTGAAGTTGTGGTAAGAATAGTCCACCATCACCATAATTGATATTTGCGATCTTTTTGTTAAAAGATCGATTGATTTGATTAAAAAAATGAGTCAACATCTAAAATGTTTCTGATTTATTTTTCATTAAATATACCCATGTACATCTTGAATAATCATTGACAATCGTTAAGAAAAGTTTTGAACCATTCTTGGATGGTATTGAAAAAGGACCCCAAATATCAACATGAATTAACTCAGAACAATGAGATGAAAGAGATGTGCTACGAGGAAATGAAAGACGTGGTTGTTTCGCACGTGGACATACATCACAAAGAAAATTTTTATTTGCAATAATATTTGAAATATTTTTAACAAGAAATTGACAACGAGAGTCGGAAGGATGTCCGAGGCGTAAATGCCATAAATCGAACTTATTAAAAAGCTGATTATGAAAAGCAGAATTGGAAATGAAATGAACATCTAAATGAAAAAGTCCATTGTGAGCTCTACCCCGACCAATCATCGTCTTCGTTACACGGTCCTGAAATAAACATTCAGAAGAAGAAAAAATGACGTCACAATTAGAAGATTTTGTTAATTATGAGACAGATAATAAATTGAATTTGAATGAAGGAATGTGGAAAACATTCGTTAGGATAAGAGTTGGATAATGATTGATTGTGCCAATATGAGTTACGGGCGCATGAGATCCATCAGGCAATTGAACCAAAATTTTGGTGTCGGTAGCAACATAAGAAGAGAAATATGATATTGATGAACATATGTGATTAGATGCACCAGAATCTGTAATCCAAATAGGAGAAGAACAAGAGAGTATCGTACCTACGAGATGAACAGAAGGTCCGATAGACATTGAGAAGAAGAAGATTGAGTACTGATAAAAATTATGTGTAATGACAATAACATAGATCTTGTTTATTTGATATGAAAAATAAAACAGATGAAGATAAGTAAAATCGCAGATGGAGTATCACTGTTGATATTTAAAAAAAACACAGATAAAAGAAAAAAAACAGCTCTGATACCATAATAAATCGCACCAGACTTAAGGGATAATTAATGAAAAGATGCAGCTTCTCATTCTCATTAAATGGCCTTTATATAAGCAGATTACAAAGGTAAAAAGTAATAAAATAAAATAACCTATTGCTATAAATACTCTAACTAATTACATTCAAATTATATCAACAGATTTATAACTAATTATCTCAGCAGATTTGTTGGTACTAACAATATCGTTCAAATTTCAAATTTGTGGAATATATCCATTTTTGAATATGTCCAACAAAGAACCACCAAGAAGCACTAGCTGAATTATTAAAGTAGTCATCTTATTTTTTGCATTATTGTACAAATGATTCCATCTGTTAGGAATCATATCCTTTATTCAAATCAAATGTAAAGTTGTTGGGAATTTGATTCCTTTTAAGGTCTGTAAGGAGTCTGACCCTCTGTTATAAATAAGAGTCTCTCATTTTGAGAAACTCAGAGTTGAAGAAACAAGCAGTTTGTAATTTCCTCTCCCAATCATCCATCCTAAAATGATTGGTATTGGATGGGGAGAAATCTCTGGAGGCCATTACAAGCATCCTTGAGTTTGCAGTGGAGGGATCAAAAAACATAAAGATCATCATATAAACGTATCAAGTATAACTTTATTTCATGTTAGATAATATAGCATCATCATCTTCTAATAATTATTTCCAAGTAATAGAAGAAAATGAGTCATTTGGTTACATGTTTAACGAAATTATTGATGTAAAAAAAAATTAGAAAATCAAATTTATCTCTATAAAAAAAACACAATTTTAAAATATCACTTTTAGAAAACATTAAACAAAGATTATCTAGAAAAAAATATCATAAAATATGGAATAATGTTTGGCGGAGAAGCAATTCCAATTGAATAAACAAAAGGAAATAAAATAATTCCAGTAATGATTAAAGAACAGATTCTAAGCCGATTAGAAAAAATGGATTCTGACGAAAGACAGAAGATTTCATATTTTAATTGTAGCACCATTCAAATCATATTAAAAAGTACATTTATGGAAGGAATTAATACACCTATAGAATTAGAAATAAGAGATGATCAAATTATTGATGATAAAGAATGTATTATAGTATATGGATTAGGAAATTTATCACAAGAGAAGATTAAACTTGATATAAATATACCATTAGGATTAAGTTTAAAAGACCAAGATCTAAATAGATCTATAACAATAAGATATGAATTAAAAAGAAAAAATTTCATGAAAGAAAAGAATCATCCTTTCACCATAACATATGAAGTTAATTACACTTTAACAAATAGTTATCATAGTTTAATCTTTAAACAGGATGAAAAAATTTCAATAGATAAATTATTTCAACCTCTATTGAAATTAGAAACAAAACCAAGAATGTTTAACATAAAAAATAATACACAAAAATTCTTAACCAACGATAGGCTACTAACTAGAAGTATGTCATATTCTGAAGCAAGTTCATCGTTTACACCCTATGAATTTCCAAGACATTCACTAATTAATGAACCATTTATACATATAAACGAATCTATCCCTTTAATAGAAAAAGAACTTCCAGTAGAAGAGGACGAAATAACATTAGATAAATTACGAAAAACTATAAAAACTTTAAGTAAAAGAATTAATTAAAAAAAAGTAATATTATGTCATTGTATGAGACTAATCTTAATTATGAAAATATTCACTACTATATTGAAAATTATAATGTTGTAGAAAGATTAATTGATTCTTTATAAGAATTTTTAATTATTGATATTTATTTATCATCCGATGGTGAATACGATTTGGATCTATATCCCAATTATTAAGATAGTGGTAAATTTTGATTGATAAATTTTGTTAATAATGAAATACTGGTATAAAGCATGGCATGATCAAAGATTTAAAAAAGATCATTTAATGCAGTAGACCAGTCATAATTGGTTTCTCTCCATTTCTTACAACCGAGAGAGTTTCGCGAGAGGGAGACGACCGAGCGGTCCCTTCAGCGAGTTGCGAACGGACTGTTCAGGCAAGAGTAAACAGTCTGTCGAAGCATTCGGAGCGCGAGTTGAGAGCGAGCATTCTTCCTCATGTCTCCAATTGAGGCTACAGACGTTGCCAAACTTGCTTTGGACTATTTTTTTGCATTACCTTTTCAACCGACAATTCCAACAACGCTTCTGCCACCTCCTCAGCCGTTAATGCCAGTAGTGCCACAACAGCCATCATTGCCATTTCCGACAAGTCCAACAAGCAGAGATGAGTGCTTCGGAAGTTGCTTATCATGCCATGAAAAGCTTTCTCTTGAAAGCACTGATGTGAATCACAAAATTTTTGATATGCCAATGCCAACTCAAATATTGAAAGATAAAGCTCAGTTGCCTGTTTTTAATGTCATGAGCTCAGTTCTCAATGACTATGATAAATCTCCAATATTGAAAGATAAAGCTCAGCTATCTATTGTTAATGCCATGAGCTCAGTTCTCAATGACTATAATGCTGATAAAGAACGAAAACGTATGTACAAGAATCACTTGCAACAATATGTTCAAAAGAAAAATTTGCAATTCCCTGTGTACTCGTGTGATCGTGGGGGGCCTTCTCATGCTAGCCGCTTCATGTGTAATGTGACAATTGATGGAAAGACATATATGAGTGATGATTCTTTCTCCACTATAAAATATGTAGAAAATGATGTGGCTAGAATAGCTTTGGCATCGTTATCACAATTTGAAGCTCAAGAGCTCATTCGAGATGATTCTAGTTTCTACAAAAATCTGTTACAAGAGTCAGTTCAGAGAAAAAAATTGAATTTACCAATTTATAAGACAACGACATATGGTGAAGTCCACGTTCCAATATTTATTTCATCTGTTGAGTTTGAAGGTGAGACTTTTACTAGACAAGCATCAAAAACAAAAAACAAGCAGAGATGAGTGCTTCGGAAGTTGTTTATCATGCCATGAAAAAGCACAAGTCAGACTCTTTGATTTTATCTCTTACTTCTGGAAGAGATTCGGTGCATACCTTGCAGTTGAACATGACTTATGAACCACAACATAGTGTCAAGCCTAATGCTTCCATAAACTTGAATTCTTGCTTAGAAACTACAAAACAAGGATTAGATGGTGATCTAACAGGTGATGAAGGCTCTAACTTGAACTGCAGAGGCATACAAAATATTCTTCAATCTTCTTCAAATGTGCCTTCATTTCTCTTATCTTCTGCTAGTGAAGGCACACCTTCAAAAAGAATGTGTATTTTTCCTCGTCCGCCGAACATGACATTTCCAGAAGGTAGTGTCGTGTTGCCTATGAGTGATGACAAGTGGGTTGCTTTGTGCCTTTCTGGGAATCAGAACTACTATGCTAATAAATGTCCTAAAAGATATAAAAATAATAAATAAACACAAACATTAAAATTAGCCTATAAAATATGTTATGACCCAATCGAAGATTCTGATATAAATTCTGAAATAGATATTTATGCATGTGAAAGAGAATCATCAACATCTATTGATAATGAGAAAAAAGATTACGTTAAAAAATCCTAATGCAACATTTATCAAAACTATTATACAAAATAAAATATTCTATGTTTACATAGATACTAGCGCAACATTATGTTTTACATGAAAAAATATTTTAAATAAATGGAATAAATTAAACAAACCTCTTAGAATTATTGTTGCAAATAAATTAGTTCATGAAATATGGTTTGTAGGAAATTATATCACTCTTACTATAGAAGGATATCCATTTATTACAAAAACCATATATTTATATGACTCAGGAGTTGATATCATTATTCGAGATAATTTTTAAAATTATATCAACCTTTATTCAACAGTTGAAAACTATTTCTCTCACTTTTTCCGGGGGGAACGTCTACATAAAAAACAAATTACTACCAAAATAATTATACAAAAAGAAGTAATTAAATTGGTAGCGCAACAAATATTAGGCAACATTCAATTTTTATAGACGACTCAAAAAATTCTAGAACATAAACTAAAAGAAATATGTAGTGACAACCCACTAGATAACATAAAGAATACAAATAAAGAAGAAGTGATAATAAAGCTAAAAGACCATTTGATAGAAATAAACATACCTAATAAAATTTCTTACAGTATAAAAGATATGGAAGAATTTAAAATAGAATGTAAAAATCTCTTAGAATTTGGAATAATTAGAAAAAGTAATAGCTCTCATAGTGCACCAGACTTTTATGTAGAAAACAAAAATAAAATAAAAAAAGGAAAAAGAATGATGCTACTATATGAGATACTTATAAATTACCTAGAAAAAATTTAAGGAAACAATTTATTTAGCACCTTAGATACAAAATCAGGTTACTGGCAATTGAGATTATCAGAAGAAACAAAAAAATTAACAGCTTTTAGTTGTCCTCCACAAAAACAATACGAATGGAATGTTTTACCCTTTTATTTTAAAACAAGCACCATCAATCTATCAAAGATTTATGGACAAAAATTTAGAAGGACTAGAAGAAATATGCTTAGCATATATAGATGATATTATTATATATACATCTGGACCAGAAAATAATAATGTAAATGCAGTAATAAAAGTTTTAGAAAGATGTAAGGAAAAATGTTTAATTATTTCAAAAAAGCAAAACTATTACAAACAGAAGTTGAATATCTATGATCAAAAATAAATAGTAACGGAGAGATAAAATTAACTTCTAATATTCAAGAAAAATTAAATAATTTTCTAGACAAATTACAAGATAGAAAACAAATACATAGATTCTTAGGATGCCTAAATTATATCGCTGAACAAAGATTTTTAAAAGAATTAGCAAAAGAAACAAAATAATTACAAAAGAAAATATCTGAAAAGATAAAAAGAATATGAATAGAACAAGACATAAAAACAGTAAAAAAAAAGTAAAAGAAAAATGTAGAATTCTACCAACATTATATAATCCAAAAATAAATAATTTTTTAATAATAGAAATAGATGTTTCGACTAACACATGGGCAAGATGTATGCTCGCAATTATAGATGAAAAAAATATATTTAATCTTGATGAAGCAGGAAATCCAGTAAACATGAAAAAAGGTATGGAGGAAGAAGAAATTATTTTAAATAAAATAGACCTGCAAGCTATAAAAAGCTTCAGTGTCAATGAATTAGAGCTTAAGTTCACAAAGAACTTCGGGTCAAAGAATCAGAGTTTTGGCTCAAAACAAGAATTATTTTATGCAACAGAGCATCAGCTCAAAACCGAAAAATATCCAGTTAAGTTATGCAAATACCTTTCTAGAACATTTTTTGAAAGCAGAATAAAATTGTTCTATAGAAGAATTAGAGACATTAGTCTGTCTCATAATATTAAAAAAATGGAAAATTGAATTATTAGGAACAAGATTTGAATTAAGAACAGATTCGAAATATGTGACCGATTTTTAGAAATACAAATTTCAAGAAGACCACTGAAAAGAACGATTAATCAGATGACAACTACAGTTGTATTAGTATCAACCTTACATCAAATATATTAAGTTTGAAAACAATTGTTTTGCAGATAATCTGCCCAAAGAATGGAAACAGCTATGAAGGCAGTTCAAGAGCAATTAATTCAGAAGCAAAAGAAAAAACATGAATTGCAACAGAAAATACTAGAATTTCAACAATTACTGAAAAAGATAAAAATGGAAGAAAAGGTACTCATGAACACAGTAAAAACATTATCAGAATTATCGCAACCATCAGTAGTTCACCCATCAGTATCAATATCAACAGGACCATCGAAAAAGGAATCATGGGCAGATAATGTCAAAAAAGAAGAAATAATAATTATTGAAAAAGAACATGATTCTGAAGGAAAAAATGAAAAAAAAAAGAAATGAATGAAAAGAAAAAGTGGTACGTCATATTTAATGGAGCATTCAGAGGACTTTACTTTGAATGGGTCATTGTGGCACAACATATCAATGGAAAAAAAAGTGATCCATAGATCATACAAAACCAAAGAAGAAGCCCAAAAAGCCTTGAATGAATCATATAAAGAATTAGTTCGCAAAGAACCAGAAAAATCCATAATATTCAAAAGAATGAATATCATCGGAAAAATCCCAACAACAAAAGAAAAAGAAAAAATGAAAGAAGACCGCCTGGACAAATTTCAAAAATATTGGGATTCGATTATTAGTTATCAAGAAATTCATATCACTATTAATTTTTATCCGAAAATAAGAGAACCAGGACCTAAGGTAATATTTCTTTCAAGAGCATTACCAATATTACTTTTTGACTACTTTCAGTATGGACTAGTAGATACAATATATTCTAGGAATATGAAAGATTTTGAGGAATTTCCGATCAAGATCAGACAAGTTATTAAAAATTATTTTGATAAATTCGCCAAAGGTCGCGAAATATTTCTACGAATACACTCTTCATATCCAGTTTCTAGATCAAAAAGAGAAGTATTATTATCATCCTTAGCCATAGCAGCTTTGAGTGTATCAAATCATGACTACCCCACCAAGGACAAATATGAAGACTTTATTATTCCTAAGGAAATGGAAGCAAGATTACTTTCTGGAGTATTTCATCAAACTCAACGAATTTTCCCACAAAGTATGACAAAAATCAACTATGTAAGTAATACTTTTCTAACATATTCTCATGGACAAACTCCCATATCATAAGAAGAATTGAAAGCCTTAGCATCTTTCGAAACATAATTTTATAATTTGGGTGGACATTTGGTTCATCTTCTCGAAAAAGTAAAAATATAATTATGCAAGGCAGTAAAAAATAGTGAAGACCATATGTTCAATTATTGTACAAAGCAAACGAGAAGCAGACCCATAAGCAACAATAGCAGTAGCAGTGGAAGTAACATGGACTGAAAGAATCATTGCTACGTGAAGAATCAAATAAAGGATCACAAAGGACAAGAAGCACCAAGAAGCACTAGCTGAATTATTAAAGTAGGCATATTATTTTTTGCATTGTTGTACATATGATTTCATCTGTCAGGAATCATATCCTTTATTCAAATCAAATGTAAAGTTGTCGGGAATCTGATTCCTTTTAAGGTCTGTAAGGAGTCTGACCCTCTCCCATAAATAAGTGTTAGAGATCGAACGATAACCGGAAAAAGAAAATACGATGTGGGACTCCAGATTTACTTGGAAAAACTATTTCGGGAAAAAATTACGGACAGAGGAATAATCTACTATGAAGATCAAAATACAACCGCGAGTTTTGCAACTCTAGCTTACATCAATTTATAGAGAAAACAAAACTCTAAATGAGATCTACAATGCAGGCCCACAGACCTAGCCCAATAGAATTTGGGTCACACCGAAATCTAACAATCTTCACCTTGACATGAATTCTATGAAAGAGATCAATAGCGCATGCTCGTCAGCCCGACCCAACAAAACGAATTCAAAACCCTGAATTCTGACAATCTCCATCTCGAAACAAATTCTGATGCAAGGAACCAATTTTTAAATCTTCAAAATTTTCTCTTCCTCACCCTTAATGAAGATTTGCAACGAGGGCCCACCTATCTGTCTCAAAGAAAGATACAGATCACCAATATAAAAGTCTTCAAGGGTAAATTCAGCAATAGGTGGTGACCAGGTTTTAAAACATTTAAACCACAATGGTGACAACTTCAAATCCCACAAAGAGTCAGCCAAATCTATGCGAATATATCTCGCCTCTTGGTCTGCCATATCAAAACCATATTTCAAAATCATTTAAAATTCCACTATCGTTATCTTACCATAACAAAATTTTAAATCTCAATTCAAAAGTGGAATATCTCCTTCAAAGATCTCATCGCCAAGAAACATAATCTTTAACAAAATATCTGACTAAAAAAATCACTGATTTCAATAAAATATTCACTCTAAAATATTTAAGCGGAAAACCATGGATATCACAAGATTCCAAAAGATATCTCCAAAATTCAGATACTTTACCACAGCAAATAATCTCCAAAATCAAATCAAATCTAATCGCCAAAATATTACAAAATTCAAACCTTATTTGAATTTCAACCGAAAGCAATTTCCATGATTGAGATATTTCCGTGATTCCAAATCTGCCATAAATACATCAAATTTAATCCCACAAATATCTTCCAAAAATCCCAATGATATTAAAAAATATTTATCTTTGGCAAAAATTCAATTTTGCAAAAGACACTCTTGCAGCAGCCCCAATTGAAATGGCTTGACAGCGAGAATAGAGAACACAATGTAGATGATCTATAACAACTAGCGATAAATAGAAAACCCTCCAATGACGAACCTGTTGTTCGGAGACACAACTGCTCTAGAGAATTCCAAACAGAGATGAAAAACGAGGCAATTGTTTTTGACGGCGGCTAACGACAGAGAAGAACAAATCTTCATAAACAAGACGAATGGCAGAGGGAACAACTTTCCCATTCCATTTTTTTTCTTTTCTTTTTCCCAAAAATTGTAATTTTCTCAAAAATTACACAAACCTTATTCGATGTGGAACAACCGGAGTGAATTTATTTCTCCATACTTGGAAACTCAAACTCCCGAAACCAAAGCTCTGATACCATTTGTTAGAGATCGAACGATAACCGAAAAAAGAAAATATGACGTAGAACACCAAATTTACGTGGAAAAACCCTTTCGGGAAAAAACCACAGGCAGAGAAATAATCTACTATGAAGATCAAAATACAATCGCGAGTTTTGTGACTCTAGCTTACATCAATTTATAGAGAAAATAAAACCTTAAATGAGATCTACAATGCGGGCTCACTAGCCTGACCCAATAGAATTCGGGTCACACCGAAATCTAACAATAAGAGTCTCTTATTTTGAGAAACTCAGAGTTGAATAAACAAGCAGTTTTTAATTTCCTCTCCTAATCATCCATCCTAAAATGATTGGTATTGGCTTGGGAGAAATCTTTGGAGGCCGTTACAAGCACCCTTGAGTTCGCTCTAGAGGGATCAAAAAACATAAAGATCATCATATAAACGTATTAGGTATATTTTTATTTCATGTCAGATAATATAGCATCATCGTCTTCTAATAATTATTTCTAAGTAATAGAAGAAAATGAGTCATTTGGTTACATGTTTAACGGAATTATTGATGTAAAAAAAATTATAAAATTGGATTTATCTCTATCAGGATAACACAATTTTAAAATATCACTTTTAGAAAATATTAAACAAAGATTATCTAGAAAAAATATCATAAAATATGGAATAATGTTTGGCGAATAAGCAATTCCAATTGAAAAAATAAGAGGAAATATAATAATTCTAGTAATAAATAAAGAACAGATTCTAAGCCGATTAGAAAAAATGGATTCTGACGAAAGACAGATGATTTCATATATTCATTGTAGCACCATTCAAATCATATTAAAAAGTACATTTATGGAATGAATTAATACACCTATAGAATTAGAAATAAGAGATGATCGAATTATTGATGATAAAGAATGTATTATAGCATATGAATTAGAAAATTTATCACAAAGAAAGATTAAATTTAATATAAATATACAATTAGGATTAAGTTTAAAAGACCAAGATCTAAATAGATCTATAACAATAAGATATGAATTAAAAAGAAAAAATTTCATGAAAGAAAAGATCATCTTTTCACTATAACATATAAAATTAATTACTCTTTAAATCCATTAATATTAATCATTATCAAAACATAAATACTTCTAACACACTTAGGCTAACGCTAACATTTATTACTTATTACATGTTATTTTATATTAATTAAATAATTTTATTATTTATACGACTAACTATCGTCTAATTCTATCATATTATAACATTACAATAATAAATATTTATTATAATTTTAATAACTAAAATTAAAAAAATATATAACATATTTATATAAAATAATTTTATTTACATATGCTGGGCTCGTTGGGCAGGCTCCACTCGGCTCGTTAGGCTCGTGGCTCGCGAGCCAGCTCAAATTGAAAATTTTTTAAAGTCAGTTCGTTAGGTTCGGTTTGTTAGGCTCGATGAACCGAGCCTTCACAGGCTCTGCTTAGCTCGACTCGTTTAACAGCTCTAAATTCAACTGTCATTTTTATTAACCTTTAAACAGAAATAATTATTTAAAAATAAATAAACTTAAACTTACTCTTTATTTTTATTATTTAATTCTTTTTTTTACATAAAAAATATTAAAGAGTGTAATTAATATAATATATTATAAATACTTAAAATAAGTTATTAATTGAACTGTCCAAAAATAAGAATAAAGTCTAATAATAGACACAAACATAACATTATTATTTAAAAATAAAAATTAAAAAAAAAAACAAATGGTCAAATTAAAATCACAAGTTCTAATTGTAAACGAGAACTAAACTAAAGTCTACAAAGAAAGTTTAATAAAAATAACAATCCAAATAGCATAGATTTGGGATAAATTATGTACCTTATTTTGGAAGAAAATGTGATTTCAAAGGATGATGTACAGTTGTGCTCAATTTAATTTTTTCAGTTGTGCTCAATTTGGTTCGAGTTCAGTTTCTATTTTAGATTTTCCCAATTCGGACTTGATTTTGGATCAGTTTTAATTAGTTTAGTCTTATTGAAGGGCAATTTTAGTTGGTTTAGTTCAATTTTTTTTTTCTAAATTTTAAAATTAAAATTAAAAAATATATAAATATTATAATTTTAGATTTGTTCTAATCAGATCAAAATTAGACAGAATCTAATTTATTCACAATGTGAAGTCTGAGTTTCATTTTGTTCAAAAAATAAATTAAAGGCTGATTTGCCTAAAAACATGTACAATGATATGCTTGCAATTTATCTCTAAAGTTCAAGGGATAATATGTATTTTACCTTATTATACATAAACTACCAAACTTATTATACTTTGAGCCGACCAAAAATGAACCACATGCATGATTCCATCCTTGTTCAGCTCGGTTTTCTCGAATGCAGAACCTCGTATAGTTCCTTATAATAGAACTAATATTTGTGTATTTAATGTTGGTTCAAAGGACAAATACCATCAAATCCAACCTCATCCACCATCTAATTCTAGAGGCAGACAAAATCAGTCCAAGCTGACCCAAACCGAACCATGTGGGTGATTTGCTGGCCTGGTTCAGTTCGGGTTTTGAATGCATGAGAACCAAGTAGAGTTCTTTTACAGAACTAACATTTGTCTATTCAGTCGTTGGTTAGAAGTATAATAAATATCAACAAAACCTGGCTCATCCACTATCTAATTCTAGAGGTAGACATAACGGGTCCGAACCCACCAAAATCAAACTTTAATGGTTATTTTGGCCTGTTCGACTCCGATAAAACTGACATTTTTCTATTCAGTTGTCGGCTCGAATAATACAGATCATCAAAACTGGACTCGTCCACTGGACAACTAGAGAATCTCACCTTAACTTGCCAATAGTTCAGTAAAGTAGAAAGCTAAAATCCAAGATTTGCAGGGTGAAGATGAATAAACTACTACGACTGAACAACATAAGACAGAAGCAAAATTAACAGACGAGATTCTTACACTATACGGTATTTGATAAGTTAAGAGAGGTTTTCAAATGGTTTCTTAGCTACTCGATAAACAATAATGGCTGTCAAACGTTCATTTGTGCTCAAGAACAATCATTATTTCCAGAAAACCATCAAATCCGGGCTCATCCACGTATTAGTAGCTCAACTGCAGAAGATGGGAAAAAAGAAAACAAAAAAATAAGATCAGAATCTATTGATTATTGTTTTTTGAAATTGAAAGATATCATGGAAGATCAATCATCACCTTCCAAACAATATAATAGACTCAAAATCTCTAAAGAACATTACTGCAACTTAATGACAGAACTAAAAAGATCAAATTACATAAGCTTTGATAATTATCAGTTCTCCACCAATAAACAAAAGATTGCACCATTGCAATTTTAGGTGCATTTGGAAGAAGATAAAGACTTCTTTTAGACATTCCATTTGTACATGCTTATGTCGTGGGAGAATCGTAAATCATTCTTAGCGTTCTTGGCTGTCTTTTCTCAATCGAGTAATTCTAGAAACACTCAGCTAATTACTCAATTTCATTTACCCAGTGTTATGATAGTTCATATGCCATTCATGAATTAAACAGAACACGATTTGACCTATCACTTGCTCCCTTACATTTTAACACTCCATTGATTACATAATTAGGTGCTTGTAGCTTTAGCCTTCCAAATAGGCTTTTTTTCTTACCGTTCATAAAAACAGCACAAATTCTCTTTTCTGCACAAGATCACATTTCAAAAGGCAATGATATCCCGATTATTGCCCTTCACAATGAGGAATCATCAAAGAGAAATGCACTTCCATCAATCCGAAAAACTATTCTGCAGCCTCTATTCTAGAAGTGCTCAATTTCACCCCAACTAGAAACACTACCAAGTACGGCTGAGGGGGAAAGCCAAAATCTAAGGAACTATAGGAAACTATAGCTTATCAGCCAATAAAAGGCATCTTCTCGACTAAATTTACTTACATTTTCAGGTTTACTAAGCAGAAAAATCAATCATCAAAACCAAATCAAGAAACTTAGAATGGCAACGTTTTCTACAGTCAGACCCAAATCAACATTCAAACCATTTTCCAGATAATGCAAACAACTCAAAAGGAAAAAATATTCTTTCAGCCAAATCAAGCTGCAATCCCCTTCCATAATCGAATTTTTTGCATAATTTATCAATATAAATCCAACCCAGATGCAGATTAACACAAAAACATCGTTTCCAAATAGAGAAAAACAGCAGAAGCAAATCAAGTACCTTTGTCCATTAAGATTGCCAAGCCCAGTGTTTCCGCCACTCCCATACGTCCCATCCTCCGGCGGCGCCTGCCATACTGACTGCCACGCTTGAGACGGAGGCTGCATGTACATTCCGGTGGGATCCATTGCCGGCCTTCCGATCATCATCCCAGCCGGAGTCCCCGCCGGCTGTCCTAAAGGAGGGTAATAGTAGGGTACGCCACTAGCAGTAGCCCCAACCACACTCTCCAACCCAGCCTCATCCTTGATCTCATCTCTCGGTACAATATCCACCAAAAAATCGAAGATATCAGTCCTCGTAATCGCTGCCGATATATCATTCTTCTGCAGAGTCCTCCTCTTGTTTTCCTCCGCGTGAAGCCACGACCTAATCGTGAGTTCGAGGATGAAGAGCTCGCAGGCCTTGGCAAACAGAATCGGGGCTTCTGAGGAGATCATACGGACGTCCTCATCTGCTTTCATGATCTTCTTGATTCGAGCCAAGGGTAACTGATGATTTTTAAACTCGTTAACCTGTTCGATTTCTTGGCGCTGGTAGGACCAGAACATCTGGAGCTGCTGCTGCTGCTGCTGGAGAAGGTGATGAAATTGAGACGGCTGAGGAGGCAGCGGAGGAGGCTGTGCAGGTGGGTAAGGAGAGGATTGAGCTTGCTGGTTGCTCTCCATTTGGGTGGCTGTAGAGATGGTTCTTGTGGTTGCTGCCTCTGGATTTCGCCCAAGTTGCCTTCGGCGTTCGGCTGAGGAGAAGAAGTTGCCTTATTCCTTCAAGATAAGGTGTATTTTTTATATTGAATTAAAATAAAATTATTTAAAGATTAGGGTAAATAACACTGCAAACCCTATAGTTCTGGATCAATGACAAGTCAAACCTTGGAGAAATTTTTTTAATAACTAAAACCCTGAACTATGAAAAATTATCGCCGGCAACCTCGCAGTCAAGTTTTCCGTCCAAATCCGTCAAATCTAATTCCTCAGTTAACTTGAAACGTTTTCCTCTCAATGTCGATCTCGTTCGTCGGCGTCGATTCTTAAAATCGATGTTAGTTCTACCATATAAATGAATTTCAAAGTCGAAGATTCAAAAATTTCGAACTTTTTGACTGTAAAACGACGAATATTGAAGGAGAACTGTCTGTTTTAGGTTAAAAGACGATTTTTAACATATAACGGACGTCCGTCATACTCTGACGGACGTCCGTTATAGGTTAAAAATCGTATCTTGTCCATTTTATTTTTTATTATTAATAAACAAATATTAAATTACCGTTTTACCCTTAAAAAAATTGTCAATATTATTTTTATAAGGACAAAAGAGTAATTTGACAGACAAGTGGGGTACAGTTGTCTGCCACTTGTCTGTCAAATTACTCTTTTATCCTTATAAAAATAATAATGACAACTTTTTTAAGGGTAAAACGGTAATTTAATATTTGTTTATTAATAATAAAAAATAAAATAGACAAAATACGATTTTTAACCTATAACGGACGGACGGACGTCCGTGAGAGTATGACAGACGTCCGTGAGAGTATGACGGACGTCCGTTATATATTAAAAATCGTCTTTTAACCTAAAACGGACAGTTCTTCTTCTAAATTCGTCGTTTTACAGTCAAAAAGTTCGAAATTTTTGAATCTTCGACTTTGAAATTCATTTTTATGGTAGAACTAACATCGATTTTAAGAATCGACGCCGACGAACGAGATCGACATTGAGAGGAAAACGTTTCAAGTTAACTGAGAAATTAGATTTGACGGATTTGGACGGAAAACTTGACTGCGAGGTTGCCAGCGATAATTTTTCATAGTTTAGGGTTTTAGTTGTTAAAAAAAATTCTCCAAGGTTTGACTTGTCATTGACCCAGAACTATAGGGTTTGCAGTGTTATTTACCCTAAAGATTATATATATGTAAATTAACAAAACAAACCCTAAGATTTAATATCAACGAACAAGTCAAACCTTAAAAAATTTCACCAAGAACTAAAATCTCGAATTATGAAAAATAAATTATACAAATCTTGCAGTCATGTTGTTTCTCTTATTTACATTCTAAAGTGTTACATATCTTTTAGGGAAAGTAACACTGCAAACCCTATAGTTCACGATCAATGACAAGTCAAACTCTGAACATTATTTTTTAAAAACTAAAACCCTGAACTATAGAAAAATCTTGCCGGCGACCTCGCAGACACGATTGCCGTCTAGGACTGTCGAGGTTAACGGCTCCATTTCTACTCTGTCAAGCGACGTTGAACGGCAGACGAAGGACGTCAAGCTCCATCCTTCCCTACTGTTCGAAGAAGATGGACAATGGCAGGCGAGAGCGGAGACGAAGCTAGACCCATCCAGAGGTGACAGAAGGACGACATGCGGTGGCCATTGGATCGATCAAGGGACGTCCATATTCTGGATCGACGGCCATGATTGAATCTAGCGTCTTCCAGCAATGAAGACAGACGTCTATCCTTGGCCGTAAAATCGAGAGATGGAAGTCCATCTTCTAGATCGACAGCTAGGATTGAATTTGGCGTCTTCTAGAGGCGAAGACGGACGACGATACTTGGCCGTAGGATCGAGGGACGGAAGTCCATCTTCTGGATCGACGGTCAGGATTGAATCTGGCGTCTTCTAGAGGCGAAGACGGACGACGATCCTTGGCCATAGGATTGAGGGATGGAAGTCCATCTTCTGGATTGACGACTAGGATTGAATCTGGCGTCTTCCAGAGGCGAAGACTGACGACGATCCTTGGCCATAGGATCGAGAGACGGAAGTCCATCTTCTGGATCGACAGACAGGATTGACTCCAAATTAACTCTTGGTCACATGCGGGGCACACGCGATCTTAAAACGCCCAAATTTCTCAAATTAAGACGAACGTCCCTCAGCATGCGACGAACGTCCATCATCCAATACTACGTCGTTTTGCCTTAAATGTAAGCCATTAGCCTTTAGACGGCGTCGTCTAGGCCATGATGGACGTCCCGTCTTAGTACGATGGACGTCCGTCCATCCCGGATTCTACTAAAATCTGCCTTTAGACGGCGTCGTTTAGGCCATCACGGACGTCCATCTTAATATGATGGACGTCCGACCATTTCAGTGTTTCATACCCTTGCCCAAGATAATAAGTCTGTTTCTTCCTCCTTGTATCAGAATCGAACACAATTTACACCAACAGCAGAAATGACAACCAACAGTAGAAATCACAACAATAAACTTTATAAAAAACTTTCTAAAGTTGTAAAACCAATATACAACAATAAACTTTATAAAAAAACTCAATTGAGCCACTTATTTTCACTTATTTACAAAAACTAATATACAACAAACTATAGGGTCTGCACTGAAGCAGCTTGCACTTCTTGCACCGCAGTAGTGTCCTCCTCAACAGCCCCTCATCCCTCAACCGATGCTTTGGCGAGTTGACCACGAACCACAACGTCCTCGGCGATGTGGAAGTGGAAGCAATGTTGAAGTAGAGCTCAACGGTGATGTTCTGAGGGTTAGGGTTTTTGTCTTCCATGTTTTGGGAGGGTAGGTTTCGGCCATTGTCGATGCAGTTACAAGACTTGGAGTGCTCTGAGCCGGTCGCATACAATGGCGCGCCTCAAAGCACTCCGAGTCCTGCAACTGTATCGACAATGGCCGAAACCTACCCTCCCAAAATATGGAAGACAAAAACCCTAAACCTCAGAACATCGCCGTTGAGCTCTACTCCTACATTGCTTCCACTTCCACTTCACTGAGGCCATCGTGGTTTGCGATGAACTCGCTAGGCCCTACATGCTCTTATATACTAGGGTTCTGTGAACGCAGAACGAGACATAATAAATTGCTGCAGTGTCATATGACACCGAGAGGGTCGGACAACCATCTTATTAAGATGGACGTCTGTGATGGCCTAAACGACGCCGTCTGAAGGCAGTTTTTAATGGAATCCGAGAGGGACGGATGTCCGTCGTACTAAGATGGACATCTGTCATGGCCTAGATGACGCCGTCTCAAGGCGAGCAACGTCCATTGAGGGCAAAACGACATAGTATTGTCTGATGGATGTCCGTGTCATGGCGAGGGATGTCCGTTGTAATTGAGGGAATTTGCGCGTTTTCAAATCATATGTGCCTTGCACGTGATAATTAAATTGGAGTCAATGTTGGTTGTTGATCCAGAGGACGGACGGTCGTCGCTGGATCCAACGGCGAGGGAGGGACGTCCGTCCGTCGAATCCGAAAAACTCCAAATTCAATCCTGGTGTCGATAAGCTTGACAGGGTCAAAACCGCCGTTCTCCACCCTCCCGCCATCCATCGTTCATCTTCTTCGAACTGCCAGGAGGGACGACACTTGACGGACTTCGTCTCCGTTCGACGTCGCTTAACAAAGTAGAAACATAGGCGTTAACCTCAACGGTCCTAGACAGAAATCGTGACTGTAAGGTCGCCGGCGAGATTTTTCTATAGTTCAGGGTTTTAGTTGTTAAAAAATAATCTTCAGAGTTTGACTTGTCATTGACCGCGAACTATAGGATCTGCAGTGTTATTTTCCCTATCTTTTATTTATTGATGTAGATATTTTTATCATAATTATTTTATCAATCAATAAAATAATATTAATCATTTTAGGAAAATTAATAAGTCAATCACTGTACTATGAGATTAATGACAAATCAACTATTGAACAATTTTTGCTAACAACTTAAACGCTAAACTATGAAAAATAAAATGAGTAAATATCGTCGTTAACTTTCTGAGAACTCGCAGTGGAAAACAGCTAATATCCATGAAAAAATTGCATGAACTCGTGATTTCAGAGACTTTCAATGGAAAAGAATTAATACTTATGAAGAATGGAATTGTGAAAATACTGTATAAGTTGATTTTTATTTTTTTTAATTTTATAATTTAGAATATTTTGTAAAGGAATATATAATGTCTTATATTTCAGATGATTTGGAATTGTTTTACTGTCTATGGGAGAATCACAATTTGTCTGTATTTTTCCACAAATAAGACAATGGATTTGTTCCTTATCTGCAAATGAAAAATACAAAGGAATTATCTTTCTACAACGGAAAGTCCTCTTTCCTCTGTGAAACGTTGTCTTTACTCTAAAGAAAGTAATCTTTCATGTAACTTATTCAAGGACTCACTTGCCGCAGTAAAAAGTCGTCTTTCCTTTGCAGAACATCGTCTTTCCTCTAAGGAAAGTCATTTTTTCTCTTCTGAAAGTAATTTTTTCTTAGTCCTATTTTAGGATTCCCTTTTCACAGCAGAAAAACAAAGTTTTTTAATAGAAAAAGTAACCGCGATATTTACTTCGTTCTTTTCTCATTGTTGAATTTTTTATGTGTAAACAAGAATTGTTCAGTAATTAACTTGTCAAAAATTTCATAATACAATAGTTGATTTGTTAGTTTCTCTTCATTTTATTCTTTTCTTTTTGCAGGACATTTTCTAAAATTGGAAACATGACAACAAAAAAAGAAAAAGAATACAGGAGTTCACATTAAAACTTTAGGAGAAAAAAAGGGGGAGAAAAGATAAATTTTGTAGGTCAATATGGTTTTAAACTTGACGTAACCCTTAAAACACCATGTTGAGATAAGTGAGGTCCATACCAACCCAAACTATATGTTTATTCATAATTGAGTTCACTATGTTCCGAAGTTGGCTTTTTAGACCAAACTAAGCATAATTGGAGGGACTGAAATCTAATCAATTTTGTACCCAAAGTTAGACTACACTCCTAGCTTTTTTTATTGGCAAACATCCACTTCACTTCACTTGGTCACTACAAGCAATTCCATTGTTTTTATGTTTTTTAATTGTATATAATAATTCTATATTTAATAGAATCAATGAAACATGAAAGAATAATTTTATAATTATCTCTCATCGAAATCATATTATATTCCCTTTTGGCGCTATTATTAATCCTATATATAAAACAAAGGGTAAAATTTAAGTTAAAGTCTGAACTTTGAGGGTCTGTTCAATCTAAACCCTAAATAAATAACATAAACCTTAAAATTTAGAATTTGTTCAACTTAAACCTTAAATTTTTTTTTTAAAAAATGAATCTTAAACTTTGCACGGGAACAAAATGAATTTCAAACCTATTTATTTAGTTTTGCTTTGTTTGGTTCTGATTTAGTTTTAATTTTAGATTTTATTTTTTTATACTAGGTTTTGGGTTAGTTTTAGTCAATTTAGCCTAGGTTTGAGCTAGTTTGGTTTAGTTTTTTGTAATTTTTAAAATTAAAATTAAAATATATATAAATATTATAATATTTGTTTAGTTTGGTAGCAATCAAAGTAAAACCGAATATAGTCTAATTTTAATAGCAATGTCTAATATATTCATGGTTCAAAGTTCAAGGTTATTTTGTTAAACAAATCATAGTTTAAGTTAAACATATTTCAAAGTGTAAGTTTTATTTTATTAAAAAGAATTCAAAGTTAAAGTTGAAAGGACGCTCAAAGTTAAAGGTTTAGTTTATCATTTACCAAAAAAAAGTAGTTTTACAAATTTAGTTAAGTATGATTTATGAAGAGTTAAAAGTTCTTTTAATTGTAAATCGGGGAGTATTGATAATAGTGTTGTTTATTTTATGCCTTCTTTATCGAGCATTACTTTATTATCAACAAATATTTAAAAATAGAATAACTGTTTTTAACACTTTATCAATAAATTTATATTTGTTATTTCGATCGACCTTAGTCAAAATAGATGATAACAAATAACATTCTGATATTTTCCCTTTCTAGAAGCAACAATAACACAATTATGACCCATGATATACTAATAACGTCAATTTTGATGATAGCATCTTAATGGACTTTTAGTCATAGGTTTTAAGGTTTTTATGTCAAACAAGACGAAAACTACCTACAATGGTAAGAAAACACTAGTTTGTTTGAAACTAAGAACTAGTTGGCAAATGGCTATAAGAGAAGACTAATATCTCAATCAATTGGGAAAATAACAAAATAACTATTATTCTTTATTGTTAGTGACAAAATAACTATTATCATTTTTTTGCTAACAACTTAACCACTGAATTATGAGAAAACGTCGCGACAATCATCGCTGTTATGTTTACCATTAATGACGACGAACTGCGGCTGCTTGACGACAAATCGCAGAGGCTTGATGATGATGAACGGAGACGTCTAAGGCAATAACAACGGGCGATGTCCGTCAAAATTTGTCGACCAAGGATCGTCGAATGGAGACATCCAAGGCAGCAACAACGGGAGATGTCCGTCAAAACTCGTCGACCAAGAACCGTCAAACAATAATTCAATAGACTAACGTAGGACATCAATTATCGAGTGATGTTCGTCGTGCCCGTTGGAACGATGGTTCATGGCCGTTGGATCGAGAACGGACGTCCCTTAATCGGAATGGACGGCTAGGATGGAGTTTGTCATTTTCCAAATGGCAATAACAGACGTCCCTAGTCTCACAACGGACGTCCCTCAACTTAAGACTACGTCATTCAGACTGCAACGGACGTCCATCTTTGGCCGATGGACGTTCGTCTTTGGCCGATGGACGTCCGTTGTATATTCGCCAGACTTCTCTGAACGTTACATCAATTATCGGGGGACGTCCGTCGTGCCCATTGGAACGAGGGTTCATGGTCGTTGGATCAAGAACGGACGTCCCTCGATCGGAATGGACGGCTAGGATGGAGTTTTTCATTTTCCAAATGGTGATGACAGACGTCCCTAGTCTCACAACAGACGCCCTTCGACTTAAGACTACGTCATTCAGGCTACAACAAACGTCTATTTTTGGTGATGGACGTCCATTGTATGTTCGCCTTAGTTCGCTGGGGATTTCGTATTTTGCGGTACTTGTCGGAGCGTACGGTCGATTCTTATATAGGTAGACCGACGCACGATGATCGGTGGCGGATCATCCTTAGACCGCGGTGGTCCTTCTCAGACCTCGACAGTCTTTCTCAAACCGTGGCGGCCTTTCACAAACCGCGGCGGTGTTGCGAGTACGTCGTTCTGCCCATAACAACGTAGTCACAGGGACGAGCATTCGGTAGTAGAATTTAGATACTGGACGACGACGAGGGTGATGAAAACTGCATTCAACGATGAGAAGATGATCGAAAAACTAAAAACATGAAAATTGTGGACTGAACTATGCCAGAGCTTCTTGACATCATCTTCTCGGTTACCGTCAAATGTCCGTCCACAAAATCATAATCATAATCAAAAGTTCACCAATAATGTTGTTGGGAAACGTGACTGCGAAGCTGACTGCAAAGATGATATTGCCGGGAAACGTGACTGCGAGGTCGTCGACGGACATTAACAGTAAACGCAATAGTGATGGTTGCCATGACATTTTCTTATAGTTCAATGGTTAAGTTGTTAGCAAAAAAATGATAATGTTTGTTTTGTCATTAACAGTAAAGGATGATGGTTGGTTTGTCATTTTCCCCAATAAATTTATCGACAAAATACAGTCTGTCAAATCAGTAATTGCTAATCTAGTCAGGAGGTATTCATATTGTAGCGATTAAATCTTTGAATTCAATAATTTTACTTTTAATAATGTTTGTTATTTTCATAATTATTAGTATAATACATCTTTAATAAGTTTATGATAATGTTATGTTTACTCTCTATTCATATTTTCTATTCTTACTTTCTAACGTAACAAATATTGATCGTTGTAATTAATAACTTATTTTAACTATTTATAATTTATTACATTAATTATATCAATCAATATTTGATATGTCAGGAAGTAAGAATTATAAAGTAGGAATAGAGAATAGATGTAGCATTACTCATAAATTTAACTTAAGCAAAGCTAGCTCAAGGGTGAGTTCGTGATGCACTAGCAGAAGGAGAATAAAAGATATAATCTATTGAATGTTTAAGTGTTGAAGAAGTTGAACAATCAGTGCTGAAGAAGTGTTGATCAATCGGGTGATTGAAAAATAGGCAAGGCGGTTGATCAACAAGGAAACAACATAGGCGGAGATCGTGGTCGGATGAGGCGGTCGATCGTCAATAGAAATAAATAATATAGATACCAGCATTTTCTCAGGCGGTCGATCATCAATGGTGAAGGTGATCGACTGATCAAGATTTACCTTAAATTGTCACAAACTTTTTTATAGAAGGTCCGACTTTGGAAGCCAATAACTTCCACGTTTTAGAAGCTTTTGAACTCAAATTCGGGACACATCTCCTTGAATGAATAAAGAAAGAACTCCTTCAAGAATGATGGAAATATCTGTTAGCCTAAATGTCTTAGGCTCATTTGTTTTCATAATGAATATTGTGTTTGCAATTATAAGTTGTTTATTGATTTTGTTCTTAATTGTTTAAATATTATATTTATATTTATATTCATTAGAAATACCTTCAAAACGGGTATTAAATTGTGCTAACAAGTTTATCTAAATCCATGTAGTGAATAAGTATCATATTGGGACTTAGAGAAATAAAGGAATAATGAAGCAGGCAAAGGAATGAAGGTTGCAGACGTCCCTCAAAGAAGAAAATGACGTCTTGCTATCAAAACAACGAAGAAATGAAGATTTCGGACGTCCCTCATGAAGGAAAGGACATTTTTTTTTTAAAGCAGTGACAAAGGGACGAAGAGCCGAGACAAGGACAGACGAAATTGGCCTATTCGTGAAAGAACAGACGTCTGCCAAGGAAGAATGGACGTCCCGCTTACGAAATTTAAGGAAATAGACGTCCTGCTTACGAAGAACTTGAGGAATAAATGTCCGTCAATGAGAAACGGACGTCCGATATATAAAGCTACACAGAGACTTCTGAAGAATTTGAGGAACGGACGTTCGTCAATGAGAAACGGACGGCCGATGTAAAGCTACACAAACTATAGAGAGACAAAGCATTTCAAACGAATCAGCAGCCGAATGTGCGGTCGAAGAATGCGACCAAAATGGTTTACAGATTACTTTGAAGTCTTTCGGACGTAGAAGCGATCGAGTGTCAGGTCGAAGAGTACGACCAAAAATGTGTAGAACACACAATGACTAGTTTCAACGGTCAGATGAGGTCGATGAAAAGGATTGAGTTGACCGAAAAATGTCGTGTCTATAAATATAAGACAATCCGAAGCTCATTCCAACCAACTCGAAATTGAAGTGAAGCTCTGCCAAAATTAATATTCAATTCTATATCATATAGTGAGCGTATAATCCAACTCTCCTAATACCCAAACTTGAGATTTCTATTTGGGAGAGTTTGGAATAGTTTGTAATTTTCAATTCCACATTTGTACTCCAATGCAAAGGGTGATGCCCTACGAATTTGTCAAGCAAAGGGTGACGCCCCGTAATAGTCAAGCAAAGGGTGACGTCCCGGAATAGTCATTGTAAAGGTTTGTTGACAGTCGAAAGTCAAACATTGTCAACCGAGGAGGTTGGACGGATAAAGATCTCCAAGTGGACGCTTAGAGCGCAGACGTAGGTGGGGTTGTCGAATCGCGTAAACAATATTTTTTGCAACTCTTTAACCCATACTCTTTATATTTATGCATTGATTGTTTAATTACATATGTTAAATTACTTAGGGTTTAGAAAATCCAATATCGCACAAAAACGTTAGAGCGCCTAATTCACCCCCCCCCCC